>OY776284.1:345036-1545036 GCA_963675345.1 Trididemnum clinides | reverse complement strand
TTAAATTAATACTTAACGACAGTCAGGGTTAGTTCAGGCGGTACAAACATGCTTTGCCTACCTTAGCAAGATGCAGTTGCAGTTTATTCTTGGCATCAGTCGTTACAGCGATTCTATTGGCAAAAGCAACGTTAGTTTCGTTAAAAGCCGTCCACATTTCGTTGCTGAAATTATTACATCATAATCATTAGAATGTAGACGAGTTAGTATGATGTTTCGTCACCATACTAATGTACTGTAGTGAAAACTTATATCTCGTGCTTGTTTTTCGGAAACTTTTAAATAAAATTCTTAAACTCGCAGTCACCAAGTGGGAAGTTATTTCATAATAGGAATGACTGTAGGAGATTTTATTCGACTGAGACAGAAGTTACGTCGCAAACCTGAGAGCCACCATCAAGTTGTCAATTTCATCACGAAGTTTAGCCGAGTTCGCTCTCTCGCTTTGTGATCGCACGAGATTGTCATCGGTGAATCGAACCCAGGTTTCAGGAGTAGAAACTCTGCAAAACAATCATTACAGGTGGCACAGAACTTGTGAATTGGTTGTAAAAAATTGGTTGATCGGTTGTCGGCCATGTGGTGTGATGAACTCAGTGTCGCGCTTGCAATCGAAAGCTCGCCGGTTCAAACCGGAGTGATGTATGGCTAGAGGAAAAGCGTAACGATCGTTCGTTGTAATCTTGTGCTTCGGGCTCGAAGCTACGAGTTGCATCGACCTTGGTGACATGCATGAGTGACTACTGACTCGAATACCGTAAGGTCACTTCGCAGACTCCCAAAAACTTTCTTTATTTCGTGCTCGTAACAGGTTTGTCGTGATGCATCCATCGACAGCGGTTTATTGTTAAAAGGAAAAAAATTACAGAAGTGCTGGCGGCCCGGAAGCTGGTCTGGACGCAAGATGTAGATGACCGCAAAGGACTATTTTTGCCCAGTTCAATAACAAATGTATATCTTATAACAGTTTCTCACGTCGCGTCCACGTTTTCGACTCCGCGATGATACGCGATTCCGTCAGAAGTGTTCTTCAACCGAAAGCACTTTCCGTCGATCCGTTGCGCCAAAAACTTGTCGTTGTTGTCGCGCTCCAACTCGTGCTGAGCAGATCGATTGTATCTGTCCGAAGCAATGCCAAGATTACTTCATTGGCTGTGTGCTACGAGTATCAATACAAGGAGCGAGCAACTTACTTTGTGTTGAAAGAACTTCGACAACAGTGAACTTAGTTTAGGTCCCACAAGTTATCTTTATTTTATCGTTAGAGAACTTGATTTGAGTTGTTTATCCTTTTTCAATAATACATTTTTCGCCCTTGAAAACGGTTTGTCTGAAAATGAGCAAGAGGGGCATCACCTCTCCTTAATTTTTGCACTTTTATCAGTATTGCTATTGATGGAGTAATCCATGACAAGCAATATCACCCAAAACCTGCCATTCCTCCTAATAATGGTTAGCTTTTGTCATTGTGACACAATACTCACGACAACTGCCTTGCCGCTCGTTCAAGCGCTTTGTTCATTCGTTGTTGACAGGACTGAATGATGTCAACCTCCTGGAAATAAAAGTTTGTTTTTAAAAACCTTTTTCGCATCGAGCTACCAAATAACGGCTTTTTTCATGCCATGAATATAAAATAGTTCTACGACACGCTCGATACAAGAGCGTTCTACAAGTTTTACAACACGCTAGATACAACAGCGTTGTACGACATGCTAAATGTGTCAAAAATAATATAATAGTTGTGATCGTAGCTGAGAATCTTGTGCCAGTACCGTTACCTCGGTTAAAAGGTGAGACTCCTCCCCCTTTAAATATATTTCTTTGGCCATATTGGAATACAATTCATGGGACACTGACCATCATTAGATGGTGTTTACCACACGGTGTACTGATTCGTAAACATGTAGGCCATGAGGTTGCAATTTCACATCTTGCTTCGTTCAAAATGGTTGTGGTAGAAACGCACCGAGCTAGCCGCACCGATAACTCAGAAGCAAGTCTGAACACCTATTGTTCTGTGTATAACTGTGAGTGTTTTTCCTGGAATGACAAAGAAGATGCATGGCTCATAAATTGTAGACGAGATGACATACTCGTAGCAAGCCTGTCTCCGCTTCATCGTGAACGAGATCGATTCCCTGTCTCTGCTCGCGGTGGTATAAGCATTCCTGGGCGTTCTAGAAAAACAAATCGTGGTGATAGATTTTGAATAGCAGTTGTGAGTTTGAGGGAAAAAAAGAGGCTCTCAAATTGCTCGCAAAATAAAGCTTCAAATTGACAAGATTCATTCCGACCACTATTGTTGACAGATATAGTAGGAAAAGGTTTCTTATATTTGTAACCCTAAAAACGATCTTGATCTGTTTTGTCTCCTCCATCCAAAAAATAAATTTCTAAGAAAATGCTTTTATGCTGTTGTTTAGAGTATGTCTTACTTGAAGTGGCGGCTCTGTTTCTTTAAGTGCTCGTTCCAGTTTCGTTTTCATTGCGAGAAGGTCATTTATTTCTGCGACCATGTTGTTGGTCTCGTATTTAAGTTCCGCTTTCCAGTAAGCGATGTCGCTCACTCTTTCTCCGATGTTCTTACTACTCTCCTTCTGCACGTCATCCGTCACCCGGTCTCGGTCGTGAACGAGCCGGATCGTGTCGCCCCTGATCTCCTGGGCACTGTTCCGCCAGCACTCGGACGTTTTAAAGTTGGCGAACGTTGCGTTATGCCAGTCCTCAGGGCTGTACTTGGTGAAAAGAGCCGACCGATTGCTAGACCTCATCGGAGGAATCTTATCAAGGATAGAAGGGATGGTTCTCACAAACTTGCCCAATGTTGGATGATCCATGGCCACTTTGTAGTAACTGCCAGGTTTCCACGGCAAACTAAGCGAGTGGGTCAAAGTGTGAGGAGGCGCCCTGCTCTTGTAGCTCGCTGTCATGGTGCTTATAGTTGGCAGGAACTGGTTATTGAATGGTTTGGGTCTGGTGTAGGTGGCCATCAAGGCCGAACCAGCACTCGCTTCCATTCTGGACGGACTGCTCGGAGGTGAAGTTAATGCGACGAGGGATGCGCGAGAAACAGATTCTAAAAATAACCTTTTCTTACTTTATGATTGTTTAACGTGATAAGAAAGAACATTATTCACTTGCAAGATTTGGCGTAGTGGTTAGAGCGTCCGCTTCGCAGTCGGTAGACCTGGGGTTCATTCCCCTTGTCGAGTCATACCAAAAGATATAAAAAAATGGTATTCACAGCTTCCCTGCTTGGCGCTCGGCATTTAGGGGAGGTTGTGGAGAAGTTCGGCAAGTTCGCTTGTTGTGTCCTTGGGCAAGGCACTTAACTATGTGGAAGACGCCTCACCTTTATGTGGAAGACAGGTGACCCATAAACCTCGAAAAAGGCAACTCCCAAGCGAGTGCGGATTTACCGTCCAAAGTATAGCGATACAATTCGCTTTCTTGTGAATGGAGGACAAATATGGCAAATAAAACAAAAAAAACAAAAACAATTTAGAAGTTCTCAAAGTTTGTGTTGAGAGTTTTTGTCCCTTTCTATGGCTTGATGACGTTTTTTGAACATCAACTAGAATTGAGATCATTTTCAACTTTTTATAACTGTTTTTTGGAGGTCAACTTATTTCGACAGAGACATTTTTTGGAGATCAGTTGATGCCTTGCGTCGTTTGATTTTATTTACGGAACAAATGTGTTCGGAGTTTATACAAGTTAGAAATCACTGGGATAATTACAAAAAAAAATCTGTCTGCACAAGGGGCTGAGTAAAAAACAACTCGTTGATTCTTTGTTTATGTGTCCTTGATAAAGCAACTTTACAGAAGGTTTCTAGATTTTGGTTGCGGTGCTTCTGGTATAAACGCACTGCTCCTGGTTCTCTAGCAGTACTGGGAATGCCGAAACAGGTCTAAATACAAGCTATTCCATGCTTTCCTGTAAAGGTTTTGTATGATTGGTAGAATAAAACATGTAACTAAATAGTTCGGCAAATTTTTGTATAGTCTGTAGGTACAATTGTTAGAAGTTATAAGTAAACCAGCGACGGATGTGCCATTGAGAAATTGGCGTTATCCTGTTTTTACGGTTTTCGTTGCATTTTATTTTTTCGTGCCTTGCATGTATGAACGAATTCTGCAATGACCTCAGTTGGCCGGAATAATATAATAACCGATCTCAACTAAAGTTGGGCAAAAATCCATTGCCAAACAACGCAATAGATTCAAAAGCATAGCAGTGCTTTCAAACGGTTTAATTTAAATTACAAAAATTTGTCAACACCCTATTGATCACACTTACAAACGAGAAATTAATTGTTCAGACTTGTATGGAAGTCCGTAGTTTTACGAAGGCACATTCAATTTATGACATGCGAAGAAACGCAAGAACACATTTGGAAAAGTCCATAAATCGAACCCGCTCCGGTTATTATAGTAAGTTATCAGATTTAACGTAAGAAAAACAAATTATATTGTCATTTGTTTCTAATTTCTTCTGTCAAAAAATAAGGAAAACAAAACAACCCTTAATGGTAAGCCTAAATAACAAAAAGTGATAACAGCAAAACATTGATTTTGTTTTGCTTTCTTGTACCGTAATAAAATTTTGCTGACTTATCGCAATTTTCCAAATTGCCCTTTTCGGCATCAGGCAAAGTCCGAAAACTACATATGCAGTTAGGATTTGCCAGCTTTCTGATTGGTCTGCCGAACTATATACATAGACCTAATGACGCTCCGGTTTAGGTTCAGCAAAATTTATTTTTATCGATTTAGATTTAACATTTTATAATAATTGAGGTTAAAGGTGTGGTTCATCAATGGCAAATTCTAGAAAATCATGTTTACGAAAAATAGACGGTTAATATTGGTTTTTGATTTGCTTCGACGACCTGGCTAGTCTACACAAATTACTTAGCTTATTACCACCAAAATTTCATGTTTGTTTCTTTTGAAGCTCAGAATAGGCCAACTACGCAGATAGAACTTGAAAAGTCAGTTGTAGATTCTCCTCCTTCTAGTAGCGTTAGTCGACACTGTTTACGTTTAACTCGTTTTATCAACCAACAACATGCGATAACGTACCTTTCGCTGGTGGCGTTAAAAATTCGCCACTGTCGCCACAATATTTTGATTATTTCATTTTCTTTTTCACAGTAGCAGTGGACACAGTATCATCAGGAAAGTTTTACCGTTGTGACGTCAATCACAGACAACTATGCTCTTTTTATGACACAACAATATTTGATATCTTGCCTATTTTAAGGTTGCAAAAGACCAATCAACGCTTATCCAAGTTTGAAATTATTGAAGCGCGCGTTACTGCAGTCTTGGATATACATAAAAAGTCTTCAAGTTAGATGGAGCTTTACCCATTTCCTACCAGTGATCTAATACGAGACCACTTGGAAATTATTCCCTTTGAAAATGAAAATATTTTTTTGTTTTATGCATATTATGTAGCTTATATTATTATGTCGTTTTGCTTTTTGTACAGTATATTATGGGTATTATCATGCGTCTTGTTTTGCTTTGAAAAATAAAGTTTTTATGGCTATGTATAGTTCTACATTTATCCATATAGAATAAGTAGTTTTGAGTACCAGAATTAGAGATTGTGTTTTGAGATAAACTAAGGTTATTGCAACTGCATCATCCAAGTGATCTCACATGAGATCACCCAATATCTGGCTTATTTCTCTATAAAATGTATTTTCTAGTATTCCAGCGTGTTTCTGGGACTGTTTTATGCTAGAAATTAAAGTTTCATTAAAAAATTCAAGTTAATAGAATTATGGGATGTAATGGGTTAATGCTATGCTTGCTTGTTTCGATCAAAAATGTAAAAATTAGGCTGCGTATTGTTGTGTTCTTAGAATAGAATAAGCTGTTTGCAATGATTTCATTAGTTTGTTGGATTCTATCGAGCAACAAATTTATTGAAAGTAATTCCAGCAGAATGTTGAAGGTACGCAGCAGGTATAGAGTCCACCATAGGCGTAACACTCTGCATTTTATGAAGGAGGAAGACTAACAAAAGGATAATCTTTTTTTGGAGATCAACTTTTTTCCGTCATTGTTTGAGGGGGATCTGACAACAGTGTGTAGAGGTGAAGCAGCTCGTTCCTCCTTATATTCAGAACCACTGTCACGGTATCGAAACCCTGGGGAATCAAAAAGCACAAGCAATACTCTTTGTAACCAATATTCCGTTGACGGATCATTTCGATTAGTCTCAGTTTTCGTTCGAGCTAGACCTTTATTTTTTGATTTATATAAACAATCTCCTGTTTTGTTTACTAGTGTATAGTCAGACTGGCCAATCACGACGGGTAAACTGTTTGCCACAAAAAGACGGAGGAATTCCGTCGAGTGGTTTAACCAAGGACACGAGCGAACTATCCGGCTTTTTTATTACACGATCCATTCCGTGCTGATCGTTAAGGAGGAAAGCAGTAATTAACGTTTTCGATGTGTTCGGTACGACTCGACACGGGAATTGAACCGAGATCTATCAACCGCAAAGCGGACCCTCTAATCACTATATCACCCCAGCTTGCGACTGGACCTACAGTACTAACATACAGCAAATCAATGGAATAAGTGCATATCGAGAGTGTCTGCTCTATTGTGACGGAACAATCACGTATTCACTGATCACAAACCCACTCAAAAAACAAAAGAACGATTTGCTTTAGATATCGCCCACGAGAATCTCTCTCTCTGTGATTTGTTGTAAACTTTCTCGATTGGAACTTGATGCTTCAAGCACCTGCAAAAGCAATGACGAAAAATTAAACCTGGTTTGCTTAATACTAAGGCGGTGATAATGACATTTAACGGAAAATTAATGGCCAGTTAATTCTAACGAGGTTAATTTTAAAATAGAAGCTGAGAGATTTTTTGCAAGCGTAACATGCAAAGTTTCATCCCTTGCTTTAATAATGACCACACGACTGACTAAAGATTTGTGTGACGTACAATGACAACTAATCCATTTTAACGATTGCAATTGCTACCAGTAAATAAGCAACTTTCTCTTCAAGTTTAAAAGTAGAAAATTTTCTACTTTTAATCCTTCCTGAAGTTGTCTTGGTAAAAAGTTCACTTTCCAACGATAGGTTATTGACATTAACTTCATCTGCAAGTAAAGTTTTCGAAATACTACAGGCAACTTCAAAGTTGTACTCAGCTTGTAATGAATAGACCTTCCACTTTGACCCAATACAGCCCTTGATGAGGGTCAAGACAACTTTTGGTAAAAAAAAGTTTTTTCAAATCCAGCCGCGGTGGTGCAGTGGTAGTTGGCGTTTGCAGCAATCTCCAGCAAAAAAATCTAGTTAAAAAGCGAGTGTGCAATGGTGAACAAACCATAAACCACCACGGATAAACCTGCAAAAAAACGCGGAAAAAAGAAGGTAAAATCGACTCTAAACTGAAACTTGAACTACTCACCAAGCCACAGTTATCCTTGGGTCAATGTAATTCAATTTTGATGTTGCCAGCGAACAGACTTTGTTCTCGACCTATCAACAACAACTTTATCAGACCTCAGCTGTATTATTCAAGCTCGGTGCAGACCTCAGCTGTATTATTCAAGCTCGGTGCAGACCTCAGCTGTGCCATTCAAGCTCGGTGCAGACCTCAGCTGTGTTATTCAAGCTACCTACAGTGTTAAAGTGGACATCTAAACAAACTAAAGCTAATCTCATTTTTCGCAGATATCACGCGGGGCAACTTATTATGCACATTGAACAATTGGTTATAGACCTGCGAGGATTAACAGTATAGCCCATTTCTACCGTAAGCTCAGAGCATTGCTAAAAGTTGTCTTTACCAAGTACAGGGTGTCCCAAAATAAATGAAACCTATTAATTCGATTACCATTTATTACTAAAACAAAATACGTTAAAAATGTTAACACTTTCTGTGAGCTCATATAATAACATTTGAGTACTGAAAGTTTGGGGCCTTAAGCTAAATTTTAAGGTTTATTTAAATACATGCTCCAAATGACCACCATTCCGTCTCAGACATTCTTGAAGCCGCCGAGCAAAGTTATCAATCACTCTGGCACATTCTTCTCTTTTTATTGCACAAATGTTCTGCGTAATGGCCAATTTCAATTCAGCAATAGTTTTGGGGTTATTCTGATAAACTCTGTCTTTTAACAAGCCCCACAGGTAGAAGTCTGGGGGACTCAAGTCAGGCGAATGTGGAGACCATTCTGTATCACGCCGCCTGCTAATCAAACGATCAGAGAATCGTTCGTCAAGCCACTCTAATGTGATATTGGCTGTATGTGGAGTAGCTCCATCCTGTTGAAACCACTGTACATTTCGATTTATACCCTGCTGTATTTCAAGGTCCATCCAGAACTTGTTAAGCACCACAATGTAGCGCTCTTTGGTGACAGTAAGTGCTTTTTCATTTTCGTCTTCAAACCAATATGGTCCGATAATGCCGTGTTTTGATATGGCCACCCATGCTGTGCATTTTAGAGAGTATAGTGGTCTCTGAAGCACCTCTTCTGGTGCTTGTGTGCCCCAGAACACATTATTCTTGCTGTTGACGTGCCCAGAAAGCATGAAGTAAGCCTCATCGCTGAACCATACATGGTTAAGGAAATCTGGGTCACCTTCAATTGTGTTTTGAAACCAGTGGCACATCTCAACACGTTTCTGCATGTCAGTTGCTGTAAGTTTGTGCTTAATCTGTATTCTGTAAGGATACAGATGAAGGTCTTGAGTAAAGATTCTATGCAGCGAGGACCGCGAAATGCCGAGCTTACTACTGCGTCTTCGAATGGACTTTTTCGGGCTCCGGCCAACAGAAACTCTGGACGCTTCCACATTATCTGCAGATCTTGCACTCAATTTCCTTCCACTAGATGGATTCTCTAATTTCTTGCTACGTTTATTTACAGTTCCATAGATTTGAAAGTTACGATGCCACAGGAATATTTGGGATTTTCCAGGATAAGTGTTGAAATTAAACTTCCTGCGGAAGCGTGTTTGAACAGTCTTATAGGATTTAGTCTCTATATAAGTCGTGACGCAAAAAATTTTTTCTTCTAATTTCCAAGCCATGGGGTTTTAAAATAATAATTGTTATTTATAACTGTTATCAAATCTGAAAAATATAAACTATAGGGTTAAAATCAACATATTTGTTAGCAATTTTGTGGGTTTCATTTATTTTGGGACACCCTGTAAATAACAACAAAGAATAGACCCTGGAGTAGCCAACAGCAACCCACCGCATCTGTGGCTTTAACTTTAATGTCATTCAATTGTAATTCCAGTCTATCCAGTTTCTTTTTCTTTAACTTCAACTTTTCTTTTTCTTTGTTTGTCAACAGCTTTCTTATTCTCTTCTTTATATTTCGAATCTCTTCCCGGCAATCCATGACTTCCTGTTCTTTCTTACGTATCTTGAAAAATACAAAGAAAAAATCTATACTAGCAATCACCCAAGTTTGAGTTTAAAGTATTAAATCGTAGAGAAGCAAAGGTGCGTCTCACTGAACAAATACTGTCTTCGTGGTACAGTCGTTAGAGCATCAGTATCAATTGCTATAGATTGCTGGTTCAGACTTCGATTGGGTTACATCAAAAACAAGGGGCTAAATTTTGGTTTTATGATGACTCATCCGGTAGGTACACAGCTGGATGAACCAAAATAAAACAAACAAAAGGTTAAGCCGCGCTTGGCTTCAGGTAGTGGATCAGGCTTCAGGAAGTCGATGATGTTGTTATAGTTGTTACCCGATCCCTTCCGATGCATGGGCGCATGGCGGGAGACCATCGAGCCCCAGAAGCCGGGCAACTTCCCAAAGTGGACCAGAGGTCGTAGAGAGAGAGTCGCCAAAGAGCGAGCGGCGTAAAGAGTCCGTAGCTGGAAGTGCAGAATGAGATGAGAGGTGTCCTGGGACGAGTGTCCACAGGCGCTGCAGGAAGAAGTCTTGATTTTCCCAATCCTAGAGAAATAAGAGCTTAACAGAAGACTGTGTCCGTTGCAGCGTAGACGAGAGAGAACACAGCGAGCATGACGAGGGAGCACTAGTTCCTAAGTGGAAATCGACGGAACCTGTGTGTCAAAGAACTTCGATGAAACAGTACGCCTCCAGTCCGAGAAAAGACAAGAGTGAATACGAGAGATAAGAGGAGAGAGACTACAAGAGATTGCAGGGGGAACAAGTAGCGCTCCCCATCTGGCCAGCTCATCAACCACGTCGTTCCCGGGAGAAACAAGTGTCTGAGGACCCATTGTAGCCTGATAGAAGAGGAGGAGAGAGAGAAGACAGTTCCTGCCAGATCTGCCACAGAGATTGAGATAAGAGGAAAGATGGAGGAGAGGATAGGGTGGTGAGGACAGAACGAGAGTCAGATAGACAGAGAAGAGAAATGGCAGGCTTGTTGGTGCTGCCGAGACCAGCAAAGAGCGTGCAGAATTGCGCAGGCTTCAGCGGAAAAACTTGAGCATACTGTGCCTGCTGAAAAGGAAAGAGTGGCCTCGATGCCACAGAGAGAGCAGTTGGCAAGTACGCCGGAGCCGCCTTTTCCAAAAGGAAATGGAACAGAGCCGTCAGTCCAAAGCACCAGATCGTGAGGAGGGAGAGAGTCAAGGTGAGCGAGAGCCGCACCTTGGCGAGATAGAAGAGGATCATAGCGGAAGCATGGAGTGGAAAAGATGGACTCCACAGTGAACAAATGCAGATTCCAAGGAGGAAAGGTAGAACAAGCAAGAAGAGCCTCTCTAGGAAAAGTAGAATGAAGCATGAGCGGTGAGTGGACGCAAAGGCTCTCCAGGACGATCTGCAGAGTCTTGGTTTCACTCTAAGTCTGGCCAAACCTGAAATAGGAAAGGAGGTTGGGAGACGAAGAGCCCGCTCATAAGATGAAATAGTGAAATGAGTCAGGGTGACTCGTAGGGGAGGAACAGACGCCTCGGAGAAAAGAAGTGGGATAGGGGAGGACGAGAGGCAGCCGGTAATGGCGCGACTAGCCACTCGGTGGAGACGTTCCAATTTGGTAATATTGATAACGCTTAGGAAAGGAAACCATCCGGGTGAAGCATATGTAAGAAGGGGCCGAAGAAAAGCTTTATACAGAACAGAGAGGGACTCGTTAAAGGAGCCCCATGATGAAGCAGAGATACAGCGTAAGGCCTTGAGATATGGGAAGAATTTGGCCTTCAGCGAAGATACATGTTTAGAAAAGAAAAGAGTGCGCTCAAAGGTGATCCCAAAAAAGAATGGAGTGGGATTGAAACGAAGGCGGGAGCCGAGTAGGAGGAGGTTGGGCTGGAGGTTAGCCTGGTGGGGATCCACTGAAAAGAAGGAGCCTCACATTTGCTCGGATTGAGAGGATGACACCAGTACTCTGACCAGCGCTCCAATCGAAACAGAGCTCCTTGTGTGGCCTCCACCGCAGTGGGGACCGAGGGGGAGGAGGACCAAATGGCCAGATCGTCAGCGTAAAGAAAGCAACTGACGGAAGAAGGTAGAGAAGCACAAAGATCATTAATGAAGAGAGAGAAAAGAACAGGGCCAACAACGGATCCTTGCGGAACATCTCGACGGACTCGAAAGGAACGACTTTTGTGATTTTGAAAAACCACACAAGCGCGCCTATCAGAAAGGAAAGATTGAGTCCAACGAGCAAAGCAAGGGGGGAGGCCAGACGAAATGAGTTTATGGAAAAAGGCGGAATGCCAGACAGTCGAAAGCTTTAGAGAAATCGATAGTAGACAGGATCATCCGAGAGCCCGGCCTGGGTTTGTTAAACTCATCCAAAATGGACTGAGAAAGATAAAGAATTTGATCGAGTGTAGGCCGTCCAGGGTGGAAACCGGCCTGACGGAGAGAAAGAATGGAATTAGATTCCAAAAAGAAGAGTAGATGGGATAGAATGATGCGCTCAAAAAGCTTTGAGACGCAGGAGGTGAGAGAGATAGGCCGAAAGAAAGCAGGAGAGTTGAGAGGCTTTCCCATCTTGTGGATGGTAATAATAGAAGATGTCTTCCAGATGGAAGGAAAGAAATGCGAAGACCACGAAAGATTGAAGATGTGAAGAAGAAAATCCATGCCAGAGCGAGGAAGGTGCTTTAGAATGGGATAGGCAACTTTGTCTGGGCCAGTGGCAGTGAAGGAGGAAAGGTTGGAGGCAGTCGCAAGAAATTCAGCGAGAGTGAAGGGAGAGCAAAAGGACGAGTGAGATTCAACAGGGCACGTGGCTCGGCGGAGCTCAGAGAGGTAGCCTCTGGCTCTGCTACGCCGAGCCTTTGGCTGAGAAATGGAAAAGTGAGATCTCAGGTAAGCATCATAGACCGAAGCCGATTCCCTGGGAGAAGAACAGTTGGGGAAGTTAAGAGAGGAAGAAGACGAGGATGATGAGCCAGCGATAGAACGAAGAAGAGAGTGTACATATTTAGGGTTAGATTTAGGTGAAAAAGAAGAGCAACTCGTCTGCCATGCCTCCGCCTTGGCCTTGGCGATGACTGACGAGGCGCGTCGAGAAGCGGAGATGTAAGCCTGGCGATCTTCATCACTTCTGTGAGCGGCAGCAAAAGCCTTGCGTCTTTAACTAACCGCACCTTCCACCTCAGCAGACCACCAGGCTTTATGATGGCGTTTGATGCGGCCGAAAGGAATTGAAGATTTGGCCGCATTCAGCGCCAGAGAGGTGAAGAAAAAGCAGCAGCAGAGGAAAGAGAAAGAGGCGAGTATTCCACTGCAGAAGTATAGTGAGAGTCAAAGTAAGAAGCAAAGTCATCCCAGCGAGCTTTCTGAAAATTGAAGGAGGGGAAGACCGGAGAGAGAGAAACAGATAGAAGAATTGGTAGGTGGTCAGAACCCAGGTCCTGAAACACCTCCCAGGAGCAATAAAGGACCAGAGAGGAGGGAGCAAAGAATATGTCAGGGGAGGAGCGACTGCCAGAGGAGCAATGGAGAAGAGTAGGTATGCCAGGGTGATGGGAGGTCAGAGGAGATGACCCAAGCGAATACTTCCTCCCCACGAGGGTCGGAAGTACCTTTTGAGTCCCAGAGGGGGTGATAGCAATTGAAGCTCTCCAGAATGAAGAGATTTCTGGAGAAGGGAAGAATGAAAGGACAAAAGGAGTCGGTTCTGCCATCCGTCGAAGAGCGAAAAGAAGGAGCGTAAACATTAAGAAAAGATAGAGAAGAGATGTTGCTTAGAGAGACGTTGACCCCTACATAATCAGAGTAGAGATCAAGTGAACAGAGGAGGTAGAAAGTTCAGAGAAGAATAAGCTCTGCCGGACGAAAATGACAACGCCGCCGCTAGCGTGCGTGGCATCACGAGAGAGAATGCCAGGCCGGGAGTGGGTGCAATCAGATCGCAGCGTAGAGAATCCAGGGATCCGGAAAAGGGAAGATGGGTTGAGATTAGATTCCTGGATACAGATAAGGTACAAAATGGGACAAAAGAAAATGTAGCAGTTTAGTGCTCCTGGCTCGAAGACCGCCAGCATTCCATTGAAAAGCCGGAGGAGAGGAAGCAGAAGGCGTAGAAGGAAAACCAGGAGTAAGAGGCGGTGGTGAAGGAGCAGAGGAAGCAGAAACAGAATGGGCAGAAGGGGGATGAAAGGTTTGAAGGCGAGAGTGGGGTGGGAGTGCTGCATTAGTAGAAGGAAAGCCCGGTAGAACAGTGGAGGTATACAGGCCGGAGGAGTCCGGGCGGGAATTCACAGTGTTATGATGAGGTGTAACAGTGGAAGTTCACAGTGTTACAAGCAGGGACGCAGCAGGGGGGCAGCTCCAGAAGTAAGAGCTGCCAAGAGTTCTGAATTTGTAGAGGGAGAGTAGTAAGCACCTTAGATGTACCCATTTGGAGCAAGTACAACATTGCACTGACTTACCCGCCAGATCACATTTCCAGTGAACACTGAGCAAGGAAAGATTGGTCCAGGGTGGTGATGAACGTTACCGCTCATCAAGAGAAGAAGAATGAGGAGACCAAGACGAGCATGAAAAAGGCAGAAGAAAGGAGAAGACAGTCGACCGATAACTAAATAGCTGCACCGATCAACAACCGCCTCAACGTGGTGGTGCGGTCCCCGACCCCGTTTGGGTTGGGTCAAAATGGCTGTTCGCCTTTCCGAGGGTCCCAGTTACCCCGGGAACTCCCTTCGGAGTCGATGATCGTAACAACCATTTAATTTAGGAAGAAATGTAACTTTCAGAATCCATGAAACGACACTGCATAGCAACACTAACCCACTTAGTGTGTGTAAATAAATCATCAATGATGATAAAAGTGGTTTAGTGTTGCTATGCGGTAACAGGGATGTAGTGCTAAAAATGCAGTGCGAGAAGGTACATTTTTTAAATAATAGATAAGTGTGGGAACCCCCAAAAATAGTGATTTTCAACAGCACTACAAATTCAGTGCGGGAGCGCCGTCCCCACCCCAATAGGCCCCTGTGCATTATTGTTTTAAAGCCAGAATGAAGACAAAAAAATGATGATCCCAGCTTGGCCTTCAGCAGAAAAAGCATTGAGCGGAAAAAAAGCCGGCAGGTTCGCCGGTGATGTCTTTGGAAGAGAAACTTGTTTTGAACATTGTGTGGCAGACAGGTGGTGCGTCTGATCCCTCTACTGTCGTGGTGGCCCAGTTTGACGAAAGCAACAAAGTAGACCACATGCATGTGATTGATTGAACAATTGCTAAACCATTATTTTTGATCCTTGCCAATTAGGCAGATGAGCAGTCTATAAAGTTTGAAGTGAGCCATACTCATCAGAAAATAAAGCTCTATTGACAAAATTTCTTTCAATGCTATGTTAAAATTGTTCCTCTTGTGTAAATATTTTTTTAAATATGTTTGCTGTACTTTTCAGCTAAAGTACTAATCTACTACACCCTCTTTTGCGGCGAGCCTACATTTCATGCACGGGAATAAGCTCAAGCTCTCTTTGCAACTCTTTGGTTAAACTGGATCATCATGACAGGCGGACTGCTCAATCCCCCGCCACATCAAGGTGCAGGTATCCCACCAACCGTCTTTTTCAGTGACACAACAAGGGCACTCCCCAGGTTTTTGCCACACTTGGTGCTTAACGCCAAGCAGGAAAGCTGTGAATATCACTTTTCAAAGACTTTGTCATGGCTTGACTACGGAATCAAACCCAGGTCTACGGACGTTCTCACCATTACACAACCGCGCCGATTGCGAAATTACACCATTTCAGCAAAAACATTTGTCTCACGGCGAAACAAACTATTGTTTTTGCATTATATGTATTGATTAGTTGTACAACAAGTCAACCTTATTTTTCTGACTGCACCCCTGACTGTACTTTGTTTCATTGAAGCATTCTTCGTCCCCCCCTATAATATTCAGTGAAATTTTGTTTATTCATACAGGTCAAGCAAGTAAACTTGGTACCAATAAAAATATAGAACCTGCAAAGCTACTCCCGGTGGGAAGCCCATGATCTAGAGCAGGGGTGGGCAGAGTGCGGCCCCCGAGAGCATTTTGTGCGGCCCGCGAACACGTTTTGAAACTTGCATATGTATGAGTTAAGATAACAAGGGGAGGAACACTTGCCGTATTACAGAGCCAAAGACTTTAGAAGCTAACATTAAAAAAGCAACCGTTGGTTTGCACTGACGCATTTTCCGTCAAATCCAAAGGTAATGACCTTTTTTTTCTTTTTTTTTGTTTAGAGACACCATCATTTTCACTAGTGGAAATGAGACATTGTTAGGTGATCACGCAAAATTTCAAGTGAACGCAAGCTTTTGCTTTGCGTACAGCTATTGCAAGATTTTAAGCACTGACCCTCGGCCACTTATGAATGGTGAATGCAGTCCTCGACCACTTCTTGAATCTTCAATGCGGCCCTCCCAATGCGTTCGTTAAACAGTGCGGCCCTCAGCTAGCATTCGTGACCGCGATGCGGCCCGCAAGCCAAAACAATTGCCCACCCCTGATCTAGAGTAAAGTAATTCTCTGTTTTAGGTAGCTATTTAGTTATTGAGCTTTCTAATAGGACAACGCTAAATAAGGAAATAAGAAAATTCCTACGGAAATATGGAAAATCCTCCAACGGAAGTCGCAGAAATACGGAAATGTTTAGCTTGACTCAATTACCTAATTCTACTAAATTCGGTGGTTTTACTTTTACTTTTTTTAACTTTCGTAAATCTACGTGTTTCTGCGATTTTTAGTCAGTAATTTTTGCGTATTTCCGTAAGTGATTTCTTTATTAAAATGAATTTCCGTGATATCACGTTTAATATTAATTCCGTCAAAAATTCCATAATTCAAAACGAATTTCCGTATTTTGATGTTCTCCCTCTATTACATCAAATAGAGTTTGAATTAGATGCAATGCTTTTCTTATTCATCTTCAATGTTTTCATCTCATAACCACTAGCATTACGCTTCTTGCATCGGAACACCCCCTTAACCACAGAAGTTATTTCAAACAGTCTAGGAAAATCTTATTGGTGGTACAGAATTTTAATATAGCTTTCAAAAAGGTTGTTTTAGTCATAAGCTTTTCGTTTCACTCTCATTAGTGGCGGTATCGCGTAAAAAAGGGAAAGAGCTAGAGTGAGTAAGTTGTTTTAAATTATTATTTTTGGACGGTAGGCAATCAGGACAAGCCGTTGGTTCTTATTAATTACATAAAACCACTTACTTACTCTCTAGCTTTTCCCTTTTTAACGCGATACCGCCACCGATGAGAACGTCACGAAAATCTTACGGCAAAAATAGCCTTTCAAACAGCCTCCCATTTTCGTTAAAATTTTCTCACCTTCTCGTGAACGTTGAACATGCGAATACGAAAATTTTTCGGCGGTGCTTTTTGGTGGTTGCACAGCAGCGCCACCGCGCGGTTCGCGCGATTGTAAGACAGAATCTTTGATGTCAGCGTTGCCCTGGCTGAAAAAGAAAAATTAAACGCAAGTTTATTTCATTGCCGTAGATACTGTTGTTGCCCAACCCCTTCCAAGGGATCGGGCCATGGCGAAAGACCATGGAGCCCCAGAAGCCGGGCGACTTACCAAATCCCCAGAAGTCGGACCAGAGGTCGCAAAGAGAAAATTGATGCCAAAAAGCGAAGGACGCAAAGAGTGAGTAGCAGGACGGTGCAGGATCAGATGAGAAGTTTCATGGGTAAAATAAGCGCAGCCGCCGCATGATGTATTCACAATTTTGTCAAATCTAGGGAGGTTTACCAGAAGGTTGCGACCGTTGCAGCGAAGACGAAAGGACCCCGTGCTTCGCCGGGTTAGAATAGTGAAGCTGCTCACCCAACATGTCGTAAGAGGCGACTTTTGAGTACCCACCAATGGCAGTCCGCCTTGTTGGTGGTGGGGCTACCAGTCGGCAGTTTGCATCCACGACTGGTTCGAAATGGGCTGCCACTTTTCTCCTGGCCTAATTCAATTAGGTTGATGGTGTAAACCTGTATTGCTGTTCGCGCCATACCTCCATCCCAAGGAAGAGGAGGGGTAAACCAACAACAACAACAACAAGAGGAAAGGACACACCGACCGTGATGAGGAAGCACAAGTTACTCAGTGGATATTGAGAGGACCCGTGGGTTGAAGAACTTGAATGAAACAGTACGCCCCAAGTTTAAAAACGGATGAAAGGAATGAGAGAAGAGACACTACATGGGACTGTAAATGACTGGAGCAGCGCACCTCGCTAACTCATCGGCCGTGTCACTGCGCGGAAGAAATGAGAGACCATGGATTCATTGTACCCCAACAGAAAAAGTTTATTTGTTTCACTTGTGTTTTGTCCAAATTTGTGAAACATGTGCCGGTTTAGTAATGCAAGAGGCTAGCGATGCACTTATCAAACTGCAGGCAGTGACACTGTTTCGACCAATCAGGTCTCTTCACTGCAGTTGGTGACCAACTACACTGAAGAGATCTGATAGATCGAAACAGTGTCACTGCCTGCAGTTTGCAATGAGCTAGCTTGTCAATCGGATCATTCCTCGTGTTGAGGGGAGGATCTTGGAGTCGGGTAATTTCTTACAGTTCGCAGTTGAGATTGTTTGAAGAATGCCATGAAAAGTGTACTCGCTGGGGTGACATCAACTGCAAGCACGTAACACTTGAGTGGATTTACGGTTTGGGGCTATATGTTTGGTTTCATATTGTACCTCCATCCCAAGGATAAAAAGCAACTACTATTGTATTTTACCAAAAACCTTCTCTGTTTCTTGTGTTAAAAAGCGGGAGTGCAAGAAGTTGTAACACTTAAAAATATTTTTGATTTCAAAGATCAAAGCAGGCTGGCTTTGATTTTTACTCAAGTACGAGCGCAAATGCCTATTTCTTTCACGCAAGCGTAAATTTAAGCATTTTTTGTTTTGTTGAGAATATCGATATCACAAATCGTGCTTTTTGGTAAAAATAAACAAAAATACAACGATGTGCGTCTACTGCGTACAAGCGACTCATGCAGCCAAAGAGTAAAACTCACAATTATTCAATCTCTTCAGCATCCTTTGAAACGTAATAGACGCGTTGTAAGTTCGGAATACTTTTGCGGTCAACCCCCTCATCAAGAAATTTAAATATTTGTTGACGTCATTGGTCTGTAAAATAATAATAAGGAAAAATGGCGGCAGGAAATTCTGCGGTGATGAGCCAGCTATTGAAGGTAAATGAGGGTAATCACACCTGTTAATTTCACTGCTCTGTATTTTTAACCATGTTTCTTTTCTTCCGCAACAACGATTAAGCTTCCAAAACCCACGAATACTGTTGTTGTGCCTTTAAGAAACGAAATATCTGATGATTTGTTCTACTCGCACTTCGGTTGGTTGAAATAACGAAGTTGCTCATTCATAATGACCAAAGAGCCGACTTCTAAAAGTCAATTGGCACCCCGCTATATTGGTGAGAGGCTATCACTCTTCTAGTATGGTTCGAGATGAACTCTTGCTTCTTCATGATTGTACCTGTGAACCTGCATCTATATTTAATGCCGGACCTCCGTCACAATAAGACACACGCACGCGCACGCCCCCTCCATACACACGACTTCCTCCACTTTTTCTCTGCTGCTACAAGCATTTAATTTGTTGAAAGGAGAACGTGATAACATTAATTCAAAAAAATGTTGCTAAAAGGTAAACTACAGAGCAAATCTCGAGAATAAAAACGCAACGCAGTATCTTTTTCATTTGAAGAGAAATACGTTTGAAGCGCTTCGGGTCAAAGAATACAAGTTGTTAAATATTTATCCCTCAGCTTCGCTAAAGCGAAGGCATAGCGTTAGAAGGTATTATGTTCAGACAAGTGCAAACAAGAGAGGCATCCTATTGCAAACTGATCATGAACACAATTTGCAGAATGGCAGGCCCAACACTAAGGCAGGTGAATAACCAATATTGGTTTCTTATACCATGCCGGGTGAGCAAATCAATTTGTCGGTTCAGCGACAAGCTTCTTATATTAATACAGTATTGTACTTTCAACTTACGCATCACTTTAAACCAGTGCTTCTCGAGCTGTGTGTCGCGATGCCCTAGGGCATCGTTTCCATTCTTACAGGGCGTCGCACAATAATGCGGTTTGTTTCAATAATTCTCGTATTTACCCAACATATTTGTTTTGAACTAAGCGTCACCACTTATTTTACTACAATCTGTAGCCTATATTCAATTCCATTATTATAAAACAGTATCAACTGCAATGCTGTAGTACAGTAATTTACTTGTCGCTTACTAAGTGGGCAGCGCTATTTCTATTTTCATTGGCGCTTAACAAATGAAGGTAGTGACAGTCAGTACCATGTATGGAACTAGGAAGCTGATGTTGCATCTCGGTATGAACAAGCGAAAATTTACGATTAAATGACTGGCCTGAAACAAAATTTGCAAGTATATCAACGGTGGTTCTGATTTGGAATCACAATTTATCTTGCAATACGGCAAGCAAACACCTCAATTTGCTTTCTGCTACGTCGCAAGTTCAGCGAATTTTTTTCAAGTGCCTCCTGTCAAAAAACGTTGAGAACCATTGCTTCAGTCATTACGCTTGAATTATTCAAACAATTTCACACAAACTCGCAACCTTACATTTATAAGATCAAATAGCCGTTGCGATTTCAGCTTGTTTTGTTTGAAATAAGCCAGGCTTCTGTAGATCTGTGAAATGAAGTCAATTAACAAAATTATATAGATCTTTTTGATGTTGATATTCATCGTTTTGAGAAAACGAAATTTCCTTTAAATTATGAAAACCAAGGGTTCACTGATGGCCACTACTAGGAGTATCACACTCAACATTCATCAAGTCACGTCTTTTTTACTTGCGTTAACAATTTCATTTTATTGCATTTTTCAGCAAAGTGATTTTTCCGGTAATAATTTTGCTTGCTTTCTTTCCAGGTTATTTTCAGGATTCGACCATCTGATTCAATGTATGTCTACTGCTACGCACTAACTTCTAACCGGACTTTTCGGTGGAGCAACGCAGCATTTCAAATTCCGGATGCCCTTCCTCACGAAAACAAATGGTGCTTTTATGGAGTTTCAAACATTAGACATTTTCTTCCGAAGTCAGAAATCACAGCTTGACGGCTCTCGAAATTGTAAACTCAAAATTTGAGAAGTCATTGTTCGGATGATTATTGTGGCGCTGTCCTCTTGGAAAAACTTTTCATCATTGTTTTGATTAGCTGCAGCGTTTGTTGCTGTCATGCAGCAGCACTGGTAATTGCAAGCTAAAGAGAAACGCGATAGTGCTTGCATGGGTTACTACCAACTTTGCTCCAGTAATATATATTCATACCGATATCGGAACTTCGATTTTGTTTCTGTATTGAACACAGTGCTTTCCTGGAAAGTTGAACGAAACATAATAGGTGTTCAATTTCTTAATTAGCTTCACATGCTCGCATCGCAGTGAACAACATCCAACCGTGTCAGCTGTCTCTCCCAACTCCTTCTCATTCCCAGCACGCAAGGCCAACTAAACAACAATGCAATAAGTCGACTGACGGCCTTGTTGAAACGTTCGTTGAAATGTTGTAGGCCTGCAGTTCAACTCAAAGTTGGGTCAGACCGAAAATTCGATCAAATTTGCACCAACAGCAGGTCTCCTGATCATCACATCAAGTGTGAAGGGTTTTACGGTGATATGTTGCTCGACTCAACTTTCAGTAACAATTCTTGATGTTGAAATAAGTAAAGTCTAGTCTACACTGAAGCTACGCACAGCTTGACTGTTTGTTTTATTTTAACTCAACCACTTTATTTGCACAGTTTGCAACTGAACCAAAATAAAACAAAAAAAAGTTAAGCCGCGCTTGGCCTCAGTTAGTGGACCAGGCTTCAGGGAGTAGATGATCGTACCGAGGTTTTCCAAAAGGCCATTCTGGGCCGTTAATTGGGGAAAAAACGAATCGGGAAAACAAGACGTGAACCAAATAACCGCCCGGGGTCTAATGAGGCAGTTGGCCATTAACTGTCTTTGAACCACTATACATGCACACAAAACCCACATACAGTTTTGTAAGAGAGCTAGGATATTTGAAAGTTGTTACGGTAATAACTGATTAATGAAGAAGTTATGATCTACACTTATTTTAAAATTCTGGTCAAGAATATGTAATTGTAAACCATCATAGAGTCAAACATGACAGGTAAAAATAGTATGCAACTCAATTATTAGCACCATATAACCGGCCACTTAAAATAAGCGCCTATGGGCAAACAAACGACTGGGCGGCCTTCCGCAAAACCCCGGTAACAAGTTTTTAGCAATATAGGCAAAACTAGAACAAAAACAAAAAACCGCCTTTAATGCATTACCATTGTCAATTAAAAGTGCTGTTGCGAAAAAATTGTGACGTCATGCACATCACTTATATTTTCATAATATACGTGGGTGACGTCACAACTGTTTTGTGCCTTCATGACGTAGCTTGTGTGACGTCACAAAAGCTACGTCATGGCACGGCATGGCATATCGATGGAAACGTAGTTTTGTGTAAATGCACCAATCACTACGTAATTGTAGAGTACCTACTTTATCAATGAAGAATAAGGCTGTTGCACGCTGCCAGACCATCTCATCTTCACTCTTCAGATCAGTCATGTAACTGGTTCGAATCCTTCCTATGTACGATTTTAATCTACGAGCCAACTCATATTTTTCCAAATCTTTTTCACTCTGCACACAAACTTACTGATTTACACCTTTGTTCTCGAGCAAAAGTTTGTTTAACACTGGAACTTGTGGCACACATTACAATATTCAAAGAAAAAAAAACAAAAATGCAGTGTTGGTAGTGTTGATGTTTAAAAAAAAAAGCCAAAATTAAAATGTAACATAACAGTTATTCGTAGTCGAAGAAAACAGTGAATAACAGCTCAGTAGACCGGAGCTCAATTCCCTTATCAAGTCGTACCGAAGATTTCTGAAACGGTATTTATGGCTTTCCTGCTTGACGTTCAGCATGAAATAGCGTTAAGGAAACGCCGGTAAGTTTGCTTGTTGTGGTCTAAAGTACTTAGTAGGATTCCGCCATTTTTATGTGGCAGGAATAATGGGGTGAAACAGACTACTCGTTGTGATCACCCAGTTTAAGTAAGATCTAGAAAAGAGAGCACTGAGCTCATTTGCACGAATGAATAAACATTTATCATGCAAACTTTGGATTGGTATTGCTCTTCTCTGCTGTTAATCCAAAAACCAAATCTTGGCTCTATCACAAACATTGAATATAGGAGCAATAAATCAGGGGATTTGGGAAATTACACCCTCAGAAAAGACTTGTTTAGAACTGCATGCTCTAAGCCACGTCTACAACCGTAGGAAGAACTCGGGTGAAAACCCGATCACTCATCACGATTCCTTCCAGCGTTCAATCCTCATAACGACTACGCAATTGTGCTGGTTGGAAAAGGCATTTAACGGCAATTTCCTCTGCTTGCAAAAAAGAAATAATTGTTAAGTGCTTTTCCAAAAATTTCAACAAGCAGTATATCAATCAATCAAAAATGAACTGATCGATTTAAATGGATGATGGAACGCGGAAACTCAGATACGGTTCAGCGCCGTTGCTGCGTTGCAAGTCTGTGGAGTAAAAGTGCGACCCAGCATGAGGGGGAAGCAATCGAGAACGCACTCACTCTGATCCTCGAGTTTTGGTTGAGATATATATATTTGGGTTTCTTGAAAACATTCTCCTTCCATGACGCAAGCCACGTGACTTGGTCATCATGACGTACTTCCTTCCATCCATGACCAGCTGGAGGGGTGGGCACGATTGCGTCACTGTCACGTCATAAACATTCAAATAAACAATCCTATTCGAAAATTTATAAGACATCCGCAGCTAACATGTTCTCTTCTTGCTGACTACATGACCATTGCAGTGGCGACGACGTGGTGCCGTAGACGCAAGATCCAAATTGTGGTCGGAAGATTTCAAGTTCAGTTCTCAGAGTTTTGCGTTGCAAAGTCGAGATGAGCGGTCGTTTACATTTAAATTGAAGCTTCAATTTTTAACAACAACTTCCCATACTGCGATGACGTACATAAAATGAGTGCCTGCTGACATGAAACCGGTGTTCTAATTAAAAAACGGCAACTCACTCCTCAGCCGCAAGAATGGATCTATTATCTGATGAATCTAGCCAAATTTCATTGCCTAACATCTTATTTTCTTTTATGATAAAACCCAATTTGCTGCTGCAGCAAAGCAGGTTTTACCACAAATATTTTTTCACCACAAACATTTTACCACAAAAACAGATTTTACCACAAATATATTTTTTACCACGATTTTACCACAAATATTGCAGACAAGCAGGAACAGTCGCTTTAAAGTCCTTTTAGAAAAAATGCTTAAACGATGAAGGAATTAACCTTCTTATCTCGTCATTATTACCTAGAGTCTTATTACTCTGTGTTGCTTTGTTAATCGTCCAATTGCATTTCTAAACACATACTTGCACCCTGATGACCTCACCACCAACAAGGGGAGTGTCGTTGGCCGTTTTTTTGCTGAAATATTTCGGACATATGTCCGAAAAACACAATAAGTTTCGGTTGTTTCAAATTTAATTCGCAGAGTTTCGAAGAACCGCAAATTGTGAAATACACTCACAAGTTCAAGCGGTTAGAGTCTCCAAATATGGGAAAACACAAAATGAAATTTATCCTGTCCGACGGTTTTATTAAGTCGAGTAAAGGTGGATGTATACAATATACGTTTTCCAGCTTTTCTGCTCTTAAGAATTTTTGTACCAAAATTTTTGTGTACCAGGATATTACGTAGTGTTACAAAGCATATTTTGTTGCATCTGGTTTTGTCAACAAAAATCTTTCTGCACGTTTCTGTAAGAAAAAAACGTATACGCTTTTGCCTCGTATACTTTGCAGACAAAATCAAATATTCAAACAACATATCCTGTAAAGCATCATGCAAATATTCAAACGAATAAAAATTTTCGTACAAATATGCATGAGAGTAAAAACGTACAAAAGCGCATAAGCCTACTGTGAATAGCAACCTTAGAAGAATGATGCAGCGAAAGGGGAGTCTTTTATAGAACTTCAAACGACTTCACTTTCAAGCGCATGGTGAAAGATGATGCCTTTTTTGTTATTATTAATCAATATTTTTTAGCATCATTTCTGTGGGTTTGCATCATAAGAAATACAAGGAAAAGTAATGTAAACTCGACAAAAAACAACTGATTGTTTTTCAGACATCCTGTCAGAAATAACATTGAATCTCTAGAATGTTTTGTTTAAAATTCAGTCAATAAACGAAAAATCTCCAAAAAAACCAGTGGTCATTGATATGATGACGACGGTGGCTTCTCATGTAGTAATGAGAGACTAACTTTATTATGCTAACCGGGGAAAGCGTGATGAAGAAACGTTTTTTGATTAATATCTAGACCTCAGAAAACATTCACTTACCTACTGCAATTAATGATCACATCCTCCGGGCACACTCTCTTCTTCAACTTCCCCATTTTCGGATGGTTTCCACTTCCTTTAAACAACCCTGGCGGCTCCAAACGAAAGTTGTTAACTTTTTCCTTTTTCCCATTCCAATTACAGAATCCATGTTTCTGAACCAATTTGTCATATTTAGCCTTGTTGTTCTGCATTAAAAATGCACTCAGTTGGAGACGTCTTCAAATTATAGTACCAGCAACTGCAACCACAGCCTAGATTTGCAGTGGTTACATGCCGGTGCACAACAATATACAATAGGCCCCAGCTTTGTAGGGCTCCCATTTTAGGTGATGGCTCAGCGGACGTCTGCCACAATTCATTTTCTTTCACATAAAACTATATATTAACTTAATTTCAGCTGTGCTTATCGAGTAATCGAAATTTGATTCCATCGGATATAAATCACATTGATCGCATTCACATCGACGTAAACTTGAGGCGAGATTGTGCATGACTTGATCGATTTTTCTGGCTGTAAACTCTCTATGATACCGTGATATTTTCTACCAACGGTTGACTAATTTATTAATCTAAATCATTAATCTACCAACGTTAATACCATCTCTTGTTTCTACAAGGTATGCATCACAAACAAAAATTTAAACCTCAATCCACTAACTATTTTCGTAGCTAGTAGTTCAACGTAGCTTTTACAGGTTCCAACAACCAATACTTCACAGACCAAATATAATAACAAGTATACTTGCGTCCCAACTACTTTTTCGTCTCTAGTTAGTGATATAAAATTTGCGACATTTGATCATATTTACAATAAATATTTGTGCTGGGCTTGGAAGTGAGGACAAGAAAATCGATTTTATGGTGTTGGGCAGAACGTGGGGTAAAGTTTACGAACATGACTGTCAACTTTTCACAAGCCGATTTGAGAACATCTTACTCATACCTACCCGCTTTTCTAATCGATTTCTTGCAGCGACCAGTTCCAGATATTGATGCACGTCATTGAAATCACATTTATTAAAGTCAGTGATGAGATTACGTTCGCGGTTGTTCATCACCTTTGAAACCAGATTCAGTTAAAAATCAGTGGTGATCAACCAGATTCAATAAAAATTTTCAAATAGTTTTAAGTAGCACATTTCTGTTGCTTTTCGCCGGACTACTTTTCAGAGAAAATCATTAGATAAGAATCAATTGAAAAAATGATTATCACAAATATGTTATTGCAATATTAATGAATCATAAAGTATTTTTGCATTTAGCTACATTTGTGCTTGAGATGAACCGCTGAAATTTTCAGGATTTGCAAAAGTGCCGTAAATGAAAAAAAATTGTAAAAGCAATGGTCTAGACCAGTAATTTTTACTCAGTGTTCGAGAAAATTCTTTGAATTAAAAAACCTTCAAAACTAAATCATCCAGTTATTCAACGGAAAGCATAAGCACACTGACACAGATTAACTTTGCAATACCAAGTTGCTTTCCAAAAAAAGCCAGCAACCTTTAAAAGGAGACAAAAAGTTTCCAACGACACGTTGATCTCCAAAATATATAAACGACAATCGAGGGACAAAAAGGTCCCTTCATGCAATTGCGCCTTCCCAAATTACAGCATGCCAGGGTTTACAGAAGTTGACAAAAACATAAGGTTTTAGTATTCTAGACCTTTTGCCTTCGCCCAATTCTTAAATGAAGAAACTTTTACCGTTAGGTAAATGCAATAAGTAAAAAAAGAAAACAGTTTTATCACTGATAAAACACAAATGCTTCATGTCATTGCAAGTGTGGGGAAGGTCAACCACTTTTTAAATTATTCTTGGATTAGATATCAAAATACAAAAGCAATACTTTTTGTGCCTGCTTTGAAGATTGAGCTTTCGTACCCTTTGATATTTCCATGAAATCTTTGTTCTACCATGTCGACTTACTTAGAGTACTATCTCTTGAACAGTAATAAGCTAACTATAACATTGCTAGTGCTTTGTAGGTGCATTCAGATGCTTATAACACGGTTAAGTGAATTAAGACAATTGCACTGTTATTCCAGCAACAACTATGCGTTTAAATTTCACGATGACTATGTTGTTGTCTCCTTCGGAAAAGCACTTTACGACAATTTTCCATGCTTGTAGTAGAAATCTGCTAAGCCAGGAATACTAGCAACACTTACGTAAGGGTCAATACAACATGTCCTTGCATAACTGAATTTTTTCATAACCAAGTCATAAAAATTTGTTATACCGTATATACTCGCGTATAGGTCTCAATTTTCTACCCAAAAAATTGAGCCAAAATTTTAGGTGCGATCTATACACTGAATATAAATACAAACACCTGCACTCTTGTTAAGGGATATCCACAAAATAGGTCCAAATCAAATCCGGCTCGGCAAAAAATCTAATTCCGTCTCGCTGAGCCTTTTTATGTATAGTATGTTTACATTATGCAATCTGACAGCATGATATTTGTAAATAAATTTTTGAAAAAGATGAATATTTGATAGTTTTTGTGTTAGAATGAGCCGTGTAACTTACCATATTAGAGCGTGATTTATAGACTATCAACCACAAATACCCACTTTGACAAGCACAAACTAGGGGTCGGGTCTATACACGGGTCAATCACAATTACCCACTTTGACAGTCACAAACTAGGGGTGTGGCCTGTCCACCGGTGCGACCTATACGCGAGTATATACGGTAACTCTCGTTCACATCTCTACAACAAACCAATGCATCATTCGTACATCATGCAACTAAATCCAACTGCTGTTTGACTCAACTACGTGCTCTGAAGAACAAAACACTGCAGCTGCAATGGTTACTCACACTTCTCCAATCTTGAAAAAAATTTTTAATAAAAATTTTTCTCTTGGCACATTTAACTTTCAACCATTTTGCATAGAATGTCATCACTTCTTCACTAGATGGCTGAAGTTTGACAGGTTTGCCTGGAAGAATATCTCTTTTATTCCAAATAAAATGACATGAAGCTAGAGCGGGAGATCTCGGTATACTAGCATAATGTTAACTACTGCACGGTTGATGGAAGAGTGATCTATTGGGAAACGAGATCAAGCCTTCGATTTCGATGTTATCCTCAATGATAATTAGTCAAAACGTCACTGACATTTGACATTGTAGCAACCTATGCAACTTCAACTACAAACCACCAGTAGAAAGTCACCAACAACACGTGGCTTTATATATGGATCGCCATCTACGTGCAGTTGCTATCGTGATAGAAGTGACTAGTCGCCACTTGGAGTGCACTCATTTTAACAAGGAATACAGTCAGATGCCTGCCGTCGCGCTACAATGGTGACCCTGCAAAGAAGCTACATCTCCCCTGATGTAGTTGAACAGCAGCGTCTTCAGTCAAGCAGCACAAGCCATCGTCGTGCTCCAACGTCAAGACCGCCTACCAACTGATGTCTTGGCGGGAATCTCACTTACTTCGCCGGCAAGCCTCACTCTCTCAACCTTGGCGGGGAAGGCATGTTGCGACCTCAGCAACTTCCTCTTGTAGCAACCTCATCAACTACAAACAACAAATAGAAAGTTGCATGTATCATGATAGAGGTGACTAGTCGCCACTTGGAGTGCACTCATTTTAACAAGGAATGCAGTCGGATGCCTGCCGTTGTGATACAATGGTGACCCCGACAACGAAGCTACATCTTCCCTGATGTAGTTGGACGGCAGCGTCTTCAGTCAAGCAACACAAGCCATTGTCGAGTTGCCGAGCCCTAACGTCAAGACCACCTCTAATTGAAGTCTTGGCAGGAATCTCACTTACTTCGGCCGGCAAGCCTCACTCTCTCAACCTTGGCGGGGAAGGCATGTTGCGACCTCAGCAACTTCCTCTTATAGCAACCTCAACAACTACAAACCACAAACAGAAAGTCACCAACAACACTCGGAGTTATATATGAATCGCCATCTACCTTCAGTAGCTATCATGATAGAAGTGACTAATCGCCACATGGAGTGCACTCATTTTAACTTGGAATACAGTCGGATGCCTACCGTTGCGCCACAACATTATCAGTAAAGTACTTGAGGATGCGATTGATCCCAGCTCTTTTGATCATTAAGCAGAATACCTCCGGGTTCACTACCGAGATTCACACAGCTATAATCGGCGTGCTTGGAAGTCGAGTGATTAATTTTGTGTTACCGGTTAGAACATCTCTTTACCGAAAGCGTGGGTTCACGCCCCAGGATAGCTGGTGCAGAACATGGGTTCGAATCCCACCCAAAGTCAGTTTTCACATATGCTGTCAAATGGCAGAGATGTATCAATTGATTTGTGTTAAGGCAAGGTTAACATCGTAGTCAAAGGTTACCCATCATTTCTCAATGGATCACTCTCCCATCAACCCAAAATAATGTAATTTTAATGATAGTGTACCAAAATCTCATGCTCTAGTTTGATGGTCTTGCTGGCTGATCTGGCAAATATTTAACTCATACACAATACTACATGGGGCAATTGATCCCAGCTCCATTGATCCTCAAGCAAAAGGCAAGGTCTCAGCGTTCATCTACTAAAATTTTCACAGCTAATTGTTCCCATTCCTTGTTAGATTGTACCAGTACCAAAATCCTGATTTCTCACCCCAGGGCTGCTGGTTCTGTCATCGATTTGAATCACACCTGAAGTCAATTTTTACAGATACTGTCAAATCAGTGCCTGCCCAATGTGGTTTGAGGCCCTCAAGCCATCTTAGGGATCCGGTATTACCTTGGTTCACCAGATTGAGAGTATGGGGGTCTCTCCTCCGGTCATATGTCAAATGGCAATGAAGTTTTGACTGATTTTCATAGACCCTAACACCACAATCAATTGTTGGATCTCACTTTTCATTGGATCACTTTCTCATCAACCTTAATTAATAAATGACAATGACTAAAGTAATTCCACAATCATGAAGGTTGTTGTTTTACGTGGCATAGCATTGCCCAACCTCATCTACTGTTTTAATAAATCTTTGTTATTTCATGATATAAAATCCACCACGTTGCAAACTAGCAGCGCTTCTTTTTTTTTCTGATCTATCACACATTGATTGAACATGTGAACAACTTTCTGTATTGGCTCAGTTTGGTAAAACCGAATCAAAAATAAATCAACCACTTTTGGGATAGTTTTCCACAGGGGTTAAAAGATTAGAGCACTATAGATACTGGTGAAGTAATGGGTTAAAGAAGTTAGTTGCAAAGCACATTCAAAATTAGTTTCAGGTCATTTATTTATGTGAGCAATAATGCAATACAAAGACAGCAATGTGATCCATAGCTACAAAAACATGCTACGCATCTTTTATTTATTTAAAAAAAAATAGGGCATGCTGTGAGGCAATTTTTAACAAAACTTTTAAGTGCTTTATGGTGATAAAAACAGGGGCTTATTGAAGTAAATGATCTTATGTAAGCAAATCAAAATCACTATCATTTTTGAAAAAAGGATACTGACTGACCAGTGTAAATCATTTGAATGCAATGTTGCAAAGTAATTAAATCCGTTTGAGCTTCTTTTATAGCAATTTATCTGATTGAGTTTTGTTAATAGTTGTTATGTAAGCTGCACACACCGTTGTACTTTAAATTAATTCCAGAAGGCAATGTTTGATAAGAAGGAGCAAACAATGGACCTTTGTGTTCTAAAAACTTCCATTTTCTGCGTTCTTTTTTCTTTTTCCCTATTTGACGTTTTGTTTTGCATTTCTAAAAAAGTATGCCAGGTTAATAATTTTGCATTTTCATGCTTTCTTATTTGGTTTGTACTTGTCATAAAAATGTACTGTTTTGGCAGGAAACACAATGCATGTTGTAGTAATGCCAGAGGCTAACAATGCACTTAGCAAACTGCAGACAGTGACACTGTTTCAACTTTTCAGGTCTCTTCAGTGCATTTGATGACCTACAAGAAGCTAGAGGCTTTCAATAAAGCATAGCTTAGATCGCCACACATCTGGGACATATATTAGGTTCACTGTGGTGGATGGTCTGTCAGTACTCTGTGAAGCTGTATCACTCGTAAATGAGTGGCGGTTGTTGCAAATGCACTAAGTCGAACAACTGCTAGAACAATAGTGCTGCCGCAGCCTAGTAGTCACGAGCTCTTATAGTAATGTTGTTTCTGGTCACAGGAAGATAAAAACTATATTTACTTAATCACCAAGAATAAATAAAAAAAATTAAATTTGAAATCAAGTAATGCTGTAGCTTTATGTGCATCAAGCATGCAAAATACATCAATCATTGTCATTTAGAATGCTGATTTGTAAAGTGCTCCAAATTGAATAGGCCATCGATAAATACAAAACAAATTCAGCATACCAGTAGTTGAACAAAAAGCAACAATATAAACTTAAATGGAGATGCAGTGAACAGCTAAGGCAGAAATATTTTATTTAGGAAGTGGCTATTTTGGCATTGACAGCATTTTACCTTTGGAGGATATTTTTTTGTCACCATTCATGTGTGTTTAAATAGCCATGTTTGCTATCTGACAGCGATGCTGTGGTGGGGTAGAAAGTGCGGCTGCTTTGAAATGCAATGGTTATGGGTTAAAATCTTTACTAACAGAACACTTAGACAAAGGCAAATGTACACTGGAGGGGGAGGCTCAGTATGTGCATGAATAGGATAATGTACTGGGAGGGGGTGCAAATTTTTGTTAATTCATCATTAAAATTGACTAATCAGAAACAACCAAAAGTCACATGATCAATGCATTGTTAAAATTGACCAATTACAAATGTTTGATGGCAAAATAGCCTCCAAGGGCAAAATGCTACTGATGGTAAAATAGCCACTGCCTTTTACTTACAATCTTAGTTCTTCTTGCTTTAGAAACTTTGTTAACATTTTTAGGTGCAGGATGAACAAACATTTTGTACATTTACTAATTAAGTGAAAGGCTAGTTACTTGAGTAAGCATATGACAACAATAAGAACTATGTGTGGTAAAATGCAACAATCTACGACACAGAAAAAAGTAATCGGCGTATATATCAGTAATTGTATTCCACAAACAAAATTAGGTTGCAGTGAGTTTGCTTGTTTCGTTGATTTCTTCTTGCTTGCAACAGACAATTGTTTGCTGCACTTGCAATCACAAAAGGTGTTGAATCAGCTGTTTATTGATGAAAATGATATCGTAATAATTGTAATATTCATACTGATAAAATCCACATTGTTATTATTACTACTAGAAATACACCATTGAACATAGCAATGAAAATCTATTTAGCAAATTCAAACGTTTTCAAATTTGTTAAATATATTTTCATCGCTGTGTTTAACAGTGTATTGCTAGTAGCGATAATAACAACGTGGATTTTAAAAGTCACCTCTCTACCGAAATTGTATTATCTTAATGATAATAAGGGCAAGCAATGCATATAAGTCTTATCTATATTGTATATATAAGCTATTTTAATCATAAAACATGTTATCCCAGCACCACTAAAATAAACATCGAAATAGAGTTATGAATACAGACCAATCAATTACGCAAATAATCAGTGTTAATGCACTACAGATCAATGGTCAAAGATTATAGCAGCCAGATTTACAAATCGCTTTGCTAAGGTTGTTGAATAAAACTATTTTAGTCATTCTACTAAAGCATTGATTGTGCTTCCCGAATTAATCTTTTAACCACCTCATTAAATAGATTTTAATTTTGTGACAAATAGCCTAACTGTACCACCCACTAATCAATGTTAGCCCGATCAACAAGCTGCTTCCAGGATACACAAACTATTGAGCTTAAAATTTTTATGAAAATTAAAACCAGAGTAAACAAATAGCTTATCAATAATTCTTCAAGAGATTTAACAACAGGTTGTTCTAGCATAGTCGTAAATTTATTTTTTAAGTTCTAAATTGGTGTGGGATTCCAATGAATTCAGGCATGGACTTCTAAATAGTAACACCTGGACTGGAAACAACAAATTTGACGTGACCAACATGAGGCCGACGTAAAATTAACTTGCTCATTTACATGAAGTGTAAATTTTTAAAAGCTTGTTGTTTTTTGAACATCGGGCAGTTTTATTACTTGAAATTTAATTCTATGCAGGAACCATGTTCAAATCCTAGACTGGTCTACTCATATAGGCTAGCGATAGATTTATCTATTTTCTTTATGCAAACAAGAAACGGAAGCAGGTAGGCAGAAAAATTTGTAATGCTTTGACGATAACAAATTTGTGCAACACAAAAAATCGCAAATATAGCAGCAAATAAATTATGAACCATTGAGGAAAATTAAGCTACAAAAACACCTTTGAATTAACTATGACATAAACCCAGCTTAAGTGTTTAAAATGAACACATTTCAAAACTATCGATATTGTACAACTACATATGACTTGCTTAAAATGCAAGACCGAGCACTTAATTTTTTCCAGTTATCTTATTAATTTTTCGGGAAGCTCTGCTTGACTCCTCTGCGCGCATACTACGCATGAGATTTTTAGCCATGCAGTTAAAAAAACGTGCAGATATACCCTCTAACAAGTTATGTCCTTTGCTGCACATTATTGGAACAGACCAAGGAGATACCACACCGCTTTCAAAAAACGCAACATTTACGATTTCTTTAAATACACTTCGCTGGTCAACGCTGCTCAAAAACCGTTTTTTAAGCTTTTCAACAGAGAGTTCAGCAAATGCCCCCCAGCAAAGCATGCCAACATCAAACATTTCTTTTGTTGGCTTGGAGAGTCCACCACGATTGATATCGTTAAAAAAGTTTATGGAGTTATGGTTAGATTTAGGGTGGGGTTTATGGGGTTTATAAACAGAGTTATGGTTAGATTTAGGGTGGGGTTTAGAGTTAAAGTTAAAATTCAACCTAACCCCCCTCCCCCTTACCCCAACAAATTAAGCACTGAATGTTGGCAGTGTTTCCAATTGAAATCGCTCAGCTTATTCTACATTAGATTCACAGTAAACTACAGAGATCAAATTTGCTTTACAATATGCATAATTTGACCCAGGTACATTTAGCCTTGCCATAAATCCATTAGGCTTTTTATATGCAGTAGCAAAAAGCTACCCTACTAACCAAATCAGCAAAATGTTGGCTTGGCTTTGTTAGCAGCATCTTAGTGCGACTGCAATTGCACCCAATCTTTTAAGAGTACATTTCAGAATTTTTAAACCTGCAGTGCATTTACACTTAATGGGGCTCATCAGCAAATAAACTCTACAGCATAATCGCTCAAATCTTTAACCTTCAATCTATTGGTCTATTTTCCAAATAGACCTATGCCTTCGTAGAATAGTAACTGTATGACAGCAGTCACTAATTTGACTCGCTTAGCATAAACCAATTTTATTTACCTGCCACTATGTATGATTGTGTACCGTAACCTACAGCAGTACAGTTGGGCTACTGGGGCTGCTATAGCCTGTCAGTAGACAATAGACAATACAGTACAAATTATAGTAATCTGTTTCACTTTAGCGCCAGCACAAACACATTCCCAGCATCAATACAGTTTTAACATGTAAGTACTTTGCTTTATCTACAGGTGTCAATGCGCTGTCACGCTATTCTTTAATCACTAATCACCTATTTTACCTGAGTGCAAGCACGAAAACATTGCGCAGCATCAATACATTCATAACATCTACGAACTACACTTTGTCTACCGGTCTCTGTTTGTGCATGGTGATGCAAATTTTTTAATCAAATGAACAACACTCATTCGAAACTTTCTTTTTCCAACTAACCAAGGCAGCTGTCACGCCGCGTGATGAAGGCCTCATCTTGGTCGCTCGCGCTAGCAGTTTTAGCGGCGTTTCCAGTCCAGGTGTTACTATTTAGAAGTCCATGATTCAGGTAACAAGGTCATTACCGGTAATCAAAAGAGTACAACAACCTCAACATTTTTTTTAACTCAGAGAAAAATACTAGAAATAAAATTAAAAACCAGTATTTCTCCAAATTATTTTATATTTTAGCACACTATTATTACTAATTCTTGATTATGTCTCAACACTGAATACGTGGTTGTCTAATCAAAGTAAACTTAACCTTCTTATGCCTGTATAATCGATTGGCAGTTTTGCCACTTTTAAATTTTGCTTACGACAAAACACACAAAACTTATTGATCCTTGACGACCAAGTCACCAATCAAAAATGGTTAAATGGGATGACTAAAGTCCAAAATGTAGTCCTTTAAACGCACCAGACAGAAAAGAACGCATTACGTACACTTCAATTGTTGACCGCAAATGTGGTCGTTTTGTTTCTTTTTTTCCATCATGTCGCTCAATGGTCTCAGTTCAACACAGCAACGACCAGAACCAATAAGTTTTTGTGATTCGAATTAAGCTTTAAGGTCGCTATACGTATTAGCTCATGCTTTTTTCTCCAGCTTCATATGTTTTTCTCCAGTTTTGTACATTTCTGCTCTCACGCATTTCAGCACAAAAATTTCATTTGCTTCAATATTTGTATAATGCTTCACAGTATATGTTATTATCTAATAATCTAATTTATTTTGCCGAGTAAAAGCAGCAAAAGCGTATTCTCTATTGCAGTGTAGTACCGGTACTCAGGGCCGGATTTAGACCATGATAGGCCCTAGGCTATTCCATTTTTGAGGCCCCTCCCGATTTTTAAACTCAAAATTTTTCTCTAAACAACATAACATGCCATTGCTTGATGTTAAAAATATGAGTGCAATAAACTGTTTGTTTTTTTCATTCTCCCCATTCATGGGTGCGAATTTTCAATTAAAAAATAAAAATTTAGTTAAGACAGTTTTGCTTTTAATTTTAATTTCTTTATCAAATAACCGTTACAATAGTTTTAAAGTTTATTTACGATGACATAAGAAATAGTTGCAACCATCAAATAAGAGTAAGACTATGCAATAAATTTTTTTCTAGCTTTTGTCAAAGCAAAATCACGCAAAAATTCATCAAAATTTATCTGTTTAAGTTTGTCACTCTCAATGCACAGAATGCTCAGTGCAGACAACCTTTCTTGAGACATTGTGAATCTCAGTTCATTTTTGATGTTTTTCAGCCTTGAGAAGAATCTCTCTCCTGACCAGTTAGTGACCATTGCTTCCACATTAGGAAAGGCTGTGTAAATTTTTTCCTTGCACATAATTTGATAAAGGTCTCCACGAGACAAGGAAATAGATTGCTCTTCTGTAAGCTCCTGGCTTGGTGTTTGTCTCACATACAAATGAAAATGCAGAAGTTCATCAATAAGTTTCGGGTCAACATTTTTTGGATACGCTTCTTCTAAAAGTTTTACGCCTTTTCTAATTTCTAGCTTAGTTGCTTTCAAATTAGCAAGAAAGAGGAACATTTCTGCAATGTCACTGTACACGATATCTCTTCTTAAATTGGCTTCAAGTGCATCAAGCATAGGAATAAAGGAATTTATTCGAAACTTATCCTTTGAAGAGAGTTCACTTTAAGTGTCTGGTGCATTTCTTCGTCTCCTCGTGACAGGTCAGTAGTTAATATTCGACAAGGTAGCTCTTGCTTGCTGATCAAACTTATCAAACTCATCTCTAATTTCACCTAAAAAGTCTACGAGTGAAACTGTACAATTTGGCACAAGTACTTAAAAACAATTCAGATTTCTGAAGGGCTTTGATAACCCTGTGAAAACCACCTAGCGTTCTGGTCCAAAAATGCAAAATGAACACAAATTCCAATTTTTCCATTTTTCGAAAAAAGTTGTTAGCATGAAGTTTGGTATCACCCTTCTCACTTACATCGGAGTGCAAATGACTGAGAGCATTAGTGATGGCACAGTAACTTTCCAAAATAGCTTCGGTGGTTTTTGCATGTGCATCCCACCTAATATCTGACAAATGTTTTGGCACCTTTAACTGAGGTTGCAAAAATATTTTAGAGCTGTCCACCTCTTTGTGGAAGATGAAGAAAAGGTATAAATTTCATTGATAATGCCAAAACAGTTCACTGCATCAAGACAGCAATCAACAGCTGAGCGGCCCACCAAATTTAAGGAGTGGCCAGCGCATGGAATAAATTTTGCAAGTTTCTTTCTTTCTTTCTAGGATTTTTTGCTGCATATCGTTGTACCTACCAGCAATGTTTGCAGCATTGACATAAGACTGCCCTCGGCATTTATTAAAATCAACCTAAAGCTCAGTAGTGAGATATTTATGCACTAAATTTGCTATGCGTACCCAAGAGTGGTCTTTCAGCTCAAGGAAAGTTATAAATCTCTCACTTGATTAACCGTTTACAGGAGACACGTATCTGATAATCAAAGTTAACTGATCAGTATGTGAAATATTGGGAGTACAATCCACAGAAGAGCTCAAATATCCCGCTTTTTTCACGTCAGCCACAATTGACCCCTTAACTTTTTTGGCGATGAGCTGAATCATCTTTTCGCAAATAGTTTTTAACAAATAAGAGGGATTTCCTGATCCTGAATTTCCATAACTATTGATATGAGCAAGTAAGAACGGATCAAATTTTGCTACTAGTTCTAAAAGACCAAGAAAATTACCGTTATCAGGAGATTCAAATTGTTCATTGTCTCCTCTAAATAGTAAGCCTCGTTCTGCAAAAGTGCAGATTACAGCGCTAATTCTTTCCATGACATGCCGCCAATATGCTGTTCTGCTTTCATTTGTTCCTCCAGCTTTGAAGTAAGCGTATGCCCTCGCTTCCTTGTAAGGTAGGTCAACATGGCATTTCTGTGTTTTTCTGAGTTTCCATGAGCTTGAATAAGATAAGAGTTGTGCCAGTCATCAAAACCATCACAAAGTAAAACTGAAGAAGATGCATGGTTTGGAAAGAGTTTGTAAACAAAGCAATATACTCGTCCTTCTGCGGGGGAATATAGAAGCCACTCTCAGCTATATGTTTCACCATTGATTTTCGTTAAAAAAAACAGAGCTTTTATGCAAAACCTGGATTTCTTCTTATACCCTCACTTGGAACTAGAAATGGTTGACAACTGTGCTGAACTTCAGAAGGGCCTCTCTCTATCCAGTAGGCCATTTCCTCATTTGATAATTCTTTCTACAAATCAACGTTCTTTAAACTCATTGTATGTGTAGATCTATGTTTGGTATCATTTGCATAAGTATCTGTAATACCTCGGGATTGATTTACTTCACCAGGAGTGAGGTGACAATTTTGACTATCTCCACCACTTTCATGCGTTTTTTCCCTTCCCTTTGCAGCAACTGAGTTCTGAAATACATTTGTATATAGTTCTGAAATACAAATGCTGTTCTGTTCCTCCAATAATGGCAGCAAAACTATGCCAACAGCGCATTAAAATGTTCCATGGCAAGCGCGAAAGCACATCAAGGGTTCTGCGGTGACAAAAAGGTTGAAGAGCACTGACATAGAATCTTCTCGCACAGTGGTTCTCAAACGTTTGGTGTTGTGGAGCCCATGAAGAGATTGACCATTATTTACGGAGCCCCACAATAAATTTCTAAAAATAAAAACAAAAGTAAACAAATAGCTCGCGGAGCCCATAGGGTTCTCTTGCGGAGCCCTGGCGCTCCATACGGAGCACTTTGAGAACCAATGTTCTAGCAGAATACGCATAATAATTGCTTTATTATGATGCAAACGATGTAACAATGACTGTTTATAACGTGGTTGAAACGAGTTAGGTATAGAATTTTCTAGTCTGAAAAGCTTGACATATATACTTTAGGTAGGGTTTAAGCTCGTCAAGTTTTTAATAGAATTACAAACTTTGAAATCGAATTTTGAGGCCCCTGGATGTTGAGGCCCTAGGCTTCAGCCTGCCTAGCCTATTGGTAAATCCGGCCATGCCGGTACTCTAAGAGTTTATAGTAAGCGAGATCTATTTGAAATCCTTGCCTTTATGAATACAGCACGTGATCACCATAAGCATATCATACATCAATTTATTGAGTTATAAAGGTAATCTTTTGTTATAAAGGCGTTAAGTTATAAAGTTATAAAGGCGCTTTATATGCATGTTCACACGAATGACCAAGTTATTTCACAAAGTGATAGTATTGCAAATGGTAAAAGCCCCCTACCATAATTTGACAAGACCATCCTGGACGCGCTTCGTCCCTTTGAACCCATCAGCAGGGCCTGTCCCCTCATCACTAAAAACCAAAACCTCATGTTTGCAATAATATGAAAAATGTGGTATCTTTCTATTACAAATTCCTTCGCACACATCACGCGCAAGGCGCATGCTATCACTTTGGTACGGGGATTCCATCCGCATCAAAGATGCAGTGTACTACTCTAAGAGTTTATAGCAAGCGGGACCTATTTGAAACCTTTACTTCTATGAACACAGCACGTGATCACCATAACCGTATCATAAATTGATTTATTGAGTTATAAAGGTAATCCACTCGCTTTATATGCAATACTATTACGGTACTTTGTGAAATAACCACGTCATTCGTGTGAAATGCATATAAATCAAATTTATGACACGTGCTGTGTTCATAGAGGTAAGGGTTTCAAATAGATCTCGCTTGCTATAAACTTGTCGTGATTTGTTATTGCTGTTCGGTATTATTCCTCAGTTGTCCCGGGTTCGTTGGTTTATTATACAGTATTATTCCTCGATAATTTTCTCACTCGGTATGACAGTTAATAAATATATTAACGGAATGTGAGCCATGAGGGCAAAGCAAGTAAAGCAGCAGTAACTTGATTCAAAGCATGAGCGAAGCGGATAATTGACCAGCAATAATCATCATAAGCAATGCGAACATATATAAATGCGAACACGAATCACGTGACACGATAAAGCAATGGAGTTTTGATAAGATTGATGTGAAAGCAATGCAATTTCCTATACCAAATGTTAATGTTGATATTTAACATCAGGTATGGGAAATACTGATGGTGATATTAAAAATGAAGCCAAATACAAATTAAATTACAGTCAACACAAAACAAAGCAAAAATCAAATACGCGTAACCACTACAAACTCTTAGAGTAGTACACTGCATCTTCGATACGGATGGGATCCCCGTACCAAAGTGATAGCATGCGCCGTGCGCATGATGTGTGCGAAGGAATTTGTAATAGAAAGATACCGCATTTTTCATATTATTGCAAGTATGAGGTTTTTAGTGATGAGGGGACAGGCCCTGCTGATGGGTTCAAAGGGACGAAGCGCGTCCAGGATGGTCTTGTCAAATTATGGTAGGGGGCTTTTACCATTTGCAATACTATCACTTTGTGAAATAACTTGGTCATTCATGTGAACATCATATAAAGAGTGCAGATTACCTAAATAAATCGACGTATTCTTTATTATTACGTTTTTCCGAATAACAACGTAGGCTACAAAAAAATTTGTTTGCAAATCCAGATATTCACACAGTAGGGAATACTGTTACTGTGTAAAAGCCTATAAAATTCGAGCAGAAAAAATTTTCGCTCAAAAATGCTAGATAGCAAAAAATGTACAAAACCACCCATAAACATATAAAAACCTTGCAAATCGTGAACTGCTCGTATCCATTTGAACGCAGAAAAGTTGGACTCGGATTTGGAATAAAGTTTAAAATCTGGAAATAGGATCTTGATTTCGCAATCAGCCCCGGGCCCACGAGCCGCCATCCAGATGTACCGGTACGCGAAGGCAACTGTGACTAGCCGGATGTGAAGTGAAACTTAAACCTGCTCATAACCACACCACTGCTGCAAGTATCGAAATACAAGAGCATGAATGATGTGGTGGCTGAATTATGTATTATATAATTGCTTTAACTACCAGAGCCGCAGAGAAAATAATTAAGCAATGGCAAACAGAGTAGGTTATCGGTAGGCAATAGGACTTTAGCAGATTAGCCAACTACCTGGCCTGAGCGGTAGATTAAACATTGTAAACAGTTGTAACCGTTGAAAAGATGCTAGATTTATGTATTAATTTCTTTTTTTTTTAGTTTCCAAAAAATTACTACCAGTAGATATATATTAGTTCACTTCTGTAAGTTTATTTATCAAGTGCTGTATAAGACATGTAAGATTCGTATAAATATTTGTGAATTATGAACATTTGTACATAAAGGATTAGACTAAAATTCAAAAATCTAGATTTTCAATTGATAAATCACAGAAATGTATATCAACAGAAAATATCAAAACTCGTTTTAAAAGCACAGAATGAATAAACAGAAAAACTACTAACTAAATAGTATGGAAAGTTATGGAAGTTAACGAAAACTAAATCATAACCACCCAAATGGCTAATTTGAAAAAACTGGGTAATTCAGTTGACTTAAATCAGCATTTCCTTATTTCTGTAAATTAGTTGATGTTTTTTGTATTCCCATACTTAGTTTTGCTTACCAGTACTAGGACCAAACAAGCATAGTAGGCACAGAACAGGTACAGTAGGCATAGTACAAGCATAGTGGGCATAATACAGGGTTAGGGTAGGCATAGTAAGCCTACAGGAACAGGAGGGTTAGAATTAGTTTACACTGGCATATTACAGTATTAGGCGTAGTAGGGCTAGGGTTAGTTTGTACTATGTCTATGAAACCACTTGTTGCTCACAAAAATGGAAAAACATAGTAAATGTAATTGCATGCAGTCATTTGACAAGGAGACAGCAAAAAGATTGTAAAGTCATTGGAGATAGCTGCCACCTCATCAAGCAATAAGCAGATGTTCAAATTTAGCAATAACAGATAGAAAAAAGTAAAAAATATTTCATCAAAAATTCAATCCCAAAATTTTGTTATTTTGTTATGCTTCTTTTTAATAGAATAGTTAGAGTTGCAATAAAATTGTTTAAAATTATGCTAGGTTGAAGTCAACATGGTTGTTTGAGTTATTCAAAGCATGACTTGATTTAAATTAATGTATCCCAAATGCCCTACTTAATCAATTAAACGTTATTCTGTTTTGTTTTTTTCTTATCCCCTGTATTTGCTGAAGTTGTTAAGTATATTGACTTGACAACCAAATTTTTCTTTGATATTCCATGGGTATTGCAATTAGTATTCTTGTGTCAGCTTGATATTTGTAATACATTAGTTGCACCAAACTGTTATTTGTAATGCTTATGTTGATGTAATCGAGTCAACTCTGAGAGTTTAAATTTTTGTCAAGTCATGCCTTTGGTATGTTATAGAAAATGACAAATCACTAGTGACTAGCACTCATGTTTTTAATACGTCAAATGAAACTGATTAATCACAAATGTTCAATGGCAAAATAGATTCCAAAGGTAAAATGCCATTAACGGCAAAATAGTCTCTGCCTTTTGTATTCACATATTAGTACTCTTAAAGTTTTGGTATTAGTACTATTAATTATTATTGCTACTAGTAATTATTAATTATGTTGGTATTAGTAACTATTAATTCAGGGGTGCATAAATTTTTTTGGGACTTAGTAGCACGTAGAAATTGTTGGTAGCACACACCACTATAAACTTTGCCATCTATTATTTGTCGCTAAAAATCCCATTCGCGCGCGTAAACTTTTTGGTCGCGTGGCGCGATCGCACGACCGTATTTTTGCACCCCTGTATTAATTATTAGTACTTTAAATATTAGTACTCTGTTTCTGTTAAACCAGCCTAATGCGTCATAACTAAAAACCAGCAACTATGACAAGGTCACACATATTTCCTTGTGGCTGAATGTAGTTTAAATTTGTATTGCTAATCTTGTACTTCCCAGTAACCCAAACCCTTGCTCTTTCTAAAAGAGCAGATGTTTTTGTCATGTGATGTTAGTGTTTGAAGTCAAGTTTTTATTGAAAAAATCTTGGTCAAAACTAATATAATACCCTCAAATCAATTATTTCCTCTTAAAGATCTTTACAGATTGGCATGTACACAAATTTTGATCAGCCAAAGATGTCAAGATCAAGTGCACTTAGTTTTTGAATCTAGTTAATTTCTCTAGAAAAAAGGGTCAATTTTTTTGTCAAAGTGAAACTTTATTATTTGATCCCGAGTAGGGTAGCACAGAAAAAAGCACTTGCTGTTGTTTGAAAAGTTACACCCTGGCAAAACATAAATGTTGCGATTAAGTTTTTTATAACTTACCTAGGGCCCAAAAAACTGTGTTATCAGCTTGATTTTAAAAACCTAGCCAATCTACCTAAGACAAAGCTATTGATTTGTACTGAACAAAATTAGGTAGTGGTTGTTTTTACCTGACTAGAAGAATCTTGTGGGTTATTTTATGTTGCTATGAGAAAATTTCTATGAGCTATTTTTCTGTGACCATAAAAAAGTTTCTGTTGGCTATTGTTTGGCTGTAGGAAAATTTCTGTAGGTTTTTTTCATGGTTGTTGTAAATACCATAGTATACCATTATCTGGTTAGATATTTTTTCATTGCAGCAGATGTGATCTTAAGAGGCAGGCTGTACTTATATCCATTTGCAAGATCTTTTAAAGATCATCTGCCATTTTTGTGGTCTTTCCAAGAAAAAAAACAACATGAAGTATGTTTCATAGACACACTATTACATGACAGCAGGTTCCGCCCTTTATTGCGTTATTATTATTGTTGAATTCTCATTGTTGTAAATATTCTCACTCTATTTCATTGTATGAAGTTATTGTAATAAGTCAACTTGTATCTAAACCACGTATATGCAGTATTAGTCTACTGTAGCCAAAAATAAAGCTGTCATTTGATTAGGATAAGCCCTGATATTATCAGAAAGTGCAATTTGTGGCTATGCAGGAATTGTTATAGAAGCTGAGATACTGTACTAGTAATACATATCCACTTTGTTTTAATCTTTGTGGTTGTTGTTTTCCGATCTTTTCTTCAAGTTAAGGCCATAGCAAGAACTTTCAATCAGAGGTAGCTAAACAAAAGTCATCTACGAGCATGCAGCATTAAACACTGGGTAGTGGGACAGAGAAGCGTGCTAAATGTAGCAACTGCAAATGCTGCATGAAAGAATCTTGATTCAATTCTTAAAAAAAAGACTCTGTCTATTGCAGCAAAGACAAGAGAGGTTATAAGAAGAAGATCAAGTTCTTCAGTTGGTACTGGGGGAACTTGCGTCTGGAAAAGTTTTGATGATACAGTATGCATTCATTGCAAAAGAAGAGATGAGCTTTTGAGAAGAGACAGGCTAAGTGAAACTAGATGAGTGAAGCAGCACGTCTTGCCTGGCCAGGCTCCTCAATCATGTCGTACACGTAAAAGAAATGAATATTTTAGAATTCATTGCAGAAGGTCCTTGCTAATTATCCCCCATGCTTTCTGGCCATATCTCAGAACCCCCTTGAAGATTGCTGTGTATTTGAAAAATTGGATGTCAAAAAAGTATACCAGCAAAAGAAAAAGGCCTTTGCCCTCAATTTAGATTGAAAACACCTAAAATTTAAACTTTTAATCTGCAGAAACAGGTTTTCATCTGTGATATAGATTAAAATAGAGTTTTGTTTTCTACCCAGCAAAAGATTTCTGATTGGGCGCCTTGCTTTTGGTTGTTATAACACTACATTGCAGCCTGAGGAGATGAGTTGGTAAACTCCTGTCATATGTGCCAGAAAGTGTGAGAAAGACGAAGAAGTAGTAAAGAGAGTAGAGCGAGAATCTGAGAGAAGATATGGCAAACTTGTTGGATGGTGAAGCTGCCAACAGTGTTCCCTCTATGATTTTTGATAGAGCGTAACTGCCGGCGCAAGTGCAAAATCGTTAGCAAATGTACGAAAACCGCCGTACAAGTTTTGGCGGACACTGCTGAACCAACCGTTACACCAGCTCTTGGAACATATTATGAAGGTGGAAAAAAGATATTTGCAGTAATGCTGATTATCCAGTCTGCCCGCTAAGCTAACGTTGCATACTTTAAATTTTACCCATAACGTTAGTTTGCGTGCAACGCCACCTTTTGTTATTCCCTCAGACATATTTTGTTCGGTTATGATACTCTTATCGTTCAGTGCTTTTCAACCGTTTTTGGCACGTAGCCCTATTTCAAAACGCATTAAAGACACATGGCCCGGTTATATATTTTTCTGATTCTCAAGTACGACCTAGAAAAAGCTGTCAAAGTAAATTTCAGGGTTGGTGTCCAAATAAACAAAAAAACAACTTGTCAAGAAAAATTTTTGCGATTTCACTCAATTTAAAGGCTAAGTAAAGTATTTTTCCAGCGAAGACTATGGTCCATTGATTGCAAAACACTGATCTAGGCAATCATCTCTGTCGTGAATGACCTTTATTTTTTATCTGATTAAGACGCCAGCTTGCAAGTTGTATCCTGTTTACTTTGCTACGTCTTTCGCAGGGACTCCAGTTAACTAGGCATCAATGATCTTTGAAGGTGATCAAGCAAATCGGAACAACCATGGTGTGGGCGTCACGGCCGAGTTTTCAAAATTTCGGGGGGGGGGGGGGAGAAGAAACAAAATTGTCACGATGCTCTTCGGTGACATAATAATTAGCGTGATTATGGCAGCCCAGAAAAAGTTTACCAACAAGCAGCCTGTCGCTAACGAAAAGGCGGCAGCGAAATACCTGGCTATTTCTCTTTGATAAGTTAATTTAAGTTGAATTGGGTCACTCAAACTCTGCGACCCTTGCTACAATAATTCGTAGGCGTTTCAGAATGTCTGCCTAACAATGCATTTAAATAGAATTAATCCTTTGCCGACGTTCTGCACGAGAAATATGACTTTTATGAAATAATGGGATATTAGGCAAGCTACCACGACTGTGACACAAGAACAAAAAGTACTTGCGTACCTTAATTGTTGCTTGATTATGATGAATAATTTAACTAGTTGCATTTCTCTGTCGTAATCAATTAATTAACAGGGTTTTGCAGTTGCAAGTAAACTTTCGATCTAAAATTTAAAGTATTTGATGCCAATGCCGCGCAGCTTGAAAGAAGAAAATTAAGATTTTTTTGTACGATGCAGTTGTTATCGTATGTGCGTTGTGCTTTCTTCGTAAAACGTATCACAGACAGCAATGACAACTAATTTCACGAACCACGCAGGAAAACAAATGAGTTCATTTTTATGAAGTTTTGCCCGGATGCGAAAAAACAGTGAAACGTCATTACCTGACTAAATAATGTGGCGAAAATAGTGGTAGAGGGTATGAGAAACTTCTGAAGCTTGTTTACGAAACCCTCGATGATAGTCGCGGTAACGTAGCTTGCTAAATTTTTTTTTCACTATTATTACGTTTTCTTTAACCATCTACGGAATGCCTGACAAGAGGTCGTAAATTGATAGATGAGTTTTTATCTTTTTATTTTACCATTCAAAAATTGACTGAAGAAAAAAAAGAAATTCGTCGACGCGAATATTCGGGAGTTTGGTAAATGCAGCTTTTAATTGTCTAGTAAATAAATTGAAATGCTGATAGTTGTAACAAATGTAAAAACATCAGGATTTCGCTGAGAGACGCCGACTGCAAAAAATATTACGAGATATTCTTCTAGTAAAGCTGCGTTTTTAGTTTTTTACTGCATTTGCGAAGGGGCTGCACTCCATGGAAAAAGTTGTCGAGGATCCAACCTACTCTACCCGGGCGCCACTGTGTACAGGTAGATATACAGGAATGCAATAGCCGTGCGTGCACAATTACATTTAGAAAAAGTTTTCTTTACGCAATACACAACTTTCTGTTAGTTTCGACGATTCAGCAATTTTTCTTTACACTAGTAAACCAGATTGGATAATACACCTTTATGTTGAATCAAGACAATTTTGAAGTGGTATATAGCGAATGGCAATTTTATATAAATCCCATAAAGTCGCAGGTAAATTTTAGTGTACTACAGTTATGTTCAAGCAAGTAAAATATAAAAGGCTAGATTTCAATTTAAAACGCATTTGCAGAAATCGCAACTACAATTAAATTCTTTTTCACGTTTCTAGGCAATGCCAATCATGACTGGTAAGTTATCACTGCACATAGCTGTCAGTTACATTTTATTTTTAAAAAATTCTGGAGGGGATTTTAAACTGAGATTGATTAGGAGTCAATATTCTTTTTTACTTTTAGTTTTCATTAATGGCACATCAGAGGTTATTTATTTGCAAATAACAAAAACTGAACCATTCTTTCCAAAATTGCTGTTTTTTTTGTGCTTAAACTGAAACCAAGAGCTATGTTCTTTTTATTTTAGCAAGCACGATTGAAATTAGCGTTGAAACGTGAAGAGAGCAAAAAGATTTTAACCATCTCCAGTTTCAAACTTTCCTCGAAAACTAATGTCTTGTGATATAGTAAAGTTTGAGAGCTATTTGCGATTACTGCTCTTTAGCTACGATTAAAATTGGCCAGGAAAAGTAAAGAAAACAAAACTTTTTGATCTTACCTCGTGTTGTTTGTAATAGAAAAGAAGTATGGCAATGGCGTGCGCAATATTTTAAGTCGCCGCCATTCGCTATTGCGTCACAGACGCGCGATGTTAACGTGAGATGTTGCACTGCTCTAAAAAAGCGTTGGCTCAAGCTTGAATTTCTTTTCACTGTCTCCCCAGTATTAAGCAGTTGGTGAAGATTTTGCTAGCCAATTGGCAAAAATTTTTAAAAACTCGAAGTTACCAAAATCCGCCGGACTTTTTTTACGCACTGTTTTTTAAAACCGAATCCGCCGGACATAATTTCGCAAATTCGCACTTTTTTCGCGTTTAAAGGGAACACTGGGCCTGCCAGGCTGCGTTGATGGGGTTATTTCTAATGACAATGACAAGACCTAGGCTACAAGCTTATAACAATTATGAGTGTTTTTCACCTAACTAATGCTTTTGAGAAGAAAAAAAGTGTAGTGTAATTAATTACTAGACAACAGTTTTGTGTTTATTGTGACATAAAAACAGCTTGCTGTGCTTAAGTAGTTGCTGACTTGTAGATTGTAGAGTCAGTTTGCAATCTTCCAAACTTTTCATTATTTTATTTTGATGAGTTGTATACCATATATATTTGCAGATAGGTCACGATTTTTATGTGAAAAGAAAATATATAAATAAAGCATGACCTATTCAAAGTGTATTTGGTAAGTTATCTGTTCATTTTTTGATGCATTGATTTATTGGCTGCACTCTGCTTGCAGTTTGTGGTCAACAATGATCTGATATTCAGAAACAGGGCCAACTCAACTCTGTAAAATGGCAATTAATTCTTAGGCCACAGGTTGCAAGTCCATTGCCGTTGAATCATGGAATCAGTTCATTCTAGTGGCCTTGGGTTGTTAACATGTGATTCCAACATGATTGATTTCATTAGCTTATGTTATTCAGGTTAATTGTAAGATGGCTGGCGTTTTTGATATTGATTTGGATCCAGAAGTGATTTTAGATAATGACGTTGATAGCACTCTTGTAAGTAATGGAAGCTTTGATGATTCCATGAATGAAGATGAGATTGAAACGATAGACTTAAACGAGGAAGTCGTAAATAAAGGAACTGAGAAAGTGGGACCCCACTGCTTCCAATTGCTAAAGGTACTTGGAAAAGGTGGATATGGCAAGGTGTTTCAGGTTCGTAAAACAACAAGCCCAGATAAAGACAAAATATTTGCTATGAAAGTTTTAAAAAAAGCATCGATTGTTAGAAATCAAAAAGATACAGCGCACACCAAAGCAGAACGGAATATTTTAGAAGAAGTGAAGCATCCTTTCATTGTTGATCTTAAATTTGCATTTCAGACCGGAGGAAAGCTCTACCTGATACTGGAGTATCTGAGTGGAGGTGAGCTTTTCATGCATTTGGAAAGAGAAGGTATATTCATGGAGGACATGGCCTGCTTTTATCTGGCTGAAATTAGCATGGCCCTTGGTCATTTACATAGCAAAGGTATAATTTATCGAGATCTTAAACCAGAGAATATTTTGCTTGACAAAGTTGGCCACATTAAATTAACAGATTTTGGTTTGTGCAAAGAGTCAATTCACGAAGGCTCAGTAACCCACACATTTTGTGGCACAATCGAATACATGGCTCCAGAAGTTTTGATAAGATCTGGTCATGATAAAGCAGTGGACTGGTGGAGTCTCGGAGCTTTAATGTTTGACATGTTAAATGGTGCACCTCCATTTACAGCAGAAAATCGAAAAAAAACGATTGAAAAAGTGTTAAAAGGCAAATTAACGTTGCCGCCATATTTATCATCAGATGCCAAAGATCTTCTAAAAAAGTTATTGAAACGTCACTCGCAATCTCGCCTTGGAGCTGGTCCTGAAGATGACAAGGCTGTTAGAAGGCATCCGTTTTTCAAACATATAAATTGGGATGATTTGTTTCATCGACGTGTTGAACCACCTTTCAAGCCTCCATTGCAAAATGAAGAAGACGTTAGTTTGTTTGATTCCAAATTCACAAAGCAGCCTGCTATCGATAGTCCTGATAATTGTCCTATTTCTGAAAGTGCCAATCAGGTTTTTCAAGGCTTCACTTACGTTGCTCCATCAGTTTTGGAGAGCATGAGCGAACAGTTTGAAATGCCCAAGACACGGTCTCCTAGAAAACCATTTACAGCTATGAGTCCTATGAAAGTTGACAATCCGTGGGCACCACAAACTGTTATACCCGCCGGTGGTGAGGATATGGGTGAATGTTCTCCTGCAGCATCGCATCCTACTACAAGCCGTTTTGTGTTTAGTAATCCAATATCAGTAACGTCACCTTCGTTACCGATACAAACATCAAGAAATCTCACATCAGAATTCACTAAAAATCGTTAGCTGTGCCATGACTAGGTAAGTTAAAAAAGTAACGTGCTTTGAAAGACAATGTCATGTGCTGCAATTCGTTCTGTGAGTTTTGCTTTGTTGTGATTGGTGACCCTGGGCAAATATCATTTTCTTTGTTTGATTGCATTATTAATGATGGAAATGCAACAGTGCCAGCGACTCGGAAGCAAATGTAAACATGTTTATGTTCTATGTTTATCGGAGAGTTTTTCGTCGTTAGAGCTATTTGTTGTGAGCATTATGCAGGAAGATGTATATGCACTGCGTTAGCGCTCACGCTCGGTTTACGAGTCTTCAGTGAGATTGAGGCCACCACGACGGATAGACTGCTCGGCCCCACCACCTGTCTGCCGCGTAAAGACGGAGGCATCCCGTTAAGTGTCTTGCCCAAGGACACAACAAGCACGTTCTCCACACCATCCCTATTTTTCTGAGCGCCAAGCATGGAAGCTGTGAATACCATTTTTTAAAGTCTTGGTATGACTGAACTTGGGAAATGAACCCCAGGTCTGCCGACTGCGAAGCGGACGCTCTAACCACTATGACATCGCACTGGTAGAGTAATTTGTAGAGATGCTTAAGTGTAAGTACCGGTACTTGCAAATCGGAAAATTTTGCCTTATATTTTGCAGATTAAATTTTCTGCTCCAGCTATAGTGTGGTCTTATCCAACTTCAGTCTTCCGATTGGTTAATTTTGATCACATGTTCCGCAGATAGCTTTTATGATCTGCCAATTCAATCCGACAAATTAAATGAACCGTTAACGTTTGTAGTTACGCTTTGACGAGGAAGAAACGTACGTGTGTAGTTTAATGGACTGTCAAGCTTTGCAGTGGTCTGAAGGCCGTGACTCAAAAATACTTGCTGATAAGATCAAGGTTTATTTGACAGTTTGATGGAAGCAAAGGGATTTTTTGGCGGGGAAGGGTAATTATTATTAACTGAAAGAAGAAGTTGTAGCAATGGTTTTCGGTATTTGAGTGGTGATGCGTTTCGATCCCTTACCTGTTTTATTATTGTTGTTGTTGATGTGTTTTATTTTTGCCCAATGCCGAAAACTTCGATTAAGTGCAAAAAAAAATGTTATTGTCCTTGAATGACAGCAGTTGTTTCTAAATATGCTGTAGTCTTGGATTGGATTTAGCAATGCACCACATGTAGTTTCGCTATAACTTACTTTTGCGATATCATCTTTTGCTGGTGTTTTTGAGTGCTTCAAGCCTTGTCTACGCTGGCCGAACATGGCTTTTACGCTTGATTTGTTTTAGTTTGCTCTGTCACAAGTCGCTCATTAATCAACATCCAACAAAGAGATCCGCACTTGCGCCAGCGCTGACCAGAGTTATGATCCTGTTCTGCAGGCTTGCTTGTCAGCTTAGCCATCAAATATGTTCATTTTTTAACTTTATTTATCCGCGATTACTTGATTTAGGTTAATTTATTGATTTTTTAACCATGTCAGAATCTTTAAACCGCCATTTATAGTATCAGTGACACTTTTTTTGTAATGTGCCATCGTTATGAACAGTAGGCATCACAAGAAATATTTTAAATAGTGGATTGAAGAGAGAACATTTATAGTTTTGTTTCAACCCAGACTTTTCTATTCCATATTATGTCTACTATTGCAGTGCTATATAATTTTTAAATGTTTTTTGAAACAATCAATGTGCAAGTGTATGTAGGACTGAGTATTGGCACGCATTGCATTAATTGACTTCCTATTTTCGTGGAAATATGTGCAGGAGATCTCTGATGAGTAGTTTTTTAATTCGTTTTTTCTACAAGATCGAAAACTAATGCTTGCAAGAAAATACATTTTTTTGTTGGAATTTTTGATGCGTTTTCCCTCTGCTACAATTAATTTTGCTGCCCTTCCATGTATGGAGGCTTGTTGCTTAAACCACATCACCTCAAGGAAGCTTTGCGCAGCCGTCCTGCACATGCGCAGGAGATTATGTCTAAGATTGAATTATCGGAGGAAAGCATTGAATACATTTAAAGAGGATGCGTCTGGAGCAAAGTTGATAAAATGTGTGTAAAAAGTATTTTTGGCCATTGTTTGATGCGATTGAAAAAAGGTATTAACTAATTGGACGTATTTGGGCATTTAATTTAAACTAATAAGTTGCATCTCTACTTTTACTAGTTGCGGCCAGTTGTCTTTTCAAAGTCTTTATTCCTTTACCTATAATTGGTGATTCGGAGTCTTAACGTAAAACAATCCCATTGACTAAAACTATTCTTATGAGATTCGAACTCACAGCCTCCTGATTGCCAATCAGATGCTCTGATGCCATTTTGTTGCAAAAAGCAATCAACTTCGTTATCAGGTCCGGTCGCTACCTCAAATCGTTGATTTTATGTATTTTTAATGATAGATCGTCGCTCAGTGGCGACATTGTACTGTGCTTAATGTAGGGTGATAACAAGGCTGTAAGATGGACCATACGAGGAAACAAAATGATTGAAATGACTAAAAATCGCTCTGGGTGTCTGGCAATACGTGACACAAATCTCTCTAAAATTAGATCGTAAACATGAATAACTGGAGCCAGAGTCTGAACCCCCAGTGTATTTCTCAATCATTGTGGTTTGCTTGGCGTTTATAAAAAGATAACTTAGCCTATGGCTTTCAAAAGATGTTAATTGATGAGTAGCGTATTGATCACGCCACGAGCATAATCAATACAAGCGCTTCAAAAACATCAATTTCAACAAGTGATTATCAAATTGATGAGTACATTTGCTGTGTCGTGGTGCTAATTCAACCCATCATGCTTACCTGCCATTTGTGAAAAGATGTGCTATTTGTTATTAGGCTGATACCTTTTAACCGGTTTCACAAACTGGCAGTAGGCTACTGAATTTAAAATGAAATTAGGTGCTTATACCCATTGTTCCTTCAAAAATGTAATTTTTCCTACTCGTGGTAGAATGTAGTGTGCCAGCGGTATTGGATACTTCGAAACAGGTCTGAACTTGTATTGTTTTGTGCACTATGGTAAAGGTTTTTGCATAAGCCTTTGATAAGTGTCTACTATTAAGCCATAGGTCAGTAATTTCTAAACGAACAAAAGCTACGTTTTATGAGTTTTAATTCCGCTTGATTCTATGCTATTTTTTGTAGCTTGCTCTATATTACTGCAAAAAGTTATTTTGTCGTTTTTTTCCTGTTTTGTGGTAGTAAATGTGATCCACTCTATAGAAAATTCATTCTTTGTTTGTTTGTTTGCAGATGTAGTTGTGGAGCAAAATATTGAAATGATTTCATTTCAACAAGATATTTCTGCCACCAGCTTATTACTGCTTGCTATTTTAACATTGCTTAATATTGCACCTGTAACATGAAGACTTCAAAACCAACTGATCACTGTGTTGTAATAATTTGAATACTATTCTTGTAGTCAATCAAAACGTCTGCTTTCCACTCGGTAGACCAGGATTCAAATCCGTGGTGAAGTCATACCAAAGATTTCAAAAATGGTATTTGCAAATATCCTGCTGGGCTCTCAAAAACAGGAGTAATGTGAAGAGCGACATTTGTCACTGAGTTTTCCCAGTCATGATTCAATAAAGCACAATGGACCCCAAACCCGAGCGCGTAACCACAAGGCAACAACTCTTTAAGAGTCGATTTAGCGTTGCCCAAGGTCGTGCTAGCTATAGGAATTTGAAGATTCAATTGATACTTGTTTATTCTAAGATGTATGATGCACTGCGCTAAAACTATAATTGTCACCTGCTAGTTGACGCCTGTTTCCACTAGTATGATGTTCAAACGTGATTAGAAGCATGCTTTGTTTTGTTATGTTAAAACAACCGCTCGCTCACAAAAGCGCTGAGCGCGTGTCGGACGTAATAAGGCTTGAACGTTGTACTTGTGCAATCGGATGCCGAGCCTGGTGTTCACTGAGGCCGAGCTTCAACGATGATCACTAGAAACTGATTCCAGAGGCACCAAGTTGCTTCGACCACAACTGACTGCACTTAAGAAGGAAACTTAGGCTAACATATCTTCTCTTTTGACATCCACAAGAAAAAAAAGAGTTATTTCCTTTCGTGAAAAATCTTTCGCGCGTGTTACTACACATGCACATAACGAAAAATTAAACCTTGTCTTATCATATTGGCATGCTTGTAGAAAACTGCTGTGCTATTTTATGTCGAATCGACTTGCTATTAAGTTCATGATCCCAAGGTTTAGCGGCTTGCGATTGCGCCCACATAAAAAACAAAAAGTTAAACCACGCTTGGCTTTATAGAAGGTTAGCCTTGCAATATTTCGGCAACAATATGTTTCTTCGATGCTTTTGCTCGTTCTTATGGTAATTTAAATAATATTGGAAAATCGATTTGTGATTCAATGGACAAACTTGGGCCAACTGAGTACGCAATTGTAAGCCGAGTACGGTTGCATTGTTAATGCATACAGGATTAAAGCTAAATGAATCTGTGTATCAAAGAATTTAGATGAGACCGTACGCCTCCTGTTCAAGAAAATGGAAGAGAGGTAAGGGAGAGAGAGACCACAAGGGATTGCAGAGGGCAGGAGCAGCGTTCCCGTCTGGCCAACCTGCGTTATTCCCCTGGAGAAACAAGTGTCCCAGGATCCATTGTTGCTTGATAGAAAAAGAAGACAGATATGCCAAAGAGATTAAGGTAAAAGGAGAGGACAGAGCAAGAGTCGAAGAGGAAAAGAGAAGTGAAATGGCAGACTTGCTGGTGCTGCGGAGAGCTTGCAAAATGGTCCAGGCTTCAGCGGAGAAACTTCAACTAACTCGGCCTGCGGAAAAAAAAGGGTGACCTCCGTGCCAATAAGTGAGCAGTTGGCAATAACGCGTGAGCCGTCTTTGCCGAAAAGAAAAAAGAACATAGTCAACATCACCAGATTGTGAGGTGGGAGAGAGTCAAGGTGAACAAGAGCTGCACCTTGGCGAAACAGAGAGGGAAATCAGAGCGAAAGCATGAATTTGAATGAATGGATCCCACAGTAAAGGAAGATAGATTCTAGCAAGGACAAGCAAGAAAAGCCTCCCTAGGAGCAAGCATAAGCAAATGAGTGGACGCATAAGCTCTCCAGGACGATCTGAAGAGTCTTGGTGTCACTCCAAGTATGGCCAAATCTGAAATAGGAATGGAGGTTGGGAGACAAAGGACCCGCTCATAATATGACAGAGCAAAATGAGTGAGGATGACTCGTAAGTGAGGTAGAGACACCTCAGTGAGGAGTAGTGGGATAGGGGAGGACGAGAGGCAGCCGGTGATGGCGCGAGTAGCCGCTCGACGAAGGCGTTTCAATTTGGTAGTATTGATGACAATAAGAAAAGGAAACCATCCGGTTGAAGCATAAGTGAGAAGGGGCTGAAAAAAAGCTTTATACAGAAAGAGTATGGGAATCTTTAAAGTGGCCCCTTGAGGAAGCAGAAATCAGCGTAAGACCTTAAGACGAAGGAAAAACCTGGCCTTCAGCGAAGATGCATGTTTAAGAAAGGAAAGTGTGCTGTCAAAGGTGTTCCCAAAAAAAGTTGGAATGGATTGAAGCGGAGACGTGAGTTGAATAAGAGGATCGAGGTGGGACTGGAGGTTAGCTTGGTGGGGATCCACTAAAGAGAAAAAGGCCTCACATATTCCTCGGATTGAAAGGAAGACACCAGTACTCAGACCAAAACTCACCAGTCGAATCAGAGCTCTTTGTGTAGCCACCAGCGCAGCAGGGAGCAAGGGGGAGGAGAGCCAGAGGCTAAATATTCAGCAATTGGAGAACAGCTGACGAAAGATGGCAAAGAAGCAGGGAGATCATTGATTAAGAGAGAGAAAAGTACAGGGCGAAGAACAGATCCTTGTGGAACATCTCGACGGGCTTGAAGGAGCGACTTTTGTGATTTTGATAAACCATCCACGCGCCTATCAGAAAGAAAAGATCGAGTCCGACGAGCAAAGCAAAGGGGGAGCTAGTCAAGTAGGTTTGTGAAAAAGAGCGCAGATAATAGACAGAGTCAAAAGCCTCAGAGAAGACAATAGTAGCAAGAATTGTCAGAGAGCCCCGCTTGGGTTTGTTAAACCTATCCGAAATGGACTGAAAAATGAACAGAATTTAATCGAGAGTTGACCGTCCAGGGCGGAAACCGGCCTGGAGAGGGGAGAGAAGGGAGACAGATTGCACAAAGAAGAATAGACGCGACTGAATGTAGCGTTCGCCTTTATGTGCAAGACAGGTGGCGCAGACACCTCGGAAATGGCAACTACCAAGAGAGTGCGTACGTCCCGTCCAAAATATAGCAATACAATTCGCTTTCTCGTGAAAGGAGGATAAATATAGCAAATAAAAAAAGCTTTGAGACGCATGAGGTGAGAAAGATAGGCCAAAAAGAAGCAGGAGAGTCTAGAGGCTTTCCCATTTTAAGGATGGTAATAATAGAAAATGTCTTCCAAATGGAAGGAAAGGAATGCCAAGACCAAGAAAGATTGAAAATGTGCAGAAGAAAATCAATGCCAGAGCGAGGAATGTGTTGTGGCATGGGATAGGTAACTTTGTCTGGGGCAGTGGCAGTGGACGAGGAAAGATTTGTGACAGCCGCGAGAAATTCAGTAGGGGAGAAAGAAAAATTCAGAGGGGGAGCAGAAAGACGAACGAGACTCCTCAGGGTACGTGGCTGGGTAGAGCTTGGGCAGGTAGCCTCTGGCTCTGCTACGCAGGGCCTTTGGCTCGGAAACAGGAAAGTGAGATCTCAGGTAGTTGGTGAAGTCCGAAGCTGACTCCCTAGGAGAAGAACAGTTGGGGAAGTTAGTGCAGAAGAAAGATGAGGAAGAAGAATCAGTAACAGAACGAAGGAGAGAATACATAGGTGTATGGTCAGATATAGAAGAGAAAGATGAGCATGTCGCATGCCAGGTCTCAGCCTTGGCTTTGGCGATGACAGACCATGCCTGTGGTGAAGCAGAGATGTAGGCCTGACAATCTCCATCACTTCTGTGAGCGACTTTCGCTCACCGCTTCTTCCACTTCGGGAGATCACAAGACCAGAAAGTGGCGTTGGACGCGGCTGAAAGGAATGTAAAATTTGGCCGCATTCAGTGCCAGAGAAGTAAAAAGCGCAGCAGCAGAAGAAAGAGGGGAGTATTCCTTTGCAGAAGGACAGCGAGACTCAAAGTAAAAGGCAAAGTCAACCTGACAAGCTTTCTAAAAATTGAAGGAAAGGGGTTGTACGTTGGGGCGAAAGAACGGAGAAAGAAGAACAATTGGCTGAATTGGTAGGTGATGAGAGCCGAAGTCCTAAAGCATCACTCAGGGGCAAGAAAAGAAAAGCAAGAGCAAAGGAGATGTCAAGAGAGATGCAATGGAGTAGAGTTAGTGTGTCAGGGTTATTGAGAAGAAGGTGGTCAGAAGAGCAGCCTGTGTCTCTCGTTAGCCCACACACCCAATTTTGAGCCAGGTTTTTTGTTGAAGCATTTTGTATTTCAGAAGACTTCACGACAAATAGTGCTTTCATGGCCTCTCAATCTTTAGGCTTTTTGTCGAAGTCGGGAACAATTACCACTAACTTACACCTCGACCGAAAACCAGGGAAACGAAGCTTTTTAAAGTTGAAAGCTTGCTGTTATGAGCGTTCGTTGATATAGCTTAAATTGAACAGCATATGTTGTATAGTCTAATAGCCGAGGTGTCTGAGGCGTTTGCTTCACGGATGACTTGTCCATGAAGTATGAGTTTTGACAGGAAAAAAAACCGGTCATGGAGTGGCATTCTTCAGCAGATTTGGTTAGCTTTTAACGTGCCTATCATCATTCATTACATTAATTTCCAAACACGTGGTTATGGAACATAATAGAAAGCAGTCTTCTATCAATTGCTTTTATGATAGAAGTAGGGTGGCCATACGTCCCGTTTTCACCGGGACAGTCCCGTTTTTAGGCCTTCGTCCCGGTGTCCCGCCCAGTTTACCACTTTGTCCCGGAATTTTTGATTCAAAATTTGCTTTTGTTAACTCTTTCGCTCCCGCGATCATCGATTGATGATCTCGTGTTTTCAGTGTTCCCCTCAAATTTTGTTAAATTGAGTTACAAAATTAGTTTACGTAAAAATCGATTTGTGACTTTATTTTTCATCCGATTTTCATAAAAATTTCAAAAGATCACGCTTATTTCCTCACGCATCGGAAGATGTATAATTTGTGCCCTAATTCTTGGATTTTTATGCCCCAAAACGGTTAAAAAGACCAACAACCCAGTTGCAGACGACAAAATCGGCCAAATTCTCAGCACGTGCCAACTACACTAAAATCAAATTGAGATTACATCTTTACCACATAACCAAACCCTTCATCATTAACACAGTCTGAAAACTACTCTTTTGGGGCATCATTTGACAAAATTTCAAGCGATAATGATAAATTTTACTTTTTTAAATTTCTAAATTTTTTAGGGGTCTCAAAACCCCCCAAACAAATTTGAGTGATAAGTAGATAAAAGTAAATTTAGTGCGTAAAAATATGATATGTTGCTAAATATTGGTCTCATTTGAAAGCTTAGGAAATTTGCTTTCCAGCAATATATAACTTTAAATAGTTTAGACTAAGTGGTATATGATATTTACTGATCAAAAATGATTACTGTATATCATGTCAGTTCAAAACCCCCCAAAAATTTTTTGACTTCCCTTCACCAAATTAGAATTTTTAGAAAAACTACACCCTATAAAAAGATAAAATAAATTGCAAACATTTTACCACTAAAGTCGTCATTTTGTATCAAATTTCCAAGGAGACAAGAAGTGAAATACAAGTTTAAAAGCTAGCAGAAGTTTGGCTTCTCTAAATCAAAGTTTGCTGTATCCCCCTTGTTTCTCAAGAAATGGGAAGGGTGTAAACAAGCGGCTGTTTCATTATCAGTGACAGCATATTCTATTTAAACTTAATATTTTCTGAATCTTGAAGAAATTCCCTGTTCAAAAATACATAATGTTACATGGTTTAGGCTAACCTGTAGCAGATAATAACTGATCATATTTTAGGTACTGAATTTAACTACCAAAATTTGGTACCGGTCGGTACCGGTCCAAAAAAAGGTCATGTGCCTCAGAAAATTGCAAATTGTAGAAAACCTAGGCTTTTAGGTAAGTTTTGATTGATGTACCTTGAAAGCTTATTTCCTTAGCATCATCTTGCGACCATTTCTAAAAAAATTGGTAGAAAATTAAATCTGTAGTGATCTTTGAGGTGAGGGTACCTCTTTAATTTTGAAGACAACCCCCCCAGTTGGGGGGGTTCATTTGCATAAAATTTGCATATTCAAAAAAAATGTTTTTTTTTTCTATTTGAAATCCTCAAGAAATGTAGATTTCAACGATATATCACACTTAATGTAGAAGTAGACAGCTGAGTAATGATTTACAAACAAACTTGAGGTATATAATTATGATTGATTATGACAGTTTTTCGCTGCCACCTTACGGACATTTTTTTTCGCTTTTCACGCGGGAGCAAAAGAGTTAATACGGTATGTCAACGATACACAAACGAGCCATTTGTTATACTGTATTAACAGCAAGGCACAAATTCCTTGCTTTGTGACGTCACAGAGCTGTAAGGAGACGCTACAGAGCGGTTTAGCTGTTTTTTTTGTCATTAAAAACTTTAGCTAGACTAAGCAAGCAAATTGACCGCGGGATTTCGGTAAAAGTTGGCAGAAGTTGATGTAGCCGCATAACGTAACAGTAACTAGATTAATTTTTAGCATTACTATAAAGACATTATGCCCAAAAGAAAATGTAGGTTTACAAATGAGCTGAAGCAAGAATTTCCTTATCTGAAAGACACTGGAAATGGTAAAGTGCTGTGCAATCATTGTGGTTCTGTATTTTCAATAGTCCATGGTGGACGTGCAGACGTTAATAATCATTTAGGGAGCAAAAAGCACAAAGTCGCTGTTGAAGCAGCTGCATCCTCATCTCGAGTGACTTCTTTTTTCAAAGATGTTGGCTCCGCCTCCGTTGCTAGCCTAGCTTTAGCTGCTAAAGAAGCAACTTTTGCTTATCATACTGCTACTCACGGGCGAAGTTTCAGAAGTTCTGATTGTATATCCAAGTTGGTCTCAAAACTGTTTGAACCTAAATTCTCATTAGGGAAAACTAAGTGTGAAGCTATAGTTGTTAAGGTCATTGCCCCGATGTGTATTGATGAACTCCACCAAGAGTTAGATCAAATGAACTTTCTCACTGTGACAATTGATGCGTTGAACATGAAAGAAGTGAAACTTGTGCCGATTGTGGTTCGCTACTTTTTACCAGAAAGTGGCGTTAAGGTAAAACTCTTAGAATTTAAATCGGTTCCCGGAGAAACAGCTGAAATATTAAGTGAATACCTGCTTTCAGTTCTAGACCAAACAAAACTAAAAGATAAAGTGATTGGATTTTGTGCGGACAATTGCAACACTAACTTTGGCGGTGTTAATAGAAGAGGACATAATAATGTATTCTATAAAGTTAAAGATAACATTAAACGAGACCTTGTAGGCATCGGATGTACAATTCACATCGTACACAACTGCCTTCAGCATGCTATGGATACTTTGCCAGTATGCGTGGAAAGCCTTGTAAAAATTTATAAATTCTTTCATATTTACACTGTTCGGGTTTCCGAACTTAAAGAGTTTTGCCATTTTGCTGATGTTGAGTACCAATGGCTTTTGCAGCACGGCAATACCAGATTTTTGTCGTTGCTACCCGCTTTGGGGAGGGTTCTTGAGTTGTTTGAAGCATTGAAAAGCTACTTTAATTCACAAGAACATTGTCCAACTATAATTCGCCAATGCTTTGAGAATCCAACCCAAGAACTCTATCTGTGGTTCGTTTATGGACAGCTGAAGTACTTTAACGAAACAATATTAAAGTTGGAGAGACAAAGGACAAGTGCTGTGGATGTGGCGATTATTCTTACAGAATTGAAGTTAAACCTACACGAAAAAAGAATTAATAATTTTGTTCCACACCAAGCAAAGTGTATATTGGAAAAGCTTCAGAAAGATGGAGAAGTGAATGCAAACTTCTTTCTTAATCAAAATATATGCTTTTACGAGAAATGTGAATCATACCTGGATGTTTATCGACATGCCTACGAAGGTGTGACACCTCATCTTTGGCTAAACTCAAAAGAAGATCTATCCTGGAAACTTGTATGTGCATCAGCGGAAAAGATCAACTCCATGTTTGCGAAGCAAATAATCGATATCGACGCTCTTTTCAACGAGCACGTTCTGGTGAAAAACTACATCTCTGCAAGCGATAGAAAAGAGAGATGGAAAAATACAACCATATCTTATGAGCAAAAGTGGACTCAATTGCTTCAGGCTTTCAAGGATAAAGACATTCCCATTTCAAACTTTCAGAAACTAGTCGAGTGTGTATTTTGCTTACCAGGAACATCAGCTCCGGTTGAAAGAATTTTTTCAATAATGAAAAATATGTGGTCTGATGACAGAAGCAGTATGCAGGAAAAAAATGTCAGAGCTCTCCTCGTGTGCAAAAGTAACATTGATTTGACATGTACCGAATTTTATGAGAACATAAAATCAAACGTTGTGCTATTAAAAAAGGTGATAGGTACAGATAAATATCAATGATTATTTTATTTGTTGATCAACCGTAATTCGTTTTCTTTTTGTGTGTTTAGTACCATCGCACTGCTCTAACTGGTGATTTGCCAAAAAAGATCAATTTCATTGTATCTAAAATATACAGTACTTTACTGTACTTACATAGTGTGATTTACTGTACTTACATACAGTAGTGTTGGCAGTTTGCTATAAGCGTCCCGTTTTTGCATTTCGAAAAAATGGCCAGCCTAGATAGAAGTGACTTGTCTCCAGAATCAGTGCAATTTTTTGAAATTGTTCAGTTCGTTTTTATTTCTTCACCACCAAGTCAATGAACAAAATACGTAAACATATTTGTAGTAATGCCAACCCAAGAAAAAGGAAACTCTGCAAAACGAGAAGACGTTGAGAAATGCAATCGATGTCTGTTGTAGTAGATCTGCCCTGATAAAGCAATTCGCGTTCACGATCAATTGGATATCAGTGACTGGATGCTGTTGACATCTTCAGGTTTGGACGCACGACCATGCCAAATTGCCTATCATCAAATACCTGATTTACTATACCTATGTATCGCTTGAGTGCGGGGACGTTACAAGAGTCTATATCGCCTGAGCAAGTGTGTTGCGAAAATAACAAACTGAGAATGGATGATAAACCAAAAAAAGGCCTAAAAGCTAGCCTCGTCTGAAATTGAAAAAATAGCATTTCAAAGAAATCCTGGTTCCGAAGGTTTCCTCTGGACCACTATAAGATGTCTTCCTTTGATTTACCATTAATAGACTGCATTTTTATACTCGCGACTTCATATTTTGCTCATGCAAAACGAAATAGCTCAGTTGAATGAAAAAAGAAATATGAAAACGCAATGCGAAAACTATCCCAAACATATTAGGCAATCAGTCTCTGCATATGACGTCACACATTTCGCGCCAAAAAAGTGGCTGACCAAAAGCTGTAATTTATGCTGGAAAGGTACAGGGCAAACACCAACTTCTGAGGTTATTTCAAAAACTAATGAGAAATTAATTAAAAATTAAAATCAATTATTGTTAGTTGGATCTTTGGAAACAAATAATATTAATCAAAAGCAATTTGATTCAGATTAGGTCTTTCAGTTGGCTAGTCTAAACTTAGTACTGTGTGCCAATTTTTAAAAATTGCTCCCAAGAGAAATGACATCTAACTACCATTTGCTCCTCAGTTAAAAATAACTCTATACCAATTTGATACTCGTGGATACATTAGCAAAAGCAACCATTATTTGATCACTACTACCGGTACGGTAAGCTTGCCGGCAAGCCTACTTGTTGTGTCAATGAGTAAGGCGTTTAACGGCATACCTCCATCTTTATTGGCAAACAGGTGGTGGGGCCAAGCAGTCTACCCATCGTGGTGGCCCAGTGTGACAAAAGACATGCAAACAGAGCATGAGCTCATACGCATGAATAAATAAATCGATACCGTAAGTTTTTAAATTGCCCTTGGTGCAGCAGCCTAGGTAATAGCCCAAAAAAATTGTTTAAGGAGTGGTTAAGGTCACAAAATTACATTTGACATATCAATATAACTGGTCTGCAATCACTATTGACAAAAAATTTCAAAAACTTACTAATTTTTTCCAACAATAACTAATCCAGCATTTGACAAACAGTACATAAGTCTGCCTTGTCATTTAGGATACAGTATAACTAGTTTTCAACTTTTCAGAATGCTTATGCCACTAAATATACAATAGAAGTTGCACATTACAATTAACTTAAACTCAGCATTCCCAAACACGCTGATCAATCGAATGTGAAACCCTTGCCGAATCTGGCTACAAATAAGCCTGCATGTTTAGCCCATAAAATTAGTCCAACGATTAGCAACAATAAGCAAACCTTGGCGCCTCTAACCTCACTTTGACTTCAGATTCATTCCATAACATTAAAACAACTGTAGCGCAACGGCAGGCATCTTACTGTAGCCCAAGTTAATATGAGTGCTTTCTATACGACGACTAGTTACTTCTATCGTGATAACTACTGAACGTAGATGACGATCTATATATAAAGCCAAGTGTTGTTGGTGACATTCTGTTTGTGGATTGTAGTTGAAGTTGCTACACAATAGCCCTTCTCAAGTACGCACTGCTAGCGGAGACGTGCGAAAGAACGGAGGAGGTTGCTGACGTCGCAACATGCCTTTTCCGCCAACGCTGAGAGAGTGAAGCTTGCCGGCCGAAATAAGTGAGATTCCCGCCAAGACTTCACTTGAAAGACGGTCTTGACGTTAGGGCTCGGCGACTCGACGATGGCTTGTGCTGCTTGACTGAAGACGCTGCCGTCCAACTACATCGGGAAAGATGTAGCTTCTTCGCGGGGTCACCATTGTAGCGCAACGGCAGGCATCCGATTGTGGTGCTTGACTGAAGACACTGCCGTCTAACTACATTGGCGGAGATGTTGTTTCATCGCGGAATCACCATTGTGGCGCAACGGCAAGTATCTGATTGTAATCCAAATTAAAAAAAGTGCACTTCATGCGTAGGAACCTCAGCAAATTCAATTACGAACCACAAGGAGTAAGTCACCAGCAACACTTGGCTTTATATATGGATCGCCATTTACGTTCAGTAGCTATCATGATTAATGAAGTTGGTACACAACATATTTAATGTTTATTTAACAACTGTCTTGTTTATCGGTTTGATTTGCAAAAAATGATATCACTCCTATTCAATTCAAAGCAAAAACACTGAAAGTGGACAGCCACTTATTTTGAAAGCGCATTTTGATGACGTTTGATTACGTTTGTGCAACCTTCCTATGATAAAATTGAAAAATTTTGGGCAAAACTCGTTTTGAGGGTCTTGATATCAAAAAAAAATCTTCACTCTTGTTTTGGGTAAAAATGCTACCTGCTTGAGTATCGAAGCATATTTGTGCATACAAACAGCTTGGGCTATAACTGTGACTGGATTTTAGAATATTTTACCATTTTGGAATCTGACCGCCAGCCAAAAGGACTGCCCGCCCTTCATTGACTTTTGGTAAGCAACAACTTAAAAACAATAAATAAATGGAAACACCAAAATCAAAACTCGGAGATTTTTTAGAGTTTGTGACAGGGTTAGGTCGTGAATTTGGGAATGGTATGTGTCTGTTGATTAAGTCTGGGGTTATTCCAAAATATTAATTGTTACAGGCGTGTGCCTTAAAATTATTCCCATTGCTGTGATTAGAAAAAAGAGAATAGGTTAAAAATCCATTTTGCTGCTAAGCACCTTCAAGATTGTTGTGGTAAATCTAATTTAATCCTATTTTTAAACTGTTAAATAAGCATGTGATGCCAAGACTTCATTATATTTCTTATAGTTGTTGTCTTTAGCGTTTTTGCGTTGTGTTTTGCTGTAGGCTTTATTGTACAATGGTTGAGTGCATCACATTCGTGTGTACCTGACTGACACACCCACCCATGGGAAACGGATGGGGCAGGGGTGTACAAATATGCTTTCTGGATGTGGGTGGAATTGCTTTTTTGAAGATGTAAGCAAAGAAAAAAGCAATCAAATTGATAAACATTTGGCAAAAGAAAAGCTTTATTACAAACGACAGGTTTGTGAAATATTTTAAACTAGCAGATTTACCCGTCGTTGATTGGGTAAAATGTAAAGACTGATTAAATTTTTACATTGAATAACCATATTTTTACTCTTTTGTTCCCGTGCGGGTATAATTACTGGCAAGCAATCTTTATGCGTTCGCTCCTGCGATGGTATAGGGGTAAAATGTAAAGACTGATTAAATTTTTACATTGAATAACCATATTTTAACTCTTTCGATCCCGTGCAGGTATAATTACTGGCTAGCGATCTTTATGCGTTCGCTCCCGCAACGGTATATATACCGGCAACAACAGAAATGGCGGACATGCGTGCAATTGTTTGCGTACATCTCGTTCAAGCAAAAACGTTTATATATAAACCTTTCTCACATTCTGTTTGTGGTTTGTAAAAATGGCGGACAGGAGCGAAAGAGTTAATATAGGTTGAATAAATATAGGCTCGTAGCCCCCCATAGACGATTCTGATTGAAATCAAAATACCGTACTTGGCTTCCCTGGAAAAAGTTATATAAGATTCATATGTTTGTTTGTATCTAAATGTCTCCAGTTTTATTTCTATAGCGGACAGACAGACAGACAAACTTTGAGTTTTATATATATATAGATTAGTAGGCTGATTTAGGTGTTAATCATGCCGCATAATAAGGCGTTCAAAATTTGTCAATGTCAGTACAGAAAAGAAAAGAATTTGTTTATTTTTTTTATTAAGAAATCTTTTAGACTTAACATTACCTGGTGTCTGTTGCAATCATCAATGTAGCACAGATGCAGGGGTGGGCATGTTTTTAAAATAAATGTATTTTCAGAAGATCCATTAAACTTAAACAAAATTAATGTCTTTATTGAACCATGGTCTAATCAAGAATGATCAAAAGTGCAATTATAAATTCAATTTAACTAGCCAAACCACACTTGTCCAATGAATGTGTAGAGGAGTAAACTAAACCTGAAAGTCTGTGAAAAGTCTTCTGTGAAATGTGAATTCTGCTAAAAAAAGGAAATCCTTGGTGGAGATCAGTGTTTAAGGTTGGGGCTAATGTCAGAGTCAAGTTATAGTTAGGGTTAGGTTAGAGTTGCATTCAGGTTTAAGTTAAAGTTAGATTTGATTAAGGATAGGATTAGGTTTAGTTGTAGAGTAAGGATTGGATTTTGGGTTAGAAATAGTCTATGAATTTCTATGTTTTAGTGGTATTTGTGTGCAGCTGCAGATTAAATTCAACAAAGCAAAAAAACTCATAGTTTTTGGTAATTGTTTTCAGTTTGTTCACATTTTTGCAACAGTTTAGCGCTAGGCGATGAAATGATATCTCGGTTTGGATCAATGTTCTTTTTAGGGCAGCACAACATCTCCTCTAAACATTGTATGGCTGTGACACCACAATGCATGATGGTAACTTATGTATTACACTTTTTTTGGATTACAAATTATCTCTCAAACCATTAGCATTACATGAGATCAAGAAGTTTTTTTTCTTTTTCTCTGCCAATTTTTTATTGCCAACAAACAATTATTGCTTCTGGTTCTCAAATTCAGTTTACCACATGACATTACTTTTCAAGAGAATTTTAAAACTGGATATGAATAAAATCTGTATTTTTTTTCTTAATGTTTTAATGTTAATTTCAATCATGCTTGTTAAGCTAGAAGTGCACATGGCTCTTGGTTTTAGTTTAGCACAAAAACATTTTTTGAGGAATTGGTTTAGTTTTTACAAATTACCAGTAGATAACTTTCTTGCACTTGCCAGCTATGACAACTAAAAGTAAACAAAGAATATAAATGACATTTAACCCATTCTAGTTTTCAGTCCCCTCAAAAAAGTGATATCTTTTTAGATAAAATGTAGATGACAGCAAAATGCTTTTGTGACTTAGCGGTCATGATTGAAATAAGCTTTGAAATGAACAAAAATATGGATTCTGGATTTGTTTTCTTTAAAAACGTTTTATATTGAAATGTAGCCTTATTTTTTGTTAATTGCTTAAAACATAATTTGTAATGCAGTGGAATTTTACCTACAACCACACCCTTAGCGGATGGTAAAAAAATTGCTTTTTACTATGTACTAGAGTGATCTTTTGATGCAGCATAAAGGTATTATCTAATCAGGTGTACCAGTGTAAAGAGAAACCAATAAATTTTTGAAACTCACAAAAAGTACATTGTGCATAGAAAACTACCTCTAAAGTGTGATGGTGTGTGTGCTGCTGCTATTTTCATAGTTTACATCTACCTGTGCATAGTGGCATTGAGTATTGTAGGTGAGATCCTGTAAAAATTTTTCTGGGGAGGGTGGCCCCTCACAAATAAAGTAATACTCTGTCATCTTAAATGCAGAAAAGAGCTATTTTTGGTTTCGATTAAGTTAGTGCAACTATCTTTTAGGGCTCCATAAACAAGCATTAGGAGTGCCTCAAACCCTTTGCTGCACCATTATTCATGTCACAATGTCTTATCAGATGATGATATTGCACTGTTTTTTGCAAAGAGGTGATGAGAGCATGTGTAGAGTTAAGTTAATTGAGAAAAGAAGGAGCCATGAACTTATGAGTTCGCTGGGTTTAAAGGATACTTTTGATGGACTAGTCAGGGCGAGTGGAGCACAATGGTATGGTCATGTTTTGAGAAAAGTGTTAGATTTTGAAGAGGCAGGAAGAAGAGGGCATGGGCGACCAAATATGATGTGGAAAAAACAAGTGGAAGAACATACTGATCAGATTGAATAGAAAAAGAAAGATGCCAATGACAGAATGAAGTAGCCACCTGTGTTAATGGAAGCAAAACTGGATTTTAAAAAAATGGATCTCTTGTGTCATAGTTGTGGAAACCTATCTAACATCAAATTATGTCATACATCTTACTTCTCATGCTTATTTTGGGCTTCAGCAAAGGATTAAGCTTATTTACATGCATTGTTTGCCTGATATTCTGAATGTCTACAGCTGTTGCGAAGATCATAGAGATTGAGTGACCAAATTTTACTTAGATTGACTTATTAAACAAAAGTAACCATTTTTCTTGCCACTGTCAATTCATAACCAGTGAGCTTCTTATTTACAAACTTTTTAAGGCCCACATAATTCAGCAAATTATTGCATTACTTAGCTAATTCAGCAAATTGCAATATTGCATTTTCTACTCCCTGCAAATTTTAAAAACTCTGTGCCTATGCCAATACAATTGTTGTTTGGACTTGTTTTTCATTATCTTTGGTAATTTTTGATGCATAGTTAACACGAATTCCTTCTGCAAAAGATATAGTAAACCCCTAACAACTCACAAGCTGGCATCTCAATCAATTTGAAAATAATGATCATTTGTGAGAAAGGATGGCCTATGTCAGTGATTTCAATAAATGGGCCATGGTTAACTGCTGGGCCAGTACTTTATGTAGCTTTCATATTGAGTGAATTTGGAAAAAAATTTCTCGGCAACTTGTTGTATTATGTTTTTGTTTGGACAACATTCTTCAAAATTTACTTTTGTAACCTTTTTGAGGTCACCTCTTAAATGGAGAAAAATACATGATTGCGTCGCATGCCTCTGTGCTTTTCAAAAATGGGTTACATGCCTAAATTGGTTGAAAAGCTTTGAACTAGATAAAGAGTGCCATAATAAACAAACATCATATGTTTGAAAGAAAACCAAGGGTGATGTTATACATGAACTAACGTTATAGGCAGGCTTTAATGTATGCAAAAAATTAGAATTTACAGGGACTGAGGGAAGCGCTGTTTTATCATGGGCACATTGGCGTCATAAATAAAGCAGCTAAGACTAATTCTACTGTATTGTTAAAATGTAGAAACACTGTGTGCATTGCTGTAAATCTCTGTTTCATTAATGTCACGTGAGACATTTAGCTGCCCTTAAGAGAATTTTGGACAAAAGACCCAAGTACTGAATTAGGGTCAACAACATTTTTGGTTAGTTCACTGTATGCACTAAGCCAGGGGTGAGCAACCTACGGCCTGTGGGCTGCATGCAGCCTCTGAGAGCATTTTGTGTGGCTCGTGAACACTTTTGAAACTTCAGTAAACCTGAGTTATGATGATAGGAGGGGAAAGAATTGCCATGTTAAAGAGCCCAAAACTTTACATGCCATGATGAAAAGAGCATTTGTTGGTTTGCACAGACACATTTTCCGTCTAATCACTGGGTGATGACCTTTTTTTTTTGGAGACCATCATTTTCAAAGCTCGAAATTGTTGCAAGATTTTAAGTACTGGCCCTCAGCCAACTTTTGAATGTCCAATGCGGCCCTCTGGCTAAAAAGGTTGCCCATCCCTGCACTAAGCTAACCAAATGAATAAAATTTGGTTATTCATCTGGTTAGAATAGCAATAGGCTATCAAAAATATCCTTTTTGCAACTTCAAAATGAATTACTTGAGCTGGTAAAATGCTGTTTTCATCAATGTACCCCACCATTTGTCTGACGGTTTTTGTGCATTGTCTAGCAATTTGTCACTTGTGCCAGGGGTTATGCACTTACTTAATTCTTGTAGGGAACACAATCTATATATTTTTACAAACAAAAAAAACTTCAATTTGACCAAAAATTTTGCTCAAGAGCAAAAAGTTGATCTATAAAAGTAAAGGTCTTCAGATTTACATGCTTGTAGTTAAATCCCCTTTATCGCAGTGTGGTGGCAGTGCAAGCAACCTCAAAGCAGGTCTGAACATGAGCAGTATGTTAGCACAACTGGCAAAATGTTTTCCTGTGACGAGCTAGAGAATAAAAATAAATGGCATCAGTAGAAAAAAATTCAATTTAAGCATATAGTTTTCATTTCTGTAGTATGTAATTCATAACAAATAACTTTGACTCACTGACGGCTGTAAGTGAAAGATAGGGTGTAATGTAGCATCAAAGAGTGAAAAAGATTGTTCAGCCTAGTTCTAGTAGCAGCACAGTTGGCTGTGTTTATGCCACTCTCAATTTTTTCGTTGATGTAGTATTCACACATAAACAGTTGTTATAGCGCAAGCAACTCTGTACCTACTCTGTACCTGTACCTAAAGCAAAGTAATTTTCTTGAACATAGGTTCAAGCTCTTCTATTGGATAGTGTAGTGATTAATTGTAGGTTATCACTATATCTAGTCTCTGTACTGATAGACAAGTTTTCAAAAAGTGAAGTAATCAAAAGGGTTGAAAATTGGGCTCAATCAGGGGTCACCTCCAGGAAGAGGCAGTTGCTTAAAATTTTTTGGTTGTCTGATTAATTAAATTAGGTCAAATGACTATCAATCAAAAGGAGGAATCATCATGATTGTTAATGATGAATTTCAGACACAGGCATCGGCTGGGTAGGATTTTTATGCTATAAGAGTGGTCTAGATATCAACTGTGTTGGTAATTGGAGGGGAATCTGTTAAAATTCTCTTGAGAAGTTGGCTTGGCAATCTGTTAGAAAATTTGTCATATAAAAGGGGAGTTCTTTTAAGCAGGGGAGAGGAAAATTGTCAGTCAGATTACTTACAAACCATTCTACAATGTTGGTCTGGGTGTCAACCTAACGGTCTGTGGTCAAAGGTTATTTGGTCAGGTTCAAGTTATCTGTTGTTGACTGCGATGGTCATCAAGGTCATCTTTTAACGCTGAAAATAATTCATTGCAACACTTCAAAACTGAATCTGTTACGTAATAAAAATCAAAAAGTGTTGGCATTAAATTATACTAAAATATAATTGCCTCGCCACTTTCTGAAAGAAGGCTTAAATATTTGTACTAAATTTCTTAGGAATACAAGTACCAAATATAGCTAATTACGGTTTTAAAGAATTGGTGCTCACCTCTGATAATGCTGTATGATCTCACAATTTGCATAAGAATAATGTGTAAAATTAGAATCTGTGAAGACGTCTTTTTATGTACCGTACCATAGACAGCATGTATTATCATTATACTTAAGATTATTTGTTTTTTCATCTTGTGTTCTCTGCAACAAAAACTGAGTCTTGCAATTATGTTGAATTCGGAAAAATTAGATAACCTTTTATTAGATCAAGATTACTCAATTATTAAATATTATTTTCAACTCGATGTGCACCGGAAAATCTTGATTATGAGCTAAAGGCTATGTAAGACAAACTTACTACTTGACTAAGAATTATTTTTCAAAATATTTTTATTGCTCCTGTTATGCTGCGATGTTTCTCATGAAATTGCACCATACCAGCAGTCTTGGCAATTCTGAAGTGATTTTTTGTCTAATTGCAATAGTTTTTCTGCAACCAAAAAATATTGTCAACTAAGTTATCTTGCAAATTATTGTGTAGGTGAAGCTCCTACTGCTTGGTGCTGGTGAAAGTGGTAAAAGTACTTTCCTTAAGCAAATGAGAATATTACATGGTGAAGGTTATGATAAAGAAGCGTTGCTAAATTTTCGATCCGTTGTCTACAGCAATGTTGTGAAAGGAATGAAGGTAGATGTTTACTGATATTTTCTAACTTAATTTTACAGGTAATATAATTAAAGTGGAAAACGGTGAAGCATAATAACATTTTTATCTCAACATGCCTAAGCTGCTGGGCAGATCCTGATTGGCTGTGATTGAAATTTGCTGAGAAGCTATTTGTTGATGTTCAATGTAATATTAAAAATTTTCATTTATATCTTTTAATCCTGCTAGTTCTCTTTAAGAATAGGTTATACAGACAGCATTCTTAAGATTAGTGTTCAGTAACACACATCTCTTGCTACATCTGCAGTTTCGCACCAGGTTTTGGTGTTAGATTGAGAACCAAAACTAATATGTTTGGTGCTGTATTTACACAATTTAATATTGAGGATTTATGTAGTTGAATGCAGTGTTTCCTTCCAACTGGTGTTTAATTATTAGACTTTGGTTGGTAACAATTTTAATATTGCGCCAAATAGTTTCATGAGTAGCATAACTGACAGTGATAACGCAGCCTGCTGACATAAAGTGTCAGATTCATAAGCTTCGTGATGTTTTTTCTGTAACGAAAATAAGCAGGTGATTTATGTTGTACGTCTTATATTAGAACTGAACGTTTTTGACTCATCAACATGGCCCTTGTCGGAGTATCAAAATTACATGTTTACATTGCAACTTAAAGATTAGAAATGAATATGTACAGGGTTGGCCGTAAGTCGCGCACCAAGAAATTACATGGAGTGTGATGTGAAATAATGTAAAATTAATGGGGTAGAATATCTTTTCCTTTCTTTTGATGTATAATAAATTTTCTTTCATAGAATAATTTACCATTGTTTGAATGTATCAGTCATTATATCTGTCAAATTTAATTATAATCAAAAGTTTTTTCGGTATGATTTGCATTTAAAATTTTTTTCCTTTAATTTTCAGATATACCTTTAACAATTAACGAGCGAGTTGAGTTAGTATTTATGATCATTTTGAGCATTTGTGATTGTATCAGCGTGTATAACCTGTCATCAGTTCCTTAGATAAGCTTGTTTTAAAATTAAATAACCTTTATCTAATCAAAATTGTCTTAAATGTTTTGGTGCGTGACTTACGGCTCACCCTGTATATAAAAAAAATTACCTACGACACATTAATAGTACATAGATATATCAATATGATCAACTAATATTGTTGCAGACATGTTAACAAATGTAGGTATAACATGGGCGATTCGTAAAATAAATAAAAGCATACACTGAGACAGCAGTTAAATAGTACAACCATTTACATATTTTAAAATACCTTTAGCAAAAACAAAAAACCATTAGCATACAGTGTTTGTCGAGTTGTGGATTGATTTTCTTGATTTGTAAAACGTCGTGGATTCTGGTCTGTTGTTGTTGCTGGTTACCCAACCCCTTTCAAGGGACGGGGGCATGGCAGAAGACCATGGAGCGCCAGAAGCTGGGCAACTCCCCAAGATCTGAACCAGAGGTCATAGAGAGACAGAGAGTTGCCAAAGGGTAAGTGGCGCAAAGAGTCCGTAGCTGGACAGTGCAGAATGAAATGAGAAGTGTCCTAGGACGAGTGTCTGCAGGCCATGCAGGAAGGATTCTCGATTCTGCCAATTCTAGAGAGATAAGAATCTAAAAGAAGGCTAAGGAGATAAGAGGAGAGAGACTACAAGGGATTGCAGAGGGCGCAAGTAGCGCTCCCTGTCTAGCTTGGTCATCAGCTGCATCGTTCCATGGGAGAAACAAGTGCCTGAGGACCCATTGTAGTCTGATAGAACAGGAAGAGAGAGAAAACAGTTTCTGCCAGATCTGCCACAGAGTTTGAGATAAGAGGAAAGATGGAGGAAAGGATAGCGTGGTGAGGACAAAACGAGAATCAGATGGTAGAAGAGAAGAGAAATGGCAGACTTGTTGGTGTTGCCGAGACCAGCAAAGAACGTGCAGAATGACACAGGCTTCAGCGGAAAAACTTGAACATACTGGGCCTGCCAAAAAGGAAAGAGTGGCCTTAGTGCCACAGAGAGTGCAGTTGGCAAGAACGCTGGAGCCACTTTTGCCAAAAGGAAAAGGAACAGAGCCGTCTGTCCAGAGCACCAGATCATGGGGGGTGGGAGAGAGTCAAGGTGGGCAATAGCAGGACCTTGGCGAGATAGAGGAGCATCAGAGTGGGAGCATGAGGAGAAAAGGGTGGACACCACCGTGAAGGAAGGCAGATTCCAGGGAGGGAAAGCCAAAAGAACTTTCCTAGAAGAGGTAGAAGGAAGCATGAGTGGGTGAGTGGACGCAAAAGCTCTCCAGGACAATTTGCAGAGTCTTGGTTTCACTCTAAGTCTGGCCAAACCTGAAATAGGAAAGGAGGTTGGGAGAAGAAGGGCCTGCTCATAAGATAAAAAAGTAAAATAAAATAAGGCCAGCCAAAATAAGTTTGTGGAAAAGGGTGGGATGCCAGACAGAGTCAAACGCTTTAGAGGAATCAATAGTGGACAAGATCGTCTGAGAGCCTGGCCTGGGTTTGTTAAACCCATCTGAAATGGACTGAGAAAGGTACAGAATTTGATCTAGAGTAGACCATCCAGGGCAGAAACTGGCCTGGCGGGGAGAGAGAATGGAATTGGATTCCAGAAAGAAGAGTGGAAGGGATAGAATGATGCATTCAAAAAGCTTTCAAAAAGTCCGAGGAGGGAGTCACAGTGTTACGGCAGGGGGGGCAGCACCAAGAGTGAGAGCTGCCAAGAGCTCTGAATTTGGAGAGGGAAAGTTGTGAGCACCTTAGATGGACCCATTTGGAGCAAGTGCAGCATTTCACTGACTTGCCCCGCCAGGTCACACTTTCATCACACACAGAGCAAGGAAAGATGAGACCAGGGTTGGGATGAACGTTACCACTCATCAAGAGAAGGAGAAGAATGAGGAGACGAACAAAGGCAGGAGAAAAGAAAAAGAGAAAACAGGCAATCGATTTTGAAGAAGCTGTGTGCTGCCCTTTTGCAGTCGTTCAGGGGGCAGCATAGTGAAAAAATGAAGGGGATTGACCAGGGTAGCTAGGACCCTCGAAAAGGCCAACAGCCATTTTGACCCAACCCAAACGGGGTCGGGGACCACACCACCACATTGGGGCAGCTGTTGATTGGTGCAGTGGCATCTGGTCTCGTATTCAGTGTTGCACTTTCTAATGATGTTTAACGAATTCATATTGCTATTTTTCTTGCAATCATCACATACCTTGAGATGTTCTGTGACAGCTGTTTTTGTTGTTGTCGAGTGAGATGCTCGTGTGCTGTGGTCGCTAGATGGCATGTGATCATACTGATGTATGAGCAATTTGCATCACGTAGACAATTAAATTTATTCATCACATTAGCTAACAAAGCAGCAGATGTAGAACATTTCAATTTAAAACATGTAGCGATTTTGAAGCTGGCATGGTACACTGACATTAAATTTCTTTTTCAGGAGACAAAGAAGACGATTAGCAAATTGGTAAAATGATTTGCTATAATAGTGGATTTTAATTGAGCAGGAAAAATCTGCTTTTAGTTTCTGTGAACCAAATTTATTCCCATCATCAAATTTTTTTACAGATTGATTAGAAAACCAACTAGTATAGTCATTTTAGCCATTCAAATGGGTTCAAAGTTTTGGTCAAATTGCAGTCATAAGCTTTTAGATATTTTCTGATATAGTTTCTCACCGAATTTTCTTCGTGATGATTGGGTGAGCGTGGTTGTCAGTGATAGGAACTTCAACAAATTTTGTGGTATCCATAATAATTGCTTCCAGTTTGCTGAAATAATCGTGGTCATTCAGAATGGTAACTTATTTCCTTTGTCGAACCGACAGAATATGCTATTGTCTCGTGTCACATTATTCAAAGTGCTACAAAGCGACTGGTTTTGTCTCGTATTGCGAGCCTGGTTTCATTTATTTACAAAGTTTTCCTGTAAGTATTTTACTTCATCTTCAAATTCGGTGTCTATGTGATTTTTCGTTTAAGAGAACAGAATGACTTTTCCACATTGATTTTAAGTTTTTCTTTTTGCACTTTCTTTTATAAAACATGGCGGTTTTAACCGAAACATAACATATTCTTTTCCTTTAAGCTAAGCTGACTTAGGTTCATTACACAGTCCTAGAAGAGAGTTTATTACACAGGTTCATTACACATTACATCAAGGTTCATTACACAGTCCGGGTTATCTTACTGATTGATGTTTCCATAATTAAAACACCTTTCTTTGATTAGTTAGAATGTGGGGTGTATCTGCTGATTCAAAAGCGTCATTTAACAAAGATTTGAAGCAATCCTTTTCAACGAAGCTTAGTTCAATCATAGTACTTTCTTTTAGCGAATTAAATATGTGTAGAGCCATTTATTGATCCCGCTTTATTTCCTTAACTGTACCTTTGCATCTGTTTACCCAGTTTGAGAGGAGATTTTACTGGCAAAGTTGCGAAAATTTCAACTAACTCAAAAAAGAACTAAAAACCGCCGGACTTTTTTTTGCCTGCTATTTGAATTTTAACTGCAAATCCGCTGGACATATTTTCGCAAATTCGGACTTTTTTGCATTTAGAGAGAGCACTTTTGATGTGTCAGTGTACTTTACCAGCTTTAAAATTGGTACATATGTTCAATTGAAACGTTCTACTCCCGCTATCTAATGTGATGAATAAATTTAGTTGTCTGTGTGATGCAAACTGCTTTTACATCGGTATTACCACATGCCATGTAGCGATCAGAGCACACGAGCATCTTCACTTGGCAATAACAAAAATAGGTATCATAGAACATCTCAAGGTATGTGATGACTGCAAGAAAAATAGCAACATAAATTCGTTAAACATCATTAGAAAGTGCAACACAGAATACGAGACCAGAATCCTCAACGTTTTACAAATCAAGAAAATCAATCCACAACTCAACAAACAACTGTACACTCGTGAACAAAAAAAATGGGCCAAGATTATTAACTCTTGCTCCCGCGATCATCATACGATGATCTTATGTTTTTAGTGTTTCCCTCAAAAAAATAAATTTGGTGCGTAGAAAATATGGTATATTGCTAAATACCGATCTCATTTGAAAGGTTACAAAATTTGCTTTCGAGCAATATGTAACTTTAAATAGTGTAGGCTAAGCGGTATATGATATTTATTGATCAAAAATGAGTACCATACATCATATCAGTTCAAAACTCCCCAAAATTTTCGATTTACCTTCACCAAATTAGAATTTTTAGAAAAACTACACCCTATAAAAAGATAAAATAAATTGCAAATATTTCACCACTAAAGTCGTTGTTTTGTATCAAGGTTGTAGGGAGATAGAAGGTAAAATACAAGTTTAAATGCTGGCAGAAGTTTGGCAAAATTTGCTGTATCCCTCTTGTTTCTGAACAAATGGAAAAGGTGTAAAAAAGCTTCTGTTTCATTGTTAGTGACAACATATTCTATTTAAACTTAATATTTTCTGAATCTTGAAGAAATTCCCTGTTCAAAAATACATAATGTTACATGGTTTAGGCTAGCCTTTAGCAGATAATGACTGATCATATTTTAGGTAGTAAATTTAACTAACAAAATTTAGTACCGGTCAATAAATAGGTCATAAGCCTCAGAAAGTTGCAAATTATAGAAAACTTAGGCTTATAGGTAAGTTTTGACTGATATACCTTGAAAGCTTATTTCCTTAGCATCATCTAGCGACCATTTCTAAAAAAATTGATAGAAAAATAAAATGTGAAGTTATCTTTGAAGTAAGGGTACTTTAATTTCGAAGACAAACTCAACACCTATTGGGGGGAGCGGGTAATTTGCATATTCAAAAAAAATTTTTTGTTTAAAATCTTCAAGAAATGGAGATTTCAACGATATATACTACTTGATGTAAAAGTAAACAGATGAGTAATGATTTACAAACAAACTTGGGATATTAGTATTTTTCAGATCATTATTTCAGCTTGCTTGGCTCATTTTTTTGCTCAGGAGTGTATGCCAATGTTTTTTTGTTTGTCTCGGTGTATGCTTTTATTTATTTTACGAATCGCTCATGTTATAGCTATATTTGTTGACATGTCTGCAACAATATTAGTTGGTCATATTTATATATTTATGTGCTATTAATGTGTCGTAGGTAATTTTTTTTTATATACATACGGTATTCATTTCTAATTTTTAAGTTTTAATGTAAACATGTAATTTTGATACTCCGACAAGGGCCATGTTGATGAGCCAAAAACGTTCAGTTCTAATATAAGACGTACAACATAAATCACCTGCTTCTTTTTGCTGCTTTGTGGTAAATGAAAAGTACCTTTCTACCAAAATGTTTTTGTCCGTGTTTGTGGTACAAACTGTCTTTATTTGCCTGCGTGTAAGCTAGTGGTATGTTTAAATATGTTTGGTCGGACTGGGCCACCACAGTAGATAAGCATGGCCACACCACCTGTCTGTTTCATTAAGGAAATTGAACTTAGGTCCACTGATAGTAGACACTCTAACCACTACACCTTTGCGCCACTATAAATTCACTTTGTTGACTGTATTGGAAAGTGCAAAGCAGGCGTCATTACAAGTTGTTTTCGGTACCACTGTAAATATATTTGGGTCAATGAAGGATAAAAAGGAAGGTAGACTACATAGAAATCGATGTACTATAATTGTTTTAGGTTCTAATCGATGCTCGAGATAAATTGCGAATACCCTGGGAAGATTTTTCTCGGCAAAGTCAAGCTGATTACATCATGACATTTGATCGTTATATGGCAATGGATCCTGAAACTTTTATTCAATGCATGCCTCATATCAGGGAGTTATGGAAAGATGGTGGAATACACCAAGCTTATGATCGGAGGAGAGAGTTTCAACTGGTGAGTCATTTTCACTCATGTGACAGAAATTAATTTCAATACATTAAAGGGATCGTAGCACTCCTGCAAGAAAATGTTAGTTACGAGGGGATTGTGGCACTTTTGTTGGAAGATGCTGGTCACAATGACTTAATTTCTGCAAGTTTAACATCGACACAACCATGTTTCGTTTCTCTGGGCTAGGGATGGACAGTTTAGAATAACTTGCTTTTTGAAATTAATCTGAAATAGTTAAACTGATTCCAAAATACCAAATCCGATTCTGAATTGTTTTGGCTCAAGAAAAAAAGTAGATGCGACACAAACAATAGATGTAATAACACTAACCTTTTTTTGCATTTCATCTATTGCTGTGATTAGAAGAATCACGAACAGTGTCAAGTAAGATACAAGCTGTGTGGCCAATATTTGCACACACCATACAAAAAAATAAAGATTTTGCAATCGCAAGGAACAAGTTATTAACAAATTATACGCACCAATTATTTAAACTTTAGTTAGCAAAATTTTTTCCTGTTACATATTTAATGGCAACAAACGTCTGATGGACGTTAGATCAATGTACAAAGTATGAATTTCTTGCTGGGCTTAACACCTACACCCTAACAGATCAATTGTATTCAAGTGCAATGTAGATGTCTTTATGTGTAATTTTCAGCATCATAATACAAAGGTTTGAGAATGCATCGAATAATTGCTACCGGTAAATGGGTTTTTAATAATCTGTTAAAACTTGGGTTTGCTGTTAATGTTAAGCCATCTCTAAACTTGAAAAGAGATCAAAATCAACATTTTACTGGACATTGTAGTCACATTTGGGCTTTTAAGGCATTTTCGTGAACAAAAACACTACATAAATATAAGAATCTTTCACCACTGTTTTTGATTACTGATTCTCTGGCTAGTAATTCACATTAGGTTGCATTTTTTTCAGCTATAAACAAAGAACAGCACATTAGGTGATTTAAGTATCACTTATAGACAAAACAATTTTGAAACTTTGCAAAAAATGCACTTTTCCTAAAACTTTTGAAATTCTATCGCATGCCTTAGCTTTCAAAAAATTGTGTAAAAATGAAGGCTAATACGAAACTTTTTACGATAATATTTCTGTTTGTATTTGAAGATATGTTTTGAATTTTTTCCAGCCAGCATATTATGATGTGCAAATTCCGTAGTAAGTTGCTTCCGTATGGCATGATGCGTTGTTGTCACGTTTATTGTCTTGTACTTGTGTTAGTGGTCAGTGTGACATTGCTTGTTAAACGGATTGTGCATTCATATTTACGAGCCCTTGGGTAATATTTCAAAATACTCATTGTATCAACGTCCTTTAGTCATCAGTAATTTTGTGGAATTTTCACCAAGAAGTTTCCACTAGTATATTTCGTTTGATGACTAGTTTCAGTCGCAACAATTTTCGCGGACTACCAATGTATTTTATCGTACTCTTCCGCACAAGTTACCTTTGCGAACTAGGTTAAATAACAGGTCAAAGGTCAAGTTGAAACATAACCTACAGCTGTTACATTTATTTCTGATACTATAATAGTTATATTTGTTGTTTATTTTTCCTCTTCGTGTGGATTGAGACTAGACACGAAGGTGAATTCAAGGTCACGCTGTAAACCGAATCAATTACAGATACGAAAAAGCGGCGGTGCATTTTAAACTAGTTGTGAATAGAAATTGCCGACTGATAGCCTTATAAAATACGAGTGTGATGTGCTCGGCTCTCATTTCTCAACCCTCTGGTACAGCTCGGGCGTTGTAGCTATTTTTGCAAATCCCATCTTACAGTATTGCCCACAATACATCCCATAAGCCTTTTGTTTTCGCTTATGTCAACTCTTCTAACCTGACGATAGTTTAACCTGTAATTTCACCTGCTGCGCACGTGCACAGGTGAGTGTGGACACGGCTTTGTTCAGTGTTGTATAGTTTAGCTTTAAGTCAAGTTTATGTTAATTATCTAGCGCTATGCCGCAATTTCTATTTCAGTAAGGTATTTGCAGCTGAAATTTAACTCTATAGTAATTATACCTTCTCTTTTACCACGTGACCTGCAGTTCATTCTATATTTGGAATGCGATTTAAATGATGATAAAAAAACATTACGAACTTAATACAAAACATTATTTAACGCATGTAATGGCGAACTAAATCTCAGTTTTCAAATTATGCTTTCTACAAAATACGCTGACTTACGAAATTGCTTGGATTTTCCACGCATTGTTGGGACTAGTTGTGTTGCCCATTGATGACGTAATTGTTTGCTACGTCATCGATGTACTTGTGTATCTCGGCATATATTACAAGTTGATCATGCTGCCGATTAGATGTCATCTAAGTTGGTGTTTGCTGTGACGTGGTTTATTTTCGGTGAAAGTTTAATTTTGGTGTGAATTTATATTTTGTTTTTTCTGTGGTGTGTTCTATTTTTAAAATGATTTTCTGCAAAGGCTGCGAGGCTTCTGACGCAATTACTTGTGCAGCGATATCGACTGGAAGAATCTCGGTGATTATTTCAAAATTAAAAAAAAACAATGCGATTTGTAAGTGCAGTAATCAGACCGTTGTAGGTTTCTTTTGCTCTACCACATTCACATGTAAGGGACACCACCACCGATAGATGAGCTTATAACGGTTTGACTTGGTACTGACTACTGAAGCAGTTGAGGTAGCAGAGATGTAGTTGGAGATGGTGAAGTGTTTAGAAAACTCAAGACTTTTGTACTTGCAATAGCAAACTTCTTGAAGAGGAAAAGCACATTTAAAAGATGTGCTTGTTGCATTTCTAATTCTATCATCACTAAGAACATTAGCTCTAACGTTCTCTTTACACTTCGTACCTTCAGCCATAATGACTGTGTTTGTTCCTTCTCTGAATTGTTTGCAATAAGTACAATCACTTCGAAAATCAGTCTAAACAAGTTGTTTTTGAGCATTGTATTTTGTATACTTCTAGTTTGGGCAATCCAGGTAATTCACTAAAAACAACAGTGTATGCCTGACTAAAGGTGGCTGGCTTTGCTTACCGAATAATCGGTGAATTATTCGTTAAGCTTAGTTTACTAGACACGCCTATTTATGGAAGTGGTTTTATTCTTAAAAGTAGCACAAAAGGTGTTTCGTGACCGAGATTAGGAACTTAACTGATCAAATTCTATTTCTTCTTTCAGATGGAGTCTGTTCATCATTTTCTGGAAAATTTGGAGCGGATCGGACAACCGGTAACTTGCAATGTTTTAAAAGAGAGGAAAAGTGTGTGTGTGTGTGTGTGTGTGTGTGTGTGTGTGCACGCGCACGTGATGGGAATATCTTCAATAGAAGTGCCAAAAAAACTGATTGATATGAAATAGTCATTAATTTACTGATACATAAAGTTGGTTTTGTCCAAGGGATAAAGTCGGTTATGTTAGAGGCATATCTGTTTGGCAACATCTATCATATGCTATAAAGCAGAGTTCTTTCTGTGTGTGTGTGTGTGTGTGTGTGTGTGTGTGTGTGTGTGTTTGTGTTTGTGTGGTTACGTGCGTTCAATGTAACTCCTCCAAAATTTCTGTTGTACCAGCACGAAACTTGCCAATATTAATCGCTGTTTTGGAACGAGCGTCATAAGCGGGATTGGTGACGTAATGATGACGTCATAAAAGATATTTTTAAACTTGCTTTTTTGATAGAGCAAAACGGTTTTGCTCAAACAACATCCAGCCTGCACTTACCAATTTGCAAAAAATTTTTCCCGTGAGGGTGAAGATGACGTTACAATGCTTGATTGTAGATTTTATTTTCTGAAAAAATAAAGACCATAGTAATGCGGTGTAAAGCTTTTTTGTCGAGATAATGACATCCTACTTTGGCTAGAAAAAATTTTTTATTAATTAGAGCTGTATTGACAACTCAAAAAGCAATGCTATTTTGAGGTTTTAAACTTCAAGCACTTTTTTCTCCATTTTTTTAAATGCTTCAAAAAACCTCTGTGATGTCACAATGCTGTCTGCTACAGCTAAAGTGAAAACAGCAGTAGGCAACAGCAGCCCTCATTATTCACCTTGGTTGTAAAATAATCGTACCTGTAATTACTGAGATGCTGCTAGTTTAGTTGAATAATATGTGACAGTGCTAAGACACTGGTTTAAATTTTCGTTTTCAATAATGCAATGGCAAGTACGAAAATTACAATAACTGCATTGTAGGAGACTCCAACAATATTTTAGTAACAATAAGACTGTATAATAAGGCTCCAACAATGCAAATTTACAAAATACCAAAAATAGCCATTTTTGAGTAAATGTTTCCTAGATTCTGAAATGATTAGGCACAACGTGCAGGTCGATCACAAAAAATAGATCATATTCAAAAACTATCAAAATAGTCTTTGCACTTGATCAATTGCAATTTGTATAGGTTTATTGTGTTTTGGGCCACATTAATCTCAACCCTTCAAGACATATTGATCACGTTCAACAAAGTGAAGTAGCGCAGCCAAAGAACTTAACATCACATTTATAAATGTAAAAGGGGGTGCAGCAAGTGGTGAAGTAGGCCCACAACTAAATAGTTTATTTCTGTAGTTGTGAAAACGACTACCATTTTGGCGTTATCATCATTTTTGACTTTGCTACCCCCTTTTTGAAAAAGGACGAGTAACAGTTTGTGAAATCGTACTTTGTTTGTTAGTTTTACTATTTAGTGATATAGTAAGATGATTACCATTACTCATTTGAAACAACTTTTGATTACTGCTCTCACAAATGTTTATAGAATAAAGCTGGTGCAGCTATGCGACTAATACTTTTTACTTGGCGTAGGTGGTGGCTGGCCATGCTAGGGTAAAGTTGCACCATATTTCAGAGAAACATTTTTGCTATTCTCCTTCATAATAGCTTCATAGAGCTACTGGGACCAAAGCTAGAGATTTGGGTAAAGGCAAGGTCGCTTTTAACTTTTTTGGACACTGCTAAGCAGAGAAGAGGGAACGTAAGGTGCTGCTAACAGGGACTTTACAATGTTTGAGATGAAATAAAAAGAACAATACTGCTGTGTGAAATTGCACCTTATTGCTTACATTTTTGCTATTTTACTTAAAAAAAAAGCTTAATAGCGAAATGTCTGCCATATTTCCAAACTAAGGAAAATATGGCTCCCTTGACTATGCATAAGCAATGAACACAGAGGTCATAGACCTATGCAAAGCCAAGACCTAGAAGTGGCAAATGTAATTACGAAAAGGAATGCACTGATTGGTGAAATCGCTTAAATGTACTAAATATTCAATTTTTTGCATACCATCTTCCTTGTTTTACCTAAACTGTGTCCCAGTCGGTTGCTTATTTAATGGAATGGCAAGACCAGCATCATGGGAATAAGGGCTTTGTCTATCCTGCCCACGCTTTTGGCTAGATTGCTTTTTAAATTACACTTGATTTAGGAACGAGAATAGAATGTGCAGAAAGTCATTTATTTTTTGTTGCAGTTCTCGCAACTAGCCTTTGGGTAAAGGTAGCACAGCCAGCTAAACCAATATTTTGAACCATGACCTTACTCATGGGGGCCATGCAAGCGACGCCAGTAGTAATACTAATCATTGCATTTATGAAAAGTTTTACCCAATATCGCGTCAAACATCTTCCTTACTATGGATATGTGACAGGATTATGAACCGACTTTACAAGACATTCTTCTATCGAGGCAAGCAACTAAATCAATCCAGGAATATGTTATTCAGATCCGCAGGATTCCTTTCCATTTTTATGATGTAGGCGGGCAACGAAGTCAACGTCAGGTTGGTAACAGTGCTTGTGTACAAACTGTGATATCTGCACTGATCACCTAGCCTGCCTAGCATTTTGAAAGAGGTGACCAGCACACTGATGACCCTGCTTAGCATGTTGAAAGAGGTAACTAGGTTTCACGATTGGCAGCGTGGCATGTTAGGCTGAGTGGCGACATACTTGTGAAACAAAGATTGCGGTTCAAACGATTGGAAAGCGTTGTGTTGGCCGGTGATTACCTAACAAGCTCACCAGTCAAGTTCAAACTATTGCTTGAGCCCACTACATTGACTCGGATCAGTGGCTGTGGGATCGAAGCCGGTAAGGTCTGCACCAATCAACAACTGCCCAAACGTGGTGGTGCCGACCTCGTTTGTGTTGAGTAAATGACTGTTGGCTTTCCGAGGGTCCCAGTTACCCCAGGCACTCCCCTTATATAAACCATTTTTTGCCATTTTTTCACAGAAGAACAACACACAACCTGACTGAAATCAGTCGACTGTTTTCTCTCTTGCTCGTCTTTTTCTTCTGATGAGCGGCAACGTTCATCCTAGCCCTGGCCCCATCTTTCTCTGTTTAGTGTGCGCTTGAAATGTGACCTGTAAGGGTAGGTCTGTGCAATGCTGCACTTGTTCCATTTAAGATGCTCACTACTCTTCTCTAGATTCAAAACTCTAGGCAGCTCTCAGTCCTGGTGCTGTTCTCCCTGCTGCGTGCCTGGTTCTGAAGGCCCCACACCTACCAACACTGTGTCCTCCTCTTCAGGCTCCTCCAGGTGGTGCACCTCAGCTGTTCATCCTGATCCATCTGCTCCCTTCTGCTAATGCAATCCTCCCTCCCCACCCTCATCTCCAATCCTCCTACCCTCGTTCCATTCACTTTGTATCTCCCTCTGCACCCTCCTCATTTCCTCACCTTTCTGGCTATTTTTCTATACCTTCTGCTTCCTCTTCCTGCCTTGACTCACTCAGGATTCTTCAATGTAATGCTGTAGGCCTTTGAGCTACTACCTTTATCCCGTCTCATCTCTTGGATGTTATCTGTATCCAGGAATCCAACCTCAACTCATCTTCCTCTTTCCGGATTCCTGGATTCTCTGCTCTATGATCTAAATGCAAATAACCTGCATTAGCATTCTTTCTCCTGATGACCTGCATGCTAGTGGCGTCATCATCATTTTTGTCAGGCAGTGCTTATCCTTATCTGAACTTTCTACCTCATCTCTCTCTCTCTTTGCCTGACCCCTACTCTGATCATCTAGGGATCAAAATCTTACTAAACAACTCGTTGGTCTCATTCTTTAATGTTTATGCTCCCCCTGTTTGCTTTTTGACAGATACCAGAACTGACTCTTTTTCTTATACATTTTCAATATTTCCTGTTTATGGCATTCCTTTCCTTCTATCTGGAAGACATCTTTTATTATTGCCATCCATAAGATGGGAAAGACTCTGGACTCTCCTGCTTTCTTCCGGCTTATCTCTCTCACCTGCTGTGTCGAAGCTTTTTGAACGCATCATACTATCTCGTCTACTCTTTTTTCTGGAGTCTAATTCCATTCTCTCTCCCCACCAGGCCGGTTTCCGGCCTGGACGGTATACTCTAAATCAAATTATGTTGATTTCTCAGTCCATTTTGGATTGTTTTAACAAATCCAGGCCAGATTTTCGTATGATTCTTGCCAACATTGACTTTTCTAAGGCTTTCGACTCTGTCTGGCCTCCAGCCCTTTTGCACAAACCTACTTGACTGGCCTCCCTCTTTGCTTTGCTCGTTGGACTCAATCTTTCCTTTCTGATTGGCACACTTGCATGGTTTATCAAAATCATAAAAGCTGTTCTTTTTGAGTCCATCGAGGTGTTCTGCAAGGATATGTTCTTGGCCCTGTACTTTCTCTCTTTTCATCAATGATCTTCCGGCTTCTCTGCCATCTCTTGCCAGCTGTTTTCTTTATGTTGACAGTCTGGCCATTGGTCCTCCTCCTCAGTTTCTGCTGCAGTGCAGGCTGCACCCGAGCACCGGTCTGAGTACTGGTGTCAACCTCTCAATTTGAGCAAATGTGAGGCCTCTTTCTTCTCAGTGGATCCCCATCAAGCTAACCTCCAGCCCCACTTTCTCTTACTCAATTTCCGTCTCCCGTTTCAATCCCACTCCAACCTCTCTCGGGGTCACCTTTGACTGCACTCTTTCCTTTTCTACACATGTATCTTTGCTGAAAGCCAAGTTTTTTCATTGTCTTAAAGGCCTTATGCTGATCTCTGCTTCCTCATGGGGCTTCTCTCTTCTGTATAAAGCTTTTCTAAAGCTGTATAAAGCTTTTCTCTCTTCTGTATAAAGCTTTTCTTCGGCTCCTCACTTATACTTTACCTGGATGGTTTTCTTTTCTTATTGTTACAAACTCTACCAAATTAAAACACCTTCAGCAAGCGGCTACTCGTGCCATCACCAACTGCCTCTCGTCCTACCCTATCCCACTTCTCCTGACAGGTGTCTCTACCTCACCTCCAAGTTACCCTCACTCATTTCGCTTTGTCATCTTATGAGTGGGCCCTTGGCCTTCAACCTCCTTTCCCTTTTTCAGGTCTGGCCACACTTGCAGCAAAACTAAGACTCTGTAGCAGATTCTCCTGAAGGGTTTATGCATCCACTCACCTTCCCATGCTCGCTCCTACTTTTCCTAGGGAGGTTCTCTTTGCTTGGCCTTCCATTTCTCCCTGGAACTCCTTTTCCTTCACTGTGGAATCCACTCATTCCAATCCATGCTTTCGTTCTGATCCCCCTTTCTTTCTCGCTAGGTTGCAGCTCTCGCTCATCTTTACTTTCTCCCACCTCACAATCTAGTGATGTTGACTGACGATTCTGTTCCTTTTTCTTTTGGCAAAGGCGGCTCTGGCGTCTTTGCCAACAGCTCACTTATTGGCACTGAGGCCATCCTTTCCTCTTCCGCTGGCCGAGTTTGTTCAAGTTTCTCTGCTGAAGCCTGGGCCATTTTGCAAGCTCTTTGGTCTTGGCAGCACCAGCAAGTCTGCCATTTCACTTCTCTTTGCTCTCCGACTCTCGCTCTGTCCTTGCCACTCTGTTCTCTCCTCCGTTTTTGCTTTTACCTCAAAATCTCTCTCCTCTTACCTCTCGTATCCACTTTTCTCTTTTATTAGAGTGGAGGCGTACTGCCTCACCTCAATTCTTTGACACACAGGTTTTCCTGGTATCCACTGAGGAACTTCTGCTTCCTCGTCACGCTCGTTGTACCCTCTCTCATTTTCGCTGCAACGGACACAGCCTTCGATTTAGCTCCTATCTCACTAGACCTGGCAGAAACAAGAATTCTTCATGCAGCGCCTGCGGTCATTCATACCAGGACGCTTCTCATTTCATTCTGCGCCGCACGCTGTTTGGTGACTCTCTGTTTTTCTATGATCTCTGGTATAGTCCCTGGAAAGTTGCTCTGCTTCTGGGGTCCATGGTCTTCCGCCATGCCCCCACCCCTTGGAAGGGGTCGGGCAGCAACAACAAGCCGGTGAGGTCAGTTAGTAGTGGCAATCAAAACCAGAGGCAAAATTTTGGCAGGAGGCCCTTAGTTCCTACCGGAGCTAAGTTATTGTAATGAACTAATAAGTGGTGATTGGACTAAGAAAATAGAACTAAGTAGTGGACTAAAAAAAATAATAAGTTCTGACTAGTAATTGGGCTTAGAAAAATAGAAAATGCAACGTAATAGAGGACTAGAAGTGAAAAGTCTTATACCCACAACAAAAGTTGTAAAATAGGATAATATTTTTCTAACAAAAGCGTGATCCGTTTGGGGTAACCTAGCATACACTGCTCCGGTTTCCTGCCGGAGCCACTTCTTAACTCACTATCAGTTTTAAGTCCTAGAACTCAGTTCGTTGTGTGTTGGATGAGTTTTGGTCATCATTGGTGCCTTGTGGTTGGGATTGAGTCCGAATTTAATGTTAAATATTATTTGACGTGTTTTAGCCGACGCGATGACGTAGTGGTGTGAGCGTCCGCTTCGCAGTGGATAGACCTGGGGCTCGTTTCTCGAGTCATATACCAAAAGACTTCGAAAAATAGCATCCACAGCTTCCCTGCTTGGCAGTCGGCATTTATGGAACGTTGTGGAGAACGATCCGGGAAGTTCGCTTGTTGGGTTCTTGGGCAAGGCAGTGAACGGGACGCCCCCACCTTTATGTGGAAGACAAGTGGCCCAGTTTTCCCTCCGAGGAAATAGTTGGTGGCAGGAAGGGCATTCGATTTTAAAACAAACGCCATGTTATACAAAATGCATATCAGAAATTATTTGCCCTCACGATCCCCAATCTGGATAAAAGCCAAAAGACTACAACAACATATTATTTGACATATCCTAAATGGACTGGGCTGTAAACTTGAAGTGATAGTCATGTTTCATTTTTTTGATTGTGATGCTTTATGAGTTTTAATATTTCATATAACATCCATGCCTTCATTACACGAAGAAGGGTAATCGTCATGTTAACATTTGCTATGATAAAGTTTTTCCAAGACGTCGCCGTTTTTAAGCAGGGGCATGTATCATCGCAATTAAAATAACCTCACTCTTTAAGTTTATTGGATAAAATCGTGATAGGCTTATCGAATTATGTGGAAAAATGGAAAAATAAGAACTTATACAGCTCTGCACACACGGGACAAATGTAGAATTGACAATACTGCTCCATGATTTCGAGTAAGCAGTCGTGTCTGCTTCACACTGAGGCCAAGCGTGGCTTAACACTTTGTTTTATTTTGCCTCAACCGCAAGTCGCACGCGACTTAAATGATACCAAAACCGCAGCGACAATAGACAATACAAGAAAAACGGCTGAGCAAAAATAACCAAGCAAGACGCCAGTCGAACACAAGTTGTTAGTGAGTCAAAAAAAACAAAGAATTAAGCCATGCTTGGTCGCAGAGTGGAGCTGGCTTCAGTCATGCGTGTCGCTACGGTCGACGCAAGCAGTGTTCGAACCCGAAGCGTGAGTTTGAAAGCAAACGACGGTTCCGCTTAGTTTTTCGAGCCACGCTTCCGACTTATGTGACTGTGATGTGAGCGTTTTACACAACTTCGAGGAGAGTTGCATCCCGGGCTCAATTTCTACTTGCGAACAGTTGTCGGTTGAATTTAGATGCAATTCTTTCGTGGTCAAGCGCACCGGTTCACCTTAAGTTGGCTTGTAGATGTTGTTACTGTGTTTACGAGTCAGATAGGTGAACAGTTGTAAAATTATGAATTTCAATTACGCAGTGTAATTTTATATTTCAAGTTATACGATCTTGGTGCGAGCGTTTTTGTCAATGATGTATTTAAAATTATTTTGAGGAACTAAAGGGAGCTTGAGCTTAGATATCTGAGTCTGGTGTTATTTTGTGGCAAAAGTACTACCCAGAAACTAATTCTACATCAGTTTTGCTTTCATACAAGTCAAAACTTCAGCCAAATTTTATTACTGCACATATTAAATTTGGTTCAAAATTGCTGCAGTATTCTCGCACTCTGATTAACATGCTCTTACTTGCGTGATTCAGTTTGCATTGCGACACTCGGGCGGTTTGTTTCACACTGGACTTTCTTCTCAAGGAAAAGGAGGGATCTTTCAATCATCGATTATTTTGTTTAGAAATGGTTCCAATGTTTCGAGGATGTCACTTCGATTTTGTTTCTGGCTTCATCTTCTGAATACGATCAAGTTTTGATGGAAGATAGAAGGACTAATCGATTAAAGGTAAATGTAATGGTTTAAGTGAGTTGTGGCTTTATCTGATCATAGAAGATGAGTTTTTATTTGTATCCAGAGCTGTCTCAGAATTCCAATGCTGCCAGCACCATGCAGTTTCAAGAGCACAATCTTGTGTGCTTTTTCAAGTGCACAAGGTTGGTGTCCGATACACGACAATGGAATCCAATCCAATGCAACAACACATAGGTATTGCAATTCAGAGATTGTCAGGACTAAACTGACTACCACTGGATTGCAGATTGCAGTACCTGTGTCTAGTTACTTAGCTATTTTGGTGCTTGGAAATGGGTTCTGCTGTGTTGAAAATTTTTTTGTCAAAGTGGCTTGGATTTATATTTTCTGTGCTTTTCCGGGTCAGAAGTTTGAATCTGTTTACCCAGCCAGTTGTAAGAACTCGCCACCCAAAGATCGCCAATGGCAGTCCTCCTTGTTGAATGCAAGTCTACCAGTCTGCGTTTTGTATTCGCGACTGCTTCAGAATGGACCAGCTCGGACCTGATCATAATCTTTATGCAGTTTGCTAGAGTCCACGATGCTGAGCTCGATGTTTCACTTGTCTGTTTGTTTGTTGTGATCACCCTTCCTCTTCTTCGGGATGGAGGTACGGCACGAACGGCAATTCAGGTTCATGCCGTCACCGTATTTGAAATTAGGCTAGAGGAAAGATGGCAGCCCATTTCGAACCAGTCATGATTGACTGGTAGCCCACCACCAACAAGGCAGACTGCCACTGGTGGATACCCAAGAGTCGTCTTTTACGACATGCTGGGTTAGCAACTTCACAATTGTAATCCGGTGAAGTACGGGAGGGCCACCTGTCTGCCACATAAACGTGGAGGCGTCCCGTTAAGTGCCTTACCCAAGGACACAATAAGAAAGCTTGCCGGCTTGTTCTCCACACTATCCCTTTTTTATGCTGAGCGCCAAGCAGGGAAGCTGTAAATACCATTTTTTAATGTCTATTGGTATGACTCGACTTAGTGAATGAACCCCAGGTCTACCGACTGCGATGCGGACGCTAACCATTACGCCATCGCGCCGGTGATGTTTCACTTTGTATCTCTAATCCAAAAAGGAGGGGGTAGTCTTATGTTAGTCTCGACGTTCACCTTGATCACTTTTCTGTCAGATTGCAATATTTGCTTATTAATCAACCACTGAAATTAAAATGTGCATCAGGGGTCGCCAACCCGCGGTTTGCGAGCCGCATGCTGCTCTTTCAGCCCTTGACTGAGGGCGGCTCTTGACTCGTGTTTTTTGTGTACAGTGGTGGACTTTAGGTGCGTGGAAACTGCAGGGCAGCACGTTAAGGTTTGTGGCCGATGGAAGGTCGCACAAGCGCAACATCTGCCCAAACATTTGCCCGAGCGCAACATTTTGAAAATGGTGATCTTCGAAAAAAAAATGGTCTTTACTTACCGCTGGGATGGAAAATCTAGCATTTTCAGTATTGTGAAGAGTGATCTCCCAAAAAAAAATTGAAAAAATCGCCACCCTGCATTTGGACGCATAACGTGCCGCGCAAACCTAGGCTTGCTTGCATAGGGCCTCTTTCAATGATAGCCTCTATCGTCATTGGCTCTTTTGTCCAGTAGGGTCGCCTTCTCTGGTATACGTGCACGTGATGAAGTAGGGCTGTTTTGATTGGATGCTAATTGAAAACCAAGGTTAAAGTTGTTGGTTCCTTATCGAATTCGTGTGTTGATTAGCTCATCATGTTGAACAGAACTTAGAAAAGATCGATCGGTTTGATTTATAGTGGAATGTATTAAGAAACTAAAAACAGGTTTGAACTGATCATAGCGTTTTTTTTTTGCCAGAATCGATCTGTATCAGTGTTTAGTTTTTACTTAAATTGACCGATTTTTCTGACGACCTAATTTGTGTCTTGAAAAGCGAAATGGTAATTTGGAGTTAACTGGTGTCCACTAGTTTTGATTTAATTCGAACCCGTTTTTGAATGACATAGTTTTGCTAAAATTATCTCGATATATTTAATTCGTTTGGTGAGTTGAAGCTTTTATCATTTTTGAAAGCTTGTTACATTGCAGTAGTATATTCATTCATAGAATCAGTAAAGACCTTTTGTCGTTTTTGAAAATTGTCTTGCCAAGCTCATTTACTGTGGTTGCCCATTCTTTGGTTGGTTGGTTGGTTTACCCCTCCTCTTCCTTGGGATGGAGGTACGGCGCGAACAGCATTCCAGGTTCACGCCATCAACCTAATTACGTTAGGCTAGGGGAAAAGTGGCAGTTCATTTCGAACCAGTCGTGAATGCAAATTGCCGATTGGTAGCCCCACTACCAACAAGGCGGACTGCCATTGGTGGGTACCCAAAAGTCGCCTCTTACGACATGTTGGGTGAGCAGCTTCACTATTCTAACCCGGTGAAGCACGGGTGTCCATTGCCCATTCTTCGTAGTTTTTGTTTTCTTTTTTATTTCTTTTATAAAACTACCAAAATCCATCTTAACATAAGCCAACCGTTTCAGTTGTTGCTCTGTTACAAGGTTTCATAATATTTTCATGCTGTACCCTTCAACTCTTAGTCGATTAACGTGGCTGAGTGGGTTGGCGATTTCTACGTTTGATCAATGCATAGCTTGTAGTAGCAATGCGTTATTAGTAACTCCATAGCAAATCTAAACACCGGTTGTTTTAGTGAAACCAATAAAAGTTTTCCCCGTGACCGAAGGTTAGAAATATCGAACCTAAATCTACCACTAATAAAATCTGTCTTAAATATTTTTCAGGAGTCATTAGACATCTTTGAAGTGATTGTGAACAATACTTATTTCGTCAATGTTTCAATTATACTTTTCTTAAACAAGAAGGATCTACTTGAGGAGAAGATCGCGGATGGAATCCTCATCACCGATTATTTTCCTGATTTCGAGGGGGACCCACTCTCACTCTGCGATGTGCAGTACTATCTCGTACACAGGCAAGTGATTTTATGCTCAGCAGAGATTTTACAACACAAGCTAAGTTGGTCGCAGCTACTTGCTGTGTTTGCTCATTATGACGTTGATTACCACGCGGTTAAACGTGTATTCACTCATGTTCTACTCGATATAAGGCAGGTTTTTCTATAAGTTTAAACATTGAATATATATTTGTGTGCATGACCTAAAAAGCCTGCTATTCTTGAAGTGCACTGTAACTGTGAACTCCAGTTGATGTGATTTTATTGTGACGTAGTTATTTGTTATGATGCAGTACTCGCCCAATAAATGCCTATAATCTTCTGTCATGAATTAGTTTGCTTAGTTCTTTTTCTTATCTCCACATTACTCTTACTGCTGAACGCCAAGCGAAAAATCGATGCATGTCATTTTTAAAGTCTTTGCTATGACCATATAAAAATTCAACCTACCGACTGTAAAGCATCTACTTTGACCTCCACATGACAGCCTTAAGTAATGCGTGGCAGGTTGTTGATCGCACGTTTCCACACGGTGGCAAATTTAATATTCCTCTGAAAGTCTGAAGTTGTTTCATGGAATGAAATTGAGAACCAAATTGGAACATATTTTATTGGCGCGCAATCTTCTGAGATCTGCCTGTATCTGTTGTCATAATCTTTGGTATGAAGTTTATAAAAGTTTCTTTCTTCTTCTGATCGTTAATTGCAGGTTCGAAACCCAGCGACGCGACAAGACGAAGCCGTTCTTCCATCACTTCACTATGGCAATAGACACGAACAATATCCGGTTTGTCTTCAACGCCGTCAAAGACACGATTCTGCACGAAAACCTGCACCAACTCATGTTGCAATAACGTCACTGCTACCGACGCGAACAAACTTAAAACGCCTGACGTCACGATCGATGACGCCTTTTCGTCACCTTGACTGTAAACTTTTTCTCATTTTTTATGTCGAGTTGAGATAGTGCTTTTTTCGAGTTATAACTGCTTGAACCGCTCAAGTATTTGCGAGGGTGTGAATTTGCGAAGGAAGTGGTAGTGCTGCTCATTGAAGTTGTTATAAAGGTTACGGGCCATGGCGTTCATCGGGTTCACAAAATTACAGACTTGTAGTTCTGAAATCGAGAGTCGCACGAAAAGTTTTTTACTGATAAATTAATTCATTATAATATGTTTGGAATGGTTGGAATAACACGTGCTCGCTTTCTCGATTTGTGGGCCGTCGTCATAGCAATTATTATTTCACTTTTGCTTTAATTGAATGTCCAATAACCACAGGCCAACAATCCCCTACGTTGGCAGTTGTACGGTCAACCGTTTAATTCTCCAGATCGATGTAGCAATAATTTTAAAACTAAAGTAGTTGTTGTTCTCCTATTTCATGATGTGACGGAATGATGTAAAACATCACTTTTACACCACAAGTTTAATCTAGGCCAAACTAGGGGGAAACATTCATTTGGAACTAGTCGTGAAAGCCAGTTGCTTATTGAAAGACAGCTAGGTAGGCTGTCACGAAATAGAACTATTGCCCGGGTGTTTGTGAATGTAGCAACAAAAGTGGATCATCTTTGTTCCCTACTTAAAACGTGGGCAAATTGCGTAGAGAATTGTTTGTTTAACTAATACAAATGCAATGAAATGATTGCAAGTCTGTGACTGTTGTTATGCTAAGCTGATCTATTGCAGAAAAACTGGTTAAAGATGATTGCTGTGTAGTGCAGTCGTGTGTGTGTTAGCATCGTGGTCGCTGTTGCATGCCTTGGATTTATGCATACGTATATTGCATTCTTTCTATGTTGCTACATTGCCAAGCAGGGAAGCTTTTATCGATACAATGCAAAAAACATGTCCATTTTCAGGAGACTGTACCACGTTCCTCATTTGAGGAGGCTTTACTACGTATCCTCATTTACCATATTCCTCAACGTGCAGTTGATGCGTTGAAATATTATCTTTGTTGGTGCAAAACTTCAATATCGCTTTGAAAGCGTTGTTTTGCCAGAAGCTTTTTCGACGATATTACCAGTTTATCATGACGACAAATCAAAGAATGATGCTGCCAGAAATCACGTGATCTGCTTAAAGCGATGCTTTCAAAGTTGCTTTGAAGTTTCGTTTCGCCAATATTTTTTTGGGAAAAAATCTAAGACCTATCATCCTCTATCGTATTATTAATGGATCAATTGAACTTCATATTTTCCAGACACTTTAAAACTAAATATTGGTGCATTGCACATGAAGAATGTGATAAAAATGTCAGTCAATGCTACTGAAATGGGTATTTTCGTCACAAAAACACATAAATCAGTTTTCATGTTCTCGCACATCATGATAATTGAAATAAGCCTCAAGTATTGTCATGAATGTTTTGTTATGAATTTTGTGGCTTTTACTAAGTGTTTTTTTTGGGAACTTGACATGAACTAAATCGGTTGCAATGTTACAGTTGGCGTGTTACGTAAGCACAAATGAAGATGTGACGTTCCTATTTGCTTTGCAAGTCAATTCATAACGTGGATCAGTGTAAAAGGTATAGGAATCGGTTAGCGATGTCCTTTCTGTAATATATTGCAGTGATATGTGTCAATTCCAAACTCGAGTGCCTGCCAGACATTATGCTAGTTATTATTTAGTTCAGTGTTTCCCAATCATTTTGTGCTGCATACCGGTTTGATGTCAGTTGTTTTCGAGATGTGACAGATAAATGGAGCAAATTAAGTGATCTACGAAGAAAGGACTTCATCACAAAGTGTATCAGCCCAATGGCTAGGAAGCACTGATTTAGTTGATCTGCGCCATATTGCAACGTTTTCTTTACATGTTTGCAGTTTTAACTCGTGGGATTCCATAGTGCTATTGTGATTACATACTACATTCTATTGCGTCATAATACAAGTAGTAATACTAACACGTTTTATTTTTTGTGCTATATTGCTTCGCATCATGTTAACTACCTATGCTTGTGTCTTATTTTTGTAATCAATGTCGGAGATATACTTCATCTCCATGTTTGTAAAGCATATGCATATCTTTTGAAATTCAACGAAAGGTGGTTTTTTTGGGAATGGGTCTTAAAATTTTTTTAAGTGAAGTTATTCAGCCTTTTAATGCGAGTTTTAATGCCTGTTTATGCTTTTCAATAAGATCATTTTGTTTATATTGGATTACACAATCTCTTTTGACGTTTTCTTGTCTTCTCTGTGTTACTGTACTTACACGATTCATGTATATACGTCAGCTGATCAGACAAGGAAGTGAACTCGTTCTCTTCAAGTGGGCAGTTGCTTCTCTACGTCGAAAACCCTGTCCTTGTTCAAACCTGATACCCCCAACGCCTCCTTACTCTTCTAGCTTCAGTTTTTTAAGATTTCAACATTTTTGTCAATTCACTTTTGTATATTCATAAAAATACATTTCATCAAAATTCAAAAAATATTCAAATCATCATGACGTGTAAATTATGTCATAAGCTGTGAATAAACGCCAGTGATGACGTCACATTTGTTGGCCTAATGCTGCACTTGATAATAAAACAGAAATATTAACGTCTTGATATCTGCTCCATTTACGTAACACCTTTTGTGACGGCTCTGTGACGTCATTATTGTAAATAGGAGTTCTATTTACTCTTTATTGCCTTTTGTTTCGAAGTAACAAATACATTGAACTAAAAATTAATAACTGTTGTCTGATTTCTTGAGGGGGGGTGGAGGACGAGTTCTATCCAGCTGGAAAATAAAGCTCAGAATCGGCCTTGCGACTGACTCATTTTTGAACTTAATTAGGGTTGATTTTGAAGGTAGATGGGGATCAGTTTTGGTTAAGCAGGATCCTAAAAATGTGTTGAGCTTTGGTTGAAATTCTCCCCTTCTCTTGCTTAGGATGAAGGCTCAGCATAAGACGAGAATTCATGATCACATTGCTAACTTATGACATAAGTCTATGGCAGTGGTTCTCAACCGGTGGGCCACAGCTTGGTATTCCAATACATAAGTGGGCCACAGCACGTAAGACGAGTCGGCCACGGACCTCTGTGTATTTTGAAAATGGGCTTGCATGCCGAATAAGGTTGAGCAATACTGCACTGAACTCCATTTGAACAGTTATAAGGACCAGTACCAGTGAACTGAAGAAGCCATACTGTGCATTGGAAAGGTAATAATCTTTTTTTTTTTGGAGATCCACTTCACTGCCATGTTATCATATGCCTATCCCACTGACATTGTAATTAACACACTAAGGTTCTTATAAAGTGGGCCACGGCACGAAAAAGGTTGTAAACACTGGTCTGTGGGGTGGTGGCAGTGCATTCGAAACCGCTAATGAATGCAAATTACAGACCGATAGCTTCACCATCAACAAGACAGACTGTTATTAATGGATGGCCAAAAACCGCCTCTATATCATGCTGAGTGAACAACTTCATTATCCTAATCCGGTGCGTGGGATTGAGCCCAGTGGTGCCAAAGGGTGGAAATAATCTATCACGATGACCTGTTGAGCGTTTGGGAAAGCACTGAATTGCAATAGAGCTTCATTACTATGTTCGAAATAAAAACGGCACTGTACCAGCAGTACTGTTTACTCCGAAACCGATCTCAACGCAAGTTGATCTATGCATAGGCTAGCTGTAAAAAATTAAAATGTTTGTTTACATTGCAAATCGCTAATAGCTCGCGAATCGAACTGACAGCATTCGCTGCAACACTTCAGCTCAATTCAGAGATAATGTTCCAAGAAAAGAAAGCAAGAATAGAACGCAAATTAACTCGGAGCGATTGTAAACGAAAATAAACAACATTAAAAATTGAAACATGGAAAAAAACAATTATGACAAAATAGAACACCTTTACACATAAAAGCGATTTGTTGATTTGCTTCCAACATGGAAGTGACTAATATATTGCTTCCAGTTAGATTTACCAAATCATAAAAAGAAAAATTTCACGTCAAAATTTGAATTCTCTTGGCAACACTACTGGAAGAGCACCACGTGATAACCTTTGACCATGTTATGAGGTAGATGATTTATGGCCCAATAAATTTGGGGGTTTACGACCTCACGTTTACTTTATGCGGAGGAGTGTATGATCCCTGAAAATAAAAATTTATTTTGTAAGGAGTAAATATAATGAAAAATTAACACCATTAGCCATCATAAAACTTTACAAGAAAAGATCGCAATGTTGTAAACAAAATATATCAAAACCCAAAATTTCACGAGACCATCCCTGGACGCGTTTCGTCCTTTTGGACTCTTCAGCAGGGCCTGTCTCATCATCCAAAAAACAAAAAGCAAAAACGATGGAAGACTGCTAAGGCTAGGCATTTTATGCAAAAGTTCTTTTTTCTCTTAATTGCGATTAGCTATGCATGCGAAAAAGGGCAAAACGCCTATCACACAAAAGAAGCGTGTAAGTCGCTTGATTTACAGTAAACTAATGGAGGCAGTCAAGTCTTCTTGTAAAGTTTTATGATCCCTGAAAAGTAAATTGAGATCCTTAGGATTTCTTTCATTTGATAAAGCTGCAGAATGAAACATCCAGCTTGCTCAAACAAGCAATCAGAAACATTTATGATCAAGTTGAAGACGAAGACAGTACATTTCAAATCAGTCATGAGCATTATCGTAGCCCAACCGCCAAGGTGTTTCAGTCCGAGTTGATAAAATTTGCTGTACACAGAATATATTTTGGCCGATTTTATACGTGTTTTGCTCTAAGGCTTTGTCGTACGAAAATTCTTTCGCTTGGATAGTTAAATAATGTTTCGCAGTAACTTATAAGTTGTTCGTTATTTCCAGCTTGCTCGCAATATACGTACCAAAAGCGTATGTGTTTTCGCAGACAAAAACGTAAAAAAAATACAAAAAAAACGAAAGTGTACACAACCATGTATACTATGTAACATCATAAAAATATCCAAGCGAATAAAAATTTCAGTGCAAAAATGCCTGAGAGTGAAAAACGTACCAAACCAAACAAAAACATGCAAAGCCATACAAAAACGTATAATGTGTACAATCACTATGGCTTTTAAAAACAAACCAACAAATTTTTACCTTTGTCCTGGAGCAGACAAACCGCTTCCTGTTTAATAGTAGCAAGATCATGATGACAACGAGAAGAAACAATGTGCAAGCTACCACTATAAGAGAGCTGATATAAGATTGGGACGTATCTGGGTTTTCCAATGGGTTTATGGACACGGTATCTTTTTCCTCAATACAAATAGGACAGCAAGCTCCTGTAGGAGTCATGGTTTTGTTGCATGAACCCCGAATCACAGAACAGCAAGGTTCTTCGCATTTCACAGACCCATCAACGCAAACACAGGAGAAGCATCTGTCAGAAGTTCTGTTCCATTTCGCTCCATGTGTCCGCATTTCTCCGTCAACAGCACAAGACTTGTATTCAGGAATCTCGTTTCCTATAATACAAAATGTTAAATAATGTAATTGGCACAGGTTTAAGCTGTAATTAGACCTAGATCTGATGACTTTGTTGGTCAATAAAAAAAGGCAATTTTAACTACGTTACAAAATAAAAAAAAAAGCAACCTCAGAGGCTTTATTGCCATGCATGCACAACATTCAGTAGCAAAATATGACAAGCAACAAACAATAAACAAAAACAAAAGGGCAGCAGAGTGCTGACAGAACTTCCATAACAGTGAACCTAGTTTAGGCCCCAGAAGGGTAAAATCCTAATAAGCTATGTTATTTTTAAAGCCTCCAGCCACTTGGCGGTCACCAATTGCAAAGATGGGACCTGGTAGGGCAAAACATTATCACTGTTTGTAGTTCGCTCAGAGGCCACAGCGTTGGTAATTTAGGTGAGAGCTAAAGCCATCCACAATGGTTGTGAACACAATCAATAACTTTTGCTAATCTTATGGTTTGACGGATTTGTCGTAAAACAGGTGTGATGTCACACACCTTATTAGTACTTTCACAATTTAACAACTGTGACTTCACAGATTGTTAAAGCAAAAGCTATGTCATAAAGCATGCAATGAAAAGGCAGTAACAGCTAAATGGTAAGTCAATCAGTCAGTCATTCGTATTTTATTCCTTGCCATATAGATAAATTGTAAGCAAACAGATAACTATTTATTATCAGATGATAAAAATAAGCTCATGATTGTTATAAGTGACACTTGAACTTACCCAAACATTGGGGGCAGCATTGGCCTCGTTTCACGACCACATGGGCACAGTTAAAATGGAGAGGGCATTGGTGGCTGTGACATCTTAAAAACAAAATTAGTTATTCCTCTCACAAATCAATCGATTCTGAGGCATACTCACTTGATGAGCCCATCTCGACAAATGCAACTTGTGCAGGGATCGGGGTTATATTCACTTCCGCTTTCGTAGTTAGTTCCGTTTCCACGATCACATGGCTGTTCCAGGTGGCAAATGGTCGGCAGCTGGGGAGCTAGACAAGTTGTTTCGCATTAATAAATAAGTCTATGACGTTATAGTTATTCAACCGTGATATGCTTTGAATAGTTTTTTTCAACAGAGCGTTTACTCCACTTGTTTGTGCGCGGTGACGTTTGTTGTTTTTTGTTGTTTAGTAGACCTGCAGTAGTTCTTTGTGTATTCATTACTTATCTTAAACAAGCAAGCATCCGTCAACTTTGTTTGTTTACCAGTATTAAGGCATTTTGATGCTAAGCAGTATGTAAGAAAGAAAAGAAAAACATGAAAAACTCGTGGATTTCGTTCAAATATTTAATTATAGACGTGTTTCCCAAACTACGCACATCACTAGATGAGCTGATGCAGTAACTGCTAAATGCAGCATAGACTTACAAGCTGTACTGGTTAACCATGCTTAAAATACGACAGATATAAAAAATGTTCCTAACATTTGATTGTTCCTTCAAGCGTAATCATTGCTTGACTTTTGATCGGCTTTTGGCGCATGCGCAACAGCGTTTTGAAAAATCTGCAGTTTATTGTATTTGCACTTTTACTCGGACATAATAGATAAGGAAGTCAACTCCACCGACTTTGTCAAATGAAAGCACTACACATCTATCTTTCGGTGACCCTTCACCCACCTAGGCATTGAGGGCAGCAGACCCCATCTACAAAAACCGGATTGTCACAAGGAACTGGGGGACACACTTCCGCAGTACACAAAAGCACCCCACTGTGACACGTGCACGAAGTGCATTGGTCAATCTTCCACGTGATTCCTTCAATCAACCAATCAGGATCAACAGCGTGGCAGGAGAGAGATTGAAGCGCGGAAGCAGGAGTCAAAGGTTGATCTGGATAAAAGAACAGTAAATAAGCAAAACAAAATTACACTTTATTTCTAGCAATACTACAAACGACTTTAAACTAAAGAACATCAACTCTTGCTTTCATTAAATAATGAACGGGGGAGGTCGCAGTGAGTAATGACCGGGAGGAGGTCCCAAGGAAACATTTTACCAGCGCTTTGCCGGTCAAGAATATTGGACCCTGATGGGGCAACATATTGAAGAGGCAACTTTTTACCGTCCATCAGCTTGACGGTCCGTTTCGTTAGTGACGAGGCTGCCAGTCTACGGTTTACATTCAAGATTGGTTCCAAGTAGGTGGTTCCTGCCGCTTATCCCAGGTTGATTTTGAATGGATTTATTGTGTAAATGTGGATAACCGTTTTATTTCATGTCTTCCTTTTGAATGAGAAAGGGTAAAAGCCAACACCAATTGGTCTTTCTCGCATCTAGTTGCTAAGCAGCCACCACTATATAATGCAGAGACGTAACACAAAATAGTTATAAAGCAAAAGTTGCCAAAACTGAATATTTAAGTGATTATTTGGGACTTTATACAGTCAGGCACTAAGCAGAAGCAAGGAAACTCAAGGCTCTTTTGTCGTTTCCTGATAAATAAATAATTTACCAATATTTGAAATAAATGGAAAACTATAAATCAGCAAACAGAATATAAGCTTAACAAAAACGCAAAAACGTATAAAGGCATTCCTGGAATAACATCAAAGTGCACCGACCTGGACAAATAGGACAGCATGAGATGAGACCTTTCGTGGGGTTCTCACATGTTGGGATGGGGCATCTTAGAAGGTCGCACATCACCTGACCGCCGCGACATATGCAAATGTAACAACCGCTACTCCACCATTCTCCGTCGTCACGGTGACGACCAGACGTATCGTCGAAGCAAAACTGTGAAGGAATCGATCTTGCGACCTCCTTATCATCATCTCCTGTATAGAAAAATATAAGTTTAAAAAAACTAAAGCAAAACCTCTAGAATTTGTCGAGAATTTGTTTTTACGTTTTGCTTTTTAACCTTTAGGCGTTTTGAAGACAAGGTTTTTCTCTTAATGAGCAAGCCTACTAAATGTAGCCTTGGAGTGTTAGCAATAAACTGCTAATGACACAACAACCTGATTAATATGCAACTGAAACTGCTGATGAGGCCGCAGTCATCAAAATAAAAGCACAAGAACGTGAATGACTACCACCGAACAGTTCTACATTGGAACTCTAATACATCCGTGGTAAACAGTCACGTAGCTGTGTTAGAGGCTCCAACAAAACAAAGTATAATGCATTTCAAGGGGAAGAACTACTTTAAAGTTGTCGGCATATAGGAAAACACCAACCGGTGTTCTACTGTAATTAAGGAAAAAGGGTTCAAATCCCAAAGATGATGTAAATAAAAAGTTAAAATCTATCTCATGTCGGTATCACGAGACTCAGTTTTAGGGTTGTCCCAAGTTCATTGGTTGAAAAGCTTGTGGGAACAAGCTCTGCATTACGCCAACAAAACCACCTCTGCATCTGCATATCTTGCAACCATATTCATTCTTCTCGTATCCCTTGCTGCATTTTTTCATGCAATCGGTCAGTGGGGGGCAATTCTCGCACTTACATTGCTCGCACCCTTTTCTATTCCTCCTGAAAAAATCACAAAATTTGAAAAATAATTAAAAATGCTCTTCCCTTGTAATGCGTTGCAATGAGCGGAGGAATATAGTTTTAATTTCAGGTCTAAACTGAAGGCCTTTGTGGTATGACCCGTGTCACGGTACATTTTTACAATAAACACTGCGGCCAAGGTACATCTCCTAGTCTAATCTTGATGAAGATTGCAGTGTTAATCTCAGTTACCCCTTCATGTCGTGCTTCCATTCCAAGGAAGAGGAGGGGTAAATACAAGGTATGACATGCTGTACAGGGGTGACCGAAATTTTCAGCGGACAGTGCCCCGTTGTTTTGTAGAAACAATCTTACTCTCTGTGATATTCAGCAAAAACTTTGATAATGCAAGCAAGTCAAAATAGTGATCTTTATTCCCTAAAATCTTAATTTCATACTCCCGAAGGGTATGAGCACCCGCGATTGGGATCTTCTTCTTAATCGTCTTTATTCTGTAGTGAACATGACAGATTTTCAGTTGTACATAGAACGGCCCGCTTTTAAATGAGATTCAGTCAAGCATGACGCATTACTTCCGAAAACAAGTAAAAATGGTAATGAAGTGTTTTTCCAGCAACCTAACATTGAGATTATCGCGAGTTTTGAACTCACGACCATTCATTCATTAACACGGTGCTCTAACCCACTCGAGCACGCAACCGGCAAACTTATCCATGCAACGGACCAAGCTTTCCGCCCTATTCACCGCAGCAGAAGCGGAAGGATCAAAAACCTTTGTGGAATACATATAGTCAGTGGTCACCCCCACTGAGGGCACTTCTCCCCCCCACTCCCGAAACTTGTCATCTTGTTCTGCGCCGCGTCACAACGACTCATCTTGTCACATGCTCTTGGGAGACTCTTTTTCTATTTATGACCTATGGTCCAGGTTGTAGGGAGAGTTGCCCGGGAATTGGGGTCCTCTGCCATGTTTCATCTCGAGATAGTGATCGTGTAACAATCACCCCAAATTTATATCACTAAGATAAGTGTGCAGAAATATTTCTATTTCAGGCTTAGATAAACAACGAAATCAAAAGTAAACTTTAAAAAGTGTTTGCACACGATTCGTGATACCCTATAAGATTTTCACAAATATTTCATATACACCATGTTTTACAAAGCTCAGCAATAGACCTGTGTCACTTCGTGACTCCCGCCAAAAATTTTCTTCGCTAAAATCACTACGACATGAACGTACTTGTAACCGTACGGACATTCTTTCCGGCATGAAGGCAAGGACTTGCATTTCTTCTTACAACGACATGTCGCACAACCCTGGTTGTTGATGACGTAACCACGTTGGCAATTATGGCGGCATCCGGTAAAGATGGGGCAGTTGTGGAAATCTGAAAATTTTATAACAACACTTGCTTAGGAAAGAGAGATCAATGATCGACGAGCTCTACTTCGAACCTAAGGTTTGGGCTTATAATAACCTACTGACATATCGATAGACGTGGGGAAAACACGAAGAAGCAGATCAAGGCTTATCACTGTGATTGAAAGAGAATGAAGTAAAAAAAACAGAGTTTGAAGCCAAGCTACGAGCAAGTCCGAGGTTCCCAATCTTTTTAAGTGCAAAGTAGACTACTTTACAAAAAGTAAACATGTATACGTCAGCATCTCGTTGGAAAATCACTGAAACGAAAGACGTTTAGAAATTCACGAAACATCAAATGTAGTTCGGTTCATTCCAAAGCCAGCAGTATTTAATTTCATTTAAGGAATTTTTTTCAAATAATACACTAGCAACAAAGAAAAATTTACCAAAGTTTCGACGAGTGAACACCTTCCTACTCTTAATTGGGAGTTACATAAAAAACGGTTTAAACGAGTTTTTGAAATTTTTAGACGTAAAACTTATTACTATGTTTTTAGTTGTTGCCTATCGGTGAAAATACCTGGAGGCTTTTTCCACAAACTAAAGCTGATTCTTCATTTCTTTTTTGACTTGAAACAATTTTAGCTTTTTTTCATTGTTTTAATGCCAGCATCGGCAAAAGTGTAGCAACATCTCTAATGCCTTTTCTATCTTTGTGAAAACCCTGAGTACTATAAATGGCACCTGTTTGGAAACAATTACGTTAGGCTGTTGCACTTTAACAAAAGTTCTTTCTAAATTTTTTGCCAATGAGCTGATGGTCTGTTTGCTGGTCTTCGGTCAGGCTGGGTCACCGCAACTGGTTGATGTCTTGGCTCGCTCTCTTCTCTGCCTTATAATGATGGAATTATACTGTTGTGTGTTTACATAGAGATACAAGCGAACTTTTTCATTTTTCATTACATCGCCCCTTTCTTGCTGTGCGTCAAGCAGGCAAGTTGTCTTTGATATTACTCGACAACGGAGTTCAACCCAAATCTACCGACTGCGAAGCGGACGCTCTAACTCAATGTTTTCCAAGTTTTTTTCCATATTCCTCGCTTGCAAATTTCAAAAAAGATGGTTCCTCCCAAAAAATACTATCAAAAAAATCGAGTTTTATTAAAAATTAACATAGCTTTGAAAAAAGCTGTTTGAGCCATAAGCTTTTCGTGACGCTCTCATCAGTGGCAAAATCGCGTCTGAAGGGAAGATCTAGAGTAAGTATTTTATGTGACTAATTTGAATGTCATGTAATCAAGACAAGCCAATGATAGCGCTAGTATTGTAAAGCGCGCAATAAAAGCTTATGGCTCAAACAGCTTTTTTCAAAGCTGTATTAAAATTCTGGACAACCAACAAGATTTTTAAGAGTTTACGCAAACCCTAAGCTTCATAGCAATTATTGGAAAAACTCGAGGAATAAAATGCGTCAATTTAGTTGGAAGATCCTCAATCTCGTAAAAGTCAAGTGTTTTTTGACAAAAGGTCCGTAAAAGCGTAAAAAGCGATTTCAGATAAATATGTTGTCAGAGATAGCCCAAGTGTTTTCTTGGTTATCACAGAAAATTTGGCGTAGTTCACTCTTACAAGAGGATCCAACCACGTCAACTGGTTTTCGACGCATGAATTGATTTTATGTTGACTTTATTTTTCAACTCATGAACGTGAAAAATTCACTGTTATTCACATTTTCAAAGACGGGAGCTTCGGCAATGATTGTTTGCATAGAATATGTTCCTCTTGATGGATTATTCCAAAATCTTAACTTTTCTAACCAAAATGCCTGGAAATTCTGTTTCTACGTAAACTACCTCGTGTTTTACAAAGATTTTAGAACCTCAGAAGAAGTAGGAAACATCCCATATAATCCGAGGTGATTTTGATATCGTAAGTTGATCTCCGAAACCAAAAAAATTGTCAAGTCAGTAGCGAGTATAACTAGTAGCTTTTTCCCTTTCCAGGAAAAATCATCTTGGTATGCCACTGATTCTAACCTCAAGAACTTAGATACTACGTCTGGGCCATTTTCTCAACATCCATGGTCACTTAGAAGCTAGGAAGCGTCACAGTGTAAGTTGTATAATTATGTTTGTATTGAAGCTAAGTTTGCAGCACTGTTGTCTCATGAAAATATAAAATTTTTGTGAAATTGCTTGTGTAGGTCTTTTGTAATATACAGCTATTCCGTTGACGTGGTACAACAAAAATATAATCTTTCATTAACTTATCTCCATATACCAGCAACGCTCCACGGAATTATTGGAGTCTAAACGTAATCACAAAACAAAAAATAAAAACTTTTTCTTCCCAATTCCTCCGTTGGAAAAATTTTCTTCCAGAAATTGATAATTCCTCCCTTGGGGGTCAAGTGGCTCCCGTTGTGAACTACTGCTTTAATCAGTGCCCCCCGTTGAGGACCACTGCTTTAATCACTACCCCACCGTGCCGATGCCTTCTCTAATAATCCTCCAGCTGGTTGATGTTAAGCAGTTTGAATTCAGATTCGATTCATTTATCCGGCAAGAGAGATAGGCAGACTATGCGGCAGTGGAGTAAAACTTTTTACTTATACAGGGTTCCTGAGCAGTATCTCATATATAGAACTCACCGTTTTTACATCTGCAAGTTGAACATCCCATGCTATCAGTTTCCAGTCCGTTTGGGCAGTCTCTGGGGCGCAAGAAACAGTTGGACATGGAGGAGCAAGGAAAAGTGCTGCTGATCACAGGAGGCTCTAAATCATTGTAACCCATTACTACGTCATCATTACGTCACAACAAAAATGAGTTTCAGTCATACTTAAAAATTAGTAATAGGTGAAACAATTGGTTTCCAGTTTAAAAAATTGGATGATTATTTGTTAGCATTCAGTTCACTCAATATTTTTAAAGTCAATCGACAGTAGAATCACATTTTCGAAAAGAAACGATGGTGAACAATTTATTCTTGTTAGAAAAACGGTTTAGTTCAAGTTTAGTAAATAAATGCTTGGGTCTAAAACTGTGTGTTCTATTTAGAAATCACAGACCTTTCCTTGTGTTACCTACTATCTAGCCTCCAATAGTAAACCCGAAATATCTATCCGTCTATTAGAGCCTCCGTCTATCCGTTCTGTTCCTTGGGATGGAGGCACGACATGACACAATAATTCAGGTCCACACTGTAAACCTGATCAAGGTCAAGCTAGGGGAACAGTGCAGTCTATTTCCAACCAGTCATGAATACAAAATGCAGACTAGTAAACCCTCCGCCAACAAGGTGGAATACTACCGGTAATTGTCTGGCGGCGCAACTCTTTCGGCCATACCGTGACAGAATGCAGCCTTGCACCGGATCTCTCCTCCCTCTTTGCACGTGCACACTGTGCATTCATCGCTTGTCCAGTTCTGTCCTACTGCGTACGAACGACCGTCGTCGCTGAAACAAAATCTCTGCACAGGAAGGAGATCTGAAAACGAACTGATGGTTAACAAGAGCACTGCTTAAAAGTGTGTTTCATGTGGGGTGAGAAGGAAGAAGATAGTTCAGGTTGGTGAAAGAGATAGTCAAAATTTTAGTGAAGAGATATGCGTGAAGCCAAACTGAAATTTGTGGAGAGGAAGGTGCAACTTACGTTTGTAATGCTATCATTAGATGTTGATGCAAGTCCTTCATTTTGGAGGAGAAGCTGGGGTCTTTTGGCTTTCTTTCTGTGGTATACCATTGGGAAAGAATGAATCTTTTCACTTCTTCCATACTTACATGCAGAGAGGTTATAGGTTTATGTGTAAGCATCAAAGCTGATCAAGCGTTATTTATAGTTTGGGGAGTCGAACCCAGCTTTCATCATTACAAGAAATAATATCTATGTTCATATCACATTCAAGTTCATGCTACCAGAACTTACTGGGCAACTGTTAAGCCGGATCTGGGCTGAGTCTGCAGCCAGCGAGGTTTGCAGCTGAGTCATAATAAAACAAACAAAAAGTTAAACCAAGCTTGGTTTCAGTGTACAGCAGACTTTAAGATACACGAATTTACAATTGTCATCAGCTTTTGATGGGGAGGGAGGTAAGCACTGATCTATCTGTAATGAAGTTTTGTATTTTGTGAAGAAAAATTTTTCAGCAACGAATCTATTCCACGTACCACTATGGTCAGCAGTTGTGCTTTCTGAGTCTTCTATGCAGATGGGGCAGCACGCCTCTTTTTCCCAAGTGATCTGAGTACAAGGAAGCCTGGGACACTGGACAGGTTCACAATGACTTATACCCCCTCGACACTGACAGATTTGGCAGCCCCCAGATAAGTAGTACTCCTCATCATCGTAATGAGTTCCATTAACAATGCAACCAAGTTTAAAAGACGTAGTTTCTGCAAAAATACATCGCTGTGAATCATATTATTTCTTAGATCACGAAAAGTTTTTGTGAGGTAGATGAAATGCGGTGGGTAGTAGGTGCCGTCGCTAAATGGGCCTCCCTGTTTGGGGCTACTCCAAATTTCTCATTTTACTTATTGCAGGGGTACGCAACTCTTGGCCTGCGACGTATGTGAAATGCGTAAATTTGCTCTTTGAAAATATAGTTCTCCGAAAAAAAAGTCAGCATCTTTTATGTGGATAAAAACAGCAACCAGCCAGGGCTCGAAAGTAGGTTTAAAAAGTTACAAAAGTAAATTAAAAAGTACCCACAGTGGCGCCACTAGAGCAAACGCAGTGGCCGGACTGTGGGTGCTTGGGCCAAATAGCCGAGTAAATAGATCAAGACGTAATTTTTTCGCTTTTTAAAGGCGACCAGTTGCTAGCACCAGACATGTCTTTATCATGGCAGGGTAGATTCAGTGTAGTATCTCATTACCACATTATATTTTATTGCTGAGCGCCAAAAAAAAGATTTGTGAAAACTACAGTGCAGTCTTAGGCATAACTTCATCAAGACAATGAACCAAGGTATTGTAAAGAGTGTCAATATTGTAATTCCATACCATCGAACCTTAACTTCTTAAGTTCAATTTTTTTCAGATGCAGTTCAGGGCAACATATAATTTCATGATTTAGAAATTATAAATCAATAACCTCGAACCCGTGGATAAATCAAAGATTCGTGTTGTTTAAGAGTACGAATTCCGTCGTGGGACAAGTGCCTCTCAGGCGGCTAGGAACATTAATGAGGTGTTTGGGGAGAATGTTGCGAACGAACGAACTGTGCGCCGATGGTTTGAACTTAGAACTACTCTCACATCCACCTTATTCACCAGACTTAGCACCAACTGATTATTATTTTTTCCAATCATTAGACAACTTTTTGCAAGGAAAAACCTTTTCATCCGAAGAACAGACAAAAACAGCCTTTGGTGATTTTATCATCTCTTGCTCTCCACAGTTTTTTGTTACTGGCATTAATAAGCTACCAATAAAATGGCAGAGAGCCTTGGGTGCATATTTTGAATAAATATATTGCTTTTTGTTTATGATATTGTACAAAGAAGTAGCAATTTTAAATTGGACATTTCGTTCTCAATGACCTTTATTTGTCAGGCAGACAGTGCGCGCAGACTCGCGATCGAGCCAGTGCCTCATGGCGTAAAACTACGCTGGCGGAACAGTGTGACAGATTGGACTGAGTGTCGAGCTTCGAGTCGAAACTCTGCTGATTCGACCGTCGAAGTGTCACGTTGCAAGCTGCATAATCTAACTATGATTACTTCGAATTCAAGCTAGTGGTTATGTCGATCTCAACGACATGCATGAGTGGCTATTTGCAAGAATATCATAATAATATCTAAATGGAGATCACATATCAACACTCTTTACAAGCTCTCAGGTCAATATGAGTCTAATAAATTCCCCTTTTTTCATTTTTATTGATAACTAGTCAACATGGAAACGGACTTCACGGCAATTCCCTCTTCTTGATTGCATTGCTGGTAGCAGAAATGTACTGCATGAACAGCAGCGGCAATTCTGAAAAATGTCAATTGCTTGCAAAATAACGACGTTGAAATAGACCATGACTCACAAATTCAAAATCTGACTGTAGTAAGTATATGATATGATTTCCTATTAATATTTTTCTCGTGTGAAAAGGAAATATGTTTATTGCTATCAAGTTCAAACAACTTACCTTGCGGTCTGCATTCATATTTGTCACAGCATGATCCGGGTATGCCGGTGCCGCGTGTCACAAGCTCTTTCTTCGTACCAGAAGGACACGCGCTTTTTAAGTCACAAACGAGGGGTTTGCACTTGCAAACACTCGGAGTGGGACAACATTTTCCGGGAGCAACACGTCCCTCCACCAACTCGGAGTCCCAGGGACAAGTTATTGAGGAGGTCAAGGGGCAGATGACGTCATCGCAGAAGTTTCGCAAGTCTGAAAATACGATTGTCTTAGCAACAGCGCAGTTCATACACTGAAAATATATGCAATGTGGCGTCAGATCTAGCAGTAACTTCGGAGTTTATCTTGATGTGACGTCATGGCGTCAGGCTTGTTTCTATCTTCATTCGAATGGAGGGGGGAATAGTGACTCCGGCCTCCCTTGATAATTGCCACGCCATTGGCTACAACTTTCTCAGGGAGTAAGGAGAACAACAACCAAAAGTCGGGACTGAAAAAATATAACGTCGTCTTCCGCCCCCCTAATTGCAATTAGAAATTATTTTTAGAGATTTGCTGATCAAAAGGAAATTTAATCCCCGTGGCTCTCCCCTCGCGATTTCTCCCCTGCTTTTTCCCTGGTACAGAATATTTGACATTGTGATGACTGTTGGTGCTTCTTTTTAAAATATACGTAATCCTCGGAGGGATTATTTAATTGCTCAAACATGTTTTGATCAACGAATCAATCGCGTGCTTTGTAAGCTGGTAATTCAATATCATTGAAACTGAATAAAAAACTACCATTTGATAGCGGTACGCCCGGTATCTTTGCGTAGGTGGTCTGCTGGCCAGCAATGTTGTTTGTACTTCTGTCAATGCCCACAGCAAACTGATGGTTGATTAAATCTAATTATAGTGGGGTCAGTCAAAATTAAGATGGCAACGAAGTGGAAAGGGGGTGTTCAATTTTTCCAATCCTAGTCCTTGCAGAATGTCACTTAACACTTCAAGATTGAACAACAATTTATTTTTGACGAGGTGATGGTACAATGAATGCTAGTAGCACTGCCATCTCAAGAATTTTTTTGACCTGCGCAGTTTCTATTGTTTACATTCACACGTGCGTTGAAAATTAACTCTAATCTCATTGAGAAAAAGATTATGATCTGCATAACTACCAACATGAAGAAGTTATTCAATTCGACAGGATTTTTGCAAGTAACAAAAACCAACAAACTAACAAAAACCATATTTTCGAACAAAACAAATGGCGAAAGTGACGTTACAGAGGCGTATATGGTGTAATAAAAGCTTTAAATGCTATTTGAAAATACGTTGATTTTGTGGTCACAAAGACAGTTTTGACAAGCGTTTGCTTTGCGTGCGTTCAACCGTGACAGCTATGCGAACAAAAGAAACACCTCAGTTGGCTGACTCCGAACAATGGAAGTAAACAGAAGGCGAGCGCAGCTGAGAAAACGCGATTCATGCTTGAATATTCCAAGCTTAATGCGTCTTCAAGATTGAAAAAATCTGCGCAACACATCAGAAAATGTATTTATAACAAAAAAATTGCCAACCATTACTTCTTGATTACCGTAGTCAAACAAATTCATCACAACTCATGTCATGGTGAAAAAGAGCACTCATCACAAAAGTTTGGCATTAGCTGAAACCAAAGCACGATTCATTATTGAGGACAGAGATGGGCAATTAAGGTCCTTTTTAATGAAAGTGTGCCGGGTCCTAAGCTGAGCTTAACCTGTTTTTAAAGAGAGAAACGCCCAAGCCATCAACAAACAAAACATTTTATTTCGTTGAAATTTCCCTTTGCAGAAATATGAAAATTTTGTTTAGTGTTATCCTTTCATAAATCAACTTGTTAGTGATCTTAGTAATTGACTAGAGAGACTTTAGCAATAAAAGTCGTCTATATCACTTTTAATATCACGTGAGTAATACCGTGGCTTATATTATGAAGAAAGGCGCTACAATTTTCTCCTTTTTAATCGAAAAAGCATTTTTTAATATCAAGCCTAAATATGATGTAATGCTGCAGAACACGCAGCGCTTATCAGTTTTGTAGTTGTGAAAATAATCAGCTCTAGCCTAAAATAATAATCATTTTTGTGCCACCCCACTTGGAATTTGTGCCCCTATTGTTGTAGCACGGGACGATTGTAGCTGGCTGAATTCTGTGACAGTCAATCTCTGTAGAATTACGTGATTAGCATAGAATGTGCTTTTTTTTAATTTTGGTGGTCGGCGCAAATTGTCGAAAAGCTGCTGAAAGATTTTGAAGTTGTGATGGCCTAAAAATCACTTTCAAGGTGCCAAAGTAATTTTTTGAACATTTTTTGCTTTAGTTTGAGATTTGCAACCGTTTCGACTCACTTATTCATAATGATATCACCGGCATCAGCATTACCAATGCATTGAAGCTGCACGCCTTGCTTCTGATCAAAGAGTGTGCAGGCTGTTACTAAAGTAGATTAATGGAATATATGGTTATAATGGTTTGGGTCAGTAGTAACATAACCGACATAGGTCAGTTGCAACAACATCATTGCGCTACAACAAACCCCAGTGGAGCCTCAAGGAAAAGAAAGGAGGAAAAAATGACGCCATTGTTTCATCGTTCCTATACCGTCATTCTTGCGTAAAGTATCAGCAGCTTAAGGTAAATAGAAAAATTGCTCAAAAAACAATCATCAACATCATACTGTATGGGTGGAAACCACTGGTTTAGCGCGACTTTGTTCAGCTCGTCTGCCCGAGCAATGATGTCCTCAGCGATTATGAGAGATAAAATACCACAACAAGGTAATCACATTACATTATTATGCCATTTTCTTCTCTTGCATTTGAACTTATCACATGCTACAATCGACCCGAAAAGCAACATCTGTTGAACAATTTTGAACGATAGTTTCTCCTGAATTGTACAAAATAGCTGTAAGGTGTTAAGGCTAAAGTATTTCTTAAAGTATCTAGTTCAAAATCTTGAAATTTCAGTTTTTCAACTTTTTAGCTAGAAAACGCATTGATTAAAACGTTTCAATTGTTATAACACTACCGGTCTCCACCGCCTGCCCTGGCGTCCAGACACTTTTAAATGGAGGTGCAGAAGCAGTGAAACAGGAAGAAAAATTGTCATTCCGTTTTGAAGATTCCAGATGAAAATACATATGTTCGCCTGGAAAATACTAAATTTAAGACCGAAGCCAGGGCCTCGCAACCTCCCTGGATAAGCCAATAGCGGCGCGCCATCTTTACGAGCTTAACACAAATTTTCCCATTTTTCTTTTCTATTAATGTTCTAGCTACAAGGAGAAAAATACGGAAAAAAACTTTTTGGTTTGTATTGTGCATGTAATCTTATCACTCTTAGCAAACAACTTTTCGTTGTTCGACTCGGCAATTGACTGACAATCTTTGGATTTACTGTGAATATACATTGCGAGAAACGTGGCGCCAGTTGCAAGCTCCTAACAAGACATAATTGAAAATTGGATTTTATGTTTAACATTGAGTTTAATATTGCCTTCATTTTGATGGTTATGTCACGCACGAAGTGCATTATTTTTCCACATCAACAAACATCACATTGTGAGCAAATAATTACAACATCAAGCTAACTGGTAGTCAAATAAAAGCGTAGTTAATCATTTTTAACATGTTAATAAAAATCAACAGATAATTAAATACAGGCATTTCTTTAGCTTTACATTTTATTAAGGAAATTATATTTCGGCCATCTTGAATAGCCAATTTCAGGTCCTGTTAAAAGCATGAAAAAGAAAAGAAAAAAGAGAAACTCAGTATGAGCAATAAGCCATTGGAATGTAACAAAATCTAACTGATGGCAGGAAATTGGGCAGTTGTGACAGCATTGTTAAAACAGTGAATGGATGTGAACAAAAATAAAATTCTTTAGGACAGCTGTTCTTGATATCTAGGCTACATCAGAAGTTTAGGTTTTTCTTTATCTTTAATTTTATTTGTATCTATACACTGTTTTAATATTGTTATCACAACAATCTGATTTTTTGCTACTACAGTATTAAGATTTTGCTGTAGGCAACGTATTACAGAGGTAGTTAACCTAAATTATTACCTACTGTTCATTATAAAGTTTTTCATTTTTTTTTTTTTAATACTTTAAACAGGAACTTCTTCTTCGAATGGGCAAGATCTTTTATTTTTTGAGAAGCTTCTCACATTATGAGCTTCTCATTAGCCCCATTTTGCCAGTCTTCAGTTAGACTGGACCACCACGACGGGTAGACTGCTTGGCCCACCACCTGTCTGCTACATAAAGATATAGGCATCCCGTTAGGTGTCTTGCCTAAGGACACAACAAGCAAGCTTGCCGGCTTGTTTTCCACACAATCTCATTTGCGTTGAGCGCCAAGCAGCGAAATCTTGCCCATACGAAGAAGAAAAACAGGAACTGAAGATAGCTATTTAAGATGACCGAAGTATACTTTGGGTAACAAAATTTAAATCCGAGCAAATGCGTGCATTTAATTATCTATAGGATGTCGACACGGCCGTTGGTGATCTTCAGCTGCAACGGCTTTGCTTTAGGTTGGTCAAAACGTTTAATTAGACCTTTTTTTCTTCAAACCACCTTGGTATTATATCAGCGCAGGCTAAACCGCGGCTCTATTGGTCTTTGAATGTGACTCTTTTGACTAATGTTGTATTTATTTACTGTGGTCTAGTGTAGTGGTGGCAACCTGCTGAGCGAACCGTTAAGTTTTGTTGCCGATGGAAGGATGCAAATGCGTGATTTCGGGCTTTGAAAATGATGGTTTCCAAAGAAGCCATCTCCCTTTATTTGAACAGAAAATGCATCAATTTAAACTTAGAATTGCGTAGCGGCTCTTCAACGATGGTTTCTAACGTTTTTCGCTCTTCGGTACAGCAAGTGTGGCGACCCTTAAATTATACTAGGAGCACTTCAATGCAACAGCGAACAGATTCAGTGAAATTTGCCAAAGCCGCTACCTCAAGGGAACAGAAAAACTGGTGACTTGGCAAACCGGCAACATAGGTAAACCAAACACTTGAACATGCGCAGCTGCTCAGCCAACACAAACTTGAGCACCGTTTATACATGTAAAACCTGAACATTTGAGAAATCAAGAACGCAAACCGAATACATTGTTTGGATTGCTGCATAACAACCTAGTGCTTTAAGCAAAGGAAACTATAGTTGTTCCACTGAGATAAAGCGGCAAGTGGAAACTTAGGCGAACCAGCAAACTTCCTTCTAAGCACTCTCTGGCACGTTTGGCGGGAGCTGTTTACCTCTACGTTTCTTCTATTTTTAAAGTGCAATGGGTGCCCGATCACTCGGTTCTCATCGAAACTGACACGGCTGATGAGTTGGACAGAGGAGGTGCCCAGCTTCAGCCATCTACAACTCCTTGTAGTCTATTACCTCTCTTATTTTCTTTTATCTTCGTTTGTATTGAACATTACTGTCAGGCATAAGTTTTTCGAAAAACAAGTTCACCCAGTATTAACTGAAGAACCGGCACTTTCTCGACACGCTTGCTGTGTCCTTTCTCTTCACTGCCAAGGACACCGCCTTCTTTTGATTGGTTGCCTTCCAGAATCCTTTGTGCAACATCTGTGGTCGCCCGACTCAGTAGAACTTCTCATCTCATTTTGCTTCCTTTCATGGCCATGAGGTATTGGGGAGTTCCATAGTTTCCTTCATTTCGGCGGAAAGGGTCAAGAAACAACAGTAACTACAAGTGGCGAGATAGCATTGGCGTGTGGGGGCGAATTAGTAGTAATTGATTTAAGAAAAGTGAACACCTTATGAAGTTAACAAACATTAGAATATGTGATGTTCGTGTGTGCATGAGTATGTAAAAGGGTGATAATAAGTGCAGGAGAATGAACTTCTTAATAAAAGAAAAAGTCCTTTAAAAAGGACTTGGAAATACTGCATAGCGCAATTCTTTTGAAAAAGCCGAGATTTCGATCTTTTTTAAAGAGGCAAAGTCTCCAAACAAAAGTTTTAAAATTTCACCTTTAAAACCCATTTTGACGGCCTCCTCCACCTATAGACTCATACCTTGCTATCGGCTATTAACATATTGATTTTAGAACGACCAACAATATTCTTTGCGTTGAAAGAAGTAAATATAGTAAAATATTTTATTATGATCTCTATCAAACTCAATTTAGTCAGCATGCGGTCCTTATTTGCACAACGACTCACTCAGGCATGTTTTTACAATAAACAAAGATTTGGTATGACCACCATCTATTTAAAGAAAGTTTCGTAATGTTAATATAAGCCAGAAACTCAAACAAGAATTAACATACTGCGTGGTTAAGCAACGTGCTTTTGACTCTACCACCCATCGCAGGTTAGGAATACTTAGCAACTGGCTGTTAGATCAGGCCATAAAAGGATGAATCAAAGTGCCAAATTTTGGGGCATTAGTCCACACACCTCATTTTCTGCAGACATTTTTAAAAACTTTACAGTGAACTCCCACAAATCAAAACCAAAATAAAAAATAAACTTTGAAGCTTCATGCGCTTTCTTTTACCCTTCTGAAGATCACGTTTTGTACGATTTTTTCTCTTAGTCAACCATCTCGTCTTTCCCTTTAGTAAAACATTTGTCGTAAGTCATTCTGCCACTAATCACCAGATTTTTATATCAAGCTTTAAAATTAAACAAAGCTTTGCTAAAGATTTAAAGTCAAGTAAATGCCACCAGAGACTTCAAAACTTGTAACTTTTGAGCAGAAGATGAAAAAAAGGAGTGACTGAACTTTTATACGTGGACCTTAAGCCTGTTCTGCACTGAAGCCAAACGCGGTTTCACTTTTTGCTTGCTTGTGACTAAATCAAAATGAAACCAACAAAGAGTTGAAGCTACGCTTGGTCTTAGAGTAGACCAGGCTCAAGCCGGCCAAAAACGACTTGAGTTTAGTTGGGTTCACATACAAAAACAACAGATTGAGTTTGAGTTGTATTTTTGTTGTTGAAAAAACATTACGAACACATAGGCGTAAAGTAAAGAAACACAGAAAAGTAGGACTAAGTGTTTTTGTAAACGACTTTGTGATGGCGAAAGATCGCTAGATGATCCAAGTCAAGCAGCCATCACAGATGGATTTGTGAATTAATTTCATGCTCTGACTTAAGGTTGCAACGAATTACTTCAAACTGAATTCGTGTTATTGAAACTGCTTTATCGAGTTTGATAAGCCAATAATTATCAGGTTCTACGTCCGCCTTTCACTTCCAAAGTATTGCAAAATACGCTGGCTGAAGCTTGAAATAATAATCTGTGGTTCTATGGCGCGATAAAGCTATGGATGATGGAATAAAGGAGGCTTTGTTGCGAAACCACAAACACGATAAGTCCATGTGTTTGATTTATTGTAACAGCAAGCGCCTTAATCATTGCTGGTTGATTGGGGATGTTGAGCGTGGTACCGCATTGGTGACAGAAAGAAGGTTCGCTGTTGATGATCAGGGTTCGGTTCTAAGTCTGGTCACACGTATAACTGTGAAACTATGAAGTTCCATTTGCCAAGTCTTTTGATTTTAAGCGTAAAGTTTGGAGGGTTGAAGCCCAAAGACTTTTTTGGACCCCCAGAAGACTTTTATCCACCAAGTCTCCCCACAAAGTTGAAAAATGGGCAAAAACATGAAAAAATTAAATAGCCAAAAATCATTCTAAAACATTTGGTCTAAAAAAATGATATTTGTTCCCTTGCTTCACACAAAACAAAGTGTTTCACTTATGTTCCTTATGCACTTGTCAATAAAGCTGTTGTGAGAAGTTGAAGTTCAGCAAAAAGCTACCAGGAGATTGCCAACTCTGCAACAATCAATACATTTGTAACCGTGTAGCTCAGTTGCTAAGACGAGAAGTGACAACAATTATGACAAATGGTCATAACCTAAAAGAATATTTTTACAACTGGCTGCAAAAAGCATTTATCTTTTAGCAACTTAAATCAAAAAGCCTCTCCAGTATTGTACGTCACCAGTCGCATAATGACGTCATAATGCTTGCAAATTTCAAAAAATGGTACCCTTAATTTTGAAACTGCTAACTTGACGTATAAGTGGCATAACTAGTGGATTGGGCGAGTGGCGTCGAGCCTCCCTTATTTGGAACTTTTGGCAGTGCGAAATGTGATGTCATGAGACAAGAGTCAGGTCGCGACCTCTTTTTCCCTTTGTTTCCTCAGTTTTTTCCAGTTACGTGCCTGTTTCAAACTACCTCATATTCCTCTGCACAACTCACCTTCATTTGATTTTTGCATTTGGCAAGTATGTTGTGAAGTGAACTGAAAGGGATTTGAGCAAGCGAACTCTTGACCGCATTCGCAGCCTTCATCAACCAGGTTACATCCGAAGTAAAGCGATTTGTTGCAATCTTCAGCTAAATTTTGCTTGTTTTATTATTTTTAAAAACCTTCATTTTAAACAATCGCAATTAATCATGATCAAAGGACAATCAAGGGGTTTTTCTCACAAATTGTGCAAATGTTACTCTTCTATAATTCAAACACGAAGACATTTTAAGAAATTATCCCTTTCTCCTGGTCCAACCATCTCCTCTCAAAAGGACATTCTTGATGAAATCAAACTGGTTGATTAAGTGATCGCTTCAACATAAGGGGTGGTCGGTAGAAAAATATCAAGGGAGGCTCCCAAGCACATTGTCGTGAAAGCTGATTAAATACATATTTAGGAAAAGGAAACGCTTTGGGCTAATGCTGAGAAGGTCTGAAGCAACCGCTTTTTTCTTTTGTAAAAAAGTCATTATGTTTGGCTATTTAGGCTTTAGCAGTAACGTAGTTAAAATAGAAGGATAAGGCCTCCCTGAATTACAAAACTGTTGGCCCCTTTATTGGAAACACAACTTGATAGACCTCCCACAAATAACTTGATAGGTAGTCGCCTCCTGGTTGTCCTTCTGCAATTATTGCTAGTTGAGTGTGAATGGTGGGGGTGCCAGTGATATAAAGTTTATATCAAAACATAGCCCGAGCCCAAGCAAAAAATTTATGGTTTTGAATCATACAAGCCATCGCTCTGTCTACCAACCATAACATCTGTCTACCAACCATAACATCGCTCCGTTTCATCTTCAGCGTTTTCCGAATCTAGGCGGCAAGTTAGTCCTATATCGCAGACTCCATAAATCCCAAACGGTCCACCACAAATTTCGTTCTCTTGCTTTGCACAGACATAACAGCAACTAAAACAAAGTACGCATTGCACACCAACGAAATAACTGACAAATTCCAGAAAAACTGATCACTAAGTTTTCTTTCTATTAACTTACAAAGACGCACATCATTTCATTCATTGAATTTTTTGTTTTCCAAAATACCAGAACCGCAGCTTTGGTACCGGACCAGCGGTTCATGCTAGCGTCGGATTTTCAACATTCAGCTTAATGTTACTTTTAATAAATAACTACTAGTTAGGATCCGTCAACCAGAAGAAATTACGTCAAAGCACCTTTATAATGGCACAAAAACGTATGCAACGTGACATTTGAATACAAAGCCATTAAATCATGGTAGAAATAAAGGCGGTTCGTGCATGAACCATAATTGATAAATGCTCTTTTATATGTCATAGCAATTTGTTTTTGAATTTTGAAATGTTTAGATCTTATTTTGATATTTTCGTTGTTCTGTTTAAACAGTCTCTAGGAATAATGCTGCCATACCCGCAGGCATATTGTTTAAGAAATACGTTTGCCTAAAATGTAGATATATTCGAATTGCTTCGGCGGAAAGGAACCTTTAAAAATGCAATTTGATTTCAATTAGAATCCAAGAAAAAATTTTTGGTTGGAATTGGGGGAAACAGGGATGGAAAGGGATAAAAAAGTTTGTTAAAATTCTTTACACGTCTGGAAGTGAGAGTGATTTTAAAGAAAAGACTTTAAAAAACATTTTAGATATTTTCGAAAAATACAAGCCGGCTGTACCGATGTCGCCTGCCGGACCCCAATGAGTAAGGTCGGGGTTAAGAATATTGATTCAGGCTTCACCCAATCGGTAATTGCGAGAAAGTAACGAAAAGTTAATGTTTCTTTAGCACAACCAATTGTCGTTCCAGAAACAAAAAATCGATCCCAAAAGTTTTTCCCCAAAGTTCTGCAGTCCCTGGCAACGTCTTGTTGCCTGGTTACCAGCATAAGCGCACTCAAGCAAAAACTTGCTCACAATAGAAACAACCAATAATATAATAAATTTTTGTCCTTCCGTTGCGTGAAGTGCACGGAAGCGTAACGTTCAAGTTGTGTGGCGCCAAAGCGGTTTATGAGTATTTCCAAGAAGAAGCTGTTAAATATTTGGCTTACTGCTTACGTTTTTTGTTATAATTTGCTCTTTCCCTTGCAGCGCTTTTTCCAGGGCCATGCAATATACGCACAGCCAGAAGCTTGAAGGACTCGAGTCCTGGCATAAGCACAGCTTGGGAAAGAGCAAACTAACCCGAAGCCAAGCACTTACAGTCATTACAATAGATTAGGTTGTGGTTTATAAATATAATCGGTCGACCAGCGTTTTTTGCTAAAGATGCAAATGATTTTTTGTGATTACGGTGAGATTTCACGTGAAAAATCTCCAATTAGTTCGACTTTGCAACACTTGATTAATATGCCTTGAAAGTCAAGATTAGTCAGGCTTGCAAAACAACTGTACAATGGTATTCTGACGTGCCATTGCATTAATAAAACAACAAGTTTTTTGGTCAACCAGTAAGTTATACTGCAATGTATCATTCTTGTTCAACAGACAGCATATCAGTTGTTTGCTTTCCAAATCAGCGAAGGATAACTGCTTTAAACGCAGCTGTTGCTTGTTGCAGTTTTCACTTTAATGTTACCAGACAGCATTATGACGAAGAGCCATATTGAAGCGTTCGAAAAAGCGCATTAAAAAAAGAATCGCTTGTTGCATTGTCAGTTAAGCGCAAATTGTTGAATATTTTTCATTGAAAGTACCTCGTTTATGTCTACCAAAAAAAGCTTTTAATCGCTTTTCTAATGTCAGTGCTTCGTGAAAATACAAAGCCAACAAAATCTGCGATCGAGCGTTAACTGTGACGTCACTTTACACCATAAAAGGGTAAAAGTTTTGCAAGATTGTAAGTTGGGGAGTGACTTTTGTTTGAGCAAAAAACTGCAATTCTCGGTGAAAACATGCAAACTTATAATCGAGTAACGAACTGATAAGAGCTTGTTTAACCTATCGAAAACAAGAGAAAGGAAAAGCGTGGGAAACTGCGAAGCGACAACAGCCTCCGAGGAGCAGTTTGAACCCAAGACGTGTTTAATGCAAACGCCGGTTCCGCTCGGCCATGCCGCAGGCAACGCAAGACTCTGAGCGCTGAACTCGCAGACTTTCAATGACAAGTCTTACGCTCACCCGTGGCGCCATGCAGCCATGATTTGCTATTTAGATTAAATTAAATGTTAAATATGCTCAGCAATTCTCACCCGCATTCATCTAAAAATTTCGTGCCCAGGCATTTCGTGTCCGGGCATCTGTTCTCTCCTGCGCACGGCTCGCATGATAGGCTTGAGACCGATTCATAGAATACGCTGACAATGAACATCAAAATAATTTTTCTTGTCGCCATTTTTCTTTTAATTTTTGATGAAAAGTGACAATCCCAATAAATGCAACATCCAACTATGCATACATCGAAATGAACTCGCACGAAATATTTTTCAGTAACTCTTGGCTTACATTCGCGTTATACACAAATTCTGCAAAAGCAAAACAAAAGTGTTATTTAGCTTCAGCCAAGGTCGAAACGCGCCACAACTTTTCTCCCAAACGCTCCAACCTTCTCTAAAATATGGTCTTCACTTTGAAGTGAAGAGGCTCTGCTTTAACAAGGGCCCTGGCGAATTTTCACCGTGTCCCTCTTCCTTTTCAATCCAGCGCTAGGGGACCACTGCATCGACCTTCGTTTGGCAACTATGACGACATTCAACTATAACGACAGCAAATAATGCACAAATGACATTATAAATGATGTCGTCATGCTGTATATAATTAGATGTGACATGATTGCCTACAAAAGTAACGACATAATTCAATTACAAACGAGAGATCATATCTGGTGGCGATACTTTGTCTTAATTAAGGGGTTAATGGGATTGCAATTAACATGAGCCCTTATAAGTTGTTCTTTCACAAGAAATACGAAGATTAGTGGGGAGGCCCTATAAACAAAGATACTTGTGTCCAGATTTTTAGCAATAATATCGGTCCGAAAGCAAAATCTGAGATTGCACTTTCCTAGTCAACCACAACGTTTCCTTCAAGATGCTTGTGACGTCACCCACGTAATATTATGGCAACACCAAAGACAGGTGTAATACGCAATCAATGAACCAAATGATAAAATACAATATCCCCCCGCTACTCGCGGGGGTTTCGTTCCTTCCCCTCCCGCGAATTATTAATGCGGTTTTAAAACGCCTATGTATGATTTTATATAAGCTAAAATATGCTTCACAAACACATTCTAAAAACAGTCATAATCATTAATAGAGTAATAATGAAGTAATGATAAATTAAAAACAGTAATAATATAGTATAATATGTACATAGCAATGATAAATTTAAAATACATTAATTTTAATTTTAAAATTATTTATTAGTTATAGTGTATCATCTCTCTTCTGATTTTTTTACTTTATATTTGTTGACATTATTTTAAAATTATTTACCAGCTAGAGTGAATGATAGCGTTTTTCTGCTAAAAAATGGCCTAAGAAATTCACGAAATTATGAAAAAAAACTTTGAGAGCAAAATCGGCGAGTATGAGGGACCGCGAACAGTGAATCCCAAATGGGTGAGAGTGTACTGTAGACCGGTCTTCACTGACTGTTGGGAGGAAGAACCTGGGAATTTTAGCTTTGTAAAATGCGATCTTTTAAAAAAAAGTAAGATCACCACCCTGCATTTGGACGAATAACGTACCGTGCAAACCTGGACTTGCTTGCTCTTTCAATGCTGGCCTCTATTGTTTTTGTCTCTTTTGTACAGCAAGTTTGGCCACCACTGAAATACACAATGCAGCGCTGGACTCAACGAAAAACTCTAACGTTCAATAATGACGTACAGAAGCAGGAATGTGCACGTAAAACATCAAATAACATTTTTAATTAACTTTTCTTGATACGAAACGCATTTGCCCTTCGAAACACAACAAAAACTTTATAAAGTTGATATTTAGATTTCATTGTTTGTTCCACCTCTTTAAGCAAATGCCTTGGCGACTGCCGCTGTCAGTATTTGTTTTTGTGAAAAGCGATAAATCTCAGCCTAAAGCTAGCTGCTGAAAGTGAAGCGTTCACGGTAAACAAAGCAGTTAGTAATTTTGTGCTTACAGCTTTATCAGGGCTACTTTTAAAAGCTGGGACTATTTTGTTTTATGACGTAATATAAAACGCTGTTATGGATTATGGCATCACAACACGAAATCTAAACAAAGAGTCAATTTCCTTGCTATTGCTCCAATGCAGTATTTTTGAAATCTTATTATTTTTATAAAACCTTTGTTTTTTTTAATAATTCTACGAAGGGCTAAGCGTTCATGAGCTAAAGTTCGAGTAAAATATCTAGCGCCCTAATATTCTTTGGCCCCATAGATCTAAGTTCCCCCCGTCATTCGTTTACAAGGTCCACATGATAGCCAACTGTTGAGAAAAACTGCAAAACTTTTGAAGCATTTTTTAAGAACCTTTTAACTTCAACTTCATAACTCGCACACAGTCACCTCTCGCTACTGAAGCGTGTCACTCGAAGTGAAAAGTTAAAATGAGCCCTTGTGCACACATCGCCTTCTTCGATCATGATTTTAAGAAAAAAGCTCGGTCTGCTAACCGCTAGTTTGTTTACCGTTGCTATGCAAGATTTCTCTGCACTGACGAATCTTTGTGTTGTGGTTGAAGAGCTCGCTTCGCAGTCGGTAGACCTGAGTTCAACTCCTTTGTTGAGTCATATCGAAGACTCAAAAACGGGAGTGACAACTTTCCTATGGAGCGCTGAGCAATAGAAACATCGAGATCATCTTCTATTGACTGAGAAAAATCATTGAGATAACACGCATAACCTGAACAAGGCTTTTACTTGCTGGAGCGAGACAACCTGTCCTATAGTATAAACGCGTGAAACAAAAGTTTTCAGATTACGTAACATGTATACTAGGGTGATGCAAAAATGGTGACCATTTCAAAATTTGTGGGGCACCCCTTAATTTTGTTCATTTTGGTATAAAAACACCCTGTGTAATGTTTTTTTCAATTCTAATAATATTTAGAGTATGCTACCACAGGTCAAAGTTTGTAATTTTGTTCTTTTTTTTTATTTTTCAGATTATTAAATATAAGTTACATAACCTAGTTATATTTACTAATCAGATACTGTAAAATAGCAATTTCATCACTGCTGCATAATTTTCACACTATCATTGAGTTAAAAGCTAGTCTCACTCTGTTTATACAGTAGAAGAACTGCTCTCCCAAACTTGTCCCCACCTCAACCCCCTGCTATAAGCCCCACAATAACTTGAGCCAATTGTAAGACAGAGCGTCATAGCTTCAGTACCCTCACAGCTGTCACAGAAGGAGGTTGTGCTTCTCTTTGTTCTAATAAACAGTAAGCAATCTTCATTTTAATACACAGTAAGCAATGGCGTCTCGCCATCCAACCAGAAGCATTACAGATATATGGCTAGTTGGTCAGCCCATAGAAGCATTAAAAACTTCTGTTCTTCCATCTAAAAGAGAAGCAATGTCATTATTCATGAATTATAAAACAAATTGTAAGCAAACTGTTAGAGAAGCTCTAACATCAACTGCTAAAGATGTGATGCAAGTCTGGGAACAAGCGCAAATTCCAACAAAACTGAAAAAACATGTAATTGAGAAATTGAATTCTATTTACAATGAATGGTTGAAATTAAAGAAAAATAAAGAAAATAAGAAAAAACAAAGTCAAAATTTGCTAAATAAACAAAAGAAATGGGATCATGACTTGGATAAATTATTTGATATTGCCCATGCTGATGCTCTGAACTTAATGGACAATGAAGAAGATAAAAAGTTTTTGATGTTGCAAAGGCAGCCTAAGCGTGAAGGAAAAATGGCTGGTGTGGATAAAAAATATTCACAACTTCAAAAAGCAGCAAGTGAAAATGAAAAGAAACTTGAGATTAAAAGAAAAAGACAAATGAGTGATTTTGAAAATACAGTTGAACTTGCTGATAGTGGCTCATCATCAATTACTTCTGCAGAAAACTCCAGCCAGGATGAAGACGAAGAGTACACAATTGATCCTAGCAAACCATCAACATCTAGAATCTCTTCAGCAAGAAAAAAAGTCAAATTAATGGATGACAGGCTACTAGCTTCTCTTGATGTTGCTAAAGTCAGTGATAGAAGTGCTTCATTGATTATGATTCCCACTGTGAAAAATTTAGGTCATGATCCAGATGAATTTAATGTCAGTTATTCAAGCATCAGGCGTGCAAGGCAAAAATTTCGCAAAGATATTTCAGAAGCTCTAAAAGCTGAATTAAAAAATGATGTTCCCTTAACTATCCACTGGGATGGCAAACTATTGGAAGATATTTCGGGAGAAGAAGTTGTTGACAGGCTTCCAGTTTTAGTTTCAGGAAATGGAGTTGATCAGCTCCTTGGTGTACCAAAACTCAGCAGTGGCACTGGAGAAAACACTTCAGCTGCTGTGTTTAAACTTGTTCTTGACTGTGGTCTATTAAATCAGGTAAAATGCATGTGTTTTGACACAACAGCTTCGAACACTGGCCGTAAAAATGGAGCTTGTGTTTCACTTGAGCACAAAATGGACAAAGATATGCTTTGGCTTGCCTGTCGTCATCATATTTTGGAGAGAGTTTTAGAATCAGTTGTGTCCACCTCATTACCAGCTTCATCTGGACCAAATATACAAATATTTAAACGTTTTAAAGTACAGTAAATTGGGATAAACTGAATAAAGAATCCTTCCAGACAGCTGAGAATGACCAAACCATAGCCACCAAAATTGCCAAAATAAAAGATGATACAATAACATTTGCCAATAACCAGCTGAAAGAGCACCAACCCCGCGATGATTACAAGGAATTGCTTGAACTGAGTATAATATTTGTTGGAGGAATCCCATCTTCAGGAATACGCTTCAAAAAACCAGGAGCCTGTCATAGAGCCCAATGGATGGCAAAGATAATATATTCTATGAAGATCTGGATGTTCAAACAGCAGTTCACTTTGACAAAGTCGGAAGAGAAAGGTCTGAGAGACATCTGTTGCTTTGCAGTTGAAGTTTATATTAGATCCTGGTATACAGCACCTGTTCCTCGTTATGCTCCTCGGCTTGACTTGCAACTATTAAAGACTTTAGTCAAATACAAAGAAAGCAAAGAAAAAATTGCAACAATTGCACTCAAAAAGTTCTCAAACCATCTCTGGTATCTTTCTGAAGAGCTTATAGCACTTGCTTTCTTTGATGAAGAGATCTCCATTGAGATGAAGAACAAAATGAGGGAAGCTCTGGAGAACCCTGCTAAGCAGAATAATATCAAACGAACCACTATTGACCATGCAGTAATTGAACAGAAGCAGCTTAATGATTTTGTGACTTCACACACTAAAGTCTTTTTTGAAATCCTTGGCCTCCCGTGCAGTTTCCTTGAATCAAACGCAAAAAATTGGGACTCTAATGATGAATATTTGAAAGCACGTGAAACTGTAATGAATATGAAAGTAACAAATGATTTAGCAGAAAGAGGAGTGAAGCTAATGGAAGAATATAACAAGATCCTCACAAATGATGAGCAACAAAAGCAGTACCTTTTGCAAATAGTGAAGAAGTTCAGATCTTCTCTACCGGACAAAAACAAGAAAACAATTATGTCACTGAAATAAATCGTCATGATGATACATGCTAGTGGTTATGATAGGCTTACTGGGGAGTTTCCACTTAAAAAAAAGCAACGCGCCCATGACTATACCTCAATAGGTGGTGTGGAAATTAGTCTCCAAAATGTAGCAAAAAAATGAAAATTTACTTTAATGTTAGAATTTTTAAAGGCTGGTAGCAACCTCTAAATATCAATTGATTGACCTCAAATTTTGTATGTAGTGTTTTTGAGGCAAACAGTATCAGATTAGAGGGTGCCCCATTAAAATTTCAAAAAATTTTCAAAACCCCCCTTTTTGCATCACCCTAATGTATACGTAGCAGGAGGTAGAAATAGCAAGCGGATAAATAGGAATTCTGTTATGCCACAATCTTCCCGGCCAATAATGTGGCAAGATTCATGAACATAGCCAGAAAAACTTCTGTAGACGAGCGCGGATTAAATGAAGTAAAACACGAAGCGGTAAATAGCAGAGCAAATTAATAGAAGTTCGGGCCACGGCTTTGTGACGCGGGTTTTCGAATTCTGGATGACCGTCAAAATTAAACAGGCGAGCTTCGTAGCGGCATCCACTTTTCTGAGGTATACTCGTGAGCAAGATTTGTCGATTTCGAGTTTCACAGATGTTTTATCGTTGAACAAGTCAGTGGCTGTTGCTGAAGTTTGCTATTAGCATTAAGATCTATGCTAAGCATTAAGTTCTCTAGTATTTTCGGGCTGATCTGAAGGTATTGACGTATCGGAAGCAGGCACGAGATCTCGTAATGAAGCATTAAGATCTCGACCATTTCAATGTTTTGAAGGCTGGGTTTATTTCCACGAGTTTGTTTATGGCAAGACATTGGACGAATATGGAACTAAGCTAGAAGGAGTGGAGCAGTCTGCAGAACACATTCGAGGATGCTAAAGCATTTGTTTACGAGGAGTGTTGTTGGTAGTAAGGCACAGAAGAAATATTTGAGCGTGACAATGTCTACAAGTCCACTCTCACAGCGGCTCTGAGAGAGTTTGTGAGAAAGTTGCGTTGATGCTTTGCCAAAGCACTCTATTGTAGCACTCTGTCTGAACATTTTCACGTGAATTTTGACGATTGGTGCAGCTGGCTACGACTCTTTGTTTGGGCAGAAATAGTTGAAGTTTTTCTGAAATTAGAGACAGGCCTTGATCGCTACAACCTTGGTTTGAAAGACCAAAAGTTGAAAAAAATTTGCTGGAGGCAGTTGACAACGGTGCTTGATTCCATGTTGGGACAAGCAAAACCCCATAAAAAACGACTAGTACCGGTTATCAGTTGAAAAAAAAACAAATCAGGCCTTTAAAAACAATACCTAAACGATCTGGACAGTGCAACGCCTTAACAGCATGGTCATCTCCTGATCATTAGGTCATCTAAAAATAAGGTTTAAGTCGTGCGCAATCGTTACATTCGGACTCTACACTATTCATATTTTCGACTTAAAATCGAAGATTTTTCACTTCGATAAAGTGTTTGAAGCGATTGATTCCTGGGTGAAAAAGATCAACATATAATTTACGCAGTTCATTTACAAGTGGGGTGGAACAACAAAAAACACTGTCATCAAAAGCTCTTGAGAGTGAGTTGCACGCTTGCTTTTACTTGCAGATCGATAAATAAAGTAAAATTAAACACAGAAAAATTTTAGTCGCCAAAGAACCAGCCTTCCGTTTTTGATTTTGTTCGAATGCTTCACATCAAAAGTAGTAGCGAGCCAACCGGCTACTTCTAACACAGTTACTGCGAAAATAAATACCTGAAACAAAGGCTCTTCAGATAACGTAATAGGATAAAACATAAAAAAAATAAGCGGATAAAAAGGAGCTCTGTAATATGTACTACACAGAGCTTAAGCAGTCATTATGAAAAAGAGTGCAGTGGACCTCCGTGACCTGAGCACGTAGCCTCTGTAGGCGCTACTACAACAGCGACAATGCACCTACCTTAGTGCTGAGTCTTTGACTAGCAAATGAAAGGCTGCAAATTCCGTGCTTTCGGAGTTTTTGCGCGGTTGAAAATTTAAAGAAACGTTTTACAAGAGTTTTTCTGCTTGTTTGCTCTGCGCCAGCTGTTGTGGTAATTCCGAAACAGGCCTGACATCGACAATGTTTTAGCATCAGTGACTGAAAGGTTTTCATGTGACCAGAGGATAAGAATTTGTAAAAAAGGAGCAGCTGACAACTCCGACCATCTAAAGCGAGTTAGAACTGAGCAGCGGCTGTATTACAAATCTGTCGTGGCCTGGGGAAAATATTGCAACAACCTATTATCTATTGATAAATGGGAGCATCTGGCACGTACCAGAATCAGTGGCCTCAACATAAAGGAAAACAATAGGCTATATACAGAGACGTATTTTAACGGAAATAGGGGATAGGGAGCAACGTCATTACCCGAAAAAGTTATCGAAAATCTACAGAAAGTTACTTTTAGCATGTCGCTACTCAAAACAAGATCTTCAAGTTGAAAAATACAGAATGAGGTATTTACTCATGAGATTTACAGCTACATAAAGAAATGGAAGGTCTTCCGTAACCTGGAAAATCTTTTACAAGCTTGATCAGCAAACTAGGTCTTACTCAAGTCTTTAACTAGGTCTTACTCAAGTTCTAAGTAGCTTGTGATGACTTATTTTTTAGTATTGTTGTATTCTACAACTTTGGTCATCAAAGCATTAGATTATCTTTCGAAAATTCAAGCTAGTTTATGCAGTAACGAGCATATTGTAGTAACTCAAGCCCAGTTTTCAAAGGACTTGAATCCACTTACAAAACTAAAGGACGCGGCTTAAGTCCACACCAGAAATGACTCGAGTCAATAGATCATAATTCTTTTTGCTAAGCCCTATTCACGAAAATAAGACCAAGTTACTCACTCATATTTTATAAAAACACTCAACCATTGTAATTATAAAAAAGTTTAGAAAGTAAAAATTGTTGAGGATCTTCAGTTGCTGGTCGCTGTACCGTCTTCGGAAACATTTGAAGAGTTGATTTGTGGTACAGAATTTGAAAATCGCAGAAAATAGAGTAGAGTAGCAATTTCTTCGATTTTATTCGATTCTGCAGATATATAGCCACCATTGACGAACGGAAAGAACGAGAACTTTCAATTAAGAATGAACGGAAACTCAAATTTCTTTTTGAACAACGATTTGGCAATATGGCGAAACCAAGCAAGGACACTATTATCAATCTCTCTAACTACAAACTCTCTCCAACGGAAGAATTTGTTCTCTCCCATGGACTGAATTTTTGTTTACCACCTCACAATATTCAACGAGATGAGATCTTTGCTGAATTCGAGGCACTCATTGGTCAATTGCTTCATCATGTCCCTCATTCCTCCGAGCAATTTTCAGCCCTGAAATCCAGATTAAGCGACCTCGCCCATGTTTACTGCGGTAATCCAATTGACATTGGCGACTTTCTTATTTTAAAAGAGTGCATCCAGGCAACCCGATCCCTCAGATGCAATGAAAATATCCATGTCACTAAACCTGACAAGGGTTCTGGGGTTGTTATAATGAATAAGATTGATTACATTTCAAAAATGCATTTTATTTTGCAAGACAACTCTAAATGTGAAAATCGTGGCCCTTCTTCCAAATTTGGCAACACTGCAAAGATTGAAGCTCATATTCAAAGACGGTTGCTTCAACTCAAGAAAGAAGGCCTTCTTCCATCCAAGATTTACAGCAGGATTCGACCAACTGGTTCACAACGGCCCCGAATGTATGGCTTGCCGAAAATTCACAAGCAAGATGTACCCTTACGTCCTATATTGTCGATGACTAGCTCAGCACACAACATCAATTAGCGCAATGGCTCACGTCAGTTATTGATCCTGTTCTTTCACTTTATTCTACCTACTGTATTTCCGATTCCTTTACTTTTGCTGACAAAATCAAAACTTTTAACTTTTCTCCATCTGTCTTTCTTTGCTCCTATGATGTCTGTAGCCTTTTCACTAATTCGCCTTCACTGTTCCACTCGCAGAAATCATTGAAATCTGCGCTGATGCTCTGTATGATGGCGAGCTTACTCCGCCTCCTTTTCCTCGTGCAGTTTTTGTTGAGCTGATGTCCTCCGTTGAATTCAGTTTCAACAATATAATGCACCGACAGATTGATGGCGTTGCTATGGGTTCACTCCTTGGCCCATCTCTTGCCAACATTTTTGTCGGATATCACGAAGCTTTGCTTTTCAAAAGAGTCAACAAACCTTTGATGTATTATCGATACGTCGATGATACTTTTGCGGTTTTCAACGACGAAGACAAATGTAATGAATTTTTCTCCCATCTAAATTCTCTCCATCCATCACTTCGTTTCACTTTTGAAAAGGAATGCAATGGGACTTTGCCCTTTCTCGACGTCCTGGTAGAAAAGAATGATCACGAATTTGTTACTTCTATCTACAGAAAGCCGACTTTCACTGGCCAATACATTCGCTGGAACTCTTTTTGCCCCATGAAACGGAAGACCAATTTGATTTCAACTCTTGTCCACAGAGCTCTAGTCATCTGTTCGAAATCTACTCTTCAAAATGAACTTTCCAACATTCGTTCAATCCTTATTAACAACGATTATCCAGAACCTGTAATCAACGCCGTTATAACCAGGAAAACAAATCAGTTTCACAGACCAACGCAATTAGGTCCGAAGAAATGCCCAGTTTATCTTCACTTGCCATGGCTGGGCAATGTTTCGATGAAGTACGAAGTGCAAATTAAAACAGCCGTCAAACGCTGTTACTTTGTAGTTGAGCCATGGATTGTCTATACCACCAAACAACTTCTGCCTGTAGTCAAAAAGGATGTACTACCCGCTTTTCATCAAAGCAACATTGTTTATCAATTTTTGTGCCACTGCGATAGTCGGTACGTGGGTCGTACGTCTCAAAGGCTACAACAGAGGATTAAGCAGCACGTGCCCAAAACCATTCTTCAGGAGCATGTTTCTCAGGACCGAAGCACATTGGCCCGCTCTTGCAAGCAAATCAGAAGCTTTAAAGCTGAAACTTCCTTTTCTGCCATAGGTCAACATCTTTTACAAAACCCTACATGCGCACACGAATACAATGACAACAAATTTTCTATTCTTGCCCGAGGCCGTACTTCTTTTCATCTTTCCACTCTTGAAGCTACGTACATCAAAACATCCAAACCAAATTTATGCAAACAAAAAGAATTCGTGTATGGACTCAAAATCACTCATTAGTTTCCGCTCCTTCTATTGGTCGTTCCTTTCAGTGATGGATATTCAAAATTGGGGGCCTGAGGCAAAATTCTAATAAGGGGCCCCGAAAAATTGATGTAGCTATAAATAATTGCGATCAAGCAACGCTACTGGGTAGGCTATAGATTGATGCAAAAGAATTGATGCAGATACATTAGGATATATTCATAATCAAAGCCATACGTTAGAAATATTGAAACGCTTTTTTGCAGTGACTAGTTACCGCATTTCACACAGTTAATCATCCTTTAAAAAAATTGGATCATTCGCTATCGAAAGCATTACAATAACAGCACAATTATTGGGAATATTCAAGTGATTTGCTGCAACACAAGTGCCTTAAAAACTTGGTGTGACTTTAATTGTCATGAAACACTCCGCAAAACAGAATTGTGCAGAATATTTAGATGTTATGCAGCAACATAGGCCATTTTTTTGTCAAAACATCGTGAAATAAGGGCTGACAATATGCTTGGCCAGTGTACTGCTAGACAAAGCTTAAACTTTCTAAAAATATGAGTCTTCACATGCTTATAAACGTTACGCTTGTAAAAAACCATTGAATTTAATCGTAATGCGTTGAGATAGGAGTTATCTAAAATTTTAAATGCTGGCGCTGGTTAATTGCATTAGATCTATTGAAAAAAAAAACAGTTTAGTTAAAATGGTTGTTGCCTTGTTTTTTGTTGAGCACACGTCAGCAACCAATTTACCAATAACAATATCCTCTACATTATTACTTTTGAACTCACTGACACTTGATTACATAGGGCTACTGGTATCATTTTCTGTTTCATCAATACACATAACTTGGATGCTTGAAAATACACTTTTTATCTCTCAGCTCTGTAGTAGTAGTAGTAGTAGTAGTAGTAGTAGTAGTAGTAGTAGTAGGACTGTTAATTACAATAAATCTATCGATTAGTGTAATCTTCGATCCTTTCAGCGCCTCAATGAACCGAAGTGATGCTATCTGAATAAGTTCGGATACGAGTTTCAACTTCACTTTCTCGTCTCCCGGTACTCGATGGCCCAACAATGATCAAGCAATTCATTTATTCATCCAAGATTTAAAATATAATACACGTTTCATGGGCCATAAAAACAATTAGAGGGAAGCGTTAAGCGCGAGATAGTGATTATGATGTTATATTCGGGTTATCTTACTTCTACAAATACAAAGAATCATATTACTATTTCTATTTCTACTAATTCGTACAGACCAGCATTCAGTACTTAATGCTTTATTAAAGCTGATGGATACCGCAGCATGGCTTTGTAACCAATGCTTTCTTTAATCTGCCACAGTAGAACTCGGGGCCGTTATTTATAACGATTTTAGGGTAATTTCTTCGCATTGGAGAAAGTGGCATGAATAATTTGTTTTCTGGGTACGAACCGGTAGTAGTCATAGGAGAAAGCAGTATCCATAACATGTTTTTCAGGCACAATTTGATCTCGGCCATAATAAATAAACTAAACGTGTTATCAACCCCCTTCTGTAGTGTAAAGTTGTTTTTCATTAGAACTGCGAACTCACCAAAATCACTCATAACAATACGGCCACATAAACACACGAATGTCAATTAGGCGTTCAGTTTTATGTCAGATATAAATGAATTGTACACTGGCCTTATTCGCTTGCCCGTAATTTAGGATTTGCTCCTTTCTACGATGATGTTTGTCAGTTCACGTAACAGTCCCCCCAAAACTTCTTTAAAGAATTGTAGAAGTTTTTAAATCATAGTGAACTGATAGATAGTCAACCTGGGCTTCAGCAACAAAAACACACACGCACAAATATGTACAAAGAACGATAAATTAATATTGTTCAGTGCTATGAGCAGTTCGGTCTAGTTGTCCTCTGAGGATTGAATCAGCTTTAGTGCTTCTGTCTTCAGCACATTATGTGCTCCAACAAAATTTGTTCAATTGTTTGTTCGTATGAATCTTGTTCAAAACCCGGTAGAGCATAGGAATCTTCTAAATGCATTAATAAAGGAAGACGTGCTCAAGTCAGCAGCTACTTCAATTCGCACGGCTGTAGTTACCATGCACACGAATACACAAAGCCAGCGCTTCACAGTGCTCCTGCCTACCACCACGCTGAAGGGACCAGCCAAGTCGGAAGCAGCATACGTAAACACGTGCGTTTTAGGCTTCAGCCTAGAAGCAGGAAGCGGAGCCATAAGCTGTTTTCCCCTAACTTGTAATCTCAGTTTACACCCCAAACATTCTCTTAAATAGTGTCTTACAGTAACAATACCTCCTACTGGCCATAATCCAACATCATGTTGCAAGGATCCGAACACCAGATCAGGTCCTAAATGTCCGCATTTTACGTGCTGCCCTTTGATGTAAAGTTTAGTGGTCCAGTGCCGATGGGGTAAAATCACAGGATGTTTGAAGTGAAAATCAAATTCAGAGTTTTGGAGTCTCCCTCCAATTCTGAGAATGCCGTTGTCATCAAGAAAGGGTATGTATTTTATCATCTGTATTAATTCGCGAGGTCGTTCTTTAGGTGAATATTTTAAAACTGCCTGTTCGAATGTGGCGTTGTTGATTCGCATCTCATTTATAACCTTTCCTAGGCATTCGGCTTGTGCCATTTTGGTTAGTGTCATTCGTGTTTGTTTTCTTATATTAACTTGGTTCTTACAAGATGCGATTTCGGATGGGGTTTTGGGGTTTTTGCGCAATGCGTTAAAGCATTTATGTAATTTAATTAACCTATTTTCCGCTTCTGTGCTTGTGCTTGAGTCAGATAAATTTTTCAGTGTGTGATGTACCGCCGTTACTTGCAAGTGATTGAGTCTCGCGACAGATCTTTTTATCTCTTTTAGAGCGTTGACATTGTCACTTGCTTTTATATTATTGGGTCTCATTTCCCAAGACTCAGTTGGTTTTAATAGGAATGGCGGGCCTTTTGTCCCTACTAGGCACTTTTTGTCACGTTCTAAAATTATTTTTCTTGAGATTTTATCTTCCTGGTAATTGCTGGCCTCCACTCCCCAAAATATAGGTCCTAAGGAGTGATCTCCAATGAGAGGATGGCATCCAGGTTCTTTTTTCCACGTGCACTCCTCAAAGATTTTAAATTTTCTAATTTCCTGGGCTCCAAGAATCATATCCACTCTTGGTTCACCATTTAAGATGGGAAAGCCGTGTTTCCACAGGTCATACTTTGCAATTGTTTCCTGATTAGGAATGCCCTCTTTATAGGGAAGAGTTGTTTCAATAAAGGAAATGTTTGGTATATCAACAATTTTGCCATCTCCCTGTCTAACCGGCAAAGTCTCACGCATGCAATTGTACTCGTCTGGCTGTTTTTCCAAGAACTGAATGGCAATCTTGTCTTCAGGGTTCCACTCAAACAAGGATTCTGCTAACTCTCGAGTGCAAATGCTGGTATCTGCTCCTGTGTCAACTAACGCATAAAACTTAACGTCATCCTCAACCTCCTCACTTTCGGGATTTCTTTTTACGGCTGTAAGGGCCATTAGAGGAACCAAAGAAGAGCAGTCGAGTTCGTCAGTGCATTCCTTTGCTTTCCCTTTTGCAGCATTTATTTTACCGTTTGGTTGTGAATTAATTGTAGAGGACTTGACGCTTTCTTGTTTACTCAGATTATTACAGCGGGGCGGGGGCCTTTTAGGAGATTCTACAGGTAGGTGCAGTAGTTTGGAGTGCGCTCCTTGGCATACCACGCATCTGCTTTTAGTTAAGCAGTCTGCGGAATAATGCTTACAAAGGCAGTAAAAACATAAGCCGTGTTCCCTGGCAAAGGATCTTCGCTGTTGAACGTCTTTCTCTAAAAACTGCCAACAGTCTATTGTTTGGTGATTACTTAATGGGTGTATGTAACACTTAGGTTCTTTAGGGACTCCTTCAGAGTGGTAAGGAGTTTTCCAGGGTCTTGATTTCTCATGTATTGCGTTGGCATTTAGATTGTTTGCCCTTGCGCTAATTGTGTTTCTCTCAAAGTGGTGCACTTTGTGCCTACTCTTCTCCTCTTCGTCAATTATGGCTGAGATGTCGTAAGAATGACTTTCTCTGTATTGGAGGTTGGATATCTGTGTATTGATAAATTGTAGTATAGTGTAGAATCTCCACTCATGATAGTACCTGAATTCTTGGACAAATAGTGCATGCAGAGCTGGGTTAAAGCAATCTACTATCCTGAATAAGAGTTTTGAATTAGATAGCTCTGCCTCCATGTTGATAGATTCCGCTATGCTTTTCAGATTTTGAAGCTTTGTTCGATAGGTCTGAAGAGATGAGACCTTGTTTGTTAGTGAGCCTTTTTCCCACTTAATCTCACGTATGGCGTTTTTGAACATGCCCAGTGGGTCTCCATATAAGTCTTCTAAAATCTCCCATATACGGCTCAATGCTTCATGTGGGTCTCTCATGACCCAAGCGCTTCTGATATGTTCGTAGACTGAATCTGTTACTGAATTCGCAATTTTTTGCAGCAGTGTATAGGGATCAATATCCCACAACATTCTATAATCTCTCAAAAGTTGTTGCCTAAAAACTTGATAGTCTGCTTTCCTTCCGGAAAACTTTCTGCTTGTTTCTTTACTCCCCATTTCAAATAGCATAGAATATTTGGCTCGCAGCCTTCCATCAAGCTGACCTTGCTCGTAGTCGTATCTCCCTGGCTGGGTTTCTTTTGGTCCCCCCGAAACGTTCCACGGGTAATTGGGACAATAGTTAGAGCCTTGGCTCTGTCGAGTATTTACGTTTCCTTGACGCGTATAATCACTTTCCCAGTTAGGATGCTTGTAGAAACCCTTGTTTCCAGCAGTGCGCCATGGTACTAATTCAGGTGCGTCATGTTGCAATTCTTGTACTCGGGGTGGCGGCTGATGCGCTCTCTCTGGCGGCTTATACCTAACCTGCTCACCCCCATGTTCGCTCCTGCTGCATACATCCCTTCCTATCAGTGTGCGTCTGGAAAAAAGAAAGCCGGCTTCGGATTCATGATCCGCTTTCAACCGGTTATTTAGAAATTCATTCGATGGGTATCCTTGATTACCAGAATCCCTAATAGCTTCCTTAGTGGAGCTCATTAGATAAATTTTATTTTCAGCCAGGGGATCATTATCTATGTCGTCGTTGGACGAAAGCGAGTCTATTTGTGGGAACGCCTTTCTCGACCCCACATCTGTGCTAGTCCTTGCAGTTTCCGCAAGGCTAGTCTGTTCTTTGAATTTTTCAGTCATTCTCTCTTTTTCGTAGTATAGTGCTGCATTTCTTGGCGATTCTCTTTGTCTATCTTCTATTTCTACTCTAGTTTTCGCCTTCATTATCATATTGCTTGGGCGAATTACGTCATCGTCTGATTCTCGTGCATTTTGCGTGACATGTGCTGACTCAGCAAATATATTCGTAAATGTAGTTGGACTCATGACTGACGCTTCACTTCTGTCGTCAGGATCCATTTTCGCCTTATTGTAATAACGCCGTAACTTATCTTCTATAGAGGGATTATATTGCGCTAAAAGTTTTTGTACACTTGGGAGAGCTGGCACAGAAATATTTTGTTGGGCTTTGGCTTTGGCACCATTTATCCATTCTTGAATTAATTTTAAGTAGGTTTTATGGGCCTTGACTATGTAATTATATACGGCCGTAAGGACATTTTCATCATTTTTGTTCTCGCTATTTGCGTATTCACGTAATACCAAGTTCATGACATTTAGTTCTGCGTAAAAGCGCGAAAAACTGCGATGATTATTGACGGGCGCGGGACTATCTACCCATGTTTTTCTGATTTCTTGTAGAGCGTTTTCAATTTTACTGTGAGACATAAAACCTTGATTTTCAAAGTTACCTTCAACTGTGCTATCCTGTGTAGGGTTTTCAAGGCTAGTGGACGGTGATTCCATAATTTATTTTTATTTAGCAAAATCTGTATTAAGCCTTTAAAATTTTAGGGGCTTACTAATGTAAAGGCGTAAGACACTAATCAAATTACAGTTCTGGGTGTTCAACTTAAATTTTTCCCCCAAATATACAGCAATGGTCTCGCTAACTGCTTGCAGTTTCACGATAACTACCACCGGACAAGCAGACACCAACAAACTAGGTGGCAACAAAAACACGAAAAGCACTGACCTGAGGCTCCGAAGTGCAGATTCCGTAGCCGTGGCGACGATGTGGTTGTCGGTTTCCACAAACACAAATTTGCTCCAAGACAATCGATGGAATATTCAGACGACGAATTCGACTCCGAATTTAATGTTAGAGACCGAATTTAATTTGATCTCCCGAATTTAATGTAATCTTCGATCCTTTCAGCGCCTCAATGAACCGAAGTGATGCTATCTGAATAAGTTCGGATACGAGTTTCAACTTCACTTTCTCGTCTCCCGGTACTCGATGGCCCAACAATGATCAAGCAATTCATTTATTCATCCAAGATTTAAAATATAATACACGTTTCATGGGCCATAAAAACAATTAGAGGGAAGCGTTAAGCGCGAGATAGTGATTATGATGTTAAATTTGGGTTATCTTACTTCTACAAATACAAAGAATCATATTACTATTTCTATTTCTACTAATTCGTACAGACCAGCATTCAGTACTTAATGCTTTATTAAAGCTGATGGATACCGCAGCATGGCTTTGTAACCAATGCTTTCTTTAATCTGCCACAGTAGAACTCGGGGCCGTTATTTATAACGATTTTAGGGTAATTTCTTCGCATTGGAGAAAGTGGCATGAATAATTTGTTTTCTGGGTACGAACCGGTAGTAGTCATAGGAGAAAGCAGTATCCATAACATGTTTTTCAGGCACAATTTGATCTCGGCCATAATAAATAAACTAAACGTGATATCAACCCCCTTCTGTAGTGTAAAGTTGTTTTTCATTAGAACTGCGAACTCACCAAAATCACTCATAACAATACGGCCACATAAACACACGAATGTCAATTAGGCGTTCAGTTTTATGTCAGATATAAATGAATTGTACACTGGCCTTATTCGCTTGCCCGTAATTTAGGATTTGCTCCTTTCTACGATGATGCTTGTCAGTTCACGTAACAATTAGACTTTTGCATCATCCATGTTCCTACTTTCTTCCTTTCGCCTTCGTTTTGATGCTAAACTTTCATACTCTCTATTTAACCGATGCACTAAAACTGTCTGGTATAAGGTAAGGTATACAGCAAATCAAGGACTACTATCTTAATTGAACTGATAATTTACAAATGAATCTGAATAAACAAACCTTTTTAATAAATATGATTGTAGTAGACTTCATGTTTGGATGAGTCACCAGACAAGTAAAGCGTTAAAGCCACTAAAATCTTTTATTGTTTTACTGTCATAACCAAAGATAGTGGCATATACCAATCATGAATAATGACTTAACAAACTCTCATTTTACAAATTCCTCTAAAAAGCTAAATATGAGGATGTAGCAAATTTGCTGTTGAATCATTGGCTTGAGCAGAACACAGCAAGTACAAAGATGCCAAACAACTAAAACTTAATGTTTTTAAATCTTGCAAAAACTTTTTGTGCTTGCATATCTGTAATATTATTTTGCACCACAAACGCAACCGACCGATTATTCTTTCAAAGCAAATTTATTTCCGCTTACATCAATAAACCGCTCATAAAAAGATGAATTAATTAATTCACGTTTTGATACAACGGAAAACCGGACCGACTTCATAGATTAATTATCACAGTTCACAAGCAAAGTCTGGTCTGCTCAAACAGCTAAAAATATAAGTTGTTCTGATCACATCAGTAAAATGAGGTTCCACCAGTTTCTGTCAAAAGAACTGGAAAACCTTCAGCCCAAAACAGTAATAGAAAAAACAAATTTTAGTAATTGGTTTTTATTTAGGCAGTGGCTATTTTGCCACCAATGACATTTTACCCCTGCACTCTATTTTCCGTTGAATGTTTATGATTGGTCAATTTTAGTGACATATTAAAAACGTGACTTTTAGTCGTTTGTGATTGGTCAATCTCCATAATGTATTAAAATTGACAAAAAGTGATTTGACAAATATGGAGCTTTCAACTTACAGTCCCACTCATATCCACAAACTGCCATCCCCTCCTTAATGTATACTGCCTCTGTTTAAGTACCCTGCCTGCAAAGATTCAAACTTCTACCCATTTTATTCATAGTTAGTATTAATATCCAAACAGTAACTATGAGCATGCCAAAACAATACTTATGAGCACTGCAGCAAATAAGCCAATTTTGAAGACACACAAACATTGAACGGCAGAATAGCTTGCAAGGGTAAAATGTCGTCAAAGGCAAAATAGCCACTTTTAGTTTGCACCTCCACAATTGTTAAGCCTAAGGACCCATTTCAAAATGCCACAAAATAGCCTAAAACTACACACGCCATTTTTAAAAGGGGGGGCCTCGACAACTCAAAAAAGGGGGGACCTCAGGTGTCTGCCTCATTTGCCTCACCCAATATCCACTACTGGTTCCTTTTACTAATCACAATGGAGCTTTTTCTTTTTTTCATTTTTGTCAATTGTGTCTCTATATAAGTGACTCACTTCACCTTTTCACTCTATTTTTGACGGATTTTCTTCAAAAGTGTCAGACGAAAAGCTTGGAGAATGAATACTCTACTTTGTGCAATTTTCAAATTCTGTACCAAAAATCAACTCTACAGAAAAAAGTGTTACCGCCTTACCAGAAATTTGAGACTGTTTTTATTTGATGTATAACAAAACAATATTGTGCTAATTAGTTGCTTTTATAGCTCGGGATTATCGATTGGTTAAAGTAAAGTCAAACGGAAGCCAACTATAAAGTGCATATGCTATGCAAGTTGCGCATTTCACCTTAACTGCTTTACCACAAATCTATCTGTCTTATGAGTAAAGAAACCCTTGGCCAAGGTACCGTACCCGTACTTTTTAAAATATGCATACCACACAACGTGCGTGAGTTCATTTTTACTTTTTTAATGGTAGGCTTGTTGCAGCCACTGCAACTTCGATGTTACAAACCACAAATCAAAAGTCAACAACAGCAATGTTAACTTATAAACCGAACGGAATCTACGAAAGTAGCTATCATGATAAAAGTGACTAGTCGCTATATGGTGTGCACTTGTTTGACGGCGGACTTCAGCCAGATGCCTGCCGTTGCGCTACAGGCTTATTTAAAACTTAATATTTCTCGCTCCGATATTTACACTAAACAAATCATTTGCAAAACGGGGCCTAATTTATTTCTGGTGCTTAGCATAGTTGTTGAATGTTAACCTGTCTGTAACTGAATTTGTGATTTATCAGTTACTAACGCTCCGTGCTACTATTGTCCTCATACCACCGATACTTGTTTCCATAAATAAATACAATTAGGAATGATTTTTATGTGCGCACTTAACACTTCTCATGCCCTGCAGTGGCACTTCGTAATCATAATTGTCACAGCTGACGCTAGGACATTCGCGCTGCAAGCTAGAGTAAAACTAGCTATCGGTACTGTTTTTGGCTCCCCCACTTCAAAAGTGGTTATTGCATCGCTTCATAGAGTGGTGTCAGTTGTTTTGCTTGTTATTTCTGACGGCAGTGTTTTCATAAGTGCTTGCTTTTTCTGTTGTAGAAGCGATCGGAATGCATTTCAGTTAAACCTTGTGGTGTAGATGTCATGCAAGTTTTTAAAAAAATTAACGATACCCACTTTTTGTGTTTTATTTTAGCAAAAAATGTGTGAGGAAATTAGGAAAAAATTTTTTTTAAAAAAAGGAAAAATTTTCTGAAGTGGAGGAAATAGAAAAATTTTCTCTGGAATCTCTGCCAGGTACTCCGGCCAACAGGCACCAAGTAGGTCTATCGATTTTTATCTGAGTGAAAAGCAGTAATAATGACTGGAATATCTAGCTTTCAAAGTACTCGAGTCCATTCGTAAAAATCTGAAAAGGATTTGCATTCGAGTCCTTGAATTGCTGGACTCGTTTCAATTTTGGTAATGACTAAAGAGTAATAGTTCTCCAACACCAAGTGGTGATCATTTTAGTAATAATTGAAAACACAAAGGGATCTGCATTTTTTCAGGAACTCTGCGAGTAGGACCCTCTTTTTACTTGGAAAAGATGTATGCTGATGTTTTTTCGGATAAGCGTATGTGTGACATCAAGTAGATAAATAAACAGTGTAAACCATAAATTCATTGATTACGGTAAATTCAGTGTCTAAAATAGGCCAACAAATATAGCATGTGATAGACGTAGAAAGTAAGATTTCGGTTTAGAATGAAAGACAAATATGAATCCAGAAACAGGCTGATATCAGTGAACGAATTCCGTCAATGAAAATTTTTTTCTTTATTTCTGTTACAGCGTGGTTAAAAAATTCGCATTCCGCTCTCTCCGAGTTTACATTACCTTATCATGGTGGCCTTTATTGGTCTACAACTAAACTAATCTATTGGTCTACAATTAGACTAATTGCTGTGGACTGGCTTATAAAATAGGCTTCTGCACTAAGCTGTAAACTAAAAATGGATTCTTCGTCATTCCTAGAAGATGTTCTCAGAGTTTTAGATGATTTTTCAAAAAAGGTAAGCCCAAATCATCTATAGTTTTTGGTGAATAAATGGGTAGCTTATCATTAGTGAAGGCAATTGCTATTTTGCAGTCGATGGCATATTATCATTAAAGGCTATTTTGCTGTAAGACATTTGCCATTGTCAATTTTAATTATGAATTAAAAAATTTGCGCCCCCAGTGTACACTCCACACTGTGCACTACCTACCAGTGTACACTATCCTGTACATTCACATACTGGCCCTACCTCCAATGTACACTGCCTTTCTCTAAGTGCCTTATCAGAGAAAATTCAAACCCATAACCATTGCATTTCAAGGCAGCTGCACTAACCATGTGCCACAGTGTCTACAAGAATTGTCATAATTACAGCTATTTAAACTCACATAAATGGGACAATCTTTAAGTTTAGCGTTGAAAACTCAAGTAAAAAAATAGAGGTAATCCTTAAGTTTAGGGTTAGGGTTAGCATTGTTATAATAAATTTGTTTAAACACTACATACAATATTTGTGATTGATCTTAATAAAGTAAGTGTTTTGATTATAATAAATTTTTACTTGAGTTTCCGATGCTAAACTTAAGGATTACCCTTAAATGGTGATGGCAAAATAGTCTCTTAGGGTAAAATGGCATTGATGGCAAAGTAGCTACAGTATTTCTTTAATCCTGCTCTGGTACCATGAAAAAAATCATGTTAGCAGTACCTTGGGGTTGTTGCAGCCACTGCAACTTCGATGTTACAAACCACAAGTCAAAAGTCAACAACAGCAATCTTAAGTTATAAACGGAACAAAATCTACAAAAGTAGCTATCATGATAGAAGTGACTAGTCGCCGTATGGAGTGCACTCTTTTGACATCTAACTACAGCCAGATGCCTGCCATTGTGTTACAATGGTGACCCCAACAAAGAAGCTACATTTCCCCCAATGTAGTTACACGGCAGCGCCTTCAATCAAGCAACAGAAGCTATCGTTGAGTCGCCGAGCCCTAACCTCAAGAACGCCTTCCAAGTGAAGTCTTGATGGAAATCTCATTCACTTCGGCCGGCAAGCTTATCTCTCTCATCGATGGCGGGGAAGGCATGTTGCAGCCACTGCAACTTCGATGTTACAAACCACAAGTCAAAAGTCAACAACAGCAATCTTAAGTTATAAACGGAACGAAATCTACGAAAGTAGCTATCATGATAGAAGTGACTAGTCGCCATATGGAGTGCACTCTTTTGACATCTGACTACAGCCAGATGCCTGCCGTTGCGCTACAGGGTTAATATGACCCCATTCCTAAAAATACATTTTGCCACCAGTAGAAAAACTTAATTTGTTATCAGTCTGTGTTTATTGCTTGAAAAATGTGGAGTGCACAATACACGAATATTTTAGGCAGTGGCTATTTTGCTGTCAATGGCATTTTACCCTCAGAGAATACTCTGCTGTGAGTTATTTGTGATTGGTCAATCTTAATGATGTACTAGTCATGTGACTTTTGGTCGTTTCTGATTGGTCAATTTTGATAACCAATTAAAAAAATTTTTCACCCCAGTGTCTACCCCCCACCCTGTACACTCCCTTTCAGTGTACACTGCCCCTTACATTTACCTACCAGGCCTGCCCCTCTGGTGTACACTGCTTTTCTTTTAAGGCCCTGCCCACTGAGATTGAACCTGCTACCATGGTATCTCAAGACCAGCATACTACACTATAGTGTCACTGGCTAAAATGTAGCAAATATGGCAATATAAACACACGTAAATGATTATGGCAAAATAGTCTCCAAGGGTAAAATGCCATTGACGGCAAAATAACCACTGCCAATATGTTACTTCTGACACTGGTTACAGACCATCTTGTTGTATTCTTTGCAAGTGGTGTTATGACATTACTGCAGGTGAGTCTGTACTTTTTGTCCTTCAATCTCGGACAAAGGAAGCATCTCTTGTGCCCTGATGGACAATGCTGGGTGATGTTTTGAACAGCTAGAGGTGCTTCTGGTAAAATTCCTTAGCTGCAAATGATTTGTTTCACAACCTGAGGTGTTTGCGAGGTCACCAATCTGCGCTTAGCTTGAAGAACAATCAACAATATGAATAATTCTTTCATGCGGTCAATATGACCTCAAACAAATAAAATGTGAAATTTACAAAAAAGTCAACATTGAAATCAAGATTGAATAAATAGAAACAGTTGACAAGAACATGCAAAGAAAATACAAAGTGAGACGAAAGCTTATAATCTCAAAGTTTGGAATATTTAGCCCATCAAATAAGCCTGGGGTCATATTGACCCCATGGTACCAGAGCAGGGTTAAGTAATTAGCTTATTAGCATGTGGTGTGCAAAACAGTGTGAACTCGTGAAAAACCAATGCAAATTTGACAAAACTCTGTTGGATTGGTTTTTAGCTTTTCTACTTCATTGTTGTAATATGCCTATAAACGTCTATGTGATGTAATCTGGTATTGTATGGTGCATGATGTAGCATATTGCTGGTGGTGGTGAGAATTATCATCAAAGGTAGAGGGCTAGAAGCATGTTGCGGCATGGTGTTGATCCTGCACCCAGAGTAATGACGTTGGCATCATGTCTTCTTTATGCAAGATCTCTCCCTTTAGCACTGATTTTTTCAATTTTTTATGACACTTTAGTTAAGAAATTGCTTTTGCACACATGAGATTTGGCTACTTTTTTTTTGGCAGTTGAGTTTTGTTCGTTTACATACAAGACAGAGTTTTAGTTCAGCTATTGATTTGATAAACTGCATTTCAGATAATGTTGTCATTAAACTTTTGATTTCACTGCAAAGTATACTGATTGGAGCAAAGAAGAGTTAGCTTTTAGATTCAAAATATATGAAGCTATTATTGAGATATTTTTCAACAGGCATTACATAAGATGCAGCATAGGCAAATGGAACTAGTGCTTACAATGAAGCTATTATTGAGATTCAAAATCTAACTTATGCTCACTGCAACAACATGTATGGGTTACTGGTGACTCAAAATCACAGGTTCAGTTTTGCTGTCTTTCATATTTTTTGCTAGTCCTATATTTATGAAGTTGATTAGATTCATATAATTTTTATTTTGAAATGACATGACACGATGAGATCAGATTAAGAGAACTTATACTTATCAAGCCCAAAAGAAACAGGAAGTGTGAAAAACTCCAAAATCATACTAAACTGTTTATATAAGCCAATGGCCCATAGATGTTCTTGCAATCACAAAGCATAAGCTTAAAAAGTAGGAAGTGGCTATTTTGACGTTGATGGCATCTTACCCTTGGAGACTATTTTGCGATAATCATTCATGTGTGTTTGTGTTGCCATAATTGCTACAATTCTGCAAGTGATCTTGTGGCACATGGATAGTGCACCTGTAGCACAAGCTAGTTTGGATAACTAGCAATTGTTACTTGCAAAACTACAAATCTTCGTGCCCGCTTCTAGTTGACCAAAAATCTAGCAAACAAATGGCTCCAATTTTTTATTAATGAACTGAGGAAAAACAGAAACAAGTGAACCGAATTTTTGACTGGCCCTTTTATGAATGGAATTGACTTTAACCGAATTGCATTGCATTTTCACAACCACGTAAAAACAAAGTCAAATGATTTTAAAACAATTCCAAGACATGCTTAAAGCAAAACTAGAAACTTAAAATGTGCCGTAATTAACTAAACTGGGCAAACAAAGAAATAACCAAAAGCACTGAAAAGATAAGGTGATTCAAGACAACTTAGATCAAAAACACTGTTAACATAAAAACCTGGTTTGAAACCGCTACACACCTGCCTTGAAATGCTATGGTTGCAGGTTAGAATCTTGGCTGGTGGGGCACTTAGAGAAAGGCAATGTACACTGGAGGGGGAGGCCTGGTATGTGAATGTACATGGTAGTGTACAGTGTGGGGGAGTGCACACTGCGGGTGCAAATTTTTTTAATTGAATATTAAAATTGACCAATCAGAAACGACCAAAAGTCACATCTTTGATATGTCATTAAGATTGACCAATCAAAAATAACTCATGGTAAAATAGCCTCCAAGGGTAAAATGTCGTTGATGGCAAAATAGCCACTGCCTAAAAAGTATGTTCTCTTTACAGATTCCCCCAGTCTACTAGAATATTGGTTGGCAATTTGCAGCTCTTCATCCTGATAATGCGACTTAGCTTAGCCCAAAGAGTTGCTTTCAAAAAATTGATTTATACTCTTCTAAAAAAGGTCTTCATAAACGGTCAAAAATATCGTCAAATAACAGGCTTGCACAAGGCTTTCATGTTTCATAAAAATACTTTTAAAAAAATCAACTTCAAAACAGGCAAAAAGTGGTTTGCTGCTTTGCAATTTGATTTTCTGAAACCCAAGATTAATTTTGTGGCCCTCTAACATCAAAGTTGTTTATTTCTACAACAGCTGTTCCATGCAAAGCTTAAAGGTAAAAGAGCAATATATGAATGCAAGTATCTTCATTTTACTTGTCAATTTTCAAGTATTTGTGACTCCCAGGTTTTTATTCTGTGGAAATCAGGTCCAAATGGGTCTTCGAGTGTTACAAGTTGTAGACCCTTGCACTCGAGTACAGCTCTGCTCACAGTGGCATGTTGCTGACCATAGGAACTTGTAAAATTGATAATTACAAATTGATGTTTTTGTGTTAATATTACGTAAGAAGAGCAATATTCTGTTACTGATAAACAGCTATGGTTTAAAAATGTCTTGAAGTGCAGAGAAAAAAACTGGCATATTAATCAATTCTACTTTAAACATTCTTTTATATTGTGACTTTTGTGTTCAAATGAATCTAAACACTATATTATGTTATAGCTTAACAGTCATTGATTTCAAATCATTTATGATAAACTGCAGCATCAGGTTATGCGCAATGCTGCTGTCACAATTTATTTCTACTTAATATGGTAACCAAATAAAAATTTAGAATGTTTGTTTTGATGTTTAGCTTATTTTAATTCTAATGTAATGCAGAAATAATTATCATATTTATGCAAAAATAATTTGCGCCTATATTTTTTCCCACACAACAGTGGTACAAGATTTATCGTAAATATCAATAGTTAACAGTAATTGCACAGTATCACCGGTCATAAAATAACTCACTAAAAGGGATTGCATATTTTAATGTTTTTTTTATTTCGTATTGAAAGCAAAAGTTTAAACCAACAATAAATACAAACAACATTTCTTGATCACATGTTCTAGTATAGATCTTATTGCTGTCTTGCAATGCAAAATGTATTTTTTTTATTTCAGCCTTTCTTTTTTGCATGTAAGTTGCACCTGTAATTTGGCGAAAACGCTTTGTACAAAGAAATGTGATGTATGTTCACATCAATTAGGTTTTTTTTTACAGAGCATTGATTTATTTAAAAAAAAATAAATTCTTAACTCAAAAGTAAATTTGATAAATTGTTAACTCAAACAAAAGTAAAGTAATAAAATCAGATTGTTGACCCTAATACTGAAATTTTGTAAGTCTTGGTACAACTAACGAGACCATGAGTTGCTGGAGGTGTTATTGATGCTCTGTCTCAATTGTTTATATCATGTCGTGCCGGGACAGCAACGATGAATGATGTTGAGATCCATCAATTTGTAAGGTTGCAACAAATTACTATACAATTTTCGTAAAGGTTTTACAATTAAATAAATTTGTTTTACAGATACCAAATGGACTTATCAGTGTTTCTACAAATATTAATGAGAAAGACTGCAGTTCAGTGATTGATCTCAATAGTGCAGTTCAACAGTTACATAAAGATTTAAAGGTAAACGAGTTGGCTTATTTGTGTTTGTGAATTTATCAAACTGCATTTAAACACAAACTAATTTTGCACTATTTAAAATTACGAAGGTGGCATAGCTTTAAAGCTCTGGCTTTCAGAGCTAGAAATGCTGTATTGAAGCAATTAAAACTTGTTAAACTTGAGGTGAACAAGTAGTTAGGACCACTATGAAGTACCCTTACTGTTTTTGACTCTGCAGTTATCCATAGACCCATACATAAATCAAACGGCAGTTACATTTGGCCATGCTGTTTGCAACATAAGAATTCATTTGATGACAAGTTTAACGTTTCTTTTATCATGCCCATTGCTGGAGTCTAATGCCTAACTGCAAAGTGTTAATTTTGTTAAAATTTTTACTTTTGCCAAAGTGCCAGTTCAATGCATTTGATCCCAGATGCAGTGGAAAACTTCAGAAACAATGCTCATGCCATTGTAGGCAAGCAAATAGCATTCAATTAAGTTTAAATAAACTCAAATACCGGGTGTCCCAAAAAATGTATATACACTATATCCACCTGTTATAAGAATTTGTTATACCGCGCCGGCAAGAACAATTTCGAGATGCCGAGTTTTACTTTTAGAAAGATGGTGCACCTCTTCTTTTCATCGTGATGTGAGAACTTATCCGGATAGAAATGTGCAAAACAGATGGTTTAGAAGAAGAGGTACAGTTGAATATTCACCTAGTTCACCAGATTTGACACCCGTGAATTTCTTTGTGTGAGAGTTTGTAAAGACAAAGTTTACAGCAAGAAGCCTGAAACAATTGCTAAAATTAGAGTAGCAATTAGAAAAGAATGTGCTTAAAAAGAGAAAATGTTGCTGACCGTTGTAGGTGCATTTCTTCAAGATATAAAAAGCGTATTAAACAGAACGGCAGCCAGTTTGAGCACATATGTTAACATTCTGACATTGCCCCAAGTGTCTTTTGTCTTGTTAAGAGTTAATTTAATATGTTTTTGTACATTTCACTCTCAAATTCTTTAAATGTGTATTCTTTCTCTTGCATCAATTTTATTTACAAGTCAAAATCAATAACTTGATTAAATTATAACGATTCAAAGCGTAGATACATTTTTTGAGGACACCCTGTGTATAATTGATTTGACCAAAAATATTAGCTTCATAGGAAATAGCTCACAGAGAGTTCAAAAATGATAAGTTGATCTTTTTTGTTCAACATGGATGATGCATGTGGTTATATTTAGAAAATATCGGATAAAAACGTTGAGCAGCAAAAAGAATTAGTGAATCACAACACAGTGCAAATAACTGCTTCTAAAGCTCAGGTTTGTAAATGGTGGTGTTGATATAAGTTTTCTTCACCAGTGCGTTAGGATTATTGTCATCAGTTACTTGAAAAATCCTGATTGCAGATTTAATGATACTTAACTTTTTTGAGTGTGTCACTCCGCTAAACTCTTATAATCTTTTTTGCAAAACGTTTTTTTTGACGCAAACACAAAGTCATTTTTAATGGGTCCTTCCGCCATACTAGCTTCTGTCATGTGGTCCCAATCATTCTCTTTATTCATGATCTTTATTTGATTTTTCCATATTTTCCGAGAGTTTGATATTACCGCTTTACTTATCTTTATATTTTGATTCTCTATATAGTTTCAGTTTGTATTCGATTCATTTGGTTCCATGTCATCTTACGGACTCCCAAAGTCTCCGTTGATTTTGTGGTTGATGGCTTAGATAAGTTGCATTGCCAATAAAATTTCACTTTACGTATCAACAATGTTACTGACATAAAAAGCTGCCAGAGCAATAAAAGGAATGTTCAGTTTTTCATAGAAGCTCTAACGTAAATATATGTAATTTTACAAAGCTTCAGTAATTTTTTAGTTGGATCGGCGCATGCTTGCTTTCATCTCCCACGCTCAGAATGCTGTCGATCAGCAAAATATTGAAGAATTTTTCCCAAACAAAGATAGAGCAATGTGAGTAGTTTTAGCAGCTCTTAGGTTTTAAGTCATATTGACGATGCTTTTGTGTTCCTCCAACTTTATGTCGAAGTGCTTGTTTACGGATGAGAACACGCTTTTCGAAAAGTTTAGATGAATCTATGAAAAATGGATTTAAATCTTACAGTGCTCCATAAAATCAGTTTTTTGGAACGGGGACACACATAATTTTGACCCCATAAGTGAGATTTTAGACAAATGACAAGTTGTCAATATCTTAGAAAGAACTCTGTGACAACGTGCAACAAACAGCTGGAAGAAACATTGCTGATGTTTTGAAAGTCAACCTCAATTGTTTTGATATTAAAGATAAACAGCATCGATGAAAAGTTACATTGTTTGTAGGTCAGAAATGGGATGCGCACGAACGAATGCTGTGTATCGTCGTCGTCCTTCGAGCAGAACGCACGTACAAGGTTGGTTAACCGAACTTGATGATAGTGCAGCTTGTGGATTTTGATAAGCTCCGCTTGGACACCCAAGTACCAGACGGACGTGTTGCACTGCGACTTGACTTGACACCGTTGGTTGAGCGGATGCAGCTGGGGATCGTGAGCTTACTAGAGAATTTCAAAGAGTGTAGTTGGAGTTCTTTGCAAATCTTACGATCTTCACCTACATCTGGATGCTTACCACCGCGACCCTCTAATCGAAAACTGTTGATTCAAGCGCTTCTACATTGACGTCGGATTAATTTCCTCCGTTGGACAATGTATAGACAGAGACACAATTTTGTGTAAACAACAAGTATCTAAGAATTGAATTCGACTATGGGAAGGGAAAAGGTTGATTTGTAAGAAAATTCTCTGAGAATCTTTGTAATGTTAGCTTTTTATCCTTTCCATGGATATGCTACCTTTGTACAGTGGATTGCATTTAATACTTGTGGCTTGCAAATTTCACTTATTGATTTGCGGCCGAATAAATTGTTTATGAACCGTGGCATGGGCCAAAAATACCATCATTCCGCTATCAACAAAGTTTCAGTTGGCGGAGCTCTGGTTGCACATTTTGTCCATTCTAGGAGTTTCACTTGGCGGAGCGCTGGTTGCGCATTTTGTCCATTTTAGGAGTTTCACTTGGCGGAGCGCTGGTTGCGCATTTTGTCCATTTTAGGAGTTGATGGATTGACTTAAAGAAATATTATTACTCTGTACAGTGAACAAAGTGATCAACTCGGAAGGTCCACAAACTCAAATTAATTCGCAAGGTCATTGGTGCGCAGTGAAGCGTGAAAGACCAATAGAGCCAATCAGCTGTCCAAATGGAATACAAGAGCGTTTGAATAATCTTGAAGAACACATTGGAATTAAAAGTAAGTTAAGCAGTTCTTTTTCCTATTGGTTCCATTTTCAAAGCCTAACCTCAACATTCATCCGTGTAAAATCGTGAAATATGTAGGTCGCTGTTACCTATCAGCCATGAAATTGATTTCGTTTATAAAATCACTAGTTATCATTGATGACCAAGCAATTATCCAATTTATCAGTTTGAATAAACGCTTTGCCATTAATGATGTCATAACAGTGATTTCATGTTTTTATGAACTTCTCGTTAATAATTTTTGATAATCAGAGGGTATATCAAAACCAGAATGTATTTCACAATGTGTCACATAAAAAATAAAGTCAAAATAAATAATTCGCGTCTAGCTAGTTAAATATAGAAACTAACGTTGTCCGTGAAGATTGGTGTGGATCGTCAGAATCCGAAAAATGTGTCGAGCAATCTCACCAAACTATGCCGTCGAGCGAGCCACCGGCAGAAACCACTATTGTGCCCTTGACCCCTCAAGTGTTGGCGGTATCGATGCTACTGTCGAGATTATGAAAACACTACAAATTCAATGCGCACAGGTCTCTGAAAAAGCGGCCCTTGCTCAAAAGTTACTTCAACTTCACAGTTCCAGACCGAAATCTGGTCTTAGATTGCGTCAACACAAGATCAACGAAGATTCCAGATGGGCTGGATATCAGAAACACGCTTCTGAATTTGACAAAACCGGAGAATTCAAGTTTATGGCGATATTGAAAGTCCAGTGGTCGATTCAAAGGGGCCTTTCCAATGGGACGCTCTGCTGCTTCATAGATATTGTCAAGCGCTTATAGTTAAACACACCTTTAGAGATAGCAGTTATTTCACACAAAATGAGATATACTCCAACGGAGACCATTAGAAAAAATTCAACCGCAGAGTCTTCGCGGACGCAAATGACGTCACTTTATTGGCGAACTCGCGAAAATAGATTCGCGAGTTGTTTGACTCTCGCTCATATCGAAATAGCTTAGAATAACGCCACTCGCAGCAGTTTCGGGTGATCTGCAAGTAGCGTTGTAGAACTCAAAGCTATGTTTTGATAAATAGACAATCAATTTTCATATTCACTTTCTCGATCTTGGTTCAAATCTCCTATCGCCACTTTCTACAACTAAACCTTACGTATTGTGCAAAGAACACTGGAAAGTGACCACCCTGGTAGAGCTGTTCTCTCAGCATTTTGTTTGAGCGTCTTGGGCAATATCATATTAATGATTGCTGGCTATCTTTGTGTTGGCGCTACCACTTCCAGCCTACTTTGTGTAATTATATCTGGTTCGAAATAGTTTCGTTTTACACTAGATTGATCTACCTAGGTGAACTGTGTGAACGTAAATGATCACCGCACAGAGATAGAATAAGAATTAACACAATTCGCTTAAGCGAACTCTGGGTACTTTATTGTTATGTGCTTAAAGGCCTTGATTGCTTCTGCTACCAGATTGCAATCACTATTTTACTTGACTGCCAGTCTCAATTGCCATTTTATTTGGCTGAAAATACTGCTTGAACCTTGCACAGATGTAAAAATGTAGTGGTAGTAGAGTAGGTTAAAGGAACGTTCGTGTGGGCAGTAGTGCATTCAAACATCACAATGGTTTTCTTACGTCCCTAGAACCATCGCTATATTTAACTTGCTCTAATATAATCGTTTCGTCAACGGGAAATAACGTCATTAATAAATATATGTTGTACTGTCAAGTAACGTTTGTTAACTTACTACGGCTTTTTGCAAAACAATTTTCTTTTAGATTTTAGTTCTGGCGAGGTGTATTCGAGGTTAAAAGCTTTGGAAGATAAAGTCTTATCTCTGGAAGCAATTTCACCGGAGTACTTCAATGAAAGTCGTAATCTCAACAAACCTCCGGTCTTACAAGGATCCTCTCCGCAGCAAATGTCGATTGATCAAATCGATGATAGAATCCGGCTTCTCAAAAGAAAGATATCTAGCAAGAGAGCGAAGATCGAATAGTCCTTGCACAAACTGCTGTTTTTTTTTAGTAAAACTGACATTAAAGACTGTAATCAACCAGTCAAAGATAAAAACGCTTTTAATTTTTCACTTCCACCCTTCGAAAACTTTGGAAATCGGATTTCCACTTCACCCCAGGGTGAAAAAATATAGAAACACGATATAACTTTCTCGTACACGATTGAAACATTGCATTATTGTTCCTAGTCCAACGACCAAGGATAAAATAAATGAAAACACCCACGAATTGCATTTATTCGCGTAACAATGAATTTGCATAGTAATCACAACTACGTGATTTAATCACAATTACAGTTATTGATACAGATGTAATTGATTTCAAACTATGTACAACGATTGTGATGAATAGCACTTGAAACATTCTCTAGCACATAGTGGATAGATTGCCCAAAAAATTCTTGGGTGCATTGTGGCAAGGCATTAGATTTGCTCACATTTTTAGGCACGTCCAAGTCCGACAAAATTCTAGTCATTAAACAATGATCACTTTAACATGAATTTAACACACAAACCGGTGATGTTCAACAGTTAACAAAATGCGCTTTGTCGCAAACTTTCTGCACCATTATTATTTTTTGACTAATTTCGCTACGTCAACAGCAGATCTTGTTGATTCCCGTCCTGACACATAACCAGTAGCATCAGAATAAGTGTTTAAAAATGGCAGTGTTAATAAGCTGTCAAGAAAGTCGTTAATGATGTATGTTCCGGAGGTCACAGTTTCATCGGCCATTTTAATCGTTAATGAAGTGCGATCGTACAACCTAAAAGAATAGACAGAGTTACAAAAAGTCTGGTTTTCAGTATCCAAATTTACTTTTATAGGTTGTCTGAAGAAAATTTAGTATCATGGAAATCATAGCAAAAAATGCAGAGAAGCCGAATATTTCAAAACCATAATTTACACTCAGGTTTTGAAAGTGTAGTTTTTCCTGGGCAACATCAAAAAAAGTTCTGGAGAATAGGAAAAAACGCAGACGAAATAATTAAGTCGCAAAAATTCGCTAATTTTTAATTCGATTTAATTATCATACCCATTGCGTAAATACATTTTCAGTTTTTGACTGCCGCAAATTTCTGCAGCTTCTCTGATTTGATATTTTTTCATATTGTTTTAAAAAGTTTCCGTAATGTCATGCTTCAGAATAAACTGCCGTGATTCAGTCAGTCATTTTACAAAGTAGGATTGGTCTGTATCGACATTTTTTGGTCGGTCCCGGCGAAATTCACTTTTTTACCTACATCCTAGTTAGGCTATATCGACACCTCTTCACAACCCCCCCAAATAGCCTTTGTTTGTTTATAGTGACAGATGTAACTCTTTACTCCGGGACGTAATCCCCCTTACGATTTCATGTACAGCACTGTATAAGAGGGTCGTTTGCAACGGACAGAAAAATTTTAAATGAAAGGAGGGCGTCTGCAGTTGAAACAGCAACACTGGCACGCGTCGTGTAATTGTTGACCTATAAAAAGTCAATCAAAGACTAGCTCAACATTGAATTGCATTTTAAAACAGAAAATTGTTGCGACTGTAGTCAGTTTAACCCTTTTGAGGATTATTGGTACACATTCAGCGCTACATTATGTTGTTATTTCGTGATAACCAATTTTCTGAAGCATTTCGATTGTTACCGAATTGTTTAAAGTTTTATGAACTAAAATCTTACGATCCTTAGTTAAGCAAAGCGTATAGGGTGGTAAAAAAATGTCAAGCAAAAGAACCAGTCTGTTATAGAAAATTGTTTTGGCCGTTCTTAGCTGAGAGTATTCGAAAACACGATATTACGCGGCCAAGTTGATTAGAGAACACACTTAATCCTTATACATGCATTATTAAAATAAAACCGGAGTTTTGGAACAAATTATGATTCGTCTAAATCACAGGTCGGCAATCTGCCGCTCCGACTCTTTTGCCTTTCCTGGAAGCATGAGTGTATTGATACTCGATTCGTTGCCACCAATTGGAGATGAAGGCCCTTTTTTTCTAAGAAATTGAGAAAGCAGTTTAATAGTGGCATAAAAAAACAATTAGAAAGTGGCTATTTTAACGTCGACGGCATTTTACCCTTGGAGACTATTTCGCTATAATCATTCATGTGTGTTTATATGCCATAACTGCTAAAGCTCTGTCAGTGACTCTGTGGCACGTGCACCTGCTTTAACATGCAATGGTTGTGGGTTGGAATTTTGGTTGACAGGGTACTAAGAGAAATACAGTGTACACTGGGAGGGAGTGTAGAGGGCGGAGGAGTGCAAACTGGGTGAAAAATGCTGTTGACGGCAAAATAGGCACTGCCAAACAATTACGGCACTTAAGGTTAACAAAGTAACAAGAGTGGACTATAAACTTGATGATCAGTTTTTCTGTCACAAAAGTTTCTCTGCTGCCATTCCACTTTAGTAGAGTAAAAATCTAACAGAAATTGGCAAAAAGAAATTCTAATTTGATTCTAGTTTTATTTCAAATGTACATATAAAACAATTATAGTTCCTTGTCAAAAATTGCTTTTATTCACATAACAATGAATTTGCATAGTAATTACAAGTACGTGACTTAATCACAAATACAGTGATTGATATAGATCTAATTGATTTAAAACTTAGTCGCGCACACGGGTTTTTTGCTACTTATCTTTAAAAAACAAAGATATTACAAACTAGATGCAACGATTGCGATGAATAGCGCTTAAAACATTTTCTAGCGCATAGTGGATAGATTGCCCAATAAAATTCTTCGGCACATTGTGGCAGGGCACTAGATTTGCTTACATTTTTAAACAAGTCCAGTTTGACAAAACTTTAGTCATAAAGCATGAATTTAACACACAAACCGGTGATGTTCAACAGTTAACAAAATGCGCTCTGTTGCAAGCCCTCTACATCATCATTATTTTTTGACTAATTTTATTACGTCAACAGCAGATCTTATTGATTTCCGTCCTGACAAAAAATCAGTAGCATCAGAATAAGTGCTTAAAAATGGCAGTGTCAATAAGCTGTCAAGAAAGTCGTTAATGATGTATGTTCCGGAGGTCACAGTTTCATCGGCCATTTTAATCGTTAATGAAGTGCGATCGTACAACCTAAAAGAATAGACAGAGTTACAAAAAGTCTGGTTTTCAATATCCAAATTTACTTTTATAGGTTGTCTGAAGAAAATTTAGTATCATGGAAATCATAGCAAAAAATGCAGAGAAGCCGAATATTTCAAAACCATAATTTACACTCAGGTTTTGAAAGTGTAGTTTTTCCTGGGCAACATCAAAAAAAGTTCTAGAGAATAGGAAAAAACGCCGACGAAATAAGTCGCAAAAATTCGCTAATTTTTAATTCGATTTAATTACCATACCCATCGCGTAAATACATTTTCAGTTTTTGACTGCCGCAAATTTTCAAAATTTCGATAGCTTCTTCTGAGATAGTTTTTTCATATTTGTTTTAAATTTCCGTAATGTCATGCTTGAGAAAAAATTTCTGCGATTTAAGGCAGTAATTTTATAAAGTAAAATTTGTCTATATCGACATTTTTTAGTCGGTCCTGGCGAAATTCCCATTTATTAAGTACATCCGAGTTCGAATATTTCGAAACTATAAGAAGTCAATCAAAGACTAGCTCTACAATGAATTGCGTTTTAAAACTGGATATTGTTGCGACTGTAGTCAGTTTAACCCTTTGAGGATTAGTGGTACACATTCAGTGCTACATTTTATTTCGTGATAACCAATTTTCTGAAGCATTTCGATTGTTACCAAATTGTTTAAAGTTTTATGAACTAAAATCTTACGATCCTTAGTTAAGCAAAGCGTATAGGGTGGTAAAAAAATGTCAAGCAAAAGAACCAGTCTGTTATAGAAAATTGTTTTTGCTGTTCTTAGCTGGAGAGCATGCGAAAACACGATATCACGCGGCCAAGTTGATGAAAGAACACATTTAATCCTTATATTATTAAACTAAAACCGGAGTTTTGGAACAAATTATAATGATTAGTCTAAATCAAACATTTTCTTTATCGCTTCGAGGTGTAGATGTAGGCGAATTCTACTATGTTCCCATATAAATTCCGTATATACTTTTTATAGTTGTCTACTTTACGGAATTTTAAAACTTATTACGGCAGTACTTTTTTTTGATGTCGCTTTACCTTCCATTTGCTTCCAGTTCATCAAGCTTTTCCAACATCTTTTCATCTACTTCATATATTTCGCCACTGATGTTCTAGAAATGGCAAATTATTAACATTTAAGTTTATCAGTACTTTATCAACTCAAAACATGCTTCTACCAAAACTACAGTAATGAATTAGCTTTGGACAGTAAGATCAAATTTTCCCACAAAATAATGGAGAAACCGGTGCAGGGCTTCCATATTGTTCGTGTGTGATCACTTAAATTTTTCCACGTAAGTCATGGAAGGCTGCTCTAAGTTAAAGTTTGATTTAGTTCTTTCCCTGAATGTGTGCAATATCTAAGCTCTTCATGGATACGAGCTCATGATCTGTTGATTAGTCTCGTTTTCCCAAGTTGCTACAACCAGAGGAAAATGACATAATTTAGTTATGGTACACAACTAGCCTTGATAAGTTGTTTCTCAATGATTTTGTGACCCCCTTAAAGCGATATTGAAAGTGGGACTGTCTATCACGCCCACTTTCTGTAAAGTGCCTGGGAGTTTTGACTCTTACACAAATAATAAATATTTTTGTGGAGTATCAGTATTCCGTGGAGTCCGTTATCAAGCTCTCTTATGGCATTTGCTCAAGTGTTGACTCTTGAATCGCTAGAAAAAGGATCACGCGTTTATGAATCAAGCCTACAACATTCTTAGCTCCTGGAATAATGCAAATTCAAAGTTGACAGGCAAACCGGTCAAATATTTTACAAGCACATTCCGTACCTCTCCTGTCCCTGGCTTGTTTAGCATCATTGGAATAAAAAACTGCGTAGCTATTACAAGTGGATATTTTTCAGTCGTAAGACCACTTCCAATTAACTTTGCACAACCAAATTTGCTGTCTTCCAACAAGAAATGGTTCGGAAAACCAGTCTTTAAAGTCCCATAAACAAACACTAGTACCATATTAAACAACAATTGTAAAACTTATTTCTGTAAAAATTCAATACTATTGCAAGTTTACGCAAACAATTTAATTCGAAGGAATTCAAACAAAAATCTTAACCTAATGCAAGATTTAATCTGGAAAACTTTGCAGAGAGCATAAATCAAGTGCTGTTTTTTTTGGATCCAACGAAAAATGAGTTGTTACGCATAGCAACTCAATCTTGCTTTCTTCACAAACTATTTAGTCACTAAACGACTATGATCGTTAAGGGTTACGCATTGTAGACGTATTAATTTTTCACCCAACAGATTCTGTTTGAGTGAGGTTTTTTATACTAGTTTGGTGAGCATTAGGGTGGAAACAGCTGCTGTATGAAAACATTTAAAATGAATCACGGTGAGCGATCTGTTATAGTAAGAGTTTTCTACGCATTTGTTCTGAGCACTCTTGTCTTTCGATATCATTTTATAGTAACACCGCACAGTATATGCATGAATACGTGAAAACTTCGTTGTAACGCGATTACGATCGGTTCTACACAGCCAGAAACTAATGCATCAAAGGCCTATCGTCGAGTCCAGTAGCCTATTTTACACCATATCGTTCATTTGTCCTGAAAAAACTGCCCATTGCAGGCTGTTTCGCAATTTCTTTTTTGATCGGATCGCGATAAAGTGCTGTGCATTATTACAACAAAGGCCCACTGTATATGAAAGAATTACCATTATACTTTTAAAAGTTACAAGATCTTTTTAACACAACCCTCGCATGCTTTTCTAGACATAAGTTTACAAAAAATAACTTAAACGACCACTAACTACAACGCATGAAATACACCAATAAGGTGTTACGTGAAAAAAAGTAGTAACAGCATCGACATAATTAGCAACCTATAATTATAGTGTTGACGCAGCATGAATATCTTTTGAAAAGTGATGGAACTAAGATATTGCCCCTCTGAAGAGATTTCTAGCTTGGCAGATTACCTCAAAACTGAATTTATGAGAAGCAGCATAATCCGTGCAAACAATTTTTTTCAAAAAATACGCATGCATTTAGATTTGGAATTGCAACTAGCCAGAAGCAAATTAAGTACAGGAATAATCATGACAAGGCGTCAGTGATAGAACGAATTCCACTGCATGGCGAATTCTTATCGCAGCAATGATCCTTTAGCAGAAGCGGAACGATGGTGGGAATTCGGAGACGGAAGTACAAAATTTACTTGCGATTACATTAGACACGAGTACTTAACATGTACAGCGCTTTGCTTTAGATTAAGCAGGGCGTATATTTGCTTCGGATATTTACGTGAAGAGTATGAAAATGGGCATCCGAATGTAGTTTACCACTTTAGCGCATTGAACTTACTTATAACAAGGTATTTCTAAATGGACCTAAACGTCCACGACGCTCACAAATATACCTACCGAGCGTACGCGTAGGTCTAGGCCTATGATGTGTGACATTTTTGCATCGGAACAATGCAGCGATGCCGCTAAGATTTCAAGGAAAGCAATGCTAAGCACGAAAGCAACGACTTGCAATTTTCAAAGTAGGAACATGCCACAAAAAGTGGTAGTGCAGCACAGACTCGTCGAATCAGGGGCATGGACGACAAAAACTTAAGGTCAAGGAAATTCATGCTGATCTCAGCGATTTATAAGACAAGTTTTTCTATCTAGGCCTATTAAGATTCGGCTTAAAATCTAATTCAATTTGGCATTGATATCGTTACTAAGCAACGCAAGCATTGCAGCATTAGCGCAGCCAAAAGCAATTTCTTTAGGGAGGAGGGGGCAAAAATATTTTTTAGATCTTGATGTTTTTTACTATCGAAGACTCTGTTCGGAGATTTATGTAGGCTGTTGAGAAAAATTTAAGCTTTTGTTCAAATTTTACGGAGATCAATCTTGTAGCTTTCAACTTGTCAATAAACCCCTCAGATTTGTTGAAAAGCCTTCTTTCGGAAATCGTTGTTTCGCAGCGCTTACGTAGGTAAATACATTAATTCCGACATAAAGTTCAAAATCTTTTTTCGGGAGCATGACACTTGTATGTTCCCTAGCTATCCCTACGTGCCGTGATCATGTCATAACTAAAAACACCGGACTGCCCTTAGTAATAACAAAACATGACCTTATCCGCTTGGAAGTAATTAAAGGGGGGCAACAGGGGTCACGCCCCCAATGTCTGCATCTGATCCAGAAATAAGTATTTTGAGGATCATGCTCCTATAAAACATCGGTCTCCGAATAAAGATTATCTATCCAAATTCAGAAACCGAAAAAATAATTCTTTCACCTCCCCAAATTTTGCATCTGGCTAAGATAATTCTTGCCTAAAATAAAACCTCCTAACGTTGGTTGAAAATAACTTATGACGGTTGCATGTTAAATAAAAACATCAATTCAGAAAAAAAAAAATAAAACGCCAAATTAAATAAAAAACTGAAATTAGCTTTCTTTTTCAAGTGCTCAGCAATCCAAATAAAATTTCCAAAAAACTGAGTTCTAAATGTAGCTGTTGGAAAGCAAAAGGACATCATTACATCCATGCAATTTACGTTAAACTTGAACTTGAATCCTTGATGTACGATTGTCAAAAATTGTCCTACAGTTAGCACCATTTTCGACGACCCGCTGGTAGAAGAAAAAATAATGCAACACGATACATTGAAATCGAGTGAAGTCAAAATACAGCAATACATCATATAAATTATAATCAACAATCAAAATTTTGCTGAAAAACTGATTTTAGTCTAAAAGATTTTTAACAAATCACATTACACAGGAAATGTCGACCACAACTCAATTTGAACTAATGCTTCAAAAAATCTAGTGCGAATACATGATACAGCAATTGCGTAATGAAAATTTTAATTTTAGTAAAGAATAACCACAAAAATTTTTAATAATATTACAGTAAAACTTAGCCAACATTTGGTCCGGGTTATGGGGATTCCCCAATTTTCATGGCTCTAGTCACGCTTTCTCGAAACGAAGTTGTAGAGTAAAAAAACCAATATATACAGGGTGCGCCAGAAAGATCTGACACATTTGAAAATTTAATAGAAATCAAACGCGTTGACGAAAATAATTGATGTTTACATTTTTGGAAAGCGTATAGCATGCCATTTTGTGCGGTGTCCAAAAAACAATCTACAATGCATTTGTGACGTCATAATGGTTGATTTTTAACCCTTAGATGCAGGAATCTATGAACACCCACCAATACAGAAGCCGGGCCTGCGAGGCCCACCTGTTCTAAAGGAGTATGTTTTCATTCGCGGTTGTGTTTGTTGGTATATATTGGAGCATTCACACTCAAAGTACAGTATTGTAGAAGTATGTTTTATGTATTTTGGTTCCAGTGTATAACTTTATGTACAAAATCAGAAAGAAAATCAAATCCAAAACTCACTCTGGAGACATGTACGTACTAAAATAAGAAGACAGACAATTGTTACAAACGACATGACTATGTTCCTTACACACGTTTTTGTTACATTTCTTGCATACCATAGCACTTTTACGATCTTTTTTCGAAGGGCAATAGTGGCAACGTTTTCGCTTGGTTACAGGTGTCTCGCAAACAGTGCCTACATTTTCTTCTCTTCTGACCCCGCATCGTTCCATTGCCACAAGTACAGTTGACCGTAGGTTTGTAGTCACTCTCAGTCGCCTTCTCATTTGTGGAATTACCAATTCCTTTGCGAGATTTCGCAGAAACAATCTTCGCTTGTGGGTCTTTCCTACTTCAAATTCCGGATTCTGTGTTGAAAAGATGAGGAAAGCATTTAGCGCAGCAACATCCAGCAAATTGTACCACATCACTACTGGCCATCTTTTTGTCTGCCGCTTGCAACTATATGTGCGAATCATTTGGTCGAAGGTGTCCACTCCTGCTTTGGTACTATTGTAGTATTGTATTACCTCTGGCTTTTTCTTTGAACTGCCTTCATCAATAGCTTTGTCATGATGCATAGTACTCAGCATTATAACCGCCTTTCCTTTCTTTGGTACATAGCTTACCATAGTGGTGTTACCCTTGAAGCCAAACTCAGTGCTGTACCGTTCCCGACTTTTACTTGCTTTCATAATCGGGGGTATATCCGGTTTATTTTGTCGAAGGGTCCCAACTAATGTTAGGTTTTTGTTCAGCAGGGATTCAGCCAATTGCACGCTTGTGAAAAAGTTGTCTGCGGTTACATTGCGACCACTGTGCTGCAAAGGGGAGCACAGTTCATGCTCAATACTACTACCCACGTTTCTCTTCACTTCCTCACCTAGTTGTCTACCAGTATAAACACTTCCGTTGAAGCCATAGTTTGTTATCGAATCACATAACCAGAAGATTTTTATGCCGTATTTTCCTGGCTTGGTTGGAATATACTGAAGAAATCTACATCGTCCCTTGAAAGCCACCGGTTGCTCATCAATAGTAACACATTCGTGTGGACTGTACCATTTTTTGCAGTTTGAAATAAAAAGTTTCCAAATATATCTAAATGCTGCCATGTGGTCTGTCTGCAGGCGGAATTCTCTCGTTCTTTTGTCATCAAACCTCAAAAAGCGACGGATGTCTTCGAATCTTTCTACAGACATGGTTGCCTCGTACATAGGGTTTGAGAAGTCATTCCCAAACAACTCGCGTGTTGATACGTCCCACTGCTTTTCAGAGCCAGCAAGAAGTACAAGCCCAAAATAAGCTAGAAGTTCTTCCTTAGATACATTGTTCCACCGCTTTCTTCTACTACTCGCCACTCTCCTTCCTTCCAAGTTTGTGCATTTACACACCTCATCCAGAATCTCTTCTGATAAAAACAGTTCAAATGCATTGGATGGAGAATTTGCTATCACAGTCCGTTTAGGGCCTGGCTGTTCATGCATAATATTATGCCTTGGGGTCCTACTTGGAGGAGGGGTATCCGATCTCCAATATGTGCCATTGTGATCAGTCCGATTAGCGATTTCTGTGTGCAGTTCATTGTCTTCATCAGAACTGTCATCGCTTGATTCCTCTGAACTCTCAGACGATGAAGGAAAATTGCTAGAGACTGGCTCAAAATCTTCATCCTCTGAACATTCTGATTCTTCGTCTACGCTCAAAACACCCTCTTCAATCATATCTTCTACTTCGTCAAGCGTTAGCTTATCACCTTTACGCTTGGCCATCTTCACTAGAAACAAACCGCAATACTAACAAGCAAAAATTACTAACGATCTGACTTCAGTCAAACGTTTTTCTACGTTCACAACCTAAGCAAAGACCACGTGCTAATCTAAGTAAATGGCCACTAGAGGCAGTAGAGATTTTTTAGGCTGTGAAAAAATGATAGAAACAAGTAGCAAAAGAGACATACTCCGAAAAATATCTGCCTAATATTGTAAAACGATCGAGGCAAAGCAAAAAAAACTGGAAGTCCAAGCGAAAGTGGCACCCCAAAAATTTAGTATAGTCTAATGAAACGGGTGCCCCTCCCACCTCGAAGGTTTTTTTTTCTGGATCAATCCACGAAAGCAATCTAGCATAAGTTGCAGAAGAATACCCGGAACACCTCGGCCATATGTTAAGTAGGATCGACATAAATTTAAAAAAAAAATCCTTGCCGGGCCTCCCAGACCCATTCCTGCATCTAAGGGTTAAATTAATGTAATTTTTAAAATTGTGCTTTATTTGCTAAAATGAAGTGGTTGGGCTCACACCGTTCTTTCGTTGTGGAAACTTTTTTTACGAACAGTGGATCAATAACTGCGACTCAAAGATTATTTCGTACGCACTTCAAGCTTGGAAGACACGATCCAGTGCCAAGTCGAAACACAGTTTTGTTGTGGATAAAGAACTTTAGAAAAAATGGATCTGCACTAAAACGACGATCGACCGGCCGACCTCGGACTTCCACAACTCCAGAAAATGCAATGGCAGTAAAAGCGTTAGTTCAACAATCTCCACAACGTTCTGCGAGAAAACACGCAGCTGCTTTGAGGATTTCCGCAACCAGCGTTAAGAAGAATTCTTCACAAAGAACTGCAAATGCATCCGTACAAGATTATGTTGGCACAAGAACTAAACGAAAATGACTTTGAAACCCGAAGAGCTTTGTGTTTGGAAATTCAACAAAATGTTCGTAAGGATGCTTTGGTGCTATACAGCGATGAGGCTCATTTTCACTTGTGTGGTACCGTTAACAAGCAAAACTTTCGCTACTGGGCTGAATCTAACCCTCGTTCGCTGCATGAACGTCCGTTGCATTGTCCCAGAGTGACGGTGTGGTGTGCAATAGCAAGGTTTGGCATATGGGGTCCGTATTTCTTTGAAGAAGAAAACGTTGTGGCAACTGTAAATTCTGATCGATATTGCAAAATGCTAGAGAATTTTTTGAAACCAAGATTGAACGAGCGTGAAGATCAACACCAACTTTGGTTTCAACAGGATGGAGCAACAGCCCACACTTCCCGAAATGCAATAAAGACTTTGAAAGAAATGTTCCCTAATCATTTGATTTCCATGCGTGGTGACATTGGCTGGCCACCAAGATCACCTGACTTGAATCCATGCGATTATTTTCTCTGGGGTTACCTGAAATCGAAAGTGTACACTCAACGCCAACGATCAGTAGAAGAGTTAAAAGACGCAATACGACATGAAATTGCTGCCATAACACCCATGATGATCAACCGAGTAATCGACAACTTTCATAAGCGTGTTAACCTCTGCGTAAACAATCACGGCAAGCACCTAACTGATTTAATTTTTAAAATCTAATAAAATGCATCGTTGTTATTTTGTTATTTTACGTTTTTATTTAAAAATGTTGTAGTGTTTGGTTTTTAGTGTTATTTTGGTTTTTATATTGCATTAATATAATTGTTATTTTGCATTTAAAAAGCACTTTGCTTACAAAATGCCATAATTTTCAACATCAACTATTATTACGTCACAAAATGTAGTGTTCATGTTTCGCGTATTCCACACAAAATGGCATGCTGTACGCTTTCCAAAAATGTGAACATTTCCTGTTTTCGTCAACAGGCTTGATTTTTATTAAACTTTCAAATGTGTCAGGTCTTTTTGGCGCACCCTGTATAATCAACACCCTGAAAAGTTAGTCAAAGGCCATTTCTTGGCTCAGTCTAAGCAACACTCTTTAAATTTCTGACAACCACACCAAAATTAAGCTTGGAAAGTAGAGGCAAAAACACGTAGTTTTTCATTGTATCAATAAAATATGCCCACATACCATTGCTTTTCTGTTTATACTTATAAACTACACAATCTTAAGACATCATTTGATTCGAACTCTTTTCAAAAACGATTCTAAAATCTCCAACAACTAAAATCACAAAACTGATAAGTTTTTCCCGATCAACATCGCTACACAAAAGCAGTGTTGATCGACAATCAGTTTCTTGGATAACAACGCTTAGTAATTTGTCACTTCAAATTATAGTTTTCACTGCGATATCGACTGATTAAATACAACTTCTAACGGAAACAACATACTTGAATCATAATTGCACAACCTCCGACGATAATATTAAATTGGAAATTCATCCCATAGTGGCAAAATGATGGGAAGATCTTGAGTAAGCTCAGTCACGTGAGGTTCTAATAGTTTAGCAAGAAACAAGTTACCCTGGTTAGTAAAATGTAAGCCATCACTTAATAAAACCTTGTAATCTTCGAGACTCATCATCTTTTCCCATATATTAACAAACCGACATTTTTTCAGCTCCGCTACCTGTATCAACAAACAAGCTTTTCAAAAACCTAAAAGCGTTCAATGTCAGCCAATTCCCTATATGGTTGGGCTCTTGACAAAAATCTTTCTAGCTTAAAACTCTTCCGTAGCAGCGTTTGAAGTGCGACTACATCACTGAATCTGAACGAAATACGTTCTTCGTGATATCAAAGGTCTTCCCATAACTGGACGAATAAAGATTTTACAGCGATCAAACACTCATATTTTGCTCTGCTTAACAGAGAAACAAACGTTTCAGTATTTTAGTTTCCTCTCATAAGTAGTGGCTCAGAATATATATGTATATCAGTAATCACTGCAACTATCAACATCACATGTTCTTACTCTTCGACAAGCAGAAGCAAACTGTCCAGTAACTTCGTTTGATCGATCACAAACATTACCTTTTCCATTTTCAATCATATATTTCAACCAAGCCTAAATTAAATGCATTAATGAGATTCTTATTCACCACTATTCCGGCGTTCGATTTCATCTTAACGTACACAATTTTATTTCGCATCAAATTTGCTGTGCCTGATTTTCAGTGAAAAAAACAAGCAAAAACGAAGCTCCAATATTGACAAGCCATTTCACATTTTATTGTTTATGGCAAATCTATTCGTGTAAATTTGTTTGTCACACAGCTTCAACTTCACTTTTTCGGAGAACAGGAAACCGTTTAGGAGCAACACATCTATTTAACTCGAATGGCACGAGATTTAATTTCAACCTATATTCTGACACTTAAAATAGAGTTCTATACTATCTATCTGTCATTTTACCCATCCTTAAGTCGTTTGATACGTAGCTTACTGAAAAGTAACATTATTTCGGATAGGCTTTAACAAATATTTCCGGTTTTACCCTACACGAAAGAAATAAGTTAATAAACTTTCACAAATTTTACTCTACGTTAAAAATGATAAACAATAAACGATAGGGTGTTCTAAACAATCGCCCGCGAACTCGATAGGTGGACTTAGATACTACTAAAATGCGGAATTCCATGTAATTGTGGATCAGCGTTGGACTTGAAATTAGAATTATGGTCAGTTCGAGCAATACGGCCGATTCTTTAGGAGACCCATTCTCTCCTTCTTTCAAATATAGGAGGCCTATCTCATAGTTTGAACTAATGAAAATTCATAAAAACGTTCAGTTGTTAAACCATTAAACGCATTTCGCAGTTTTATTCATGTTTTAGTAAAAACCAGCCAGAACTTTTTTGTAGACCACTCGCAGTACCTTTTCATCCACCGCAGGAGGGGTAATTATTATCAACTTGTTTGAGTCAACACCAAGTTTTTGGAACCGATCAACAATTTTCTCAAGATTAATTTCATACTTTTCAAGAGGAACTGATTGCCGTTGATTTGTTGAAGAAAGAGTTGCATCATTTGCTCCAAAAAAAATTGTAACACAAGCAACATCCTAAATTTCACAGCAGAGTTAGAGGGTGGCTAGTGATTTCGTTATAATTCCTTCAATTTTCGGCGTCAGAGTATATGATTTAATCCTGCAGAAAACTGGCAGGATCATAAAACAATCTTTTATTGAACAGATTTAAGCCACAACGACATTTCTGGCAGTGATGGTCTTTTTACAAATTTGCTATTGTGGTGAAATCACTGAAAAAAGATGGAATTCTTGTAGGCCTGAATGAATAATTTATTAACAGGGCATGGGGAATAATGAGCATGGGGCATAATATGCATACTGCATAATGAGTATGGAGAATAATGAGCAAGAGCATAATTGGGTGGGGATAACTGACATGGGGCATAATGGGGATGGACATTATAGCCTTGGGGCAAAATGGCCATGGGGTGACACAGGCCTGGGACAACACGGGCAAGGGTAATTTGGGCGTGAAGAATTTGGTAGAGGACATGGAGTATCATGAGCTCATAGGAACATGATCATCATGCAATATGTGCACATATGGCACTATATAGAGCAGTGATTCTCAACCACTGCGCTGCGGCACTTTTGTGTGCTGCGAAATTATAAAAGTGTGCCACCAAATTTTAGATATATAATTTAAAATTATTATCATACACTATTTTACGCAGTGTGTTATAGGTACGTAAATAATTTTTAAACTTATTTTTTTCTATGTGTGCCGCAACAAAAAAAAGGTTGAGAATCACTGATATAGAGTAACATTATCATGGAGCATAATGGCCATAAGGCAATAGGTGTGAGGCAGTTTTTATGCATCACGTATGGTAATAGATTAATAGGCATTAATAAGCAATAATCATGGGTCAAAGAGCATTAGCCCCGTGGGTAGAAATGTGTATGGGGCGGAAATCGTGCTGCATAGATCTCATTTAGGAAATCGGCATGTAAGCTTCGTGTAGGAAATACGAAGGTGCATGTAAACTTCAGTTAGAAAAGACGAAGATGCATAAAATTATCATTAGGAAATGCGGAAATTCATGGTATACTGTTCTTTTGGTAGCCTAATCGGAAAAATAATTAGTTTTTGATCAATTGTTTAACAAGGCAATCCTCAGTTCAATTCGTGATTTTTTCTTAATCATTCTATTGAGCTCTCAACTACTTTTTCGATCAACAGGCAATTAACCAATACATCAGGCTGTATGCCCTGTTGCCTTTTCAATCTATTTTGGAATCCGTCTCCCGCTCATCTGACTGAGTTCCTTCAATCTGACACCAAACGGTTTTCAGTTCCTCAATAAACTCCCCATCTTTTTCCTTACTCCTGCTGATCGATAGCCTATGCTCGACAAACTTTTTATATTTTTTTCTGAATGACTAATTTTTGCACCAACTAATCAAGAAAATAGATAGATGCATAGTTAACTCAACTTAACTTTTTAATTTGATTCATATGGATCTTGATTTTTTGTTTTTATCATCTTCCGTAAATTTCCCTATTTCTGCAACTCGTTTGCAAGGTAGAGATGCTTTGACTCAACTTAAATATCTTTCATTTATTTGGATGTTTATATTTTACTTCGATCATCGTCTGTAAATTTCTGTATTTGTGAGATTTCCGTTGTTTAGTGGGTAGTTTTTTCCCATACTTGGGCAATTCTGTATTTTAGTGTACCCAGTCACAACACCATACATTTGTTAGTTGAAAACGTTTGCAGTATAGCAAAGAGGCATCTACGATGCTAGTCTAGAATATCTTTTCATCATTTAAGGTGAATCAAGAAAGAGTGACTAGTTTATTTATGCAGGTGCAGTGCGCGAGTTATTAACAGATAATATTTCATTATTCTGCAGTGGAATCAACTGTCAAAAGGGTGATGCAACATATGTATTTAGATTTTGCCTTATCTTGTGATTTAATTTTTTGGATAACATCAAAAGTTAAAGCTATCAAAACATCTAAAATTCAACCGTACATCAAAAAACTACCCTAAAGAATTTACGAAAAGTCCCAACAACGAATTATTCTGCAATTTGTTCAGCTGTACGGTTTCTTGCAGCAAATACTTTCTTGTTGCAAGTCATCAAATTATGTCCAAACACCAAAAAGCTTTAGCACATCCCAAGTTCTTATCCCAGACACTTTGCAAACGTTTTCGAAGAGCAGTGACACCAATTTTATGGAACCGGTAGCCAAGGCTTTTGTGTCTGCTGATATTCCTTTGAACAAGCTAAATGATAAGCATATCAAAAAACATAATTCACGACATTAGTCACAGTTTGCTATCTAAAACTACTTGTGGAAAAACAGTGCTGCAATTAAGCGCAGATGAGTTACAGGGAACAAGAAATGCTTTACATGACAAACAAATTTTTCTGGTTGTTGATATAAGCACTCTATCTGGCATACAATATTTAAATATTCTAGTTGGAAGTTTTAAGATATCTCACGTCAGTTATCTGTACGACTGTCAACCACTACGATGGGTGCTAAATAGCAACAGCATAGCTCAAGTGCTTGACGATGCTGATAGATCTCTTCGAATCAACAGAAACTCTCTCTATCTTTTATTGTCTAATGCAAAATATATGGAGGCTGCAGGGGCAATACTAAAATCTCTGTTTTTTTGAGCAAGCATATCTATTGAAAATTTATACGTTTTCGGCAATTTATTTAGCCCTCGTAAGAGAAATTGTTTTGATCTTAACTGTATCAGCAAATTTTACCAATGAAAAGCAGTGTACAAATTCCTAAGTTACGACGTTTTTTTGACTCACAAAGCAACTAGTATTACGCAACGAAAGTTTACAAATATAGATGATGACAAAATAGGCTAAATGATTATACAGGAGAGTACTGACGCAAATATAGTCACAAAAAGACACATAAAACTGTAGATTTATGTAATAACTAAACGAATTGGCTGATTTCAAGAGGCCGTATATTCTTGTGGCCCACTTATATAAGAACTTTGATGTCTTCATTACAATGTCACTGGGATAAGCTTCAGATAACGCAGTGGTGGAATTGATCTCCAAAAAAAAAGTCATTGCTTCTCCAATGCCAAGATTGGCCAGTTCACAATACCCAAGTGAAGTAAATCTTCGGAGAGGGAAGTAAAAAAGGTCATTGCACCTCTAATTCACAGGTGCTAGTCCATGTGGACCAGTATTTCTCAACCTCATTTGACATGCATGCAGACAGACATTTGTGACCCACCGGTTGCAGACATTTGTGGCCCACCAGTTGAAAACCAGTGACTTAAATCAACTAATGTGGAATGGACCCAAACCAACTTCACAGGCAATATTTCAGTGCCAAAATTGCAGAGTTAATGTTTACAAAAACAAACAGCTGAAATTAGCAATATTTTCCCTTAACAATAACTATGCAATACAACAAATGCTAGTTTCAAAACAGTGAATCCCACCTTTACATTGATATACACAATATGTTTGGAGCCAAGCAAAATAAACCAAACCTACATCAATTAAAAATACCAATTATGGGTCTTGAAGAAACATACATACGAATTTCCCTTATAAAACACTCAAATAGCTTCACCAATTACCTTTGTAACAAGATTGCCATCAATGAGTTCATCTAATATTTTCATAATAAATTCTGTTGTATAACCTGAAAATCCACGATTTATGACATCACACTTTCTTTTTACAAGATTTGCAACATAACCACCCCAACCAGTACCATCAAATGAATGCTGAGTGAGAGAATCACCTAGCAATATTACACGAGGCCAACAGTGCATGGCTGACACTTGATTAGTACAAACTAATCAATGAACTAGTATAATCTGCAATAATAACAAAACTAAGCTTGAGAAAGCAGTTCAATAGTGGCATGAAAAATAATTAGGAAGTGACTATTTTGATGTCGACAACGTTTACCCCTGGGGACTATTTTGCCATAATCATCCATAGGTGTTTATATTGCCATAGTTGCTAAAGTTCTGCCAGTACTGTGTGGCACATGGATAATGCACCTGCCTTAATATGCAATGGTTGCGCATGATAATCTTAACTCGTCGTCATCATATGGCAGGGTATCTATGATCCAGGTCAGACACAAGAAAAGGATGGGGACCGAGGGTTTGTCCTTTTACAATTTTGGCTGACAGGGCACTAAGAAAAAGGCAGTGTACACAGGAGGGGGAGGCCCAGTATGTGAATGTACATGGTAGTGTACAGGGTGAGGGAGTGCACACTGTGGGTGCAAATTTTTTAATTATTGAAATTAACCAATCAGAAACGACCAAAAGTCACACCTTTGATATGTTATTAAAGTTGACCAATCACAAATAACTCATGGAAAAATAACCTCTAAGGGTAAATTGTCGTTGACAGTAAAATAGCAATTGCCAAACAATTACGGTACTTAATGTTAACAAACAAACAAGAGTGGACTATAAAATTGATGATCAGTTTTTCTGCAAAAAAACCTTGCTCTGCTGCAATTTGACTTTAGTAGAGGAGAAGTCAAATAGAGATTGGCAAAAAAAAATTGATTCTAGCTTCATTGCAATGTACATATGAAACAATTATTTGGTGAAAAAACAAGTGGTATTTGACATTAGACTGTGAGATACTTCACCCAATTAATTTTCTTGCCTGCAACAATTTTTAGCTTTAGTATATATTAAAATTAGAGAGTAGGTACTTTGTCACCGACTGCATTTCACCTTTAAATTTATTTTGCAATTGAATGTTTTTGATTGGTCAATTTCTATGTATTAAAATCATGCCTTTTAATCATTTGTGATTAGTACTGCTTACCTCTGAGCACCATAGCTAGTTGTACCAACTGAAATAGCTCACACCTTCAGCATTAAAACATTAAATAGAAGGCACTGGCTATTTTGCCATTGACAGCATTTGACCCTTGAACATTTGAAAGCTAGTTTGCAGTCAGACATTTATGATTGATCAATTTCAATGACCAATTAAAAAAACTTGGACCCCACTGTACACTGCCTTGTACATTCACATACAAGACTTCCCTCCAGTACACACTGCATTTGTCCAACTACCTTACCAGAGAAGATTTTAATTGATAACCATCACATTTGAAGGCAGATGCACTATTCCCTACACTATAGCATCACTGCCAAAGCTTCTGCAAATATGGCTATTTAAACACATGTGAATGATCACGGCAAATAGCCTACGAGGGTAAAATGTCATCAATAGCAAAATAGTCACTATTTAGACCAAAGCTGCCTTGTGGGTAAACGAGCAGGAAAAATACAATCTTAAAATCACTGGTAAGGCAGCAAACAGGCAAAACTTTTTTTCAGTACAATTGTGAGAACAGAGGAATATGAAAGTTTTTCTTCACAAAATTCTTGTATTTCAACTTAACCCTTTGAGGGATAATGTAGCACATATGTTACATGATTGTTAGTTGTCATATCTTTATGACGTAACAACCAATTTTCTGAAATTCATTGCAATTTTGTTGTTTCTAAACAATAAAGGAATTGTCTCAAATTTTATGAATTAGAATCTTATGATCCTCAAAGGGTTAAGCAATATTTATTACTTTTTAACTGCTTTTATATTTTATTGGCAGTGGCTATTTTGCCATCAACGACATTTTACCCTTAGAGACTATTTTGCCATGAGTTATTTGTGATTGGTCAATCTTAATGACATATTAAACATGTGACTTTTGGTCATTTCTGATTGATCAATTTTAATAATTATTTAAAAAATTGTTAGACCCCAGTGTCCACTCCTCCACTCTGTACACTACCCTGTTTGTTCACATACCAGACCTCCCCCTCCAGTGTACACTGCCTTTAAGCACCCTGCCAGCTGAGATTTGAACCCACAGCCATAGCATTTCAAGACCGGTGCACTATTTGCACCACAGCATCACTGGCAGAATTGTAGCAATTATGGCAATATAAACACATGTGAACGATTATGGCAAAATAGTCTCCAAAGGTAAAATGCTGTCGACTGCAAAATAACCACTTCCTATTTTATTCTTTCCTCCTCATTTTCTCATTTTAATAATTTTCTCCAAAATATTGTTATATAAATTTGGGGCCAAATTTTTCCAGAAGTGGAAATTTTCTCCAAAGTTGAAGCCCTGACATCAGTTTAGGTGCTAAAAATGTTTTGATCAAGTTATAAACCTATTCAATAAAAATTAGGCAGTGGCTATTTTGCCGTCGACGGCAATTTGCCCTCAGAGACTATTTTGCTGTGAGTTATTTGTGATTGGTCAATTTTAATGACGTACTAAACATGTAACTTTTGGTCGTCTCTGATTGGTCAATTTTAAAAACCAATTAAAAAAAATTTTGCACCCCCAGGTCTCTATCCCCCACCCTGTACACTCCCTTGCAGTGTACACTGCCCCGTACATTTACATATTACGTACACTGTCCATGGGTTCCCCAGGAAGTTACACAAATTTTATTTTATTAATTAAATCAAACGCTGTTTTTTGCATAAGACAATTGAATTATTGCACAAGGGTTCCTCGAGCCACTAGAATGTTTTCTTGGGGTTTCGCTCCAGCAAAAAGGTTGAAAACCACAGCAATATACAAGTGACACGACCATAACTTCGCATCGCGTGACACTAAACTGTGTAAAAAATGCTGAATTTTTATTTTTCTCCGCCGGGGAATCAATGCTAACAAGCTCAAAAATGACCAATTTTTAAACCAAATCAAGCTTACATCTACAAACTATAAATATTTTTTTGTAGCCAGTATAATTAAACTAAACTAAATTTAACGTGGAACAAAAAAGAAATGTGAGTTTATTAAACGTAATCTGCCGCAAGGCTGGTCTCTCGTGACATCATGCCGCCAGTGCTTTTAATTTCAGCGGTTCTTTTATTTTTTTCCCAACTTTTTCCGCTTTTAATATCATACACTGTCACTGCTTTTTTTCTCTTGGACGTCTTCGTTTTATTTTTCAAACAACGCTGTTCTAAACAAACGTGCATGGCTTTTGTCAGGGACGTCTAATCTTTTTTCTGATGGGCCAAATAGCAAATTTAAGTGTTTTGTCAGGCGACAGAAATACTTAGCCTAAATATAATTTTTTTTGTACGAATTTTTTGTCTTAGCATTTGGAACCATAAGAGTTAGCGAAAAGAAAATCAACCAACCTCCTCCTACTCGGATCCCGCCTCAGTTTTAATCCCACTCCAACTTTTCTTGGGGTCACCTTCGACCGCACTCTTTCCTTTTCTAAACATGTATCTTCGCTGAAGGCCAAGTTTTTCCCACGTCTCAAAGCCTTACGCTGTATCTCTGCTTCCTCATGGGGCCCCTCCAAGGAGTCCCTCTCTGTTCTGTATAAATGTTTTCTTCGGTCCCTTCTTACATATGCTTCACCCGGATGGTTTCCTTTCTCAAGCGTTACCAATACCACCAAATTGGAACGCCTCCACCGAGCGGCCAGTCGCGCCATCACCGGCTGCCTCTCGTCCTCCCCTATCCCACTTCTTCTCACCGAGGCTTCTCTACCTCCCCTACGAGTCACCCTGACTCATTTCACTCTTTTATCTTATAAGCGGGCTCTTCGTCTCCCAACCTCCTTTCCTATTTCAGGTTTGGCCAGACTTGGAGCGAAACCAAGACTCTGCAGATCGTCCCGGAGAGCTTTTGCGTCCACTCACCCGCTCATGCTTCCTTCTACTTGTTCTAGGGAGGCTTTTCTTACTTGCCCTCCCTGTCCTCCTTGGAATCTTCCTTCCTTCACGGTGGAGTCCATTCTTTCCACTCCATGCTTTCGCTCTAATCCCCCTCTCACTCGCCAAGGTGCGGCTCTCGCCCACCTTGACTCTCTCCTCCCTCATGATCTGGTGCTTTGGACAGACGGCTCTGTTCCATTTCCTTTTGGCAAGGGCGGCTCCGGCGTACTTGCCAACTGCTCTCTCTGTGGCACTGAGGCCACTCTTTCCTTTTCGGCAAGCCCAGTATGCTCAAGTTTTTCCGCTGAAGCCTGCGCCATTCTGCACGCTCTTTGCTGGTCTCAGCAGCACCAACAAGTCCGCCATTTCTCTTCTCTTCTCCTACTATCTGACTCTCGTTCTGTCCTCGCCGCCTTGTCCTCTCCTCCATCTTTCCTCTTATCCCAAACTCTGTGGCAGATCAGGCAGGAACTGTCTTCTCTCTCTTTCTGTTCTATCAGACTACAATGGGTCCCCGGACACTCGTTTCTCCCGGGGAACGACACGGCCGATGAGCTTGCCAGACGGGGTGCGCTACTTGTGCCCTCCGCAATCCCTTGTAGTCTCTCTCCCCTTATCTCTCGTATCCACTTTCGTCTTTTCTCGCACTGGAGGCGTACTGTCTCATCCAAATATTTTGACACACATGTTCCCTCGATTTCCATCGATGAACTTGTGCTCCCTCGTCATGCTCGCTGTGTCCTCTCTCGTCTACGCAGCAATGGACACAGCCTTCTTTTAGGTTCCTATCTTTCTAGGATTGGTAGAATCGAGAATCCTTCTTGCAGCACCTGTGGACACCCCTCCCAGGACACCTCTCATCACATTCTGCACTGTCCAGCTACGGACTCTTTGCGCCGCTCACTCTTTGGCGACTCTCTGTCTCTTTACGACCTCTGGTCCAGACCCTGGAGAGTAGCCCGGCTTCTGGGGATCCATGGTCTTCCGCTATGCCCCCATCCCTCGGAAGGGGTCGGGTAAACAACAACAACAACAAAAGAAAATCAATGCCCCCCAAGAAAGAAAAAAGGCCCTGATTTTAAAATCTGTTGAACAAAAAAACGGTTTTCACTTTCTTATCGGTTTAACAATGCAACCACATAATACTTAACTTTTGATTTAACAGTGAGTCGCAGGTAAATACAGAGGCGGTTACCAAATTCAACCAGCCTGGGAACTTTGAAATAAAACCGGCCCGTTTTTGGCAACTAATTGCAAATCTTGCTAAAACGTTTCACGGTTCATCTTACAAACTAGCCTACATCATATTTAGCCCATTTCAAAAAAGATTATTTAGAATTAACAAACAAACATTATCAAACACTATTTGCAGAGCAACAGTCTTTGCATTTCTGCGTTCATTTTTGCTAGTTGGTCGATGATCGTATGGTTCGAAATGCGTAACAACACGTCTCGCCAAAAGAAGGGAATCCAAGCGATCTTCGCTTAGCTGATTTCTTAAACAGTTCTTTACATATCTCAGCTTGAAAATCATAGGCGAAGTTGGGAGATTATAAAACCTTTTATAAACCCTTTTGTTATTTGTAAAATTATAAACCCTATTGCACTCGAATGCTGCGTTACCAATTAGGTGCAAGGTTTTATAATATCTCAACTTGCTAAAGTTTCTTTCACAATCAACTTGTGTAACGAAAAGAGTAAGGATTACTTTGCATGCCTGATATAGAAGAGAATAACTTCTGCAGTACATTCTATATTTTCGAATCGCAGTATAACAGCATAGAAAACAATTTTGACATCGACATTTTCGAATGTTGGGGCTTTCGTGCGATCTCACATCTTCGTCATCTGTTTTTTAAAATTAAAATTTAAGTTGCATGAAAGAAAATTTATTAGTATCAGCACAGTTGGCTCGCGAAAAGTGCTGGATGATAATATCAGAACAAAATTTTGATCAAATAACAACATTTCCATCGGTATGGAAAATAGGCATCAAGTAATTATAGGCTCGGGTTGTATCATACAGTGAGATAAAAGGTCAAAACATTAGGACCTGTAAATAGTTTGTCAACAATAAAATCAAAAAAATAATCACCTGCTTCATCTAATTCAGTGCAGTATCCAAGTAAGATCTTTTTTAATTCCGGCCATTTTGATGCGAAATCCAAGAGCTCTTGCCAAAGATCTTGCTGAACAGGAGAATCTGAACTTTTATTTGGCAAAAGGTTGCGTATCATATTCACAGCTGAGATAGAAATCCCATTAAGAACTGTTTCAGAAAAAAGCATTTGGGATTGAAGTAGCATATAACTTTTTATGCGTAGAAAATCTATGCAAACTTTGAACCACTTGATCTAGAATTCTGTTATGTACATCGACCTCAAACTTTTTCATTGTGTTTGAAAGACATTCATCCAAGGGTTCATTTTTCTTTTTTCTAACCCGTTTAGCAGGAAAACTGCTTTCAATCAAGACATCACATCCACATTCTTCCAAAACTTCATTGGCATGTTGAACAAAATGGTCAGTTTTGGTTACAACCATTGCAAAATCGCAATGAATCTGTTGAATATCCTTTTTCGTAGCTTCCACCAAGTTAAAAGCATTAATGAAATCCAGTCCAGAGGTCTGCAAGTATTTTGAAAGTGCAGAGGTTATCCCCATGATGCGTAGATAAGTAATGGTGGTCAAAATATATTGGTGTCGAATCATATTATCTAACCTGACACTAGCATCAAACCGCGCTTCAACACTTAACTTTTCAGAAGTAGAAGCACAATACAGAACTTCAATTACGCCGCAGAACATGCCGCTGGAACCATCTTCAAATGTGCCGAAAATTTTTCGAAGACATTCGTGCTTAGACACCATCTAGTTGCTCCAATCAAGTTTAATCCACTCTAAATGTCATGACCATGTCTTTGGCTCATCTGCTCTTTCCACATGTCCATTCGCAAATATGATTCTCGAAAGAACACTCCAACCTTTTGAACTATTCCAAATAAAGATATGCCTGCATGATTAGTCGTAGTAACATCACAGAAAACCAAGTTGAGAACGTGGGCATAAGCACTATGTGTGAATGTGACCAGGAGATTCTTTTTCAAGAAAAGCTGTAAATCCATTATACTGTCTCGACATGTTTGATGCTCCATCTGTACTGTCGGAGATGCATTTGAAAAGTCTATGTTTTGCTTCTGCAAAACTTGTTTCAACAAATTACGCAGGTCTGCTCCAGTTGCCGAATGACTGTCAACAACGGCAAGAAGTCGTTCTTCAACGTTTTCCCTAACAAAGCGTAGAATAACTGAACATTTGTCTGTTGAAGTTATACCTTGAGTTGAATCGATTTAAACTGAGTAAATGCCTGCTTCTCTAACGGAGTTTGAAATTTCTTAGATATAATAGCAATGATAGAGTTATCAGTAGTTTTGGAGATAAATGTATTTCTGTTTGAACAGCTGTGCTTGCACTTGTCGGGTTTGTTTTGCAAACATTTTTTGATAACATTTTCCAAATGATACTTTAGAATGTTATTGTACTTCACAAGAAGAAGTACAGTTTCCAAGAATGTCCCTTGATCAACTTTTTCATCACATAAAGTACACCGCTTCCGAACTCCCTGTACCCTATAGCTCGTACCCATTGTTGAAGTGAGGAACTGCTATACTGGCCGTTTCACTGCTGCTTCTACTTGGGAGATCCTGTCTCTAACTGTCTTGCTCACCAGAGGTCTTCGAAGCACGAGCACTCACCAACTTGAAGAACATCAAAGGTTGTATTAAAGGAGAACAGAAATTTTGCTCACAAATTAGCTGTACCACATGCACCAATTGCGACACGCTAGGCGTATCTCGCTCTAGTTGTTACAAGATATTAAAGACTACTGAGAAATCTCCTAAATACAATCCATGAAAATAAAGATATAAGCGAACGTGAAACAAGCGTATATTAGCAATATAAGGCTAGCATTATCTGACAATACAAGCTGTTTATTATTTCCGGGTTGACATAATACGCAGGCAAGCGCTGTTGGAAATACATAAAGAACTTGCCACTAGCATTAGTTGGTGACAAAATATTAGGTTTTCTATTCGCTACCACCCCATACTAAAACACTGCCAAAGTAGAATGAGCTCATAATCAGTCAACAGGCCTATTTAAAACCACAAATAAATATGAGATCAATCAAGAAATTGTCACATAACCATTAACAAGAAACGAGAGTGACAGGCGTTAAGTAAAGAGAAAACAACTTTACCGTATTAATTTATAAATGATTCACTATACCAAACTTACGGTTTTTCCGTTAAGGGTCGAACGCAATAGAAAACAAATTTGTGAAATATAAAAAACAATTTATTAGTCATCACCTACTACAAAAACATCCCTATTCCCCATTTATTACAAATGACAATCTATTAAATGAGGCGGCAAACACAACAGCTTCCGAACTATTATGATATAAAGAACATTAGCAGTTACTTTACTAAAAGGACAAAAACAACTAAACCAACGACAGGGCACATAAATCACGTTAACATCGATTTTCCAATCATTTTCACAATGGAGACGACTTGGTCGAAAATTTGCCTTCTTTGCATTACCTGCTTGCTGTGTAATGATGTTTGACTGACAGTAAGTAGGTCCACCACTGTCTTATTACTGCTGAATCGCATGTGAGTTTCAACAGATGTCTTGTGTTTTTGAGAACTTTCGTGTTCATCAATTCGCTGGTAAATGTGTTTCCACGAATTGAAACCCGTTGGAAATTTGCTGGGGTTCTGATTGCTACTAAAAGTAGAACCATATGCAATGCAAAGATTGCAAAATATAGCTTCTTTTTCTTCACAATACGAGAGCCATAATCGCTGCAAACGACCTCCAGAGTCATCAGGTGGGAAGTACACATTTGTAGCGTTAAATTTGGTTGTTTCTGGTTGATGTTGGTGAAACTCGAAATATTCAGTTACTTTATCTCGTTTTGGTTTTACAAACCACGAGTGGTACGTTGTCACAGAAGGAATTACAATCTGTTCTCGTTGAATTTCTGAAGCTTGAGCGGATATCGCAGAATAGTCTTCACTGTCTGATATTGCTGGATCGAGATTTACAGACTGCTGACATTGACTTTCTAAAACTTGCGTTAGGGGAGCAGAGCATACTTCAGGATTATCTTGGCTAAGGCGGTCTGGTTCTGGTTCATCAGTATATACAGTCTGGACTTCGCTTTCTGATACTGACGAAATAGAAATGTCAGAGCAATTTTGATTTACTAAATCTGATGCTGATCTTGATGTTCTGATAGCAAAGCGGGATTAACTGTCTTTTGGCTTTCTGTTGGGGTGCTTGCTCTTGCAAATGCTTTCTGAATGTTCAGACATTTAGCAGCAATTTCTTTGAATTCCTTTTTTTCAGGCTCTTTCTCAGCTCCACCTTTCCGCTTCCTCGTTTCTTTTTCCATTACTTAAAATTTAGAGAGGCCTGGAAAATGGATGGTAAACAACTATGTTGCATACGCGATATCAGTTCTTCTGCGACTCTTCATTACGTCACAGTACTGCAAATTAGGAAAAGAAGTCACAACTGATGCTTTATTTATTATTTTACGTCAAGTCACGACATTCATATATCACAATAAGAAAATTGTAGATAGGCAATACAAAAATACTGTTACTGAAAAATAATTGCGAAAACATTATGTATGGAACTGGCTCAATTTTTTTTTGATCGTTTATTAGCTTCTTAAAGTTAGTTTTGAGGCAGTCCAGTGAATCGCTGGACCGGCCCACAGTCGAGCGGCCCACCAGGAAACTCCCGAATTCCCGCCGGGCTAATCCGCCTTTGAGTAAATATTAAGTAGCCAGCACGTTGGACAATGGACATCCCTGCCTTGAATAAATCCAATCTTTCTTCATTTTCTTCTACTGATCTCCGCATATAGTGTTAGTGCTTACTTTACGAGATTCATGACTTCCACATTTCTCCACCAGTCTGTCCACTTTATTCTTTCCATCTTTTTCCAAACTCACATTTCAAATCTCTCCGCGTTTGCGTCATCCGTTATCTTTAAACCAAAACTTTTAGATCCGCACAATACCAGACTTCATACGAAAGTCTTTACCAGTTGTTTCTTTAAATTCTGTCGCAGTTCAGCAATCAGAACCGATCGCAATGTGTTGAAACTAGTTTTAGCTATTCCGATTCGTGCACCAATCCCTCTTGAACATTCATTTGCTTTAAGCAAACTTTCCAAGTAAGTTACTTGAGTTCCTCTGTAGCGAACCTAGGTACGTGTTTTTCAACATAGGCGTTATGTCAGAAACTAAAATTAAACTTAAACAAAATAACAAAATTACGCATTTATCGTTTATTGTTAAACATGATTAAACAAGAAAAAGCTAAAACACGTTTCCAAATCCGATTTAACTCTATCATTAGAAGCAAAATTTGTACAAAAAAGCCCGCAAATGTATGTCTCGCCATGCGCGCGTCGTGTCACGTATCCGCAAGCACAGCGGAATCGATAACCTTCTTCGCCGATTTGGTTCTCAAGGTCGCTGGCATGAGCTATCCCTAGATGATTCATGAGTGAAAAAGCCCTCAGATGCAGAAAGATTCGTCTTCGTTCGTCACAATCTTCGGCTGATGCTGTTCTGGGAGTAAAGGGCGATGATATGTGCGCTTGAAGCTGGGTTTGGAATTGAAGACAACCGTGGTCGGTTAAAAACTGTTGCTGGCAGCGCGTGGAGAAAAAAGATCGCACCAAACCAAACTTCTGAATCAGCAATCAGCTCTCAAAATTTTCCGACTACAAGATTACACTGGAGACGGACCAGAACTGAAAAAAATAGAGAACAAAATCTTCTAGCATGTCGAAGATGTTTCATTCTTTGCTCTCAGAAGGTGGAAACTGCACTTGAAAACTTCTTTAAACATCTGGCACCACCAATGTACAAAATTTTTGTTTTTTTATTCCTTTGGTGGGTTTGCAAAATTTACTCTCAGCTCATAGGCTGGGCAGTTTTGTGAGTTTGGTGATTGATTTTTAACGCTCTTAATTCAAAATTTAGGCACTTATCAAATTGTTCCTTTTAAACTTTTTTGAAAACTTTGATTAATTTTTTTTGTTTAAAATTGAAAAACTTCGACTCAGCATTTCTTTTCTGTTTGGCTTATATCGCTTTTATTTGCTCAAAAATAAAGTTCTTAAAATCCCAAAACAAAAATTATTTAATCAATTTTTTGATTTTTCTTCAATGTCGAGTTTGCCAATTAGAGGCGTATGCAGAAATTTCTTAAGGGGCTTATTTGGAGATCAAGCGTCCACAGCGCTAAATACGGGCAAATGCATGCTGCAGTTACAATCATGGCAGTCGACAATCGTTTTCCACAAAGAGTGTGCTCTATATCGTAAGCATTATTCCAGAAACTACCGCTCAACTCGAAGAAAATAAACAAAATTACGCATTTATTGTTTGTTGTGCCATGGTCGAACAAAAAAACACGAAACGCATTCCCAAATCCCATTCAATTCAATTAACAAAAGCAAAAAAAGAAAAATTTGCGCAATAAAGCGGCCTGGAGGTGTCGGAGTTGATGCGGCGATGTCTCGACACACTCACGTCTACTCACGTCTCGACATGCTCCGACTTTGAAATCACCGAACAATCATAGCCCCCCCCCCCCTTTTAAAATATTGCATTTTACTGCTCTTGTACATCTCCAAGGGGAAACTAAAATCAAAAAGCCTCTAGCTTCTTGTCGGTCACCAACTGCACTGAAGAGACCTGATAGGTCGAAACAGTGTCACTGTCTGCAGTTCGCTAAGTGCATCGCTAGCCTCTTGCATTACTAAAATTTTTTAATTTTCCGTATGCAGAAGTGAAATCTACTACGTACATAATGGTCGCTTATTTGTATATTATACAGTACAATCAAGCTTTGTGATTGAGAATCTACGCACACCCCGGATCACATCTACGCACCCCTGGATAAGAAGCCCTGTTCTAAGCCAATCTGATTCACAAGGTCGCCGCATTCGCCATATGAGAAAGTATCTCTTCATCTAGCTGTAATCTTTTTATTATATCAGTAGATCACCCAGTCTTTATAACTTTCGTCTTGTTGATGTTCACTTTATATGACACTTCTTGACAACTTTGCTTGTTTCATTATTATCCTGGGCTAGCTAATTGAAATTAGGCTAGGGGAAAGATGGCAGCCCATTTCGAACCAGTCTTGCGTGACTGGTAGCCTCACCACCAACAAGGCGGACTGCCACTGGTGGGTACCCAAGAGTAACCTTTTACGACATGCTGGGTGAGCAACTTCACAATTGTAACCCGGTGAAGTACGGCTAGGCCACCTGTCTGCCACATAAAGGTGGAGGCATCCCGTTAAGTGACTTGCTCAAGAACACAACAAGCTAGCTTGCCGGCTTGTTCTCCACAGTATCCCTATATGCCAAGCGCCAAGCAGGGAAGCTGTGAATACCATTTTTTGAAGTATTTTGGGATGACTCGACTTAGAGAATGAACCCAAGGTCTACCGACTACGAAGCGGACGCTCTAACCACTACACCATCGCGCCGGTTTCACAATTCCTCGATGCACATCATCCATCTTCTCTTGATGTCATCTACATTCATCCATTATGACAACCACTTCAATCAGAGGTCTGTCGAATAATGGTTCGTTGAGTGGATTAATTGACAGAGTTTAATTGACCACAAAGTGACCAGCCTCTTATCGGTGAAAGATTAAGACGGAAGATTTGAGCTGATCGACCTCTAACTTGACTTGGTGATGTGACTACACTTTATTCTCAGTGTCTGGCTGTAACCATGAAAGCATGCAAATGCCCCCCTAACTTCCTTTTCAGACTGATTACTGAACAAACAATTTATACCAACCTCCTCAAATTTTACTCGCCTGCTTACCTAAGTCATACTTCTGGCTATCAATAACTAACCTACAGCAATATGACTCAAAAGAACTCTCTGAGAGAATTTGAAACCGCAGTAATCAGTACGAGCCGAGTGCATGCACTAAATAAAAACTATTACAATTAAATATTTTGGCAAAACCTTTTGAAATAGTGTCATGAAATGAGAAAACCCAGGTCTTCAATTGCAAATTCTGCGATTGGCCTCGACCTGCACCTAGAATTAATCCACTTATCATACCAATTTCACCACCACCTTATCCATTTCTTTGGCGAATTTTCCAAACTAAACTCAGAATTTTAGCCTGGAGCCAATAAATCCCACAACCATTTAATTCATCACATCTTGGTTTAACAGCAATCATTAGCGCAAATTTAAAGTGTAACGTTCAGCTTCTACCAAAACAATGAAAGAGAGAGAGAGAAAGAGATTTTCGTCATTGCTTGCAAAAATACTAAGAGTACAGGTATACTCTGGTAGGATTTTTTACGCCGTGTTTCCATCATAGTGATTATTATCTTATTTTGCGGCCAAAATAATTTAAAGGCTTGGTGCAAGAGCATGTCAAGTCATTTTTTGTAAAAAATGATCGGAACACATGCTGCAGATGAATATTTAAGTGAATATTACCATGATTTATTCACTTTTTTGCAATCAAGTTTGCCAGAGTTTTCGTTATATGTATAGCTTAAGAAATACCTTATAAATATATATTTTTTGTTGGCTCCAGTCCCGTAGCACTCCAACTTCGGGCCCCCCCCCAAAGTAAGCGCAAGAGCCCCTGCGCACAGGTCATATCACTTTAGAGGTTTAAAATTGAAAAGCTGCATTAAGAAAATACACCACAATTTGTACATAAGTAAACAGGCTAATGTCAGAATAAAGCATGCCGATACCGAAGGTGCAAGTCATAAAAAATTCGGCACCGATGCCAGAGTTCAGTAGGACATTTATGCAGACACTGCGAAACGAAAGCAATGACACTGAAAAACATGAAAAAGTTATAAAAACACAGTATCATTTAAATAGTCTGGAGCGAACCTTTTTGTTCGCAAATGCTGTTATGACATTGTCATAATCAAGAGATCGGGCGCAGTCATTTTCGATTGACAACATGGCTAATGAAGATAGTCTACTGTCTGTCATAGACGTTCTATTAAAAGTTTTGATCAGTTTCAATTTGCTGAAGCTTCTTTCAGCGCTGGCAACAGTCACGGGGCAAGTTAGTAAGATTCGAAGTGCGATGTACACATTCGGATACAATTCAAATAAATCTCTTCTTGCCAAAAGCTCAAATATACCCAGAAAATTTCCATTGTGAGGAGATCCTAAGACTTCTTCAGATCCTCTAAAAGCAAGATTCCTTTCCGATAGAAACAAGGCAATGTCGATAAGTCTCTCTAAAACATTTCTCCAAAAACGTCTTTCATTGAAAAAAATATTCATCTCGCGTTTGTCGATAGTGGATGAATTTCTTATCCCTTCAGCTAGCAACATCCATTGACTGCAGCATTCTTGGTGGGAAATGCCGTTTTCATGGTCTTTCAGTTTTTTTGAAAAACCCTCCCATGTATTTATACCACTACAAAAGGGGCTTAGTGTTTTTCCAAATAGCTTACAACAAAAGCAAAAAACTTGATCTGATTCCCCAGAATAAACTAGCCACGACCGTGAAACACTTTCACCATTAGGTAACACACGTTTGTAATGGTTGGAGGAAAAACGTCGCCTTGGAGTGGTGTTATTATATGGAAAATTCATTATTAGTTGATGTGGTTCACGCTTTACTATATCACATCGTTGAGCATCAGAAATACTTTCAGGCCATTTACATGGGTCATCAGGGATAGCGGTCAATTGAGATTCAGATATTTTTGATATTGAAGGTTGCGTATTGGCAGGTAAATCACAACTTACATTTTCTGGAAATTCACAATCACTTTGATGCTGATCGTCATAGTCTTCTTTTTCTTGTACACTATAGTTTTCTTCATCCCTCTCGGTACTAGTGCCAGGTCTACTCTGCTCAGTAATCTTGAAAAAATCTGTCATCTTGGGCAATTTCGCTACAGCATCTCGAGCAGTGGCTGCTTCTTTTCTCTTTTGAGCACCACTTTTTGAACGTTTCATTCTATACAATGTCAATAAAATACTTTATCTGCACTCTGCAGTGTATATATATTGTCCCGGTATTTATAGCCAAACAGAATTCCAGACCATTCTATGATTGTTGCGTAACAACGGCATTGTTACGTCAATCGAATATTCAAGATTCTACCAGAAAATCAATCGAAATATTCTAGATTCTGCGAGATAAAATGACGTTGCATTCACTTATGATGTCACAAGCCAATTTCTTCCTACAGTTTAAATCGGTTGTAAACAAGTCTGCTGAACTGAAAATAGTCACGTAGCCAAAAAGCAATTTCAGACTAACTTGGGCCCCCAAAGTTGGCCTGGGCCCCCCCTATTGGGGGGTTTGGGGGGCGGCTGCTACGTCTCTGGCACCAAACGATTATTTCTCTGCAACGTTGTGTAAGTCATCCCATCGTGAAAACACTTGCTCTCTTCTCCTCAGCCCTATGATGAGTTTTTTCTGTTTGGAAAATTCAAGGTCCACTTTGCTCCAAAAACTTGGTTAAATCCTTTTCATTGATTTTCTATTTGTTTAAAAACATTTTTTATAAAAAAATTAAATTGTACTCAACATTTTTTTGTAAAAAATATTGCGACACCTCTTGTGCCTGCAAATATCATGACGGTGGGTACAAGCTGGTGGTTTTGTGGCCCGTATCAACCAACTAGTGCGAGCATGCATTGTTTGATGAGTACAAGCCATGCAAGCGCGTATCCGGACAATAATTTGCAAGGGTTAAAAATTGCTTTGCTGATGCTATCTTTTATCGTAAATATGTCTAAGTCAGGGATACAACCCACTTAATATTTGCCTGCGGTCCGATGCATTGTTAAATTGTCCTTCCTAGTTAACTCGAAAGTACTACTGCATTGTTAAACCGAAACGAAGGTGAAGGTGTTTTTGTTTTGGGTACTCGGTTTGTCAATGCAACGTTTTAACTGATTTTAACATCAGGAACCATTTCTTTTTTGGTCATCAACGTTTTTGAAGCAGCATTTTGACCGGTTTGCACATCAGAACCTTGTTTTTAGGTCATCGACTTTTTTGCCGACGCCCTTGATTCCAAGCGCTTGTACATAACATTCGTCAAAAATCTTTCTATTGAGGTGCTTTTGTTGCCGAAAGAAATACTTATATTTGTTATTTGGCCCTCTAGGAAAAGGTTGGACGTCCCTAGCTTAATTGGCAACAAATTTTGGGATAAAATTTTTTAAAATGTAGGTTTTTAGTTTAAACAACATTGCAATGAGTTTAAAATTTCAGGTTTTTATATTTGTGTCACTCAACAGGTAAAGACAAGTGACGTTGGCGTTATTTGTATGATTTATGTCGCCGATTTGTATAGCGTATGCGGTTGATGAAACTACGAGTATAATGTTTTATTGAAATGCCTTTAAAATAATTCCTTTATTACTTAATCTAAAAAAAATGTTTCAGCTGGACCTGAAACTGAATTTATAAAGAAAAATATTGATATTTTTGGTTTTTACAACGTATTGCTTTATTACGTATGTTTTTGGGGTGATTCTGTGTGAAGCCGCTTTTGAAATAGAAATGTTCACTTCATGGAGCTAAAAATGTTGCTTCTTACAAAGCAAACAGCTGCCTTAGTCTTGCCTTTTTAGCTGCCTCACGAAACTGAACGTAGACATAATGGTTTGGTCTTTGATCTCATAATTTCCTAGCGTCAAACCATGCTTTAATTTTATTCAACAGAAGTTTTTATAGCACTTTGCTGTAACCTAAACCCATGCTTGAATTAATGCTTCAAGTAACGCTTTAAGTAAAACGTTTTAAAAATTCAGTCACAAAAAGTTTCAATCATTCTGAAAACCGCTTCTTATATTTCTTCACAATAGATGCTTTCATTAGATTACGATTAAATAAAAATTGAATCTTGTAATCAGAGATTTCTATTGATTAATTGTCACCCTTCACAAAAGAAACAGAATTAAGCTACCTGTTAGCCAATTAAAGTTTTAAGATGGCCGCAAATACAATTAACCCATAGCCAGTTTTAACTATTTTGTTGGCCAGAACGAAACACGTTTCTTTTTTGTGATGGTTAAAAGCGAGTAAGATGGCACTGAAAGATAGAATCGTTTATGAAGTTCAGATTTGGAAGTAGCAGACTCGCACCAAAGTTAAGGTTTTGAAGACCAGGCGAGATTTCGAAAGGCGCCCGCCACTGTAACAAGCTATTGATTGCAACTCTGGAAAAGAAATAGGCAAACCATAATTAAAACGCTTTTGAAGCACATGTCATTACTGTTGTGGTGGCGCTTAGTGATGTGCAAAGAAAATTGTTGGTCAACTAAATATGACATGACCATAAATTCTCAACCTCGGTGGCAACAAAAAATATGATAATAACTTTTTGTGGCAGCAATCTGATCCCTTTATCGGGATCAGCAAATGGAAGAAAATCATGGAGCCCAGGCACCGAGAAATTTTCCACGACCTGGTTCAAGGATCGTACAGTGACTCCCTTAAAATAAGAAGTTGTAACAGATCTAGGGCGGTTCTTGTCAAGCAGCTTGAAAGAAATTGAGTGGGCATCAATGGCCCGTGACCACAATTTTCCATGACCTCAGAATTCACGTTTTAGCTTCTAGAAGGCTCCGAGCCGGGGTAGATTCACAGCATATGAGGTCCTGGTCTAATTTATTTGTGGGTCCTTTTTAGCACCACAAAAGTTCTCAAAAGCATAAAACGTGAGAACACGCACAAAAAACGTGATCATGGCACTGATACTATGCAAAAACCTGTACTTCCGTACGTCTGGGCTCAGTCGTTTGCAACGCAAAAAATCATCTTAAAAGGCTCGCTTTCTTGCTTTTCTTGTCCGTCATTGATAAATTTTTTGTAGACTTGTGGACGAACAATGTCGTGTCGGTGGACATAAGAAAAAAAGCCAAAACTGGGATTTTCCCCATGGTGTTTTTTGTTTGTATTTTATCCTCTTTATGCTGCTAATGAACAGTTTTCTCCTGAGCAACTCAAAGCCATTATACGTAAATGTAACAGAGAATCGAAGAGCGTAAAAGCTGTGTCTAAGCCTATTTAGTGGAGACAGATAAAAAGGCTGTGTGCGAGATTTGAATCCGCGCTCTCCACCAATTATGATGGGCGAGGTAATTGGCCGCGGCAACAGAACTTACCGGAAAAAACGCCTTAGATGTTAGTTAGACCGATTTGGCTAACGCAGACTCATGTTAGTTCGGCCGACAAATGTCATTAAAAACCAAGCGCAAGGTTGTTAGTTTACAGGCATTACTATCAGTTGTGATTTGCCAACAACATTTTGCAGCCAGAAGCAAACTGTGGAAGTACACAAAATCATGTTGTTGATATTGAATTTTAAAAAAGCGCGAAGAAGCTGTTTCAGCCATAAACTTTTCGTGACAATCCCATTAGTGGCGGCATTGCGTCAAAAAGAGAAGAGCTAGGGTGGGTAAGTTGTTTTATATAATTAATCTGGACGGCAGGCAATCAGGAAAAGTAGGAGCGTACGCAGAAATTTCTTGAGGGGGGTGCGAGACATTTGTTTGTGAAGATCGGCGAACAATGAAGATAGCGCTCCAAATTTTGCGGGAATGGGCAGCGTTTATCTTTCTTTTCGAAGATCGATGTTGGTGGTGATTTAGATTGTGCTAAAGCATACCATAATGGCCTTTTTTTGAAGATCGAGTGTCTACAGCGCTAAATTTGGAAAAATACATGCTGCAGTTACAATCATGGAAGCCGACAAACACGTTCTACGATTTCCAGAGAGAAGGGAGCATAATTTTTGACAAATGATTGCTAAAATAGACATTTTACTGTTCTTAAGAGGGCGGTGCGTGCATAGGAGCTTCCTCTGCGTACGCCGCTGAGGACAAGCCAATAATAGAACTAGCATTGTAATACGCGTCAAAGAAAGTAAAAGAGCGTCACGAAAAGCTCAGGGCTAAAACAGCTTTTTTCAAAGTCATATCAAAATTTTGGGAAAATTGGAGACAAATTTTTCGATTTTTGTAATCCTCAATTTTGTTCAACAACCTTTTTTATTCCCAATTTTATTAATCTATTCTTCAAATTTGTTTGATGACCATAATAGTTTTTCAAAAATAAATTTTATGATCTCTAATTTTGTCAATCTGTAGCGCAAATTTGTGTGGTGGCCCTTTTTTTAAAGATTACTCTCCTTTTGTAGCCGCTACGTTTTGACATACCTTCTTTCCTGCTTGATAAAAAATATTTTGGGGTGAGGGTGGATCCAGTGCACTCTTCTCACTAGCTATTCCTGTGCTCAACAATCAGTGATGATAACGCTAATTGAGTCAGCCAAGAGTGTTACAGCTTAGCTTAAGAGGCAATCTAAAGTTTCCAATACATTTTTAACAATTAGCATACAAGAGCTCATGTATCCAAGCTGACTACATTCGTGGTCTCGAAAATTTATTTGAGGCCCACCAGTTAAAACGGCCTAAGTTTCGTAAGTATTAGTGAACCTAGGTTGATTGTTTTCGGTTCCAAACAGAAATATAGAATTTTTTTTAAATCATGTTTTTTGAAACCACACTCCACTCCCAGAAAATTGCAGGAAACAATCAACACTATGACTCCACATGGGGTCACGACCACAATTTAGAAACCAACGGGACTTAATAATTCTTAAATGGCAAACCTTTTTGCAGCTAGTGTTCAGCAGCTTATACTCTTACCTTACGCCATGAAAATGACATGAAAAGAGGAAATATGACGTTTGAAGATGATTAGGATAGAGATAGTGGAGGCGTTGGTGCAGACTGGTTGACCCTGATAATTTAAGATGATGGTTAAGCCTTAAAAAGACAAAAGAAAATATATTTTAAGAGTAGACTACTGTTTTAAAATTGCGTGGTTAAAACTGCATTATTGTGACAAATCACAAACTATTTCATCCAACAATCGACGTTGTTGCGTACAAGACAAGCTAACATAGCCGCTACACCACATAGGTTTGAGTGCTGTACTTGTTACGTTAAGGATTTCCTGTTAAAATTCGGTTGTGAAATAATTACTGTTCAAAATTTTGCGAGGACCCTGAATTTTGCCGGACTCCGGGTTTTAGACCTGTCCGCCCGCCCCCCTTGATTCGCTACTAGATGGAAAAAGTTCTTAGGAAGATTCCTGATTTATTTTGATATGCCCAAACAAAGAGTGAAACTAAGAAAAGTCTGTAAAGAAATGGTGAGTAAAATTCATGAATGGTAAGAAGTTGAAATGGTTTAAGAATCAAAGTTTTTGTTGCTTCAGATCATATTTAGCAGAATAGAGGAGAAAAAGACAACAAGCAGGTTAATTCCCGCTTGAAATGTTTAACAACTTTTTTCAGAGATTTACAGCTTGCTAGCACCAGAGAATTCATTCTTAAAAAACGTTTTTTCATCCTCGGAATCGAATTGTTTTCATTGATCAAAACATCCCTTACATCGATTTGAAACATTCTCCCAAATCAAATTTATAAATACGAGTGATGCTTTGCAGCTAGTTTTTCTAAACTAAATCTGTTTTGTGATTTTTAACCCCCCTCTTTTTTGTGATGGAATAGAGATCATGAAGTCATAATTCCAATTTCACTGCAAACCCAATCAATCTCGTTAAGCTATAATTGATTCTGAACCAACAATGATTGCAGATTACGTAGGCGAAACCAGCCAAGCACCAGCAAGAGAAATTGCTCTTGTCGAGCGCTCAAAAGTCACTTCTTGCGACAGCCTGGCTACCAGCGCCAGCATTCTAGCTCCGCGCAACAAGCACATGTAGCTAAGACCTCGCGCACTCGTATTTCTGATGCTCGATCAATTTCACGCGCGCATAGAACGATATGATTTTAATGACGCCATCAGCTCTATTGATACGCTCTCCAAGATCAGGCCGAGTGCGATATGCGATGACGTCGTATTGCACTCGTCCCGGTCTCAGCGAGCTGATCATTGTCTACGCAATGACGTCACACTTGTGAGATGAAAAAGCGAGCGGAGAAAGCAATCATCAAAAGGCATTATAAATTGCCATCGGTAGTGCTCGTTGATTTGTACATTTGACCCGCAGTGGGAGTATTTTAGGTAGCCAACTTGGGTTAAAGATTAACATTTTCGAAATATCGCAAACCTTTTGCAAGCCCACGTAAAACAACTTGTGTTCACATTCTTTACAAACTTATTGATGTTGCAAGTACAGTGTATTTCTGTCACAAACAGTACAATCAAGCAAATAAGATTGCCGTGACATGCCTTTCCTCAAGACTCGGAAACAATGCTGTCATGAGATTTAAAAACGTCATCTTTGCAATCATTGCGGCCGTAACACAGCGCTTCACCCCACCCACACTCTGACCGGGCTTATAGATCTTCGAATAGAAGTCTGAGCAGGTAATTTGACGTTTCATAAATCGCAACGCGTTGTCCCCAAGAAAAGCTTCAGTTCTTTGCGCAATAGGGAGGAACAGCTGTTTCTGTTTTCAACTTTTCAGCCAATAAATATTGAAACTTCCTTTCCTGAAAACAGCTTTTTATTATTACCTTTCTTTTTTTTACTTGCTGTAGACTTGGCGGTTTTGATTACAAACCACATTAATGTAGCTTTCTTTCTATTTTTGATTATGATAGTCAAGTCAAAATTTATCATTGATTCCTTTTTTTTTAGACTATTTACGTTTGACGTTTTTACTGCGAAACAACGCCTTTAATTTCTACAAACTATTGCAAACTCCTTGAGCCACAAAGACGACACAGCCCTACAACAGAGCACCCATCTCCTTACACGGGCCCCTTACTTCTTGCAATGCAAATAGGTGCTATGGCAACTAAACGTTAAATGTTACGAAACACATAACTTGCGCGTTGCAGGTTTGGGAGTCATGGATTGGCGGATCTAGATTATCACGCCCCCCAAAAACTATTTTGGCAAATAATCTTTCATAATTTACAAGCTCTAAAAATTTTTCATGCAGCACAAACCGTTGCCATGGCAACCAAACAACCAGAAAATTTACGAAATTTATAATTTCCGAAACAAGAACACACCTGGGCGAGTTTGTTGATTTATGTCATTTTAAGCACCTTAAGTGGCCTGTGCCCCCAAAATCGCCGCATTCCGATAGCAGCACACGTGTCACTACGCAGTGCATTGTCTTTTTTCTGGCATAAACTGCTGATATGACAATCAAACAACAATAAAGCCTACGTAGCATGTAGTTATCAGGGCAAAAATCTAAGTTGTTTGCTGATCCATGTTCATGCTACGCAATGAACTTTGCTAAATATTAATGCGACAAAATTTGAGATATATAAGCTATTTATTTAATTATTAAATTCACCATCTAAATATTTACATTCATCAACAAACAGAAATCATAACTGCACTTCACAACAATTATTAAAGTGTAAATATATATTTTGTATTTATGCTTTGTACTTAACGCTCATGTAATATGAAGAATCGCTCTAAATACATCGGCTACCCGTTTGACTGAATAACATAGTCTAAATATTTACATTCATTTAAATTAACAAACACAATTGAATACCAACACTCTACAAGAATTGCCAAAGGTTAAAATTTACCTTGCTTATGGACTCTGTTTTTTAATGATATTATGATAACAGCATTGTTATACACACATGATCTATCCATTTGACCAAATTATATAATTTCAATAAATTATTGGGAAATGTGATATTTTTTCGGAGTAAAATAGGAAATACTAGAGCGAGCAATATACAAAAGCTCTGCTGTTAAATTTTCGGTAGATAAGCCGAGCTTAAATAAAAGAGCTTTTGGATGTTGCGGGCTTTATTTTCCACTTAAAACCGGAAAAACACATTTCCGTACAATTTTAAGACGCGTCGTTAACAAGAAAGTGTTGCAAGTTATGCAATGTTTCTTAACTTGAATATTTACGTTCATAAGCAAACTCAATTTAATAACTGCGCTCTACCAGAATCATTAAAAAAAAATGTTCATTTTTTACTATGAACTTGATGTAAAATGCAAATACGATAATAAGAATTGTTACGTATACACCGCCAACCATTCTTTTAAATTACATAACTAGAATATTTACATTCATTCAACAACAAACTAAGTTTAATACATGCGCACGACAGGTTTACGAAAAATTAATGATATCTACAAATTTACATAAAGCAGAGGGGTCAAGTGAGTTTAAGCATTGTTTTCTGTCGTCAAGAACTAACATTCATGCGTTCAAATCTCACAATGACTTGTAAACTAATCGAAATTATCCAGTTTACACATCCGGGTCACATAATACCACGATTTACATAATGCGCACTTCAATACAAGGCTTTCAAATAATAAGCCTGATTTGCTTTTTTTCTTGCAGCTGTTACACAACATTTTGCTGACTGGGTGACTGTGCTGTTAAAAGAAACATTAGCTTTTTGCCATTGATTTCTATGCCTTTTACCAGTGAAAGCAAAACACTCAGATTCAGTTAATAATGAGTTTGGCTTCTTCTTTCGATTGGCAGCAACTACTAGTCCAAAGTTTCTAAACTGTGAGAAAGCTAGGGGGTACACGTTCAAGTGTCTCGTAGTGGCACTTTAACGATTTTCGACAAAAGCAAACTGAAATAAAGAAAAAGCCTTCAATTTGAGAAAGGACAAGAAAAAATTTGTTTTAGAGGTACGCCTTACATCTAGTTTGTTCAAAAGGACACATAGCTAAACGAAGTTTGAGAACGCGTGCACTAGCGGCATGTGAAGACGCATGATCTAGCAACATTATTTTACTGCTCTTCGACGCAACGTTTTAACTGAGCTGTGTACCGTGAGTTAAAAGAATGAAAAGAATTCGCACTTGGCGCAAACGTAAAAGCCATTTGTTGTTTTAAAAAGTTTAGCTTTTGTACTTTTTTTTAATTCGGATAAATGCTACATATGTTTAGGGTGACAGAGGTCTGATGCATTTCGTAACAACTTGTCTTAATACAAATAGTTGCTCATAGTTCAACGAAAAAGCTCTTGAATAAGTCAAAACATTTTTTGAAAAGCTGACAGTCAGGTTACCGGATGTTAGGATTTTAATTAATTCGGTAGTCGAGCCAATGAACGAAAGCATGTCCTTGAAAAATTTCTGAACTGACTTTCACTCAGATTTTTTTAGTTTTCAAGCAAAGCAAACCAAGTATCTAAGACTCATACAAAGTAAAATTTCAGCCCCTTTGGTGCTAATCCTAATTCATATTATTGGTTATAACACCTTCCCATCTAAATGTGGGATAACTACCCGATAATCAATAAATTGTAAAATTGATTCAAAAATCAGATAAGATAAAACGCGAATGTGTTTCCTTATAACCGACGTTTTGATCATCATGTTCGAATTATTGGGGAGCTTCTATCACCTGAAATATAATTTGAATATCATAGTCACGTGACTTTATTATCTATCTAACAAACTTCAACAAACCGGTTTTCCATGAGAACTGGCCTTTCTTTGTAGGTATTCGAGCTTCTCGCGGTAAGCGGTTCTATTGTCTGCAGAGCGCTGTGAAACCACTTCCAACTTTTTATTGATTTTGAGCACAAGTCGATCAATGACATCACAGGGAAGCATGGACAAGTTGTCGGGGTAAAATATCTTTAAATAATCCACCTGCGAATCAATTTATGGGAAATAATTAAAGATTTAAAATTTAATTTATGCAGACTTAAAATAATCTTTATGAATCTATCGCTACTACTTTATTATATGTTCAAGAAAACTTAGTTTTACCAAATTTTGAGTTTTGTTGCTTGACAATGTTTAAGCCACTTTCAACCTCGCCAGGACCGACAGATGTTGTGAGTTGATTTAAAAATATTAATCTGAGATTCACCTCATATTAGTTATTTTGCAGCAAGACCATGTCACTGTATTTAGATATTCTAACAGTTAGCGCGACTGAAACTAAATATCGGTTTTAACAAAACTAAGATTCAATACGCCCACTGCTACTTCATATGCTAACAGTAAAGTTTAACCACCAAAATCACTTTGATAAAAGTCTGTAGTTGGGTTGACGTTTTATTGGCCAAAATGACCATAACCATCAAAGTAACAACATAGGTGTGATTTATAAGTTCATCAAAATTTGTAAATTTTTTTTGTTAAAAATGATTTGTTTTTGTTAGTTGCTCTGACTGTGGTAGCCATTTTCGCCGACGAAACGTCAGCCCAACAACAACCACCCTCAAAGCGATTTCTGCAGTTAAAAACTTCACTTGTAGCCAGAGCAGAGGCAGATCTTATTTTGTATTTTAATGCCTTGAAGAAATAGTTTTTTGAAAACTAAGCAGGGTCAGCTTATGGATTACAAACTGAAAATGTTATTCAATAGCACTTGCAAAGATAAATTCAAGTTTTAATAGTAAAGGAAATGAGTTAAGTTAAACAAATGAAGCCATGGTTGAGTTTTGAATTTATAATCTTGTAGTTATAATTTTGTCGCTGACATTTTACACAATCTGTAAGAAAATAAAAAATTTTTTAATATTAATAAAAAGCTCAATTTAAATGCAAAAAAGATTAAAATTATTATGACGTTATTATCTACTGCAAGAGTGACAATTAGACTTATTCTGTTTTAATTAGGTTTATTTCACAACGTTGGACAAAACATCGAGTACTATGGAACAAATTTTGCTGTTCTGAAAATAATGATAATTCGGCCTTACTTAGACATTATGATAAACATCATAAGGAAATATTTACCAGTAAACCTGATATAGCGCAATGTTTTTTTGTTATCTTTATTATAAAACCTGAATTTGAAAATTTAAACTTTTATGAAGCCAAATGGTATCGTATACTTAATGCAAAAATAAATATTAATAAAATGGTTTTACCTCGCATATAACCTAGTATTATTTATCACGGTGCTTTAATGTTTTTTACTACATTAAATTTAGTCTACGATCAGCCTGCGTTTTGATCTTATTTTTTTCGTCATAATGGTCTCCTGCCTTGTGGTCAATACTTCAATACTATAATATGAAATTATTTGTTTTGGTACGCCGGATATGTAAATTACTTATGTGATGAGTGTAGATCTATCAGTACAGCTATTGCTTGGAACCTTAGATTTAGTTGCTTTTATTGTTCTTTCACAGCACTGATGATGCTTTATAGCAAAATGCATTTGTCTTAGCGTATTAATGCATAAATAAAGTTTCGAGCTGATTTAGTTTTTCCATTCATATCTATTGAGTTCTTAGCAACAGAAACGGAATCGCTTAGATATGTCGGAGTTGGATAGGCGGAATATCTGTGGTCAACATCAACTGAATTTATTCTGTTTTAATGCTCATAATTGCGTATAACCTGTAATACAATTAATTATAGCAGGCATTTTTCGTTTGTCGAGTGTAACGATATTACAACCAGATCAAGTCGTTCTTTCGACAATTTCATTCTTCAAACTTAACGTTTCGCTTTCCTTAGTTACCGGGGAGCTTCTTCAGAATACGGTAGATGTTACCAGTGTGACATATAAACTGTATAACATAAATATATAAAGACAACCTGTATTACTAAACACTAAAAATTATTTACCAACAGGACAGGCAATCACGTAATAACGAAAACATTGTTTCATCACAGATACAGGAGTGGGCACAAGTAAAAAGTGCTGTAAAATACACAAACAAAATCAACAAATAATGTCTTATGCATTTTACAGCACTTTTTACTTGTGCCCACTCCTGTATCTGTGATGAAACAATGTTTTCGTTATTACGTGATTGCCTGTCCTGTTGGTAAATAATTTTTAGTGTTTAGTAATACAGGTTGTCTTTATATATTTATGTTATACAGTTTATATGTCACACTGGTAACATCTACCGTATTCTGAAGAAGCTCCCCGGTAACTAAGGAAAGCGAAACGTTAAGTTTGAAGAATAAAATTGTCGAAAGAACGACTTGATCTGGTTGTCATACCGTACTACAATTACTGAATTTGTGTATTCAGTTACCATGTTGTTAAACGTATATTTTTACGGAAACCCTGCTGATAGAAAAAATTTGTCACAGCGGTTTTGCTTTCACATCTAATAAAAGCATTGCATTTTTGTAAATACTGAGTCATCAGTTGCTAACAACTGCAATATCCTCACCAAAAATGGCACAAGAAAAAATTGTCAAGTTGTGACACTTACAGTTCCAGGCATCTCAGCAATAGCGTTGTAAATTGGGAGAACATTTTTAATTTCTCTGATATCCAATTGTTCCATCCGTTTATTGACACCTTTAAGAATGTATGCAATAGAATGGGCTTCACTGGCGGTAAAAGAACTCAAAAAAAGCCTGAACGGCAAGCGTTCAATCACTTTATTGTATACTACTTCGTTGTTGCATTCCTCTAAGCAGGCACAATATTCCGGCACTAAACAAAAAGAAAATCAGCTTCTTTACCAACTTTAAGAATTTTTCATTTTATTTGAAAATGAATATCCGCTTGGTGGAGCTGTTAAAATAGAATGCACTTATGATGCTGCTTTGTACGTATTGTAACCATTCAAGCTTTGCACTTGGCGAGTAAACATGGCATGTAACTACAAGCCATCTCTCGCTCATAGAATACAGCTGTAAACCTAGCCAGACCAACATACGTGAATTTGGAAACAAAAACGAATTTAAGAAGAGTTGAAGTATTGCAAATGTTATCAGAAATAAATTTAAAGCTGAAAACTAAATTGGAGTTGCAGAAACGAGAAACAGAAACATTGACACAACGAGCAAAACTACGGGGGATTGTTTTAGAATTGTTCAAAAAACTCAAATATATTGACATAATTTACAACCTGGCGCTACCAGTAAAAATAAACATATTATTGGGATGAGTACTTTTTTTCATGCCTAAGGAGGCAATAAAAAAAATAACTGCAAACTAATTTTGGTATTGCTTTAAAAATTGCAGATAAAAAATTCAGTGATGGCTTGTGGTTCAGGCATGAGAATTGTCCCAATGAAAAAATGTGATCCTTAAGGCAACCTTATTCCAAGTTATATTCAAATTAATGGCTGCGAAATGTGTGTTGTCTACCAAGGGCAGGTAATTCCCAGTGAATACTGTGGTGATGCAGGCCTCGTGCTGTTAGAATACCACAAGCCGGGGACTATTTTCCTACACTGACACGCCACAAATCAAGTAAATCAAACACTGTTATGTTTAAAAACAATGTGAAATTTGAGCCACTTAATTTGTTAAAAAAGAAAGATTTAACAATCACAGTTGCACGAAACTGAATCAGTATTTATTCTACTACAAGCTCAATAAAAATACAAAAACAACTTCACGACACTTTCAACCAACTTCAAGCGGACCGTGCGTAAATGCAAAACACAGAAATTAGTATTATTGGACAGACAATGACCTTCATTTACCTACTGAAATATTTTTTGAACAACAGAATATCAACCCGAACCAAACAGCCAAAATGATAGTCAAATGCAATCACTCACTGCGCCTCAAGCCTAGTGACTGGCATACACGCAAGGTTTCCTGCTTTTCGTGTTACGCCCAATTCTTTACCGAAGAAACCTTTGTTTTGTGTGACCAATGCGGCGAGAAACAATTTGTGGTATGGTCTTGTTGAAGTGAACAAAACTCAAATCAACGCTTCACCGTCAAAATAGATGAACGTTATACAGAATGTTGTGTCTATAAATCAGACATGAAGCGTATTCCGTGCTGTAATCGAGTGGTACCTAACATGTGGATCGCGACCCAAATTTGGGTCGCTTGCTTTGTAGGAAAAATCATTGCTTTTCAGTTGTTTGTTTTTCATAATGTCCAACTGCTGCACGTAGATGTAGCCAGAGGTGAAATGGGGCCACATATGATCTTTGTCTGTCCTAATTTTTTTAATATGATTTCAGCATTCAGAAAAAATACAAAAAAATTTTTTAATTTGCGATTTTTTGACATCTCTTTGATTTTGGCTATCATTGTGTTTTTCTTAAATTGCTATTATCATGAAATGAAATTAGACTACCAAAAGTATTTACAATGAAAGGCATTCAGGCTATCAAGTAAATTTTGACTATAAATTGTTAATCGAATCTATAAAGCGCAATTCTGTCTGTACGTACGTACCTACGCTTTAACTCCTTTAAAAACACTAGAAGTACAAACATCAAACTTGGTACAATTGATAATCACCTTATGGTGAGTGTCATGAGGGTATTTTGACGTCATCATGACGTCATAAGCAAAGGTAATATTTTTTACATTGACATTTTTTGACAGAGCAAAAATTTTGTGCTCAAACAAAAGCTAGCACCCAACCAATGACTTTAAACAAAATTTCATTTCTTTGGAGTTTAAGATGACGTCACAATCAACGCTTCATTGCCCAGTTTATTAGCTGTTTTTTCTCAAAAACTATTGTTCGTAGAAACGCGACCAAAGGAGATTTTTCAGGAGATATTGACAAGGTAATTTCGATAAAACAACTCTACAGCAATTTAAGTTCATTTGACAATGCAACGAGCAATTCTTTATTTTTGCATTTTAAGCTTTCTTAGCATGCTTGTTCTCTTTTTCTCTCGCATGCTTCTATCATGGCATAATGTCGTCTGGTACAACAATATAGTGTTTCGCTGCCAAAGATCACAATATGATGATTTTTTCAAAACTTGCAACTCTTTTACAAAATCAGTTTACTCAAAAACTAATTTGTGATCTTATTTCTCTACCGATTTTCAAACTTTTTTAACAAATCCAAGAGTGCTTCAAGGCAATTACGATAATACATGACATGTACATTTACTATTTGTTTTTATACTAAAAAACTGAACTTTATCACCCATGGTGTTACTATTTACCCCTCCCAAAAATGGTAAGCTGAGTAAAAACAGGTAAGTTTGATATACAACAGTTAAAATAATGTACTAACAAATACTGTTCTTTGAAAGCTTAGTAAATTTGCTGTGCAGCAATTTGGACTCTAATTAGTAAGAGTTTGTAAAAATAACTTTACAAGAATTCGAGCTTATGTGACAATGGAACGAGCACTTCTTTATTTAAGTATTTTTAGCCTTTTAAGCATGCCTGTTCTCTTTTTGTCTCGCATATTTCAACTCGCTCTATGATGTCATAATGCCGTCTGGTACAATAATACAGTGTTTCGCTGCCAAAGATCATAATATGATGATTTTTTCAAAACTTGCCAATCTTAAACAAATTGATTTACTAAAAAACTGATTTGTAATCTCATTTCTAAACCGATTTTCAAACTTTTTTAACAAATCAAAGAGTGTTTTAAGGCAATTACGACAATACATGGCATGTACATTTACTATTAGTTTTTATACCAAAAAAACTGAACTTGGAGAGCTATAAGGTAACTTTATATTCCCACAAAGAGTGGTAAGTTGAGTGAAAACAGGTTAGCTTGATACATAAAGGTTATGACAAGGAACTAACAATCACTGTTCTTTGAAAGCTTAGTAAATTTGCTTTCCAGCAACATGTGACTTTAATTAGTTAAAGTTAATGATTAGTTTAACTGATATAAACTCTGTTGCCTTACATCATGCTCTATTTTTAGTTAAATAATTATCCCACTTGTCCTAACAAACTGGCAATTGTTAGACAAAGTTAGTTCTTTGGTATATTTTGACAACTTTTTCTCTCAAGTATTGTTCTTTGGTATTATCTGTCGACGTTTTCAAAAATATTCATTGAAAAATAAAGTCTCTAAACGTTTATGAAATGTAGCCTACCGGTTAAAAACACTCATAAATTTGGTGCATGCATTTCACAAAATTGCAATTTCTAGAAAAAATATGTACTTTGGTCCATTTTGTTTATCCTTTCTCGATAGCATGGATCTTTGGCAATATCTATCAAAATAACCACAAAGATTCATCTGATCATCAAGCCACTAAAAATTTTAATATATAGCCAACTTTAAGTAAAACATTTCGTGATCCCCCAAGAAATAAGGTTGGAATAAAGTTGGTCTTATTTAATCTTTTGTAACAAAATATTAACGTCGAGCTACATATTATTTAAATGTTGAAGCAATTTCCTTTGCAATTGGCTGAGGCTGGCGCAGCCAGCTGATTTGATATTCTTAACCTTGACATTGTTAATGGAGGCTCTGCTATTGTTATAACTTAACTATGAGCGTTTCATCTCGGGTTAATTCGCTCTTTGCATGGCTGTGGTTATGCCAAGACCAAGCAACAGCACGCAGTCAGAGGGGTTAGCTCACACAAATACCCTCACAGTAACGAAAAAGTTGTATGTAGCGGTATTGATATTGAATGGCTTAAAATACATATCAATTACCTTGGCGCTCTCCCACAACTTTGATATGTTTTCAAGCACTTGCTGATTTGAACGGATAAAAGTCTGTTTAGTTTAATAACGCCTATGGTGATAACAGGGAAAATAAGACGTTGGCCGCACGCGATACACTTAGAAGACACGAAGTGGCTATGCACACCCGCCCACAATGTTTTTTTTCGATTGTGTTTCAAGAAAAGTTGATTTTCGCTAAAAGTAATTCTATAACATCTTACGCTGTGTCAAGGTGCAATAAGCGATCATTTATTTAAGTGTTTTTCAAGCATGCATTTTTCTTCTGTCTTGAATCCTTTTGCAAACCAGTGTACGGTCATAATTTTTAATAACATCACAATGTTTGCCGCTATATTATGAGAACAGCAGCAGGCGGCATATTTATCCACTACTAGCCGGATCTGCCGGCGTCGCCCGCAGGGCCCTGATCAGTTATATCGCGGTTAAGTATTTCGGTTCAGCCGGTCAAGCCGTCTTCACCCATCGGGATCTTGTGTGAAAAGAAACAAAAAATTTTTGTTTTTTATGCATTTCCATGATACCTGTACACGAAATAGTGATTATCTTATTGTTTTCATTAAAACTGGTGATGCTTACAAAATAAGAATGTTATCACACACTATCTTTAATACTTTTAAAAAGTGTGACCGGGGGGAGGATGGAAACATAGTCAAAAATGATGGTTTCGGTAAAATGGTGGTTGTTTTCACAATTATAGAAATAAACTATTTAGGGGTAAGCCTATTTTTCGATTTGGTGCGGGTCATTTTGTATTTATACAGGGTGTCCCACAAAAAAGTTTATTTCTAAAATTTTTGTAACGCAAAAACTTGTAAAGATAAAGCAATGAAAGTTTCACCGTGCATAAATAATGTGTTGGAGATTTGTTTGCCATCAAAATCGTCGTTATCCATTTTACTTAGCTGATGTTACTGGAGTTTAAAAATAGTCATATATTTTGATGATGCTGCTTAAATAACATGCTCAATGTGATCGCCATGGCGCAGAAGGTATTCCCTTACTCTCACAGCAAAATTCTGAATTGCTGCTTTGCATGTGTCAGCGGAAATGGCTCTCATGAACGTAGTTATTTCTTGTTTAAGTTCGGAAATAGAGGTAGGCTTATTTTTATAGACATTATCTTTTGCGTAGCCCCACAGAAAAAAGTCCAGTGGGCTAAGGTCAGGAGAGTGTGGAGCCCAGATGTGGGAAGCTTTCAAGGAAATCAGCCTGTCTTCAAATTTTTCAGACAATAATTTTCGTGTTTCCACTGCAGCGTGAGGTGTTGCCCCATCTTGCTGAAACCATAATTTTTTCAAGTCAAAGCGACGACGACGAAGACAAGCAGTAAACTTTTTGATGACGTGGCGATAGTTTTCTTGATTAACCGTCACCGCATTCTCAGCATTGTCTTCAAACCAGTAAGGCCCGATGATTCCGTCAGAGCTAAGCGCACACCAAGCTGTGCACTTCCTGCTGTGGAGTGATTTGGTGGTAACAACGTTTGGAGGTTCAGTGCCCCAAATACGGCAGTTATGACGGTTTACTGATCCATCCAGATGAAAATGTGCCTCATCTGAAAACCATATCTTGCCAACCCAATGTTCATCATTTTCCATCATTTCATTAAACCATGTGCACATTTGAAAACGTTGTTCTTTGTCCCTATCAGTCAAAGTTTGCTTTATTTCCAGTTTGTAAGGATATAAGTTGAGGTCTTGCTTCATTATTCTTTGAACGGTGGACTTTGTCAAGCCAAGTTCAGATGAACGCCTCCGTATTGATTTTTTTGGGCCACGCACAGTCGATTCACGTACAGTATCAATGTTTAATTCGGTGCGAGCAGACACTCTCCTTCCAGAATTTCCTTTATTTCTGTTGTGGCAGGTGCCATGCACTTCAAACTTTTGAACAATTTTCTTGATTGACGTCACAGATGGAGCTTCTTTTACACCAAAATGCTTGCGATATTCCCTTTGGGTTTGGACCAGTGATTTAGTTTCCAAATAGAACTTTACTATTTTTGATCGCTGCTCAATTGTGAAAGGCATGATTAAGATAAAGGCTTCAAAATTTCAGGTATAAAACTCCTATTACCATAGAATAAAACCTGAAAAAATGAAAGAGTCAAATGCTCTAAAACAAAAGTAGTTAAAAATTAAAAAATAAACTTTTTTTGGGACACCCTGTATTTGTGGTATTAAGTTCTTTGACTGCGCTATTCGCCTTTGTTACTGCAGCAATGTAGTTAATTAGTTGCTGCGTAGTTCTCCGGGCGTAATTCTTGCGTTTGAAGAAAAAGACCCTATCTTTTTTCTGTACCGAGACAGTAGGTTGTAATTGCTTGATTTTTTGAAGTTTTGTTCTGTAAAGATAGTCTTGTGTGGCGCAAACCCTTGCTTTAGTTTGTAAGTGCATTATTTTTTTTGGCTTTAGAGCTTTTATTTATTGTGAATTTCTTAATTTCAACCACGTTACAACTCAAGAACGTGTGTATACTCAAGCAAGGAGTCTAGATTGCGGTCTACTTAAAATTTTCAATTTAGGCTGCAATAGCCTTGTTTCTGGCATAGCGACAAAATCGGCTATACCTTTACTCAAAGTCATTCACCACATTCTAGTAGGAGCCCATCAGGCCGAGTTGTTTTTAAACAAAATATTCTCTCTGATCTCAGTTTTACAAATTATTTTGTTTATGGTTTTATTTTGAGTTTTTCTTAAACTTGGGACTTTTTTACAATTCTTTGTAATATAGATATACATAAGTAAAAGGTAACATACCAGCAAAAAAAATCCTTGCTTTATACAGTACTAACCGGCCTTGCCGACGTCACCCGACAGCGGCCTTCCAACAGTGATGTCGGGGTTTAGTATTTCGGTTCAACCGACTGTGCCGGCTTTACCATTGTGTGAGAAGTAGCGACAAGTTGACAAATTTTATGCACTTTTATAATTCTTGCACACGAAATCGTGATTATCACATTCTCTTAATCATGACTGGCAATGCTCACAAAGAATCTTGCCACAAATTATTGTAAATACTGGTACTTGTGAGGGAGAAGGGATTGAAGCACAATCAAAACTGGTTGTAGCCGCGAAATGGTGGATGCTTTTACAATTACAGAAATAAAGTATTCAGTGGTAAGCCTATTTTGCTATGTGGTGCTGCCCCTTTCCTGTTTGTATTTGTGGTATTAAGTTTCTAATTTGGCTGCGCTATTTGTCTTGTTTCCAGCATAGCGACAAAAGCGGCAATGTCTCCTCCAAAATTATTCCCCACATTCCAGTAGGGGCACATCAGGCCGAGTTATTTTCAAACAAATGTTCTCTCTAAGTTCAGTTTTACAAATTGTTATGGTTTTATAAAATACCTTAACGTGCAGCGTATCAGCATAAGAAAAAATCCTTCCTTTGTAGTATAAATACGACGGCGTCACACGCAGAGTCCCCGTCAGTAACGTTGGGATCGAAAGTGTCGCTTCAGCCGCCCAAGCCGGTTTCACCTATCAGGCTCTTATGTGACCAGTTACCAAAACTTTATATGTGTTCTGTACATAAGATTTTTACGACTTTTTGTGATCCTTTTCCTAATAGAATATCTCGTTTCAAGATCTTGGCTATGCCTTAGGTCTATGTGCTCTGTCCATTGCTGACACAAAGGGGGCCTTTCGTTTCGCGTAGTTTGGAAGTTGGGAACACATTTCTGATATTAAGCTATTCTAAAGCGAAATATCAAAAATGTCTTTCGTGTGGCGCGATTTCACACAGTGACGTTATTTTGTTTTATTTACCCTTAAACTTTCTCAAGTCCTCGCTGGCTACGCATTTTGTAGCATGCTCTTATCTCCCTGCTTCGCTTGCCCTGGGGAGCGAAAAGAGTCCTTGCTTTTTCCCAAATGTTTGGTTTGATTCCGATAGCTCTATAAAGCTATTATAAAGTAAAATACCAACAACATGTTCCATGTGGTGCGATTTAACACAGTGACGTTGTTAATTTAAATATTCCCTCAAACTTTCTCAAGTCCCTGCGGCTGCGTATAATGATTCATATTCGTTTTTCCTCGCTTAGGTATGCTCATAGAAGTTAAACAAGTCCTTACTTTTTCCAAATTTTCAGATTTAATCCGGTAGCTCTATAAAGATATCACCAAGTAAAATAGAAAACAGGTTCACCTAAGTATGGTGCGATTTTATCCCGGCAGGCACAAACTACTATTCATAGTACAAACTACCATTTGTAATTTTTAAGAGTGTAAGGGGAAGGAGTGAAGCAGTCAAAATTGATGGCGTCGACCAAATGGTTTTCATTTTGACAATTTAAAAAATGAGCTATTTAGTGATAGGCCTATTTGACAATTTGGTGGCCCATTTTTGTATTAATATTTGTAACATTAGGGTTTTTGCCAGTGATGTTTGCTTTAATTTGACCATAGCATAAAAAGGGAACATGTCTTTCCCCTAAGTCAGTGCTCCGCAACCATTTTTAAAGCGCCGAAGGCTTGTAAAACTTGCTAAATTCGGCGGCACACCACAACAAAAAGTGTAATTAAAAACATAAGAAATGCGCCAACATAATGATTTACGCTCGTACTCTAATGAGATATCAGTGCTTGTTTTAATGAGCACAATCGCTCTATATTTGGCTCAATACTTCAAAGAGCAACTTGAAGTTCGTCGTCACCACTTTTTTTATGCAGAATCGTTTATCGTTTTTGATTAGTAATAAAGATGAAAAACTTTGTTCACACATATAAGTCTTGCAAAATTGGAGCAAAATTTCAATAGATGTACAAGAAATTTCCTTATACAGTAGGCGCCGCTTATTATGACTATGGAAAATATGACCAGCCGCTTATTATGACCAATTTGGTAAGGTCCGAAATTTCTCCATTTAAAATCCTCCGTTTAATATGACCAAATTTCTGATAATATGACCAACATTTTCTCCATCTCTCTTGTTACAGTACAGTATTTTTTCCCGCCACGCACTTATAACTTCACCTTTTCAACATATCGTTACATACTGTACTTGGTTTTACCGTTACTTGTACTGTTACAATACTGTACTTTGTTTTCCTGCCACCGTCACTCTGTTACTTCGTTTGAACGATGAATTTGACGGTATTTGGACTTCTTGTGGCTTAAGGCCTCGATTCAGGTGCGATTATGGCGACTTCGGTTTTTATAACCATTCGGATATTATGACCAAAATGGTCTGGTCCCAAGGTGGTCATATCAAGCGACGTCTACTGTACTGTATTCTTCCTTGATTGAAATTTAAAACGTGTCAAGTTGAACTTCGCTGAATTTTAATCTTATTGTTCTGTCGTTTCTTACTTTGAAGAAATTTTTTCGAATACGCAGGGACAATTCTTTCGTTGACATTTCAGCATTAACTGAAGAAGGATTTTAAATCCAGTCATATTTTTCAATGTTAATTGCGAAAAAATACTTGTCATATTTTTGGTGTAATAAAGTTAAGCGTTCTTTGGCCAAATTTAATACGAAAGCCTTTTCAACCTTTTCTTGATTTTTATAGCTTCTCGGAAACATTTTCAGAGATCCTAGTCTTGACTTATTTTGCCAAAGTTAAAATTTTTGTTGGAACCCATCTAACTTGTCAGAACATGACAATATGTTTTCACTTTTTTTTTTGTATTTTGATATTGATCTCATTCATGCGTTCAAATGCGTCAGCCATGTAAGCGCAATTTTAACGATCCAATGATCGTCTTCAAGATGTTTATACTACTCGTGCTTCTTCTGATTTAATAAAAACTGCTTTACTTCGCGCTGAAGCTCAAATAGTTTTGCGAGAACTTTTCCTCCTGAAAGCCAACGCACAGAAGTGCAAAATAGTAAGGACTGATGTCCATTTCTTCGCATAGTGTTGAAAAAATTCGCAAATTTAAGGCTTTTGCTTTGATGAGGTTAACAATTTCAATGCAATTGCTCATCGTTTTTAAAGTTCCTGTGGTAAATGTTTGATCATCAGAATTTCCCTGTTTATGCAAGTAATGCGTAATTTGTATTGCTGGATTTTGACGTTCTACCCATGCAGCAAAGCCTTTGTCTGTGCCTATCATCGCTAAAGCACCAACAACACAAACGCTGATGCAGCTACTCCAATGAATATCGTGGGTTGTAAAAAACTTTCATTGGTTATGCAAAAAATTTCCTGACCAATAGTTGTTGTTGTTGTTGTTGGTTTACCCTTCCTCTTCCTTGGGTTGGAGGTATGGCGCGAACAGCAATCCAGGTTCACGCCATCAATCTAATTGAATTAGGCTAGGGGAAAAGTGGCAGCCCATTTCGAACCAGTCGTAAATGCAAATTGCCAACTGTTAGCCCCACCACCAACAAGGCGGACTGCCATTGGTGGGTACCCAAGAGTCGCCCTTTACGACATGCTGGGTGAGTAGCTTCACTAATCTAACCCGGTGAAGCACGGGTATGACCAGTAGTTCGCTTTGGAAATTTTTTGCAAAATAAATATTCTTCTGTTATGGAATCACCATCTACAAAACGTACTACACTTAATAGCTGTACTTTCTTGCTAATGTCTGTTGTTTCGTCATTCTGAATGGAAAATTTTGGGGATGCTTTTACTTTTCTATTAAAGTTTCAAGTATGTCGTTTGACTTGTCGTCAATTCGTCTTTTAATAGTATAAGCAAACAATGGCACTTATCTCCTTAACTTTCTTTGGTGCAGGCATTAATCGAGCAATTTCTAGGCATGCTGATTTTAATAAAGTGTGCAATTTTTTTTTGACGAACAATCAATTTAGCGACATGATAACTGGCTTCTAATGACAACTTCTTGCTTTTTATTTTGACTTAACATCCGCCAGAAGTAATTTTTATTCTTTTGTGAATGAACGGCATGATTTGTGTTTAAGTGGCGCAAACGTTTACTAGAAACCACTGCTTCATTTGCAAGTTGCTCCCCACAAATAACGCAGAGCTGTTTTGGAGCATCTTCGTTACCACTCAAAAAAAAATCTATACCGAATGTAATCTTCGTTGTATTGTCTTTTGACAATTTTTTGTTTCTTTACAACGTTGCTTATGCTAGGTACATTTTCTTGCTCATTATTTTATTTTTCTAATGTTATTTTCAGAAATTTATCCATTTTACTAAACTTTAAAATATCTTGACTGTTAATTAACAACCAGTTAGCACTGACTCTGCAAGCACACACTTCACTTCCTTTAATTAAATTACACGTGTTCTGTTTTGCCTCGCCAACAGAAAGATGTGGATGCATAAATGCATAGAGCATCTCTCTTATTACGTCACAAATGCACAGTGGGGAGTCTGGAATTTGGATTTGTGTGGTTCAAATTTGCAAAGAATGAAAAGTATTTTGTAAAAAGAAGAGAAAGGCGGCACACCTGACATCCTTTCGCGGCACACCAGTTGCGCAGCACTTCCCTAAGTCATACAACCTATTGCAATAGGCGCATATTAAGCTCTTTTCGAACAAAAACGTTCCCTCTTAATCCAGTGTTACAAATTGATGCTGTTATTGTTTAACTTTGATCTTTCCTGAAATATGGGATTTTATTATATTTAATTTTGCCCTAATCCAGATTTCCCTACTGTCAAATGAAGATTGGTGTTTTGTACCGATATACTTGCAATTACAAATATCAGTAATGGGCTTTACCAATTATATTCGCTATCATAATGATAGTGGATAATTTTGCTGCCTGCTGATGTTTTCACTAAATAGTGGCAAGCATTGTGATGTCATTTAAGATTATGACCCAACAGTGCGTTTTCAGCCATTAAATATTATGATCGCTACTTACTACTTTTTCGTTATTGTGAGCGAATTAGTGTGAACTAATGTCTTTGACTGCGTGCATGTTTCTTGACCCTGGCACAAAAACCGCCATGCAAAGAGCAAACTAACCTGAAATGAAGCACTCACAGTTAAGTTATAATAATAGCGGGAGCCCCCATTAATAATGTCGAGGTTAAGAATATCAAATCAATTAGCTGCTGCACCAGCCTTGCCCAATCGCAAAGGAAATTGTTTCAACATTTAGATTATATGTAGCTCGACACTTACATTTTGCTGCAAATGATAAAAAATGACCATCTTTACCCCATCGTCTTCTTCTTGGGTGATCACCAAGTGTTTTGCTTGGAGTTGGCTACATATTAAAGTTTGTAGACTTCATGTTTCGACGAATCTTATTCAAAAATTTGATGGATAATGCCAAAGATCCATGATATCGAGAAAGAATAAATAAAATGTACCAAAGGACTTAGTTTTTTTAGAAATTGCACTTTTATGAAGTGCAGACACCAAAATTTTGTGTGTTTTCAATCTGTAGACTATATTATATAAACATTTAGAGATTTCAGTTTTGATAAATGTTTTTGAAGACGTCGACAGAATATATCAAAGAACAATACTTGTGAAGAAAAGTAGTCAAAATCCAAAGAACTAACTTTGTCTAACAATTGCCAGTTTATTAGGACAAGTGGGATATATAATTGTTCAACTAAAAATAGAATATTATGTATAGCAAACAATTTTTGATCAACCATTATAAACTAATTCTTAGCTTCAAGTAATTAAAGTCACATGTTTCTGGAAAGCAAATTTACTAAGCTTTCAAAGGAGAGTAATTGTTGGTACCTTATTACAACGTTTTTGTATTAAGGTCACCTGTTTTTATTCTGCTCACCACTTTTTGGGAGGGGTAAAAAGTTGCACCACAGGTATTGAAGTTCAGTTTTTCAGTGTATAAACAAATATTAATTGTACATAATATACACTATCGGAATTGCCTTAAAATAACCTTTAATTTGTAGTAAAAAATTTGAAAATCAGTTAAGAAATGAGGTCACAAATCAGTTTTTTAGTAAACTGATTTAGCAAAAAGGTTGCATTTTTTGAAAACACCTTCATATTATTATCTTTTGAGCAAAAGATTTATGTTAATGAAACGAGAAATAGTATGACAACATAGAGCCAGTTTTCAACATGCAAGGAAAAAAGAGCATAAAAATGCTTTAAGTGCTTAAAGTGCTTAAATGAAGAAGTGCTCGTAGCATTGTCAAATAAGCTTTAATTGTTGTATGGTTGTTTTTATCAAAAGCATTTTATTAATATCTCCTGAAACAGCGTTTGATCGCGCTTCTGCGATCAGTACTTTTTGAGAAAAAACAAAAAACAAATTGGGCAATGAAGCGTTGATTGTGACGTCATTTTAGACTCCAAACAAACGACAGTTTTTGCAATATGGTAAGTTGGAATCTGGTTTTCATTTGAGCAAAAAGCAGTTGTTATCTGCCGAGTAATGCAAATTAAAAAAAAATTTTGATTATGACGATATCATGATGTCACCAACACTTTATAGTACTCACCACGGGGTGGTGGTCAATCGTGCCAAGTTTGATGCTTGTACCTGTAGTAGTTTCAGAGGAGTTAAAACAGAGACACACAGACAGGCACACTGACTCACAGACAGACAAACACACAAACAGAATTGCGTTTTATAGTATAGATTATTTTGATAGCAAACATATACAGCAAATCCCATTACTGATATTTGCAATTGATAAGCTCTTTGTATGCGTACGAAACACTGACGTATATTTAAATGTAGAGAGGTTTGGAATTGGGGCGAAGTTAAATGTAATAAAATTCCAAATTTTAGAAAAGATCAAAATTAAACAATAATAGCATCAATTTGTAAAATTGGATGTATGGAAAACGGTTTTGCTTGAAAATAGCTTAATAGGCGCCTATTGAAATAGATTATACATATGACTTTGGGGAAAGGCATGGCCCCTTTTCATGCTATCGCCAAATTAAAGCCAACAACGCAGCAAAAGAACTTAATGTCACAAATATAAATACGTAAACGCCCCACCAAATCGTCAAGCGGGCCTAACACTACATATCTTATTTGTTTAATTGTCAAAACGACCACCTTTGGGCGCTGTGATCATTTTTGGCCATGCTTCACTCTCCCTCACCTACAGCTTCAAGAAGGACGAATAATAGTCTGTGACATCATTCTTTGATTTAGAGTACTATCAGTGTTGATTCATAGACCAACATTATCACCATTACGTGTACAGAAGCTATGGCCTATATTTTGCATAAATTTTGTTGCTGCTCTTACAAATGTTTGTTCGGTAAAGCCGGCGCAGCTTCCTTGATTGATACGTTTTAAATTGTTACGAGTGATGGCATTACTTGCCGGGATAAAATCGCACCATACTTAGGGAATACATTTTTTTCTATTTTGATTGATATTTTCATTATAGATCTACAGGAATCAAACCTAAGAATTTTGGGAAAAGCAAAGACTCTTTTAACTTCTCTGAGCACTCCTAAGCAAGGAAAAACAAACATGCAACATAATGCGTAGCCAGTATGAACTTGAGAAAGTTGTAAGGGGAAATCAAAAGAAAACAACGTCACTGTGTCAAATTGTACCACATGGTATTTTGCTTTAAAATTGCTTTATAGAGCTATCGGGATCAAGCCAAACATTTGGAAAAAAACAAAGATTCTTTTAACTCCCTTGAGCACGCCAAGCAGGGAGAAAAGAACACACAACAATATGCGTAGCCAGCGACTTAAGAAAGTTTTAGGAGAAATCAAAAGAAAACAACATTCCTGAATGAAATCCCATTACATGAAAAACATTTTGCTACTTTGATTGCAAATAGCTTCATATCAGAAATGTGTTCCCAATTTTCAAACTCAGGGAAACGCAGACTCCCTTGGGTTCACGTAAGCAATAAACAGACCACACAGACTTAGATATAGCTACGACCTTGAAATCAGAAGTTCTATTACGAAAGGAGCGCACCAAGTTATGAAAATTTTATGTACAGAAAAAACATAACATTCTCGTTACTGTTCACTCAAGAGTCCGATGGATGAAGCAGGCTTGGCCGGTTGAACTGACATTTTCAGTCCTGACGTTACTGATGGGGGATCTGCGGGCGGCGCCTACATATACTATAAATCAAGGATATTTCCTTTGGCTGATATAATGCCCGTTAAGTCATCTATATCTATAATTTAAGGCAATGTAATAAAATCCCAAGTTAAAAAAAGCGTAACATTTTGTAAAACTTAATTTAAACGGAATATTTGTTTGAAAATGACTTGGCCTAATGGGCTCCAACTAAAATAAGGTGAATCGGTTTGGAAAAGGCATAGCAACTTATGTCGCTTTGCCGGAAAGAAGGCAAATAGCGCAGCCAAAGAACTTAACAGCGCAAATACAAATCAGAAAAGGGCCGCACCAAATTAAAAATGGGCTTTCAAATAAGTAGTTTATTTCTGCAATTGTGAAAGCAACCACCATTTGACTGCCATCATCATTGTTGTTTGTGTTTTAATCCCTCCCCCTCATACTTTTTACAAATATTAATGATAGTTTGTGGCAAGATTTTTTGTTTGTGAGCATTACCAGTCTTGATTAAGAGATGAAAATCATCACCATTACTTGTATAAGAATCATGGGTGTGCATAAAAAATACAATTTCATGGTTTCTGTTCACACAGGTGCACGATGAGTGAAGCAGGCTTGGCCAGCTGAACCGACATTTTTAACCCCGACGTTACTGGTAAGGGGGGGCCTGCGGGCAACGCCGGCAGTGCCGGTTAGTTACACTAAATCAAATTGTTATTTTGACGAAATGAAATTAGACTATTAAATAAACTTTGGAAAAGAATTGATTTGATTTTATATGCCACAAGCATTTGCAGCAGGAGTCTGCAATCCCAAGCAAGTGGGCGAATTAATTATGGCCAAAATGTGAGGAAGCGTATTCTTTGATTTTTTTACCTGCTTGATACTCTTGCTCTTTTTATTTTTGGGAAAAATGCCCGCTTTGTATCTTTTTGTACATACAAATGTACAATCATTGTCGTTCCCATGGCAAGGAAAATTTAGGCATTGCCTCGTTCCTCGTAGGCCTGATAGATATAAACTTTAAAAATCATTTTGTATTTAACGTTGCTTGACTAGCGTGGTAGGGACATTTTGAAGTAAGAATTGTGAACACCTCTTACGCCTTCGGCTTAAAATGGATTGAACGTGGCGCTTTTTTGTGGTATGCTGTTTGGTAGTGCACTTTTTAATGAAAGGCTAAAAAAATTTCTTTACGATCAGCGTCTGATGACATCTGACTTAAAACTTGGAAACACCTCCCCCATTAGAATGGGTTACGTAAATGCTACCAAGTCCGCACTTCATTGTATGCAATCATATCAGATTATTGCTCAAATCAGACGGTACAAAATCAAAATTTTTTGGCATTTGAAGTCACTACAAATTAATCAATTGGCACTCCCCGTTTCAAAGGTCGCAGACCCCTGATACACAATGTAATTGCTAAAATCATCACTCCATTTATTATGGTTTTCATGTTTTGTATTAACTTATCGTGTAGTTTTAAGTTAATAAAAAGCATTGAAGCAACAATGGTAAATGGAGTAAGGATTTTAGCGATTATGTAATTGTCTATGCAAAATCTAAAGGCATAAGTTGCAGTAAAATCATTTCAAGCAAATTAACAACCTAAAATTTTTTTAAAAATTTAAACAAATGTGAATTGTGAATAACTGTATGGGTGGGAGTTCGTAACTCCGAAGCATGTCTGAATATAACTCTATTTATAACCCATGGCTGGAAGATAAAAAAAAATGTAAACCTTTTTAACTTTTCCTGGTTTGTTGTCATCGCAGAATAAAATGCAAATGGAATGCAGATGGAATGAAATAGAATGCGAAATGAAAAGCGTTCTGGCAGAATGTAAGGCTGCTAAATTTATCTGTGCAAAATTAATTAATACAATTAGCAATCAAAGTTATTACATGCAACTTAAAATGCAAAGTTTGTCTAAAAAATGTAAACAATATTCTTTGTTATACTTTTCTTCAGACATTAAAATTTTTAGAAAAATTACCCTCCACTAAATTTTGTTCTGGAAACAGCCGTGCTGTTGCATAATACTAATAATTGTGTAAGAGTTATAGCATGACATTAAAAACTTGACAACGCCCATTTTTATATGAAAAGTTTTACCACATGCCATTTAGTATTTTAATCATATTTTTGGGTCGTTATATTTTGAAAAATTAAATTTTGAAAAATTTGGATCGCTCTGAAAAAAGGTTGGGAACCACTGCGTAATTTATTTCAACCTAAACAGTAACTTGACAATAATTTGTTCGAGTGCTTAAAGTTCTTAATATATTTCCTAGCTTGTGTATGTAAAATGTGAACAAAGTGCTTCCTATGACAATGAACTCAACATGTAATAATTTCAATTTAGTTTGCAGTTTATTGAGGCTGTGATAGAATTACTCGTGACCAAGAACTTAAAAGCCGAAAGAAATGTCCTTGCAAATATAAATTCGAGTATGATACAGATTTTGAAGTTAAACTACAGTAATTTAGTTTATCTTACTCTAGTCTATCCTACATTCTTCTAAACCTGTATATTTTTGATAAAGCTGTGAACTAAGTCTGTACGTTTTGATGTTAACGGGTTGGGGAATCATTTTAAACGTCAAACTATATTTGTTTTTCTTAAAAAAAGGAAATTGACATTAATCAGCTACAAGAAACTTATTCTAATTTTACAGATAAAAAGCTGTGAAAATGTGAATGGAGAGAAGATATGCTTTCTTCTCACCGCAATAATCATGGTAATGTTTGGTTATTTTAGTTAGGAATTTTATTAAATACGAAAAAACAGCTACATACATAGATAAAGCAGGAAGAATATTGCCATTAAAATAAAAATCAACAACAATGTTTTTGTCATTGTACACGTGTATTCACCCGCTAAAGACGAACCAGCGCTTTTGACGCTTTTGTTTCAACAGTTACAAAGTTTTCAAAACATGACTTTATTTTAAAAGCGGAATGGAATCTAGTGATTAGCACTCAACTAGCTCAGTGGCTCCATCACTGTGAGCTATGAGCGCAGAGATCTTTTAGCAGTTTGTACTGTTTTATAATAAAATTGGCTTTATAATGAAATAAAGTTGTTAAATGGTCACCAACTGTACTGAAGAGCCTCATAGGTCGAAACAGTGTCAGACTGCAGTTTGCTAAGTGCATCGCTAGCCTCTTGCATTACTATAAGTTGTTAAATATTTTTCAAGTTTTTTGAGTTGCGAAAAAAGGTTAAATGCGTTGAATATTTTTTGCTGTATACACTAGGCGTTTTTGTTTACTGCTTTACGCTCACTATATCATTAACTTTAATTTCGAAGCTTTTAAACTGTCGTGCACTTTTCTCAAATGGTTCACGTTTGTTGCTCTTTACGCAGCTATAGCAAAATGATTTCTCAATTTGTTGAAAAGGCATAACAAAAGTACGCGAAGGAGTTGCTTCTTTTTGGCAATCATACTTCGTAGAATCGTAGATAGAATAAAGATAAAACAAAATGCTTTTTTGTTACATTTAATTATTCTGTCAGATCTGCACTGTATTCAGATGTTTATTTATGCAGCTTATATAAAGCAACAATTTTTTCCTTTTTTTTGTATGATTTTGTTAACTAATCAAAATATTGGGCCAACCAACACAAAATTGGGCACGATTGATCACCACACTGGGGTCATTGCCCTGATGGGTCGGTGACGTCAAATTCTATGTGAATGGCAAAGTTGTAAATGTGCGTACAAACATCAAACTTAGTACAATTAATTACCACTCTAGGATGAATATCATAACAAATTTGATGACATCATGATGACGTCATGATCGAAGATATTTTTTCAAAAATTGCATTTTTTGATGGATGAATGCCATTTTGAACCTAAATTAAAGCTAGCACTCGACTTGCTCGCTTAAACATTTTTTCGCGTTTTCTGGATCTATGATGACGTCATACTTACCAATTAATTGTAGAAATGGTTTCTGAAATATCTTAAAAATACTGACCACAAAACGCGGTTGACAGCTCATTCGGTAGATGTCAACAAGTCCATTCCCACAACTGACCTTCTTCTTAATTTAATGGTCATTGGCGACCCAACAAGCGATTTTGTGTTTGACCATCTTTTTAAGCTAAATTCTTTTGCAACTGCTAGACACATAAACTCTAAACTTGGTACCATCGCTCAACACATTAAGGTGAGGGTCACAAGGTGATTGGGGACGTCATGAAGACTTCATAATTGAATATAAATTTTTGAAAACTGCATTTTTTGACAGAGGAATGTCATTTTGAGCTCAAATAAAAGCCAGCGGTTGACCTGCCAACTTCATAAATGTTTCACTTTTTTGCGATATATAATGACGTCGCAAATACCAATTCATGGTTTTCCTTTGCTTTTGAAAAGATACTGACTGTAGAAACGTGGTTGATGGCTCTTTCCGAAGATAACAACATGATTCTCAAACAGAGTTATTTTTGCATTTAAGGATTATTGGCTACGCAACAAGCAAGCTTGTAATTGACTGCTTTTAAGCCGAATTTTTTTGAAATTACTGAACATACAAACTCTAAACTTGGAATCATTTATCATCATACCAAAGTGAGAATCATAAAGAGGTCGGTGACGTCTTAGTGATGTCAAAATTGAAGATGGATTATTTAAAAATTGTATGTTTTGATGGAGAGAAAAGCGATTTTAGGCTTAAACATGAGCCAGCACCCAACTTGCCAACTTCAATTAATATTAGGTTTTTAGGAACCGAGATCACATCATGAAACCGAATTTTCCAACAATTTTAAGCTTTTGCAGTTGACCTCGATTTAACAGACATCGGTTTAAACAACTTTGAACATCTTAACGGAGTGTGAAAAACAGTCAAATTTAAAAAAAACTAGACACTTTTAATTACCGTATGTACTCGCGTATAAGCCGATCTCGCATATATGCTGACACTTAAAAAACTGCCTCAAAATTAGAAATTTTACAAAAACTCGCATATAGGCCGACCCTCAAATACCATGGTGTGTTGCTTAGAATAATAACAAGTTAATTAAGAGAAAAATCTGTTGTTATGCGCTTGCAGAAAAGAATAAGTGAGAATAAAATTTATTATTGTTGTGTTTTACTTTTATTAATTTTCACAAATTAAACAGTGTCCCAGAATGCTTCAAATTCATCCTCACCATCACCCTCGTTCTCAAATTCCCCAAAGAGATATTTCCAGTCGTCCAATGTATATTTGACAATATTGCCATCCCACATTTTTTCATCTTAATCTTCATTTCCACTTTCTACCGCTTTATCACTGTCTTCATTTTCAGTTTCAACGCTATTCTCCTGCCATACATCATCATCTTCAGTGTAATCTAATCTGTTGCTGATGCAACATTTTTAGAAAGATTTCTGTACCATTTCTTGGGAAATCATATCGCCTGCAGTTTTCACCCAAGACACAACTGTGGGCAAAGAAGGGCGTTTGAAGTTTTCTTTGGCTGTTAGTTCAGCCTTGCTATCTGCCATCCACTGTGTTCACAGGTTTCGCATGTGTGTTTCAAGGGGTGTGCTGGCATCTAGAGGTTGTAGCATTCCAGTCAACCCTCCTGGTATGATTGGCTGAATAGTGTTTGACACCTTTAGACTCTTTTTTACCTTTTTGGTTAGGTAAGCTCTGAATTGGTACCAGACTAGCATGGAATGTTTCTTGAGAAGACCTACATTTCTGCGCACCATTTGATTATGCCTTCTTTGTCCATCTATTCTCTTGGGTGCTGATGGATTATCACACCACTGGGAAATTTGTTCTTTGGGGGGTTTCCTTTTAAAGATTATCATTGTCACGAATAAGTAAATTTTCATTGAAAGAATAGTTTATATATATGTATAGTTGGTGTGATTTGTCATTCTGTTTTGCCGTGATTGTTTTATTTGTAAATCTAAATTGTCTGAAGCCCTAAACTTGCTAAACTGTTTTCGAGAAAGACCTTTTTTCTTTCGCATTTATTAATAGATTTGTAACTCACACGCCTCTTTTGACGTCACATTGGTTGACTGCGTCATAAAGTTCCAGTTTATTCTAGCGAATCTTGTTTCTTCTCGAAGAATTTTTTTCTTTTTTTTATTGCCAATTACGTAATCTATTAACAGTGTTTTTTCTGTGTCACGTGATGTTCTAGCATTTTCCAGAAGATCGTCTTTTTGTATATAAGGCGGCGAGATTTTTACGATCTAGAGAGAGAGAGAGTAGTTCAGAGTGATAGAGAGTGGAAGAGTAGAAAGAATAGTAAAAGTGCGTTGTTCTATGGTGATTTATTGCGGATTGTTGGAGTGACAAGTGTTAACGGATAATTGGTGGAGTTATTTTTGGTTGTTTCCTGATTGCTAATTTAAAGTGTTTTAGTTTCTGTGTTTGACCAGCGAAGGAATTCGAAGTTCTAAAGTGATTTGTGAATATATTTGTTTTGTTCTTGATCGAGAAGTGCGTGGGTTAAAGTATTTTAGTGAAAGCCAATCTCTTCCTAGCTATTAAGTTGCAACCAGACTTGATTATTCGAGGGATACTACAAGTCGCCTCAATTTTAAGAAGTAAATTAAAGTTGAAATAGAATCAAATTTCTATTGCACGCGACAATTGAGGGTAGCTTCACCACATTTGCGGAACAGCTAAGCACCACTGTAAAAATGGGTTTTTGTGCCCTGTTGTCTTGATAAGGATTGTTTTGTCATTCTTTTAGTTCAATGTTTTATTGCTTGGCATGTCAAAACACATTGGAGTTTCGTCCATATTGCCAATTCTGCTGAAAGGGAAATCATCAGTCTTTCGTTTATTTATCACAAAACATTGGAAGTTCATCATCTTTTGCTCAAATTTTGATAATAGCTTTTGGGCTATTTTAGTTTTTTGTCTTAGTAATATTCCATTTTTCTTCAAAAACCTTGTACACCAACTCAGGGAAGCAGTGAAGGTTAAGGTGCCTTGGTATTTTCCAGATTTGGCCATCCGCAATGCTAGTAAGTGCACGGCCTATCTAGACACACTGTAACCATTCTGCCTTTGACTCAAACCACTCAAGAATGTTCTTTTTCATTTCAGGAAATTGTCCAGCTTTGGGCCCTTTTTTTGCAGGTTTTGAATTTGGGGTGCAATCCAATGTACTATCCTTTCTCCACCTTCTAATATTGTTCTCATCCACTTCAAAGTTTCTTGCTGCTTCAAGGTTGCTTGTTTCCTCTGCGGCCTTCACTGCTTTTAGTTTAAAAGAAGCAGCGTAAGACATTCTTTTTGTTTTTAAATCAGACACGGTTTAATGTTTCTGAATTTTACTACTACTACTACTAACGCAAAGAAACTGGATACAAAGTTGCATGTGACAAGCGCAAACACGAAAACGGTCACGTGAGTGACCAACCAATCACAGCGTGTTATGATCAGGTGAATAAAAAAGCAAAATGGCGGCACCCAGAGTAAACACAATGTGCTTAATTGGAGGTGATTATGTTGCATTTTATTTAAAATGTAGTTAAAATTAATATTAAAATTGAGTTATAGTTTGTCGGAATTAATTTTATTTAGCGCAGTCACCATTTTTAATGCTGCATGTATCACTGAAAGGTAATATCGATAATATTGCGTGATCTGAGAAGTGGCGTCAGGTCATTTCGTTTGAGTAAGATCAGATTTTTGCGCGTATAAACCGACCCCCAATTTGATTAATTTTTTTGAGTTTTAAAGTGGGCTAATATGCGAGTATATACGGCAATGTCAGAATTGTAAGTGCAGTTAAAACGTTATGTTAAAAGCATAGCCTTCTATTGTGTCTCTTGTTCATTGATTGTAGCTATCATGAGTGACACCTAACAATATATGTAATATTCTCAAACAATGGATGACCTATAGCTAGTTCAAGACTCTTCCTTACATCTGTCTGGCTCTGTGCAAGCATCAATCTACAGTACATTACTCAGAACATAGTCAAGATGTCGAAACAAATAGCAAAACGCAAACGTATGAATTCGCTTGAAATAAAGAAGCTAGAATTAATCAAAAAATTTGAAACAGGAATTTTGTGACGAGTGTTTGTAAGCCAAGTAGAGTAAAAAAAAACCGTTTTTGACATCAAAAAGAGCCAAGAAATTTTAGTTAGATACGCTGCCTCTTACTGCATTAATTATGAAATGGTAAGTTCAGCCACAGTTCCAGTGGAGTAAATGTTTGTGTAACAGCGATAGTAACAGCAGCTGCTAAGGTGGCTACTCATCTTAACTTGTACTTGTACTTTCGCAAGTTTGTAATGCAAATAAAGCAGATATTTTTGGCGATCTCGGGGCGAAAAGAAAACCAAGGAAAAGAAGACTAGCAAGGAGAGGCTATCGGTTTTGGTCGGATGCAACGCTACAGACATACACCAATTGAAGCTCTTAGTGGCGCATCTTAGTAAAAAGGAACTTGTAAGTGCTGATGACAATATTAGATTTTTACTTGCCTCCTAACACGACATCTATTCTACCGCCGATAGACCAGGAAATTATTATTGTTTAGAAAAGACATTACATCAGCTATTACTTGAATGAGATCTTGGTGGTCTTTGAAAAAGATACAGATCTTGAGGTTGACGACAGGGGTGATAAACCTGGCTAACGTCAAGAATTATAATATTTGCTCGACTGTTTATAACTTTGTAGCATCGTAGGAAGATATCAAGCCTTCTCTTCTAAAAAATTCTTGAAACAAGCTCCTAAAAAAAGAGGAAGCAGACACCGATTTTGAAGGATTCGAGGCAGCAAACTTTCACTGCATTTTTACACCGTGGTGAATAGATAGCAATCTCCATTGATGATGTCACTGGTTGGCTGGATGAATTTCACCTGGACCCAGGATACGAAATCTTGACTAAAGCTGACATATAGCATTTGTGTTGGGTAGTGAAAAAGAAGAAAACAGCAGTGACCAAGAAGCAGTCTTTCGAGTGGCAGATTTTGTTTGACAAAATTGAAGCTGTCGACTTTACGAAGTTACCTTGACGCTTTAGTTGATTGCTCCTCTTACAGCCAGCTACCGGAAATGACACATCATTGCGAAAATCTGAGAATGGTCAGGAAACTTGTCATTAACGAATAGCATATAGACGGCAGCCAGACAAAAATTAGCAATGATTTTACTCCTTGCTGTTCTACTAAATCTGCTAGTCCCAGTGGCAATGCTCCGTGCGTCAATAAAAGTCCCGCCTCCCCTGAAATTGAATATGAAGATAACCATCAAACAATGATAGTTTCCGACACAGATTTACCAATGATCATCTTCGACTCTGACTAATTGCATTTGAATTAGTGCAAGATACACATCTACACAATATGTTACGGCTTGTTTAGCAGCAACTAATAAGTAACGGACAAACTACGGTCCGCATTAGTTTGTTCAATTGAAGTTCTACTGTATTTCAAACGCAACGCGCGATATTTCTTTAAGCATTCTAATTAGCAAGCCCTTTTTTTCTTGAACACGCTATGCCACGATAAGACCACTTTTTTCATCAAATGCGCTTTAAGAACACAACTGAAGGTGTTCGTGTGTAACTACTTGAGACAAATAAATCACATGCCTTAATTTTTTATTGCAACCAAAATCTAATATTAAAAAAAAGTATCCGCTAACAAGCCAGAGGCAGCAACAGCAGCCGTAACAGACAATGCACGAAACCGTAACAGACAATGTAACAGACACCGTAACAGACAATGCACGAAACCGTAACAGACAATGTAACAGACACCGTAACAGACAAAGTGACCTAAGAATATTTCTGGGGTATATTACAAAAACTTTTTACGGTGTCAAATCTCATCATGTACGGGTAAGTATTTTTGCTTCTGTTACTTGACAAAGAAAAACGGATTTTTGCTCAAGTGAGAGCCAGCCCTACCATTGCACAGATTATTATTGGCATATTTTGTTTTCTTCATTTCCTCAAAATATTAATATTTGTAATTTATAAGCTCTTTGTATCAGAACGTAAGACTAATATTTTTTTAAAAGCAGGGAAATCTGGATTAGGGACAAAGTTATGTGTAATAAAATCTCAAGTTAAAGAAAAAATCAAAACAAAATTCTGATAGCATCAATTTGTAAAACTGAATTAAAAGGAAACGTTTTTGCTTAAATACAACTTAATAGGGGCCTATTGGAATAAAGTGTATGACTTTGGACGAAGGCACAAGACCTTTTTCTCGCTATGGTAAAATTAAAGCAAACAGTGCAGCCAAAGAATCTAATACCACAAAAGGGTCGCGCCAAATCGTAAAATAAGCTTACTACTGAATAGTTTATTTCTGTAATTGTAAAAACGACCACCATTTTGGCGCCACCATCATTTTTCCCAATATTTACCCCTCATCATACACGTTTTGAAAATGCGAACAATAGTTTGTGAAATCATATTTCGTTTATGAGTATTACCTTTTTTGATCACTGAACTAAGCTTATCACCATTAAGTGTATACGAACTATAGCCTCCATTTACAACAACTTTTGTTACAACTCTCACAAAACTTTGTATGGTGGAGTCGGAGCAGCTGCCTGAACAATCACTTTAAACTAAGCACAGCTGATGACAAGTCCAGCGGGGCTAAAATTGCGCCACATTTGGAAGAAACAGTTTTGATATTTTGCTTGATAATAGCCTCATAGAACCACCGGAATCAAAGCTAAACAATTTAGTGAAAAGCAAAGTCCATAACTTATATGCTGCCTATTAACTTATCTGGGTCTCTACTACATGGTGTCCATAAATTTGGTTACATGGTAAAAAACGCATTCATTTAAAAAAACACAATCTTATTCAATCGTAATATTGATAAATAGTATTTTCAACATGATTTCCGTCATTTTCAATGCATAGGTTGATGTGCTTTGCAAAATTTAGGATGAGCGCCTACTAGAATATGGTGAATCAGTCTGAGGAAGACACAGCCACTTTTCTTTATGCCGGAAACAAAGCAAATAGCGTAGTCAAAGAATTTCATACCACAAATATAAATGCGAAAGGAATCACACCAAATCCTAAATAGGTCTACCACTACATAGTTTATTTCTGTCATTGTGAAAACAGCCACAATTTGGCCGCCACCATCATTATTGACTGCTTTTCGATTCTCCCCCTCCCCCTTACACTTTTTGACAGTATGAATGATAGTTTGTGACAACGTTCTTTTTTGTTAGCATACCCAGTCCTGATTGATCGACTAAGATTAAGGTGGTCATCGTTAAGTGCACAGGAATTATGGATGGGCATAAAACGCATTAACTTTTCGTTATTTTTGACACAAGTATTCTATGGGAAAAGCCGGTGCAGCCAACTGAACCGATATTTTCAATCCCGACGTTACTGATGGAGAACCCTGCAGGCGACGCCGTCAGACACGGCTAGTCTAAAATATCAAACGAAATTCTGTCGGCGTGTTTGTCCTCATTCTCCCATAACTACTTGACGTACGAGCATCAAACTTGACACGATTGATTATTTCCTCGGGCTGAGTGTCATAAGTTAGTTCGTGACGTCATAAGAAAAGACGATATTTTAAAAATTGCATTGTTGGAACGAGTAGAGCCGTTTATAACTGTCACGAATTAGTAAATTTGCGTTGTAAGAATAGTTTTCATGTATGCATAGTTGTTGTAATTTATCGCTTTGTTCTGCTGGCTGTTGATCGCAAAAGACCTTTTTTTCTTTGCATTCAGATCTGCTTCAGACATGCCTCTTCTTACGTCACAATCGTTTATGACGTGTTAAGTTCCAAAGTAATAGAGTGAATTTTGTTTCCTCGAGGATTTTCGTTTGCCGGTTACGTAACTTATTAGCGATACTTTTAGCGATGCTTTTAGCGATACGTGAGGTTGTTCTGGCTTTTTTCAGAACAACGCCCATTTAAATATAAGGCGGCGAGATTTTTACAATTGAGTAGTATAGAGAGAGAGAGAGAGAGAGAGCGGTAGTAAGAGAGAAAGTAGTGTGGCGTCTGTGGTGATTTATTGTGGATTCTATTAGCGGTTAATTTGTGGAGTTAGTTTTGACTGTTTCCTGATTGTTTTATTAAAGTGCTTTATTTTCTGTGATTGTCAAGCAAAGGAGCTTGAAGTCTTAAAGTATTATTCCTGTAAATATATTTTTCTTGACATGGTTCAAAGTATTTTAATAGAAGCCAATCTTTTCCTGGCTATTAAGTTGCAGACAGACTTAATTATCCAAGCAATACCATATGTCGTCTCAATTTTTTGAATAAAATTAAAGTTGAGATAGGACCGAAAATTTTATTGCAACACGACAATGACTTAAAAAAGAGCCAGTACCCATCTTACCAACTTTTACAAATTTTATATATTTAGGATCTTTGATGACGCCATAATTAACCATTTGTTGTAAAATTTGTTTTTTCTATTTCCTCAAATAATACTGATTACGGAAATGCAATTAAACACTGTTTTGGAAGATATTAGTAATGTGCTTTCGACAAAAAATATTCTACAACAATTTAAGCTCACTTTACGATGCAAAAACAGACTCTTTCTTTAAGTACTTTAAGCTTTCTAAGCATGCTTCTTGCTTTTTTTCTGCACGCTTCAACTCGCTCTATGATGTCACAATACTATCAAATACGATCAACACAGTTTTTCCCTACCAGATATCATCAATTGATGATTTTTTCAAAAAGTGCCAATCTTTAACAAAATCAGTTTACTTAACCCTGCGTTGGCCACGTGGGGTGTCTGGAGCCCCCAATTTTTTTATTTCTCGTAATTTCTATATTACAATTTTTTCTCTCTCTCTTTCCAGGTACTTTCTTGACTTATTAAGGATGTAGCACACCAGTAACGGCACAGTTGTGTCGCAATTTTCCTTGGAGGTACACATCAATTTGGCATTCTAGGGTGATAAAACACCCCACGTGACCAATACCGACATGATTTGTGATTTATAAATTTTTCCTTTTCCTTCAATAGAAAATCAAAATGTGTAGATATAAAAGTATATTAAGTATTGTTCGCCCACTCTGCAAAATATGTATGTTATAAAGTGATGTTGCTGTTAATCCAATTTATGTGATTACTATATATTTTCATATAGATAATCATTTCATTTATTGTAATTTATTATTCCTTCGAAAGATGGATTACGAAGCAAAGATGGCAAGGATACAGAAGAAGTTGGATGAAACAGAAGAGTTTATGTGAAGAAGAAGATGAGGGGAGAGATGTATTTCTCTCTGACAGTAAAGGTGACAAAGATTATGTAAAAGAAAATGAGGATGTTAGAGACTCTGGCCTAGATTATCCAGACATTGATGAATCAGACTCAGATGATCAAACAAAACAGCCCCACCAAAAAAGTCGAAAACTGGTGATGGATGGAAGGCAAAAGAAGAAAAAAACATGGTGGAACAAAGATACTCCTAGAAAGTCGCACGCAATCGGGTCGCACACAACCTCCTAGGAGTATTCATCAAGTCGCACGCGTTCTAGAAATGTTATGAAATTGACACCAGAACTAAATGGACCAGCTTTCAATGCCAATTCTTTTAACGAACTTCGGAGTGTCTTCACAACACTAGAAAAAATTGGTTTGTTAGCAGAGCATACTAACTCGGCAATCATTACAAAAAACGGTACTTATGCTCCGACCTTCAGAACAAATGTCACTAATGATGTTGAAATGAAGTCGCTGATTGGCCTGCTAATGTTAGCTGGTACCTATCAAGCTAATAGGCTCAACCTCGAGGATATGTGGAGTAACGATGGTTCTGGAATTGAAATGTTCAGATTGCCTCTGTCACAAAAATGCTTCCGTTTCTTGTTGTGCTGTCTACGATTTCATGACAAAGCAACAAGTGAGAAGAGAAAGAAGGTGAATAAGCTTGTCCTAATTAGACAGATAATTGAGATGTTTGTTGAGGATTGTAAAAAGAACTATTCCCCGTCAAAATTCGTGACTATAGATGAAAGGTCTCCAGTCTTTAGGAGCAGAGCTGCTTTTAGGCAATATATCCCCAGTAAACCTGCAAAATATGGAGTCTAAATATATGCAATATGTGATGTCAAGACTTTCTATGTATATAACATAGCAATATATGCAGGATTACCACACGAAGGGCCATACAAAACCGACAAAGAGTACAACTAATCATAGACCGTGGTCACAAGACTTACATCCCACATCTTTAAATCTGCTAGGAATGTCACATTTGATAACTGTTATGCTAGCTGTTCACTGGTGGAATCACTACTTCGTGACCATAACCTTAAGAAGAGATTCTGTGGCAACCCTAAGAAAGAGATTCCCACATAATCTTTGAGGTAAAGAAGAAACCTAATTGTGACAGCATTTTGGATTTGGGGATGAGCTTACACTAGTCTCATATATACCAAAGAGCAAGAGCAACAAGAAAAATAGTGTATTCCTTTGCAGCATGCACCAGGATAAGAACATTGATGAAGCTACTGGTGAAAACAAAAAACCTGAAAATATTACATTCTATAATTCTACCAAAGGAGGAGTAGATGTGGTGGATATGATAATGAATAAGTATAGTGTCTCCCGAAACAGCCAAAGTTAACCTCTAACTGCGTTTTTTGCTCTGCTAAATATCTCTTGTGTAAATTCGTATGTCCTGTATGCTCACAATCCACAGAATAAACTGAAGCGTCGCAAATTTATCAAACAAGTAAGCCTTGAGCTACTACAGGATCTTATGAAGACAAGAGTTTAGTGCGCCTGCCAACAAGTCCTCAGAGCAGCTATTCCAAGAATGTTACCCAAAATTGCAGTTGCGACACTCTCAACAACCTTACAGTCCTCTCAAACCATGGCAAAAAGATGAGAATTTTGTCCTAGGTCAAAGGATTGAAAGATGAAATTAGTATGTAGCACTTGCAAAAAAGATGTATGCAGTGAGCACAGTGAGATAACTGTGACCAGCACAGAATGCGAGAATGCAGACATTAGTGGTGAATCAGCATATACATAATTGGCTATGCAGTAAACTCCAGTAAGTGGTAAATAAATGTAAATAGTAATAACTATGTTTGAACTCCCATATACGGTTTATATACTGTTTTATTTTTATAAGTCTGGTTGCAGAAATTTCAAAATGTTCAATTATGTTTGTAAATGTATTATTAACCTGTGAACCAGTTGTATGACTAACCTTATAGACTTTTTTGTTTTGGGGTGCGCAAACACCCCACGTGACCAACCATGTTTGAAACCCCCAAATGACCAACATGAGGTTAAAAACTGATTTGTGATTTTATTTCTCAAACAATTTTCAAACTTTCTTAACAAATAAAACTTAATTTTAAGGAGATTCTGATAATACATGACATATAGATTTGCTAAAAGTTTTTGTAAAAAACAAACTGAACTTGAAGACCTGTATTGTAGTTTTATGTTCCCCCAAAGAGCAATAAGCTTAACAAAAACAGGTAGCTTTAATACATAAAGGTTATGATAAGGTACTATCAATCACTCTCGTTAGAAATCTGAAGAAATCAGCTTTCCAGAAATATCTATCTGAAATTAGTTAGGGCTTTTGACATAATGACTAGATACTCAAAATATAATTCCTATACATAATTACGTAGTATGCGAAAAAAATCGTGTGAGTGGTTCTGAAATTCCAATATGCAGTAAATTGATTTCTTCCAGTTGAGGATGAAAGATGGACAAAACTCTATGGAAATCTTCAACATTACCAATTAAATTTTTTTCTGCCATGAGTTTTTAATTGAACATAATGAAAAATCATAATACCTACCAACTGAAATTTTAAAATAGATTATTCGATAAAACAATTGAACAAAACTTTAACTCGAAGATTGTTACGAATAATATCTTCTTTATTACATTTTGATTGTAAGATTGTGATTGTGACGTAATATTTTCCAGTGGTGAGACATGCAAGTTTGTACTTATGACACGACGTTTCTACAGAAAATGATTCCAATTGTTAAACTTATTAAAAGGTAGAATTCTCTTGCTTGGTGTATGTGTGTGTGTTTGTGTGTGTGCAAATAAGAAAGAAACACGGAAAATCTTTAGAGAAAAAAATAACTAGGTCCTATTGGTGTGTATCTGCTTTTGTTTGTGACTGCTGTTCAAACCTATTATAAACAAAAACAAAAGCAAAGTGAAATTGTAATTGTTATAGTTGTTAAGGCAATTAAGGCAAAATTTATTTATAAACTGGTAAAAAATTTTTTCACTACTACGTGGTTTTAAACTGAAAGCTCTTGCAAAAGTATGATTTCAAATCTAACTTCTAATGAAAAACAAATGCATTAAAAAGTCTAAAACTTACTTTAAAAAAAAAAAAATTTATTGCAAAAAAATCGTTACCACCAACCAATCCATCTCACAAAGACTGGCATTTTGAAACTGGCATTCATGTTTGGCAATCAATTGCCAAACCACCATCACTAAAATAAACATGCGACAACTGTGTTTGTTGAGTCCCTGGAAACGGCACCTGATTATGAGATATGTTTCACATTTATGTGAGCGAATACCAATGAGGCCACGCAGTGTTATCATCACAATGGCAAGTAAACGTCGGAGTCAATTTGCATGAATACTGTATATCAAGTGAAACTGCATTCAACAACACGAATGAAACAGAGTGATACGTTGAACACCAAAACCATGCAAGCAATACACGTAAAAGCGAAACCCAACGACACGATCACATGTTGGCGCTTAGTTTGCATAGCCTAGTGCATATATTGCACAGTTTCACACTGACGTCATTATTCACGTTGCATTACTATATGGTTTCAATACAATGCTCAGCCATCATGGGAATTCACAAGCCATATTCGTCAGCATCAAATCTTGCTGGCCGATATTCAATTCAACAGGTATTGTATATCTGTTGTCACTATGCTCACACTATGTGATTACATTGCATGTCGAAACAAGTGATATGAATGGCTCTGAAACTCAATTACAATTGCTACAGCTACAGTCGACAAATCAAGATTGACAAATCATACAGAGTAATGATATGTGTCTGAGTCATTTCGGGATGTTTCGAGGTATCATAACACGTTAACTGTTACTTACCGACTGATATATCCAATGTAGATTATTGACATGAAACAAAAATTCAAGTAACAATGACATTTCAAAGTCATATGTAGCTAATATTGAAGTGATACAAACATCAATTTATGATAAAATGATTTCATCGTTGATTACAAATAGTCGTAATACATATTCATGTAACGATGTTAGTTCAACAGTCGGTTGATACGAATAATAAACACGTATTCGACATCCAAATACTGGTATTCGACATCCAAGTACTGGTATTCACACCAATTATGATTAAATGTCGTGTATATGTGAAGTTTGGCTCCAGCATGAACAATGCAATTTGTTATATCGTCATTTTGTTTCACACACACACGCACTGACATACACTGATTTATTGATTGGATTCTTGGTATTTACTTTGTTATAGATGTAAACTTGCTACTAGATACTTGATAGTAGGTTGATTGATTGTTTGTGGTCATGCATACAAACGACGGCCGTAAATCTAAACAGTTGCTGCTTGCTGCAAATCTCGATCGGGATATTCAATGACTTCATGAAACTGGCATTCATCGCATTCATGTTTGGCAATCAATCCGATAACGACAAATCCAAACATTAACTATCGTCAAGTGTGTTTGTTGAGTCCCTGGAAACGGCACCTGATTATGAGATATGTTTCACATTTATGTGAGCGAATACCAATGAGGCCACGCAGTGTTATCATCACAATGGCAAGTAAACGTCGGAGTCAATTTGCATGAATACTGTATATCAAGTGAAACTGCATTCAACAACACGAATGAAACAGAGTGATACGTTGAACACCAAAACCATGCAAGCAATACACGTAAAAGCGAAACCCAACGACACGATCACATGTTGGCGCTTAGTTTGCATAGCCTAGTGCATGATTTGAACGATTTCACACTGACGTCATTATTCACGTTGCATTACTATATGGTTTCAATACAATGCTCAGCCATCATGGGAATTCACCAGCCATATTCGTCAGCATCAAATCTTGCTGGTCGATATTCAATTCAACACGTATTGTATATCTGTTGTCACCGTGCTCACATTATGTGATTACATTGTATGTCGAAACAAGTGATATGAATGGCTCTGAAACTCAATTTCAATTGCTACAGCTACAGTCGACAATTCAAGATTGACAAAACATACAGAGTAATGATATGTGTCTGAGTCATTTCGGGATGTTTCAAGGTATCATAACACGTTAACTGTTACTTACCGACTGATATATCCAATGTAGATTATTGACATGAAACAAAAATTCAAGTAACAATGACATTTCAAAGTCATATGTAACTGATATTGAAGTGATACAAACATCAATTTATGATAAAATGATTTCATCGTTGACTACAAATAGTCGTAAAACATATTCATGTAACGATGTTAGTTCAACAGTCGGTTGATACGAATAATAAACACGTATTCGACATCCAAATACTGGTATTCACACCAATTATGATTAAATGTCGTGTATATGTGAAGTTTGGCTCCAGCATGAATAATGCAATTTGCAATATTGTCATGCCGTTTCACACACATATACACTGATTTATTGATTGGATTCTTTGTATTTACTTTGTTATAGATGTAAACTTGCTACTAGTCGTGATAGTAGGTTGATTGATTGATTGTTTGTGGTCATGCATACAAACGACGGCCATAAATCTAAACAGCTGCTGCTTGCTGAAAATCTCGATCGGGATATTCAATGACTTCATGAAACTGGCATTCATCGCATTCATGTTTGGCAATCAATCCGATAACGACAAATCCAAACATTAACTATCGTCAAGTGTGTTTGTTGAGTCCCTGGAAACGGCACCTGATTATGAGATACGTTTCACGTCTATGAGAGCGAATAGCAATGAGGCCACGCAGTGTTATCATCACAATGGCAAGTAAACGTCGGAGTCAATTTGCATGAATACTGTATATCAAGTGAAACTGCATACAACAACTCGAATGAAACAGAGTGATACGCTGAACACTAAAACCATGCAAGCGATACACGTAACATTGAGACCCAACGACACAATCACATGTTAGTCCTCAGTTTGCATAGCCTAGTGCATGTATTGCACAGTTTCACACTGACGTCATTATTCACGTTGCATTACTATATGGTTTCCATATACAATGCTCAGCCATCATGGGAATTCACCAGCCATATTCGTCAGCATCAAATCTTGCTGGTCGATATTCAATTCAACACGTATTGTATATCTGTTGTCACTATGCTCACATTATGTGATTACATTGTATGTCGAAACAAGTGATATGAATGGCTCTGAAACTCAATTACAATTGCTACAGCTACAGTCGACAAATCATGATTGACAAATCATACAGAGTAATGATATGTGTCTGAGTCATTTCGGGATGTTTCGAGGTATCATAACACGTTAACTGTTACTTACCGACTGATATATCCAATGTAAATTATTGACATGAAACAAAAATTCAAGTAACAATGACATTTCAAAGTCATATGTAACTGATATTGAAGTGATACAAACATCAATTTATGATAAAATGATTTCATCGTTGATTACAGATAGTCGTAAACCATATTCATGTAACGATGTTAGTTCAACAGTCGGTTGATACGAATAATAAACACGTATTCGACATTCAAATACTGGTATTCACACCAATTATGATTAAATGTTGTGTATATGTGAAGTTTGGCTCCAGCATGACTAATGCAATTTGCAATATTGTCATGGCGTTTCACACACACACGCACTGACATACAGTGATATACTGATTGGATTCTTTGTATTTACTTTGTTATAGATATAAACTTGCTACTAGTCGTGATAGTAGGTTGATTGATTGTTTGTGGTCATGCATACAAACGACGGCCATAAATCTAAACAGCTGCTGCTTGCTGCAAATCTCGATCGAGATATTCAATGACTTCATGAAACTGGCATTCATCGCATTCATGTTTGGCAATCAATCCGATAACGACAAATCCAAACATTAACTATCGTCAAGTGTGTTTGTTGAGTCCCTGGAAACGGCACCTGATTATGAGATATGTTTCACATTTATGTGAATGAACAGCAATGAGGCCACGCAGTGTTATCATCACAATAGCAAGTAAACGTCGGAGTCAATTTGCATGAATACTGTATATCAAGTGAAACTGCATACAACGGCGCAAATCGAGCAGAGTGATACGCTGAACACCAAAACCATGCAAGCGATAAACGAAACAACAAAACCCAACGACACGATCATAGTCTGGTGCTTAGTTTGCATAGCTTAGTGCATATATTGCACAGTTTCACACTGACGTCATTATTCACGTTGCATTACTATATGGTTTCAATACAATGCTCAGCCATCATGGGAATTCACCAGCCATATTCGTCAGCATCAAATCTTGCTGGTCGATATTCAATTCAACACGTATTGTATATCTGTTGTCACTATGCTGACACTATCTGATTACATTGTATGTCGAAACAAGTGATATGAATGGCTCTGAAACTCAATTACAATTGCTACAGCTACAGTCGACAAATCATGATTGACAAAACATACAGAGTGATGATATGTGTCTGAGTCATTTCGGGATGTTTCAAGGTATCATAACACGTTAACTGTTACTTACGTTCTGATATATCCAATGTAGATTATTGACATGAAACAAAAATTCAAGTAACAATGACATTGCAAGGTCATTTGTAATTGATATTGAAGTGATAGAAACATCAATTTATGATAAAATGATTTCATCGTTGATTACAAATAGTCGTAAACCATGTTTATTAATAATAAAGAAATATTAAACACGTATTCGACATCCAAATACTGGTATTCACACCAATTATGATTAAATGTCGTGTACATGTGAAGTTTGGCTCCAGCATGAACAATGCAATTTGCAATATTGTCATTTTGTTTCACACCCAAACACCTACACTGATTTATTGATTGGATTCTTTGTATTTACTTTGTTATAGATGTAAACTTGCTACTAGTCGTGATAGTAGGTTGATTGATTGTTTGTGGTCATGCATACAAACGACGGCCATAAATCTAAACAGCTGCTGTTTGCTGCCAATCTCGATCGGGATATTCAATGACTTCATGAAACTGGCATTCATCGCATTGATGTTTGGCAATCAATTCGATAACGACAAATCCAAACATTAACTATCGTCAAGTGTGTTTGTTGAGTCCCTGTAAACGGCACCTGATTATGAGATTTGTTTCACGTTTATAAAAGTGAATAGCAATGTGGTTCTGCTGTGTTATCATCACAATGGCAAGTAAACGTCGGAGTCAATTTGCATGAATACTGTATATCACGTGAAACTGCATACAACGGCGCAAATCGAGCAAAGTGATACGCTGAACACTTAAACCATGCAAGCGATGCACAAAACAACAAAACCCAACGACACGATCACATGTTGGCGCTTAGTTTGCATAGCCTAGTGCATGTATTGCACAGTTTCACACTGACGTCATTATTCACGTTGCATTACTATATGGTTTCAATACAATGCTCAGCCATCATGGGAATTCACAAGTCATATTCGTCAGCATCAAATCTTGCTGGTCGATATTCAATTCAACACGTATTGTATATCTGTTGTCACTATGCTCACATTATGTGATTACATTGTATGTCGAAACAAGTGATATGAATGGCTCTGAAACTCAATTACAATTGCTACAGCTACAGTCGACAAATCAAGATTGACAAATCATACAGAGTAATGATATGTGTCTGAGTCATTTCGGGATGTTTCGAGGTATCATAACACGTTAACTGTTACTTACCGACTGATATATCCAATGTAGATTATTGACATGAAACAAAAATTCAAGTAACAATGACATTTCAAAGTCATATGTAACTGATATTGAAGTGATACAAACATCAATTTATGATAAAATGATTTCATCGTTGATTACAAATAGTCGTAATACATATTCATGTAACGATGTTAGTTCAACAGTCGGTTGATACGAATAATAAACACGTATTCGACATCCAAATACTGGTATTCACACAAATTATGATTAAATGTCGTGTATATGTGAAGTTTGGCTCCAGAATGAATAATGCAATTTGCAATATTGTCATGCCGTTTCACACACATATACACTGATTTATTGATTGGATTCTTTGTATTTACTTTGTTATAGATATAAACTTGCTACTAGTCGTGATAGTAGGTTGATTGATTGATTGTTTGTGGTCATGCATACAAACGACGGCCGTAAATCTAAACAGTTGCTGCCAATCTCGATCGGGATATTCAATGACTTCACGAAACTGGCATTCATCGCATTGATGTTTGGCAATCAATCCGATAACGACAAATCCAAACATTAACTATCGTCAAGTGTGTTTGTTGAGTCCCTGGAAACGGCACCTGATTATGAGATATGTTTCACGTCTATGAGAGCGAATACCAATGAAGCCACGCAGTGTTATCATCACAATGGCAAGTAAACGTCGGAGTCAATTTGCATGAATACTGTATATCAAGTGAAACTGCATTCAACAACTCGAATGAAACAGAGTGATACACCGAACACTAAAACCATGCAAGCGATACACGTAACATTGAAACCCAACGACACAATCACATGTTAGTGCTCAGTTTGCATAGCCTAGTGCATGTATTGCACAGTTTCACACTGACGTCATTATTCACGTTGCATTACTATATGGTTTCAATACAATGCTCAGCCATCATGGGAATTCACAAGCCATATTCGTCAGCATCAAATCTTGCTGGTCGATATTCAATTCAACACATATTGTATATCTGTTGTCACTATGCTCACATTATGTGATTACATTGTATGTCGAAACAAGTGATATGAATGGCTCTGAAACTCAATTACAATTGCTACAGCTACAGTCGACAATTCAAGATTGACAAATCATACAGAGTAATGATATGTGTCTGAGTCATTTCGGGATGTTTCAAGGTATCATAACACGTTAACTGTTACTTACAGTCTGATATATCCAATGTAGATTATTGACATGAAACAAAAATTCAAGTAACAATGACATTTCAAAGTCATATGTAACTGATATTGAAGCGATACAAACATCAATTTATGATAAAATGATTTCATCGTTGATTACAAATAGTCGTAAAACATATTCATGTAACGATGTTAGTTCAACAGTCGGTTGATACGAATAATAAACACGTATTCGACATCCAAATACTGGTATTCACACCAATTACGATTAAATGTCGTGTATATGTGAAGTTTGGCTCCAGCATGAATAATGCAATTTGCAATACCGTCATTTTGTTTCACACACACACGCACTGACATACACTGATTTATTGATTGGATTCTTTGTATTTACTTTGTTATAGATATAAACTTGCTACTAGTCGTGATAGTAGGTTGATTGATTGTTTGTGGTCATGCATACAAACGACGGCCGTAAATCTAAACAGTTGCTGCAAATCTCGATCGGGATATTCAATGACTTCACGAAACTGGCATTCATCGCATTGATGTTTGGCAATCAATCCGATAACGACAAATCCAAACATTAACTATCGTCAAGTGTGTTTGTTGAGTCCCTGTAAACGGCACCTGATTATGAGATATGTTTCACATTTATGTGAGCGAATAGCAATGAGGCCACGCAGTGTTATCATCACAATGGCAAGTAAACGTCGGAGTCAATTTGCATGAATACTGTATATCAGAGGTGCTCATTACGTCGATCGCGAAGGAACTGTGGGTAGATCGCGTAGGATTACCATATTTTTTTGAAAGCGAAAATCGGGACATCGGATGGAAAATTTTAACTTTACGAAAATTTTTGGCCTAATCAACCTCTGTGTGATTACAAGCGGAACGCTGAGATGCGGTCTCAGATTCGGATGTCGAGGCACGGGTAAAAATTTTGGAAAAAAAAATTGAGGTGTTTTCTAAAAAAAAAAAAAAAAATGGTCATCACCCTTTGAGAAGCACGTTTTCTGTCGTTTTTAGACCCAGCTATGGCAAAAATTTGCCCCGCAGACAGTGATGACCTTTTTTTTTTTTAGAGACCACCCCAATTTTTTTCAATTAGTCCAGCTCACAACCTGCGCCTCGTCATTCTTATCTCAAACCTCACATTGATAATATGTTTTGCATATTTAGTAGGTGGTAGATCTCTTTGACTTGGTCATGTCATAAGTAGCTCTCAGGCTGGAAAAGTGTGAGCACCCCTGCTGTATATCAAGTGAAACTGCATACAACAACGCAAATCTAGCAGAGTGATACGCTGAACACTAAAACCATGCAAGCGATGTACGAAACAACAACATCTAACGACACGATCATATGTTGGCGCTCAGTTTGCAAAGCCTAATGCATATATTGCACAGTTTCACACTGACGTCATTATTCACGTTGCATTACTATATGGTTTCAATACAATGCTCAGCCATCATGGGAATTCACCAGCCATATTCGTCAGCATCAAATCTTGCTGGTCGATATTCAATTCAACACGTATTGTATATCTGTTGTCACTATGCTGACACTATGTGACTATATTGTATGTCGAAACAAGTGATATGAATGGCTCTGAAACTCAATTACAATTGCTACAGCTACAGTCGACAAATCAAGATTGACAAAACATACAGAGTGATGATATGTGTTTGAGTCATTTCGGGATGTTTCGAGGTATCATAACACGTTAACTGTTACTTACCGTCTGATATATCCAATGTAGATTATTGACATGAAACAAAAATTCAAGTAACAATGACATTTCAAAGTCATATGTAACTGATATTGAAGTGATACAAACATCAATTTATGATAAAATGATTTCATCGTTGATTACAAATAGTCGTAAAACATATTCATGTAACGATGTTAGTTCAACAGTTGGTTGATACGAATAATAAACACGTATTCGACATCCAAATACTGGTATTCACACCAATTATGATTAAATGTCGTGTATATGTGAAGTTTGGCTCCAGCATGAACAATGCAATTTGCAATAATGTTATGCCGTTTCACACACACACACACACACTCACATACACTGATTTATTGATTGGATTCTTTGTATTTACTTTGTTATAGATATAAACTTGCTACTAGTCGTGATAGTAGGTTGATTGATTGTTTGTGGTCATGCATACAAACGACGGCCGTAAATCTAAACAGTTGCTGCTTGCTGCAAATCTCGATGGGGATATTCAATGACTTCATGAAACTGGCATTCATCGCATTGATGTTTGGCAATCAATCCGATAACGACAAATCCAAACATTAACTATCGTCAAGTGTGTTTGTTGAGTCCCTGGAAACGGCACCTGATTATGAGATATGTTTCACATTTATGTGAGCGAATACCAATCAGGCCACGCAGTGTTATCATCACAATAGCAAGTAAACGTCGGAGTCAATTTGCATGAATACTGTATATCAAGTGAAACTGCATACAACGGCGCAAATCGAGCAGAGTGATACACTGAACACCAAAACCATGCAAGCGATACACGTAACATTGAGATCCAACGACACGATCACATGTTGGCGCTTAGTTTGCAAAGCCCAGTGCATGTATTGCACAGTTTCACACTGACGTCATTATTCACGTTGCATTACTATATGGTTTCAATACAATGCTCAGCCATCATGGGAATTCACAAGCCATATTCGTCAGCATCAAATCTTGCTGGTCGATATTCAATTCAACACGTATTGTATATCTGTTGTCACCATGCTCACATTATGTGACTACATTGTATGTCGAAACAAGTGATATGAATGGCTCTGAAACTCAATTACAATTGCTACAGTTACAGTCGACAAATCAAGATTGACAAATCATACAGAGTAATGATATGTGTCTGAGTCATTTCGGGATGTTTCGAGGTATCATAACACGTTAACTGTTACTCACAGACTGATATATCCAATGTAGATTATTGACATGAAACAAAAATTCAAGTAACAATGACATTTCAAAGTCATATGTAACTGATATTGAAGTGATACAAACATCAATTTATGATAAAATGATTTTATCGTTGATTACAAATAGTCGTAATACATATTCATGTAACGATGTTAGTTCAACAGTCGGTTGATACGAATAATAAACACGTATTCGACATCCAAATACTGGTATTCACACCAATTATGATTAAATGTCGTGTATATGTGAAGTTTGGCTCCAGCATGAACAATGCAATTTGCAATACCGTCATTTTGTTTCACACACACACGCACTGACATACACTGATTTATTGATTGGATTCTTTGTATTTACTTTGTTATAGATATAAACTTGCTACTAGTCGTGATAGTAGGTTGATTGATTGTTTGTGGTCATGCATACAAACGACGGCCGTAAATCTAAACAGCTGCTGCTTGCTGCCAATCTCGATCGGGATATTCAATGACTTCATGAAACTGGCATTCATCGCATTGATGTTTGGCAATCAATCCGATAACGACAAATCCAAACATTAACTATCGTCAAGTGTGTTTGTTGAGTCCCTGGAAACGGCACCTGATTATGAGATATGTTTCACATTTATGTGAGCGAATACCAATGAAGCCATGCAGTGTTATCATCACAATAGCAAGTAAACGTCGGAGTCAATTTGCATGAGTACTGTATATCAAGTGAAACTGCATTCAACAACTCGAATGAAACAGAGTGATACACTGAACACTAAAACCATGCAAGCGATACACGTAACATTATAACCCAACCACACCATCACATGTTAGCGCTTAGTTTGCAAAGCCCAGTGCATGTATAGCACAGTTTCACACTGACGTCATTATTCACGTTGCATTACTATATGGTTTCAATACAATGCTCAGCCATCATGGGAATTCACCAGCCATATTCGTCAGCATCAAATCTTGCTGGTCGATATTCAATTCAACACGTATTGTATATCTGTTGTCACCGTGCTCACATTATGTGATTACATTGTATGTCGAAACAAGTGATATGAATGGCTCTGAAACTCAATTACAATTGCTACAGCTACAGTCGACAAATCAAGATTGACAAATCATACAGAGTAATGACATGTGTCTGAGTCATTTCGGGATGTTTCAAAGTATCATAACACGTTAACTGTTACTTACGTCCTGATATATCCAATGTAGATTATTGACATGAAACAAAAATTCAAGTAACAATGACATTTCAAAGTCATATGTAACTGATATTGAAGCGATACAAACATCAATTTATGATAAAATGATTTCATCGTTGATTACCAATAATTGTAAAACATATTCATGTAACGATGTTAGTTCAACAGTCGGTTGATACGAATAATAAACACGTATTCGACATTCAAATACTGGTATTCACACCAATTATGATTAAATGTCGTGTATATGTGAAGTTTGGCTCCAGCATGACTAATGCAATTTGCAATATTGTCATGCCGTTTCACACACAAACACCTACACCGATTTATTGATTGGATTCTTTGTATTTACTTTGTTATAGATATAAACTTGCTACTAGTCGTGATAGTAGGTTGATTGATTGATTGTTTGTGGTCATGCATACAAACGACGGCCGTAAATCTAAACAGTTGCTGCTTGCTGCCAATCTCGATCGGGATATTCAATGACTTCATGAAACTGGCATTCATCGCATTGATGTTTGGCAATCAATCCGATAACGACAAATCCAAACATTAACTATCGTCAAGTGTGTTTGTTGAGTCCCTGGAAACGGCACCTGATTATGAGATACGTTTCACGTCTATGAGAGCGAATAGCAATGAGGCCACGCAGTGTTATCATCACAATGGCAAGTAAACGTCGGAGTCAATTTGCATGAATACTGTATATCAAGTGAAACTGCATACAACAACTCGAATGAAACAGAGTGATACGCTGAACACTAAAACCATGCAAGCGATGCACGAAACAACCACATCTAACGACACGATCATATGTTGGCGCTCAGTTTGCATAGCCTAGTGCATGTATTGCACAGTTTCACACTGACGTCATTATTCACGTTGCATTACTATATGGTTTCAATACAATGCTCAGCCATCATGGGAATTCACCAGCCATATTCGTCAGCATCAAATCTTGCTGGTCGATATTCAATTCAACACGTATTGTATATCTGTTGTCATTATGCTAACATTATGTGATTACATTGTATGTCGAAACAAGTGATATGAATGGCTCTGAAACTCAATTACAATTGCTACAGCTACAGTCGACAATTCAAGATTGACAAAACATACCGAGTGATGATATGTGTCTGAGTCACTTCGGGATGTTTCGAGGTATCATAACACGTTAACTGTTACTTACCGTCTGATATATCCAATTAAGATTATTGACATGAAACAAAAATTCAAGTAACAATGACATTTCAAAGTCATATGTAACTGATATTGAAGTGATACAAACATCAATTTATGATAAAATGATTTCATCGTTGATTACAGATAGTCGTAAAACATATTCATGTAACGATGTTAGTTCAACAGTCGGTTGATACGAATAATAAACACGTATTCGACATCCAAATACTGGTATTCACACCAATTATGATTAAATGTCGTGTATATGTGAAGTTTGGCTCCAGCATGAATAATGCAATTTGCAATAATGTTATGCCGTTTCACACACACACACTCACACACACTGATTTATTGATTGGATTCTTGGTATTTACTTTGTTATAGATATAAACTTGCTACTAGTCGTGATAGTAGGTTGATTGATTGATTGTTTGTGGTCATGCATACAAACGACGGCCGTAAATCTAAACAGTTGCTGCTTGCTGCCAATCTCGATCGGGATATTCAATGACTTCATGAAACTGGCATTCATCGCATTGATGTTTGGCAATCAATCCGATAACAACAAATCCAAACATTAACTATCGTCAAGTGTGTTTGTTGAGTCCCTGGAAACGGCACCTGATTATGAGATATGTTTCACATTTATGTGAGCGAATACCAATCAGGCCACGCAGTGTTATCATCACAATAGCAAGTAAACGTCGGAGTCAATTTGCATGAATACTGTATATCAAGTGAAACTGCATACAACGGCGCAAATCGAGCAGAGTGATACACTGAACACCAAAACCATGCAAGCGATACACGTAACATTGAGACCCAACGACACGATCACATGTTGGCGCTTAGTTTGCATAGCCTAGTGCATATATTGCACAGTTTCACACTGACGTCATTATTCACGTTGCATTACTATATGGTTTCAATACAATGCTCAGCCATCATGGGAATTCACCAGCCATATTCGTCAGCATCAAATCTTGCTGGTCGATATTCAATTCAACACGTATTGTATATCTGTTGTCACTATGCTGACATTATGTGATTACATTGTATGTCGAAACAAGTGATATGAATGGCTCTGAAACTCAATTACAATTGCTACAGCTACAGTCGACAAATCAAGATTGACAAATCATACAGAGCAATGATATGTGTCTGAGTCATTTCGGGATGTTTCAAGGTATCATAACACGTTAACTGTTACTTACCGACTGATATATCCAATGTAGATTATTGACATGAAACAAAAATTCAAGTAACAATGACATTTCAAAGTCATATGTAACTGATATTGAAGTGATACAAACATCAATTTATGATAAAATGATTTCATCGTTGATTACAAATAGTCGTAAAACATATTCATGTAACGATGTTAGTTCAACAGTCGGTTGATACGAATAATAAACACGTATTCGACATCCAAATACTGGTATTCACACCAATTATGATTAAATGTCGTGTATATGTGAAGTTTGGCTCCAGCATGACTAATGCAATTTGCAATACCGTCATTTTGTTTCACACACACACGCACTGACATACACTGATTTATTGATTGGATTCTTTGTATTTACTTTGTTATAGATATAAACTTGCTACTAGTCGTGATAGTAGGTTGATTGATTGTTTGTGGTCATGCATACAAACGACGGCCGTAAATCTAAACAGTTGCTGCCAATCTCGATGGGGATATTCAATGACTTCACGAAACTGGCATTCATCGCATTGATGTTTGGCAATCAATCCAATAACAACAAATCCAAACATTAACTATCGTCAAGTGTGTTCGTTGAGTCCCTGGAAACGGCACCTGATTATGAGATATGTTTCACGTCTATGAGAGCGAATAGCAATGAAGCCACGCAGTGTTATCATCACAATGGCAAGTAAACGTCGGAGTCAATTTGCATGAATACTGTATATCAAGTGAAACTGCATACAACAACGCATATCTAGCAGAGTGATACGCTGAACACTAAAACCATGCAAGCGATACACGTAACATTGAAACCCAACGACACAATCACATGTTGGCGCTTAGTTTGCATAGCCTAGTGCATGTATTGCACAGTTTCACACTGACGTCATTATTCACGTTGCATTACTATATGGTTTCAATACAATGCTCAGCCATCATGGGAATTCACCAGCCATATTCGTCAGCATCAAATCTTGCTGGTCGATATTCAATTCAACACGTATTGTATATCTGTTGTCACTATACCGACGTCATATGATTACATTGTATGACCAAACAAGTAATATGAATGGCTCTGAAACTCAATTACAATTGCTACAGCTACAGTCGACAAATCAAGATTGACAAAACATACAGAGTAATGATATGTGTTTGAGTCATTTCGGAATGTTTCGAGGTATCATAACACGTTAACTGTTACTTACCGTCTGATATATCCAATGTAGATTATTGACATGAAACAAAAATTCAAGTAACAATGATATTTCAAAGTCATATGTAACTGATATTGAAGTGATACAAACATCAATTTATGATAAAATGATTTCATCGTTGATTACAAATAGTCGTAAACCATGTTTATTAATAATAAAGAAATATTAAACACGTATTCGACATCCAAATACTGGTATTCACACCAATTATGATTAAATGTCGTGTATATGTGAAGTTTGGCTCCAGCATGAACAATGCAATTTGCAATATTGTCATGCCGTTTCACACACAAACACCTACATTCATTTATTGATTGAAATCTTGGTATTTACTTTGTTATAGATATAATCTTATTGCTAGTTGTGATAGTAGGTTGATTGATTGTTTGTGGTCATGCATACAAACCACGGCCGTAAATCTAAAGAGTTGCTGCTTGCTGCCAATCTCGATCGGGATATTCAATAACTTCATGAAACTGGCATTCATCGCATTGATGTTTGGCAATCAATCCAATAACAACAAATCCAAACATTAACTATCGTCAAGTGTGTTTGTTGAGTCCCTGGAAACGGCACCTGATTATGAGATATGTTTCACATTTATGTGAATGAACAGCAATGAGGCCACGCAGTGTTATCATCACAATGGCAAGTAAACGTCGGAGTCAATTTGCATGAATACTGTATATCAAGTGAAACTGCATACAACAACGCAAATGAAACAAAATGATACGCTGAACACTAAAACCATGCAAGCGATACACGTAACATTGAGATTTAACGACACGATCACATGTTGGTGCTTAGTTTGCATAGCCTAGTGTATGATTTGAACGATTTCACACTGACGTCATTATTCACGTTGCATTACTATATGGTTTCAATACAATGCTTAGCCATCATGGGAATTCACCAGCCATATTCGTCAGCATCAAATCTTGCTGGTCGATATTCAATTCAACACGTATTGTATATCTGTTGTCACTATGCTGACACTATGTGATTATATTGTATGTCGAAACAAGTGATATGAATGGCTCTGAAACTCAATTACAATTGCTACAGCTACAGTCGACAAATCAAGATTGACAAAACATACAGAGTAATGATATGTATCTGAGTCACTTCGGGATGTTTCAAGGTATCATAACACGTTAACTGTTACTTACAAGCTGATGTATCCAATGTAGATTATTGACATGAAACAAAAATTCAAGTAACAATGACATTTCAAAGTCATATGTAACCGATGTTGAAGTGATACAAACATCAATTTATGATAAAATGATTTCATCGTTGATTACAGATAGTCGTAAACCATGTTTATGTGTAATAAAAAATATATAAACACGTATTCGACATCCAAATACTGGTATTCACACCAATTATGATTAAATGTCGTGTATATGTGAAGTTTGGCTCCAGCATGAACAATGCAATTTGCAATATTGTCATTTTGTTTCACACACAAACACCTACACCGAATTATTGATTGGATTCTTGGTATTTACTTTGTTATAGATATAAACTTGCTACTAGTCGTGATAGTAGGTTGATTGATTGTTTGTGGTCATGCATACAAACGACGGCCGTAAATCTAAACAGTTGCTGCTTGCTGCCAATCTCGATGGGGATATTCAATGACTTCATGAAACTGGCATTCATCGCATTGATGTTTGGCAATCAATCCAATAACAACAAATCCAAACATTAACTATCGTCAAGTGTGTTCGTTGAGTCCCTGGAAACGGCACCTGATTATGAGATATGTTTCACATTTATGTGAATGAACAGCAATGAGGCCACACAGTGTTATCATCACAATGGCAAGTAAACGTCGGAGTCAATTTGCATGAATACTGTATATCAAGTGAAACTGCATACAACAACTCGAATGAAACAGAGTGATACGCTGAACACTGAAACCATGCAAGCAATACACGTAACATTATAACACAACGACACAATCACATGTTAGCGCGCAGTTTGCATAGCCTAGTGCATATATTGCACAGTTTCACACTGACGTCATTATTCACGTTGCATTACTATATGGTTTCAATACAATGCTCAGCCATCATGGGAATTCACAAGCCATATTCGTCAGCATCAAATCTTGCTGGTCGATATTCAATTCAACACGTATTGTATATCTGTTGTCACTATGCTCACATTATGTGATTACATTGTATGTCGAAACAAGTGATATGAATGGCTCTGAAACTCAATTACAATTGCTACAGCTACAGTCGACAAATCAAGATTGACAAATCATACAGAGTAATGATATGTGTCTGAGTCATTTCGGGATGTTTCAAGGTATCATAACACGTTAACTGTTACTTACAGTCTGATATATCCAATGTAGATTATTGACATGAAACAAAAATTCAAGTAACAATGATATTTCAAAGTCATATGTAACTGATATTGAAGTGATACAAACATCAATTTATGATAAAATGATTTCATCGTTGATTACAAATAGTCGTAAACCATGTTTATTAATAATAAAGAAATAATAAGCACGTATTCGACATCCAAATACTGGTATTCACACCAATTATGATTAAATGTCGTGTATATGTGAAGTTTGGCTCCAGCATGAACAATGCAATTTGCAATATTGTCATGCCGTTTCACACACAAACACCTACCTTCACTTATTGATTGGATTCTTTGTATTTACTTTGTTATAGATATAAACTTGCTACTAGTCGTGATAGTAGGTTGATTGATTGTTTGTGGTCATGCATACAAACGACGGCCGTAAATCTAAACAGTTGCTGCAATTCTGGATTGGGATATTCAATGACTTCATGAAACTGGCATTCATCGCATTGATGTTTGGCAATCAATCCGATAACGACAAATCCAAACATTAACTATCGTCAAGTGTGTTTGTTGAGTCCCTGGAAACGGCACCTGATTATGAGATATGTTTCACATTTATGTGAGCGAATACCAATGAAGCCATGCAGTGTTATCATTACAATAGCAAGTAAACGTCGGAGTCAATTTGCATGAATACTGTATATCAAGTGAAACTGCATTCAACAACTCGAATGAAACAGAGTGATACGCTGAACACTAAAACCATGCAAGCAATACACGTAACATTGAAACCCAACCACACAATCACATGTTGGCGCTCAGTTTGCATAGCCTAGTGCATGTATTGCACAGTTTCACACTGACGTCATTATTCACGTTGCATTACTATATGGTTTCAATACAATGCTCAGCCATCATGGGAATTCACCAGCCATATTCGTCAGCATCAAATCTTGCTGGTCGATATTCAATTCAACACGTATTGTATATCTGTTGTTACTATCCTCACATTATGTGACTACATGTCTATAGTGTATGTCGAAACAAGTGATATGAATGGCTCTGAAACTCAATTACAATTGCTACAGCTACAGTCGACAAATCAAGATTGACAAAACATACAGAGTAATGATATGTATCTGAGTCATTTCGGGATGTTTCAAGGTATCATAACACGTTAACTGTTACTTACAGTCTGATATATCCAATGTAGATTATTGACATGAAACAAAAATTCAAGTAACAATGACATTTCAAAGTCATATGTAACTGATATTGAAGTGATACAAACATCAATTTATGATAAAATGATTTCATCGTTGATTACAAATAGTCGTAAACCGTGTTTATTAATAATAAAGAAATATTAAACACGTATTCGACATCCAAATACTGGTATTCACACCAATCATGATTAAATGTCGTGTATATGTGAAGTTTGGCTCCAGCATGAACAATGCAATTTGCAATATTGTCATGCCGTTTCACACCCAAACACCTACACTGATTTATTGATTGGATTCTTTGTATTTACTTTGTTATAGATATAAACTTGCTACTAGTCGTGATAGTAGGTTGATTGATTGTTTGTGGTCATGCATACAAACCACAGCCGTAAATCTAAACAGCTGCTGCTTGCTGCAAATCTCGATCGGGATATTCAATGACTTCATGAAACTGGCATTCATCGCATTGATGTTTGGCAATCAATCCGATAACGACAAATCCAAACATTAACTATCGTCAAGTGTGTTTGTTGAGTCCCTGGAAACGGCACCTGATTATGAGATATGTTTCACATTTATGTGAATGAACAGCAATGAGGCCACGCAGTGTTATCATCACAATGGCAAGTAAACGTCGGAGTCAATTTGCATGAATACTGTATATCAAGTGAAACTGCATTCAACAACTCGAATGAAACAGAGTGATACGCTGAACACTGAAACCATGCAAGCAATACACGTAACATTATAACACAACGACACAATCACATGTTAGCGCTCAGTTTGAATAGCCTAGTGCATGTATTGCACAGTTTCACACTGACGTCATTATTCACATTGCATTACTATATGGTTTCAATACAATGCTCAGCCATCATGGGAATTCACAAGCCATGTTCGTCAGCATCAAATCTTGCTGGTCGATATTCAATTCAACACGTATTGTATATCTGTTGTCACTATGCTGACACTATGTGATTACATTGTATGTCGAAACAAGTGATATGAATGGCTCTGAAACTCAATTACAATTGCTACAGCTACAGTCGACAAATCATGATTGACAAAACATACAGAGTAATGATATGTGTCTGAGTCATTTCGAAATGTTTCAAGGTATCATAACACGTTAACTGTTACTTACGTTCTGATATATCCAATGTAGATTATTGACATGAAACAAAAATTCAAGTAACAATGACATTTCAAAGTCATGTGTAACTGATATTGAAGTGATACAAACATCAATTTATGATAAAATGATTTCATCGTTGCTTATAAATAGTCGTAAACCATGTTTATTAATAATAAAGAAATATTAAACACGTATTCGACATCCAAATACTGGTATTCACACCAATCATGATTAAATGTCGTGTATATGTGAAGTTTGGCTCCAGCATGAACAATGCAATTTGCAATATTGTCATGCCGTTTCACACCCAAACACCTACACTGATTTATTGATTGGATTCTTTGTATTTACTTTGTTATAGATATAAACTTGCTACTAGTCGTGATAGTAGGTTGATTGATTGTTTGTGGTCATGCATACAAACGACGGCCATAAATCTAAACAGTTGCTGCAAATCTCGATCGGGATATTCAATGACTTCATGAAACTGGCATTCATCGCATTGATGTTTGGCAATCAATCCAATAACAACAAATCCAAACATTAACTATCGTCAAGTGTGTTTGTTGAGTCCCTGGAAACGGCACCTGATTATGAGATATGTTTCACATTTATGTGAATGAACAGCAATGAGGCCACGCAGTGTTATCATCACAATGGCAAGTAAACGTCGGAGTCAATTTGCATGAATACTGTATATCAAGTGAAACTGCATACAACAACTCGAATGAAACAGAGTGATACGCTGAACACTGAAACCATGCAAGCGATACACGTAACATTGAAACCCAACGACACGATCACATGTTAGCGCTCAGTTTGCATAGCCTAGTGCATGTATTGCACAGTTTCACACTGACGTCATTATTCACGTTGCATTACTATATGGTTTCAATACAATGCTCAGCCATCATGGGAATTCACCAGCCATATTCGTCAGCATCAAATCTTGCTGGTCGATATTCAATTCAACACGTATTGTATATCTGTTGTCACTATGCTGACACTATGTGATTACATTGTATGTCGAAACAAGTGATATGAATGGCTCTGAAACTCAATTACAATTGCTACAGCTACAGTCGACAAAACAAGATTGACAAATCATACAGAGTAATGATATGTGTCTGAGTCATTTCGGGATGTTTCGAGGTATCATAACACGTTAACTGTTACTTACCGACTGATGTATCCAATGTAGATTATTGACATGAAACAAAAATTCAAGTAACAATGATATTTCAAAGTCATATGTAACTGATATTGAAGTGATACAAACATCAATTTATGATAAAATGATTTCATCGTTGATTACAAATAGTCGTAAAACATATTCATGTAACGATGTTAGTTCAACAGTCGGTTGATACGAATAATAAACACGTATTCGACATCCAAATACTAGTATTCACACCAATTATGATTAAATGTCGTGTATATGTGAAGTTTGGCTCCAGCATGAACAATGCAATTTGCAATATTGTCATGCCGTTTCACACACAAACACCTACCTTCACTTATTGATTGGATTCTTTGTATTTACTTTGTTATAGATATAAACTTGCTACTAGTCGTGATAGTAGGTTGATTGATTGTTTGTGGTCATGCATACAAACGACGGCCGTAAATCTAAACAGTTGCTGCTTGCTGCCAATCTCGATGGGGATATTCAATGACTTCATGAAACTGGCATTCATCGCATTGATGTTTGGCAATCAATCCGATAACGACAAATCCAAACATTAACTATCGTCAAGTGTGTTTGTTGAGTCCCTGGAAACGGCACCTGATTATGAGATATGTTTCACGTCTATGAGAGCGAATACCAATCAGGCCACGCAGTGTTATCATCACAATGGCAAGTAAACGTCGGAGTCAATTTGCATGAATACTGTATATCAAGTGAAACTGCATACAACAACTCGAATGAAACAGAGTGATACGCTGAACACTAAAACCATGCAAGCGATGCACGTAACATTGAGACCCAACGACACAATCGCATGTTGGCGCTCAGTTTGCATAGCCTAGTGCATGTATTGCACAGTTTCACACTGACGTCATTATTCACGTTGCATTACTATATGGTTTCAATACAATGCTCAGCCATCATGGGAATTCACCAGCCATATTCGTCAGCATCAAATCTTGCTGGTCGATATTCAATTCAACACGTATTGTATATCTGTTGTCACTATGCTGACACTATCTGATTACATTGTATGTCGAAACAAGTGATATGAATGGCTCTGAAACTCAATTACAATTGCTACAGCTACAGTCGACAAATCAAGATTGACAAATCATACAGAGTAATGATATGTATCTGAGTCATTTCGGGATGTTTCAAGGTATCATAACACGTTAACTGTTACTTACCGACTGATATATCCAATGTAGATTATTGACATGAAACAAAAATTCAAGTAACAATGACATTTCAAAGTCAGATGTAGCTAATATTGAAGTGATACAAACATCAATTTATGATAAAATGATTTCATCGTTGATTACAAATAGTCGTAAAACATATTCATGTAACGATGTTAGTTCAACAGTCGGTTGATACGAATAATAAACACGTATTCGACATCCAAATACTGGTATTCACACCAATTATGATTAAATGTCGTGTATATGTGAAGTTTGGCTCCAGCATGAACAATGCAATTTGCAATATTGTCATGCCGTTTCACACCCAAACACCTACACTGATTTATTGATTGGATTCTTGGTATTTACTTTGTTATAGATATAAACTTGCTACTAGTCGTGATAGTAGGTTGATTGATTGTTTGTGGTCATGCATACAAACGACGGCCGTAAATCTAAACAGTTGCTGCAAATCTCGATCGGGATATTCAATGACTTCATGAAACTGGCATTCATCGCATTCATGTTGGATAACGACAAATCCAAACATTAACTATCGTCAAGTGTGTTTGTTGAGTCCCTGGAAACGGCACCTGATTATGAGATATGTTTCACATTTATGTGAGCGAATACCAATCAGGCCACGCAGTGTTATCATCACAATGGCAAGTAAACGTCGGAGTCAATTTGCATGAATACTGTATATCAAGTGAAACTGCATTCAACAACTCGAATGAAACAGAGTGATACGCTGAACACTAAAACCATGCAAGCGATACACGTAACATTGAAACCCAACGACACGATCACATGTTGGCGCTTAGTTTGCATAGCCTAGTGCATGTATTGCACAGTTTCACACTGACGTCATTATTCACGTTGCATTACTATATGGTTTCAATACAATGCTCAGCCATCATGGGAATTCACAAGCCATATTCGTCAGCATCAAATCTTGCTGGTCGATATTCAATTCAACACGTATTGTATATCTGTTGTCACTATGCTGACACTATCTGATTACATTGTATGTCGAAACAAGTGATATGAATGGCTCTGAAACTCAATTACAATTGCTACAGCTACAGTCGACAAATCAAGATTGACAAATCATACAGAGTAATGATATGTATCTGAGTCATTTCGGGATGTTTCGAGGTATCATAACACGTTAACTGTTACTTACAGTCTGATATATCCAATGTAGATTATTGACATGAAACAAAAATTCAAGTAACAATGACATTTCAAAGTCATATGTAGCTAATATTGAAGTGATACAAACATCAATTTATGATAAAATGATTTCATCGTTGATTACAAATAGTCGTAAAACATATTCATGTAACGATGTTAGTTCAACAGTCGGTTGATACGAATAATAAACACGTATTCGACATCCAAATACTGGTATTCACACCAATTATGATTAAACGTCGTGTATATGTGAAGTTTGGCTCCAGCATGAACAATGCAATTTGCAATAATGTCATGCCGTTTCACACACATATATACACTGATTTATTGATTGGATTCTTTGTATTTACTTTGTTATAGATATAAACTTGCTACTAGTCGTGATAGTAGGTTGATTGATTGTTTGTGGTCATGCATACAAACGACGGCCGTAAATCTAAACAGCTGCTGCTTGCTGCAAATCTCGATCGGGATATTCAATGACTTCATGAAACTGGCATTCATCGCATTCATATTGGATAACGACAAATCCAAACATTAACTATCGTCAAGTGTGTTTGTTGAGTCCCTGGAAACGGCACCTGATTATGAGATATGTTTCACATTTATGTGAGCGAATACCAATCAGGCCACGCAGTGTTATCATCACAATGGCAAGTAAACGTCGGAGTCAATTTGCATGAATACTGTATATCAAGTGAAACTGCATTCAACAACTCGAATGAAACAGAGTGATACGCTGAACACTGAAACCATGCAAGCGATACACGTAACATTGAAACCCAACGACACGATCACATGTTGGCGCTTAGTTTGCATAGCCTAGTGCATGTATTGCACAGTTTCACACTGACGTCATTATTCACGTTGCATTACTATATGGTTTCAATACAATGCTCAGCCATCATGGGAATTCACCAGCCATATTCGTCAGCATCAAATCTTGCTGGTCGATATTCAATTCAACACGTATTGTATATCTGTTGTCACTATGCTGACACTATGTGATTACATTGTATATCGAAACAAGTGATATGAATGGCTCTGAAACTCAATTACAATTGCTACAGCTACAGTCGACAAATCAAGATTGACAAAACATACAGAGTGATGATATGTATCTGAGTCATTTCGGGATGTTTCGAGGTATCATAACACGTTAACTGTTACTTACAAGCTGATGTATCCAATGTAGATTATTGACATGAAACAAAAATTCAAGTAACAATGACATTTCAAAGTCATATGTAACTGATATTGAAGTGATACAAACATCAATTTATGATAAAATGATTTCATCGTTGATTACAAATAGTCGTAAAACATATTCATGTAACGATGTTAGTTCAACAGTCGGTTGATACGAATAATAAACACGTATTCGACATCCAAATACTGGTATTCACACCAATTATGATTAAATGTCGTGTATATGTGAAGTTTGGCTCCAGCATGAATAATGCAATTTGCAATACCGTCATTTTGTTTCACACACAAACACCTACACTGATTTATTGATTGGATTCTTTGTATTTACTTTGTTATAGATATAAACTTGCTACTAGTCGTGATAGTAGGTTGATTGATTGTTTGTGGTCATGCATACAAACGACGGCCGTAAATCTAAACAGTTGCTGCTTGCTGCAAATCTCGATCGGGATATTCAATGACTTCATGAAACTGGCATTCATTGCATTTGGGTTTGGCAATCATTTCAAAAACGACATTTCCAATTATTAACTATCGTCAAGTGTGTTTGTTGAGTCCCTGGAAACGGCACCTGATTAAGAAAGATGTTTCACATTTATGTGAGCGAATAGCAATGAGGCCACGCAGTGTTATCATCACAATGGCAAGTAAACTTCGGAGGTACTTTGTGTGAATATGTGAAGTGAAACTGCTTACAACGGCGGAGGATAGAGTGATACACTGAACACCAAAACCATGGAAGGGACAGATGTTGAATTGAGATTTTTTTATTTACATGTGGCAATAGAAACCATTTTTTAATGATGCAATATTTAGTAGAATGGAGAAAATTTGTTAGTAATTTTGCTTTTATTAGTTTATTCCTCACAGACAGCGTATTGTGATAGCATTGTTTGATTAATGCGTTCAAACTATTGCATAAATTTGACAATTCCTTTTTGGACAAGCTTTACTTTTAATTGCATGGTTTGCCATATACGGCACATGTTGATAAAAACAAGTTATTTGAAAAATCAATGCACTTGCAGACTTTTTTTGGGGTTGTGCTTTTTTTGGCTTGCACCATACATGTTGTGAACACGTACCAAATGCGTTCTTGTTTACAGTTTCCCCCACGCCACCTCAGTGTTTTGTTTATTTTTGTGTCATATGCGGATTATGAAAGAAAATGTTTCTGATGTTTTGTTTGTTTTTTATTTGGCACCTACTCATAGTTCAATGAAAAATAAAATGTTTTTTTCTAAATGTTGTTTTTTTAATATATTTTGATTATACTTAAGTCTTTTTCATGAACAAAAAAATTTTTTAGTGTTGATTAAATTTATGTCGTGCAACGACAAATAATTTAAGATATCCGATTATTAACGGATATCTGTCACAGCCTTAGTAATTATTTTGTGATCAACGCTGATACACGACTTTTATTTGCAGCAGTCTGATCACTTAAATTGCACTGTGCAAATAGAGCGTCTTGACAAATTTGTCCTTTGATTGCAGCTAAAGCGCCACTGGAAATAATATACAGTAGTATTTGTGTTTTTAAAGACATGGTAACTTGTGGTTCTTAGTGTCTTGAAAGCAGAGGACCTAATGCAGTGAACCCGAAACAGGTCCTCCAAAGTCCGTTTGTTTGTACGTCATTGCTGCAATATATCTCACCAAAAGTCAGACGCTTTGTAATTTTGCGCTGAAATAATGAACGTCACTGCAATTAGCCGCTTATATTGCTTAAGAACCGTAGCCAGGCAGTGATTCATTCATACAGGCAGTGATTCATCACCTCATGACAAAGAGTTTCAGCCGCTATAGCAAACCCAACAACACTCGATGATATTTAAAGCTGGAGTAGTTGACTTGTTATTTTCTGTGTAGGCTACTTTTAATCACCAGGCAATTGATTTTTGTGACTTTGGCGAAAAGGAAATATTCTTGACTTGGCAATAGTAGAGGATTACAATGACTCGTCGCAGCCAACAATAATTTAAAACTTCTTGGGAAATATTTGTAAATATTAGATTACTTTGGGCTGGGTACATTATTTGCAATACACAGTAAATTGTTTTAGATACAATGCTTGTGATTTATGTCGGTGTGAATCTTCAAACCATTTGTAAAGAAATTGGATCGCAGAAGGTTAACTTTCATTGCGATAAAATACACGAGAAAAAACGTTGCAAAAATCACCTTTGTCCTTGCTCATAATAGTGAATAAGGATTAGAGCAAGTAAATATTCTGGCAACAACGCAAACACAACTTTAATTTTGAAAACAAAAAAATGGTGCCTCGTTTCCCTTTAGCTCATAGCTTGACCAATGTAACCACATCTGCTTTCATTTCATTACAAAAAAAATCGAAATGTTTTGAAATATAAAGTGGAGTCAGATTCCATCTAAATTAGTTTTTTTTCGGAGGAAGAATTTTTTTTACCATTGAGGTGGGATCTTTTTTCTTTAATAAACTCTAGTTGTATTTTTGCTCCCTCCTTTATTTAACTTTCTGTAAAAACCTTTATTTGCTCACAGTGTCCAAGTATTAAATTGCAGTATTGCCAAATTTAGAAGCAACGATTACAAAGCAGCGTTGTTTGTAATATTTGGTAAGCTATGTCTTTAGGCTTCAAAGCAGTCCCGCTCAACAAAAACGGTAAAACAAGCATCTTCTTCTTCTTTGTCTTTCGGCTTATTCCCGATTAGGGGTCGCCACAGCAGATATCTGCATTTTTATTACATGGCATTTGTTTTACGGTCGGATGCCCTTCCTGCCACCAACCGTCTATTCGGAAACAAGCATAATAACTTAATATTTTCTTCGCCCAATGCCAACACGTTTGTTTATACTCAACGCTGCTATCTGCCTAAATTACAAAATAATCACTTTGTGATAAATTTCGGATAGGGGGGAACTTTTCTTCCAGGTTTTAAGGAACCAAACAAAAATCCAAAATAATGCTTTATTAAACATAATCAAATTAACATAACAATAATTAACATAAACAAATCCACCGAAGCTTTTCGTCCCCTCACGGGGACTTCATCAGGGCTAAATAAAAGAAAAGAGGACAAACTTTTACTCTTAAATTAAATTTAATATGGTATTAAGATACTAGTCATTGATAATTCAGTTAGTAACGTTTTAGCACTGTACCGCTCAATGGAACACCTGTAAGAGCGACTTGGCTCCTTGTGAGTAACCGAGTTTTATGTTAAGGGATGGCTTAAGGCGCTTGATTAGAAACGCTTCCATTAGTTCGGTTTCAGTGCTGAAACGGCACTTTTTCAGTAATGTAAAGTTTTGCTCTGCTGGTATTGTTTCTCTGCAGGCTTTGCACTGATCGCGATGGGATTTGATAGCGGAGTTAGATGAGCTTAAGTTATTGGAAAGATGGTTTTCAATTCTGACGAATAGCTGTCTAGTCGTCATACCGATGTATGACGTGTTCTTATCCCAAGAACAAGTATATTTATAGACGACATTCGAACAGAAAAGAGAGGGTAAAGGAAATTTAAGGTTAAAATAAGAGATTATTTTAAAAGTTTGATAAGCTACTTTTATATCAGTGCTCAGTCTGTCACGAAACAATGCAGCAAGGCGTTTACTAAATTTGATAGACGGGGTACCAATATATGGGAGGGTTAAATAAGGACTTAAGTTGGGGGTATTATTGGAAAAATCCGTAGGGGATTGTTGGTTCTGGTTTTTGAATTTAATCTTAAATTTTGATGCGAAATTAGTGAGTTTCGATGTTACTAGCCTCTTTACTAACGTTCCAGTCGATCTTGTAATTGATGATATTGCCAATAAACTATTCTCGTATGAAGTCGCCTCGAAATTACCTTTTCTTCAAGCCAAGAAACCAATTACACAAAACATCTTTAAAAAACTTTTAAAACTTAGCACAGAAGGTATGTTTATTCATAATGGTAAATTATTTTCACAAATCGATGGTGTAGCTATGGGAAACCCTTTAGGTCCTACGCTAGCCAATTGGTTTCTTGGAATGATCGAAAAGAAAATTTTTGATCAACATCTTTCGTTTTTTCCATCATTTTATGTACGTTACGTGGACGATGTGTTTGCCATCTTCAATTCCGCAACTGAAGTTCAAATGTTCTTAGAAATGCTTAATAACCAGCACCCTAACCTTCAGTTCACATGTGAGGAGGCTTCAGGCCCCTCACTACCATTTCTAGATGTCCAATTAACGATTTACGACAGAGAATTCAATATCTGTGTATACCGTAAACCAACTTTCACCGGTGTACTATTACATTTCGACAGCATAGCACCTTTATCTTGGAAACGAGGCCTCATTAATTGCTTACTACATCGTGCTTATTTATACTCTTCAAATGATTCGTTATTAAAAACCGAAATTACCCGTATCATCTCTTTATTTAAACAGAACGGGTACCCAACATCTTTCATCCTAAATGTAATTGAAAAATTTAAGATTAAATTCAAAAACCAGAACCAACAATCCCCTACGGATTTTTCCAATAATACCCCCAACTTAAGTCCTTATTTAACCCTCCCATATATTGGTACCCCGTCTATCAAATTTAGTAAACGCCTTGCTGCATTGTTTCGTGACAGACTGAGCACTGATATAAAAGTAGCTTATCAAACTTTTAAAATAATCTCTTATTTTAACCTTAAATTTCCTTTACCCTCTCTTTTCTGTTCGAATGTCGTCTATAAATATACTTGTTCTTGGGATAAGAACACGTCATACATCGGTATGACGACTAGACAGCTATTCGTCAGAATTGAAAACCATCTTTCCAATAACTTAAGCTCATCTAACTCCGCTATCAAATCCCATCGCGATCAGTGCAAAGCCTGCAGAGAAACAATACCAGCAGAGCAAAACTTTACATTACTGAAAAAGTGCCGTTTCAGCACTGAAACCGAACTAATGGAAGCGTTTCTAATCAAGCGCCTTAAGCCATCCCTTAACATAAAACTCGGTTACTCACAAGGAGCCAAGTCGCTCTTACAGGTGTTCCATTGAGCGGTACAGTGCTAAAACGTTACTAACTGAATTATCAATGACTAGTATCTTAATACCATATTAAATTTAATTTAAGAGTAAAAGTTTGTCCTCTTTTCTTTTATTTAGCCCTGATGAAGTCCCCGTGAGGGGACGAAAAGCTTCGGTGGATTTGTTTATGTTAATTATTGTTATGTTAATTTGATTATGTTTAATAAAGCATTATTTTGGATTTTTGTTTGGTTCCTTAAAATCACTTTGTGAAAAGACGAAATTTTTTCCGTAAATTTAAGGTGAAGAAGGTCCACATTTGAAGGTAAAAGTTAACACGTTTTTATTCCAAATTAGGGCTAAGATTTTTTTTCAGGTCCACATTTTGAGCAATAAAATTTTTAAGACGAACTACGCAGACAACTTAAAAATAAGCTCATTTTTTGTAAATAAGCATTTTTTGTCTTTCAAGATGGGTATTCTTGAAAATAAGCACAAATCTTAGAAATAAACTCAAAAATCAGCCCTAACAATAGGATAAGCATGATTTTGTTTGAATAAAATCTTTTCAAATCATCTGGCGGGCTACAACAAAGGTTTTTACGGGTCGTATGCGGTTGGCGGGCAGTAGTGATGCAGGTCTGCTTTATAGCGCACTTGCAACAACTTTACCTTATATACGTGTATGTCGAAGTCATTTGAGTAGCACTTGATAACGCCAATATCATGAGCAATTAACGGACACAAATTACTAATAAATATAAGGAAAAACTTCTAGTCGTTCAAAAGATTTTCATTTCAATACTTTCGGCTGTTATTAACAGTTATATTTTTGCGGCACTAGAATTTTATAATTTGGTCAACCAATCGTATTTTCCACCAGAGTTGTGAGATATATAACAGTCTCAACTTCTAGTTTCATGTATAAAATTATACGGATTTACTTTTAATCCTAAGTTTAAAACAGAAACACTGGTTTTTAGTTTTTCTAGGGAACAATGACGATGATCCGAAAACATGCAGCATATGATCACAAATGTTCAACACATTGAGGATGTCAAGCATTTTGGCGCTTTAGTGTTAAAGCTTAAAATTTATTTCATAATCAAAAGTAAAAACAATAATTACTTAGCATATTGCGAATTACAATATTCATCAAACTTCTTCGCTTTCCTTCTTTTTCCACTGAAAGTAAAGTTGTAAACTGTGTTTTAAAAACATAGCCCACAAAGATTATGATCCACACTCAAAACTTGTGGCTTATCTTGAAAGAATTACAACCACTTAGTTTTTTGTTGCAGGAAATCTTGTGCGGGTTTGAAAGACTGCGATCGTACGTCGACAACGCCAAGGCGTTGCCGTGAGGAAACAGATCACACTCTCGCAATAAAAGTTAATTTTACCTTCTTCTTTCCCTCGATCCGCAGCCTCAGACGTGATGATTCAGTGTGCGTCTACCACTTCACATTTGCCTTTGAACCAGAATTTTTGCTAAAGTAACTTAGAAATTTTATTTCTGGATACCCTTTTGACGAATACCAACCGTACTTTTATAGAATTTCAAACTCCAGACATTTCGATTAGAAGCCTGAAACAATTAGCCCTTAGAGAATTCTAAACAATCGGCTGGGATTTACAAAAGCGCTCCAGAAAGCTGTCAAAACGAATTTTTTAAAATTTGAAAACCGTTTTTGTATTAAAATTTCATTTCTTTTAATATCAAAATTGCACTTTAAAAGCTAATGATATTTTACGAGGATCATCCCAATTTAAAAAATGGATACTGGAAGAAAGATAACCTTTTTGCAAAATGTTTTGTCAGAGACGCGTGCTCAGGCTTGAAATTATTGTCGAAAATATCAGTATATAGAAAAGGTTTGGGAGCCATGCCCTACAATGTTCAGGAGAAAGACAGAAAACTTTTGAAGAGCTTTGGCAATTTTCAGTTTATAGGCGTACATAGAGCTTTGACACCCTAAACCAAAATGAAGGTGAGTTTTATTAAATTTTTTTGGTATATACTCTGGCTTAAAAGAACAAGATCAAACCATTTCCCCCAGGGCCCTCTTCCACGACGTTTCCTTGCGGCACTTTCCCCAAAAATATTTTTCCAAGGCTCTTTTCCCCGGATATTCCGTTCGCGGACACTTTTCTCCTCAGAATAGTACCCCGGATTCTTCTTTCAGAAACGTTTCCCCACCGAACATTTTCCTCAGAACATTTTCTGCTAGCACAATTCCTTCTGAGTCATTCTTCCAGGGACAATTTCCGAAAATATATATCAAATTGCAGCAACATAAAAATAATCGCTAAATTTAAGTAATGAAGCAAAAAATTTTTCTAAAATGCGGAAACTCCACGGCCTAGCCCTAACTCCAATCTTAACTGGGGAGAGTGTCCTGGGGAAGAGTAATGTTCTAGGGAAAGTGTGCGGGGGTATGTTTCGGGTTGGAAATGTCCGGAAAGAGAAACGCACGGGGAATAACCCAAATACCAAGTATACATAGGTGAAATATGTCGATAAATTTTAAAAAATAAGCCAATGTTTGGCTTTCATAATATTTTTTGCATTTACTTGTTTTCTGCACAAGATTTTTGTTTTTGATCAGGTTGAATCTAAGCTTACTTCTTAACAAACATCAAAATTGCAGGCCAACTCCAAACTCAAAAAATCCAAAAACTTAACCATGAAGTCGCTGCTCTTTTCCAGTGAAAATCAAAATCATGAAAAATCTTACATTATTGATAAAAAATGATTTATCTTAAAAATATAAAAACTCTATAATTTGAAATTACCATTACTGATGTTAACAAATATGTGTGAGCAACCAAGGATTATCGTATATCCAAAGTAACACCAAAAAGCATATGTTACAGCACCACCTCACTTTGTTGGTTTGGCGGTTGTTAGTTTTAAATCTGTTAGTATAGATCAGTTGTGCGGTACACTGAGCACTTTAGAATTAGATGTGTGAAAATTAGGAAAGATTTATTTGGATTTATGTTGGCTGAAGAATGGATGCATATTTTTCTGTAATCAAGTGAAATGATAAATTTGGGTAATTTTCAGTTATTTTTGATGTCTCGAAATTTGCTGCTTTATTAAATACAATTCGATTTTAGCCTACATACTCTTCCAGCGGCAAGGTTCAAGCGTTCCTCTTGGACAAGATTTGTAAATTTAGAAACTTGTTAAAAGTCAAAACAACATAATAATCAGCTCCAGAACTATTTTTGATCAAATTAAACAGTCATTTAATGAGCTAAAATGAATTGTCAAAAAACTAACCTAGCAACCCTGATAGGCGTCCTTCAACTTGTTTATTTAACAATCAACTTTATAAAGCTACTTTGTTTGTACATTGTCAAACTAAAGAAAACCTGCGGAATCCCTCCCTCAAAAAATTAAGCCCTTGACACAAAAATGTTTAGTCGATGATGGTAGAAAAGTATACTTTTCTTCGTGAACAATTTAGAATCTTACAAGAAAATAGGCAAAAATACATCGATTTGCAAAATATACAAAAAAAAAACAAAGGAACATCATTGCAACACATCATGTCGTCTAAAATTACTCGGACGTAGAAAGTATGTCTTCTGTAATATCCAATGGTCTGTGGGCAGTTAAAATAAGAGGTAAGAGTTTGATTGGTGTCATCAAATAATAAACAAAAATCCCATGAAATTGTTCAAGAAAACGCTACCCTCTGCTCAAAAGTATAGCCAGGAACTACGTTGCTTTCTTGTTTTACTCAACAAGAGAATTGAACCAAAGTTTATCGACTGCTAATCCAACGCTTTAACCACTGCACCACCTTGCCGATACTTTTCGTCTTTTAAGATAAAATCGCATCTGCCCTAACTCTTTTAGTGGCAGAAAAATCATCATTTAAGGAATGCGTCAGGCCACTACCACAAAACTCAGAAATTTACATTTAACGCAGACTAAATTTGTAAAATCTGTGCTTTATCACGCTTTTGCTTGCACCGCTCGAAGGTTTTGAGACGAGCTTTCGTTATTGCCATACTCAGAACTGGCAAAGCTTCGTATGGCAAGAAGCCAAATCTATTTTGAAGACAAAAAGAAGAACTCTAAAATCTCGCCAGATTGGTTTTGGCCTCATTACTTCTAGATCTTTCGTTCAATGACCATCAATCAAATTACAAAAATCGAACAATCAAGTTGTTGCTTAAGCCATGCCTAGAGATGTCATTTTGTCCCACTGCAAACAATATCATTGCAGACACTTGCCATGTTTAAGCTTATTAAATCTGAATTGCCAGAACACAGGCTTCGAATGCCATTTACCACCCAATTGCTTTGCAGCTCTTCTGATGTGCAAGTTGGAATGCAAAGTGTTGAATCAAAATCGTTAATTGTGAATGGAAATTTTCGGCAAGGGTGTGCTCTCACCGCTTATTTAATTGTAAATATAAGATTGAAAAGCATAATTTTGCTGAAAATATTGCTAAGATTGGAAGCGTGTGTGTAGTTCTCAAATTGGAAGTAGAGACTCAATTCCTTGCTTTTAGAGATGATTTTGTACTTCGGTCACTTTAGAATCTGACTACTAACATGAACTCGATCGTATTGCAGCTGGTTGTGTTAGCCAACCAATTAATTAATATATATCGCTCACTAATGATGTTTGTAAGTTGAACATCTAATATATAAAGCGCAATTCTGTCTGTACATACGTATGCACGTACACTTTAACTCCTCTAAATCTACTGGGAGTGCAAGCATCAAACTTGGCACGATTAATCACCTTCTCGGGGTGAGTGTAGCAAAATATTAGTGGCGTCATTATGACGTCACAATAAAAGCAATTTTTTAGACGTTTTTTGACAGAGCAAAACCGTTTTGTGGTCAAACAAAAGCTACCACCCTATCTATCACTTTGTGATAAATTTAATCCCTTTGGGGTTTGAGACGATCTCGCAATCAACGCTTTATTGGACAATTTGCTAGCCGTATTTTCTCAAAAACTACTGGTCTTCGTCGTTTGAGCTATTTGGTCTGAGAATTATGCACGAAGATGTATATACTAGGGTTACAACTTTTTAACTTTTTTTTTCAAAACTGATTTCCTGTGGTGGGAATCAATGAACTTTTGCTTATAACTGCTGAAAATGATGTTTATTTTGTTGAGCCAACAAAAAAGGTCACGCATAAACCACTTTGAAAAATTCGCGATTAGACCTTACCGTTATGTATAAGAAATGACTGTATAATACCATGAAAAGATAATTCCGCCTTCTTTAAATGAAGAAAAATGTAATAGTGACATCATAAACCACAGTATCATTCACTTCAGACACATAATATTTCAGAATTAAACTTTGTTTTGAAACTAAAAATTTGTTTCTATTCATATTTAAGCATAGAATTAGCAACTTCTAACAGTAATATCCAGTCCCGTAGCACTCCAACTTCGGCCCCCCCCCAAAGTAAGCGCAAGAGCCCCTGCGCACAGGTCATATCACTTTAGAGGTGTAAAATTGAAAAGCTGCATTAAGAAAATACACCACAATTTGTACATAAGTAAACAGGCTAATGTCAGAATAAAGCATGCCAATACCGAAGGTGCAAGTCATAAAAAATTCGGCACCGATGCCAGAGTTCAGTAGGACATTTATGCAGACACTGCGAAACGAAAGCAATGACACTGAAAAACATGAAAAAGTTATAAAAACACACTATCATTTAAATAGTCTGGAGCGAACCTTTTTGTTCGCAAATGCTGTTATGACATTGTCATAATCAAGAGATCGGGCGCAGTCATTTTCGATTGACAACATGGCTAATGAAGATAGTCTACTGTCTGTCATAGACGTTCTATTAAAAGTTTTGATCAGTTTCAATTTGCTGAAGCTTCTTTCAGCGCTGGCAACAGTCACGGGGCAAGTTAGTAAGATTCGAAGTGCGATGTACACATTCGGATACAATTCAAATAAATGAGTCTTTAGAAGATAGTTCAGAAAGTCTTGAGCCGTATTGAGATTGCGTTTTTTTTGTAAAATTAAAACAAACCGCTGTAGCTCAGCGCTCATTTCATCAGAATCAATGTCACCGAACTTTTTTTGGAACTCTTTACAGCAAGTAAGAAGAGCATTTTCTTGTTGCACAAGCAAAAGTTTGTCTCGTGTGTACAAAAACGAAAAGGCGGAAGAAACCTCACGTAACAAATTAAAGCGCTCCTTTATTGACATAATAGCCTGGTCTACTAATGGATAGAAAAAGTTGCTTTTAAATTTCAGTTCAGGAGTAGCTCGTTGTTCCTCTTCACCTTGGTAATCAAACAATCTTCTTTTCTTTCCACTTCTTGACGGAGGAAAAGAAGGATCAATATCCAATTCCTGTGCTATTTCAACAGCAGATGTTGCGGCACTGTCATAACCCGTTGTGCGATAGTTTTGCAAAAACTTTTCAGTTGCCTGGATTTCGGTTTCCATTGTATGAAGGGAGACTCCATACGATTGAAGAATCTTGCTTGCTTTATTGACTTGGAATAGGATATCATACCAAATAAACACTGACAAAAGAAAACTCCATTTTGATAAATGAGCTATCAACGATTTTGTTTCTGAGGCAGCTCTTCCATCTTTTCTTTCTATGGAAATGGCTTCCAAGTCTTTCAGTGCCAGCAAGACCTCTTTTAAATTGTATCGAAGAGGTTTGATGCATTTAATTCTGCTTTCCCAACGAGTATCAGATTGTGACTTTATGGACAGCTCCACATGTTTCTTCAAAATTTCCCAACGCTGAGCAGAGGAAGAAAACAGCACATACAACCTTGTAAGTACTCCAAAAAATGTCAATGCTTCCGTCGATCAATTAGCACTGTCAACAACAACTAAGTTAAGGGTATGGTTTGCACAGGGCACGTAAACAGCTTTGGGATTGATGTCTAGCATTCTTGCTTGGACCCCAGAATGTTTTCCTTTCATGTTAGCACCATTATCATATGACTGACCTCGACAATCAGACAATTCGAGTTGCAGTTCGGTCGCTTTTTTCTAAGAAAGCGTCCAACAAGCCTTTCCCAGTACTGTCACTTATTCTCAAGTAGCCAAAAAATGTTTCTTTAACAACAGCAGCTTCTTCATTACATAGTACATAACGGAGAATGACAGACATTTGTTCATGATGTCACATATCTGGAGTGCAGTCCAAAATTATAGAAAAATATTTTGCCAATTTCAATTGCTGTAAATTTTCTTTTTCAACTTCTGTCGCTAGCAATTCAATTAGTTCATTTTGTATGGTAGGACTCAAATAGTGATCTTTAGTGTTTTTATTCTTGATTCTGTCTTGAAGCTCTTTTAGGATCGGATCTCTTCTTGCCAAAAGCTCAAATATACCCAGAAAATTTCCATTGTGAGGAGATCCTAAGACTTCTTCAGATCCTCTAAAAGCAAGATTCCTTTCCGATAGAAACAAGGCAATGTCGATAAGTCTCTCTAAACCATTTCTCCAAAAACGTCTTTCATTGAAAAAAATATTCATCTCGCGTTTGTCGATAGTGGATGAATTTCTTATCCCTTCAGCTAGCAACATCCATTGACTGCAGCATTCTTGGTGGGAAATGCCGTTTTCATGGTCTTTCAGTTTTTTCGAAAAATCCTCCCATGTATTTATACCACTACAAAAGGGGCTTAGTGTTTTTCCAAATAGCTCACAACAAAAGCAAAAAACTTGATCTGATTCCCCAGAATAAACTAGCCACGACCGTGAAACACTTTCACCATTAGGTAACACACGTTTATAATGGTTGGAGGAAAAACGTCGCCTTGGAGTTGTGGGGTTATATGGAAAATTCATTATTAGTTGATGTGGTCCACGCTTTACTATATCACATCGTTGAGCATCAGAAATACTTTCAGGCCATTTACATGGGTCATCAGGGATAGGGCTAAATTGAGATTCAGATATTTTTGATATTGAAGGTTGCGTATTGGCAGGTAAATCACAACTTACATTTTCTGGAAATTCACAATCACTTTGATGCTGATCGTCATAGTCTTCTTTTTCTTGTACACTATAGTTTTCTTCATCCCTCTCGGTACTAGTGCCAGGTCTACTCTGCTCAGTAATCTTGAAAAAATCTGTCATCTTGGGCAATTTCGCTACAGCATCTCGAGCAGTGGCTGCTTCTTTTCTCTTTTGAGCACCACTTTTTGAACGTTTCATTCTATACAATGTCAATAAAATACTTTATCTGCACTCTGCAGTGTATATATATATTGTCCCGGTATTTATAGCCAAACAGAATTCCAGACCATTCTATGATTGTTGCATAACAATGGCATTGTTACGTCAATCGAATATTCAAGATTCTACCAGAAAATCAATCGAAATATTCTAGATTCTGCGAGATAAAATGACGTTGCATTCACTTATGATGTCACAAGCCAATTTCTTCCTACAGTTTAAATCGATTGTAAACAAGTCTGCTGAACTGAAAATAGTCACGTAGCCAAAAAGCAATTTCAGACTAACTTGAGCCCCCAAAGTTGTCCTGGGCCCCCCCCCAATTGGGGGGTTTGGGGGCGGCTGCTACGTCTCTGGTAATATCTTATCCTAAACTTTGAAATATTCAAATTACCGGTAATACAACATGTACAAGAAAAATTCAATTGCAACAAACAAGAACAAGGAAACCTGGAGAAAGAACCTGGTGCAGTTTCAACAACCATCAAGAAGAGGCAATATGGCAATATACGAAAATCCTCTCAGTGATCGGAACCGATTGCCCCTGAAAAGCCACGTGATGGGGCGTTTTAAATTTTTTCAGTCCACTGTTAAAGAACGGATGAAGAGGATCAGTCTAATTGCTGCGGAGGTAAAAGCTTTATGGAGCACAAAACTGAACTTCCCCCATGTATCAGATCAGGCCATTTGCTCAAAGCTTGAAAAGCTCTTGCTTGAGTACGACTCTTGCAGAAAGAAGAGTGACTTTGAGTCATTAGATGAACTGTTTGACGTGACTAAGGAGAAAGGCGAATGGCTTTGCAAAGAGAATAAGGAGCTATACAAATTGCAAATCCAGAGTAAAGGCCAGGTTGGTTATTCCACTGGCAAACTTGCTAGTGTTCAAACTATCCACCCATCCAAGCGAAGGAAGACACTCGAAGCAAGTGCACCAAATTTGGCAACTGCAAGCAGTTCAGTAGATTTAGTTTCTTCCGAAAGCAGTTCCGACTCATCTGATACTAGTGAAGAGAGTTCTTGGGAAGACGAAGCTGCACCATCAGCAAGCAAAAAAAAGCATGACTCTACCGGCGTGGCAAAGCGGCTTGTTATAAGCTCAAAGCTATCAACCCATAAAACATCAAAGCTGTGCCATCAGCTTTCTGGTGAAGGCATTGACATACCAACACCAAGTCAACAAGGAATTCATAAGGCTCTCTTGGAAGAAGCAGAACAACTGAAGCAACATTTGATTAGCACACTTCATCGTGAAAAGTGGAGCTTGCACTTTGACGGTAAACGAATACAAGGCATTGAATATCAAGCTGTTGTCTTAAAAAATGCAGCTACGGAAATCAAGTTGGCTGTGCTTCAGTTAAAGGATGGTACAGCTGCAACCATTGCAAAGGGGATCCAAGGTGTCTTGGATAACTTTAACTTGTGGGGATCAATCTTGATGATTGTTGCTGACACGACAAGCGTCAACACTGGAAAGAAAACTGGAGTGGTCGTTCGGTTGCAGCAGATGTTCGAAGAGAATGGTAGTTCCAGGCCAACGTTTATCAGTTGCCAGCATCATGTACTTGATCGCATTCTTCGTCTAGTCATGGACGATGAGCTGCAGGGCTCAACCAAATCCCCAGACATCGATTATTTTTTTGTGAAGGATTTGACAAGCAGATATGATCAACTAAAGGAAGCTTTCAGCAATGGTAAAGCTAAGATCAAGAAAACAGGTGGTTGGAGAGATGACATGAAATTTTTGTACCACCTCACACGTGTCTTTCGTCACATCATGGAGAAAGATGAAGTCCCTTTAGTGAACTTTCAACAGATTCCTAACATGAGCAATGCACGCTGGAATTCTCGTGCCATCCTGGTACTCCTTGCATTCATTCTGATGCCTGAAACTCGAATCAGGCTTCGTAAAATCTGTTCATTCGTTTCTTACCAATAGGCTGACCATTGGTTTAGCAACCACTTGTTCCGCAATGAGGATTTTGATGAATTATCAGATGCTTTGGATGGATACCCAAAAGGTCTCAAATGCTTAAAAAACCACTGGAAACGAGATGACTCACCCATTAATATTGCTAGAAGCAACCAATGCTGCGAGCGTGCGATAAAAGTTATGCAACAGTTGCAGGCATTTTGCAGAAACACGGATAACCTCTCCCTGAGATTTATCCTTTCCAATGACATTAATTTGTCCAAGTGACTTCTTTGTTTGATTTTTGAACCGTAACAATGCAATACATGCTATTCTTTGTTTCTTGTATACAACTTGGCAAAGGCTTTGTATGTCTTTAAGATCCAATCAAAACACCAAAAAATTGCATTATTTAAAACCATTTTGTGCGTGACCTTTTTACATCAAATGTGAATAAAAATTGGATTTTCTTGAATCTTTTATAAAAGTTCATCAAGTTACAATACAGGGATAGGGGGTTCTGAAAAAGTTGTAACCCTAGTATATACACTGCGTTAGCGCTCATGCTCGGTTTGTGAGCCTTCAGTTAGACTGGGCCATTACGACGGGTAGACTGCTTGGCCCCACTACCTGTCTGCCACATAAAACTGGAGGCATCCCGTTAAGTGCCTTGCCTAAGCACACAAGAAGCAAGCTTCCCGGCTTGTTCTGCACACTATCCTTATTTTGCTTAATTCCAAGCAGGGAAGCTGTTAATAACATTTTTTTACAATAGGCCTATGACTCGACTTGGGAAATGAACCACAAGTCTACTGACTGTGAAGCGGAAGCTCCAACCACTATGCTATCGTACTGGCGAGGTGAGAAGCCTCTGGCCGATATCGAGCAATGCAGACAAGGGAAGTCGGCAAAACAGATCCGCACCTTCGGAACAAGGATTAGCTCTCGAGATGGGCTTCGCACGAAGAGCCACGCCCGCTTCGCTTGCGTGCGGTCGCCGACGCAGCGGGACACCCCCCGCTCGCTGGGAGCCAATCGCGGCTCGGCGGCCTGCGCGTGCAGGGCGCTAAGATAAAATAAGAACAACTCGATAAGAACGACTCCACAACAATTTAAGCTCATTTGACAATGCAACAAGCAATTGTTTATTTAAGCATTTTAAGCCTTTTAAGCATTCTTCTTTTTCTCGTACGCTTAAAACTCGCTCTATGATAATGCCTTCTGATGCGATTAATAAGTGTTTCACTGCCTGAGATTATAATATGATGATTTTTTCAAAAATTGCAACAAAATCAGTTTACTTGTAAAACTAAGCTGTGACTTCATTTCTCAACCAATTTTCACATTTATTTCAACAAATTAAAGGGTATTTCAAGACAATGATGATAGTATGTGATATGTGTCTTTATTATTACATTTTACACTAAAAAACTGAAGTTTATCATTGGTAGTGTAAATTTTTGCCTCTCCCGAAAAGTGATAAGCTGAGTACAAACAAGTTAGTTTGATACATAAAAGTTATGATAAGGTGCTAGCGATTACTGTTCCTTGAAATCTCGATAGGTGTGCTTTCTACCAATATGTGACTCTAAATAGTCAGAGCAAACGATTGGTGTACAATAGCTGATTTGAAAACGGTTGCCATAAATCTAGTTTCATTTTTAGTTGAACAATTATTCTACTTGACCTAACGAACCAGCAATTGTTATACAAAATTTGTTCTTTGGTACATTTTGACTATTTTTCCTCACAAGCATGATTGTTTAGCATTAATTATCTGTCTACTTTTTCAAAAATATTTATTGAAAATTAAAGTCTCTAAACGTTTATGAAATGTAGCCAACCGGTTAAAAACATTCACAATTTTGGTGCCTGCATTTCACAAAATTGCAATTTCTACAAAAACTAACTACTTTGTTGCATTTTGTCTTACATTTGTCTCGATAGCATGGATTTTTGGCAACAACCATCAAGATATTCAAAAAGATTCAATAGAAAAAATGTTTCTAAAAACTTTAATATGTAGCCAACTCTAAGCAAAACACTTGGTGATCCCCCAAGAAAAAAAGGAGGAAAATAATGTTGGTTTTGTTAAATTTTTTGCGACAAAGTGTTTGTGTCGAGCTACATATGATCTAAATGTTGAAGCTATTTCTTTTGCAATTGGCTGAGGCTGCTGAATTTGATATTCTTAACCTTGACATCATTAATAGAAGCCCTGCTATAGTAATTACTTAACTGTGAGTGCTTCATTTTGGGTTAGTTTGCTTTTTGCATGGCTGGGATTATGCCTGGACCAAGCAACATGCGCACAGTCAGAGGCGTTAGCTCATATAAATTCGCCTACAGTAAAAAAAAGTCGTAGGTAGCAGTCCTAAAACTTAATGGCTTAATCCTGGAAACATACATCAATTACCTTGGCGCCTCCCATAACTTAGATATGCTTTCAAGCACTTGCTGATTTGAACGGATAAAAGTCTATTTAGTTTTAGAACGCGTATGGTGATAACAGGGCAAATAAGACGTTGCCCGCAGGTGATACTCTTGGGAGACATGTAATGACTATGCACACCTGCCCATAATGTTTTTTAATCGATTGCGTCCAAACACACGTTAATTTTCGCTAAAAGTAATTCTACAACATTTTACGCTGTATCAAGGTGCAAAAAGCGATTATTTACTGTATTTAAGTATTTTTCAAGCATGCATTTTACTTCTGTTTTGAATCCTCTTCCAAATCAGCGTTCCGTCATAATTTTAAACGACAATGGTTGTGGCTATGTAGTGAAAACAGCAGCAGGCGGCATAATTTGATAGCAAACATAAATGGTAGAGCCCACTACTGACATTTGTAATTAATAGGCTCTTTGTATCGGTACGAAACACTGATCTATATTTAAATGTAGAGAGGTCTGGATTAGGGGAAAAGTTAAATGTAATAAAATGATAAGTTTAAGAAAAGATCAAAAATGAACAATAACAGCATCAATTTGTAAAATTGAATTTAGAAGAAACAATTTTGCTAGAAAAGAGCTTAATAGGCGTTTGTTGGAATAGATTGTATGACTTAGTGCAGCGGTTCTCAATTCATTTGAACCCCGCACTCCGTCCTGATAGAAAAATCTTTTTTGCACCCCTAACAGCATCTTAGAGGGTGCGAAAACATCATTCAAACTTTGTGTTGCTTTAGTGTACTGAAATGGAACACAAAGAATCTTTCAGATCACCCAGTGCTAAGTGTCCGGTACAATCCGCGTCTAATGACAGCAATCTTATTAGCACGGCCTTGAATTCAGCCCGTAATTGTGCCGATCTCCAAAAAAAAAAAAATTAACACATGCAATTTCAGCCGTGACTTTAAAGTTCACTCACATCTTGCCCCGGGCAAGTGGTGGATTCGTTACATGCTCAATTATTTTAGGGGTGCGGGTTATTACAAAGTTTTTTGTATTACTATCGCTGATATCAATAGTCAGAGAAGAAAAGCTCGCACCCCCAGAAGTCCCTTCTCGCACCCCCAGTTGAGAACCGCTGACTTAGTGGAAAAACATGGCCCCTTTTCATGCTATGGCCAAATTAAAGCAAACAACGCAGCCAAAGAACTTAATGTCACAAATTACGTAAAGGGCCTACCAAATCATCAGAGGGGCCCAACATTGCATACCTTATTTCTTTAATTGTCAAAACGACCACCATTTGGTCGCTGCCATCAATTTTGGCTATTCTTCACTTCTCTCACCTACAGCTTCAAAAAGAACGAATGATAGTTTGTGACATCATTCTTTTTGAGTGTTACCGGTCATGATTCATACACCAACATTATCACCATTACGTGTAGAGGAGCAATTGCCGATATTTTGTACAAATTTTGTTGCTGCTCTTACAAATGTTTGTACGGTAAAGCCAGCGCATCTGCCTTAATTGATACGTTTTAAATCGGTACAAGTGATGGCATTACTTGCCGGAGTAAAACCGCCTCATGCTTAGGGGATACATTTTTCTATTTTGATTGATAATTCCATTATAGATCAACCCTGATCAAACCTAAGAATTTTGGGAAAAGCAAAGACTCTTTTAACTTCTCTAAGCACACCTAAGCACGGAAAAACGAACATGCAACACAATGCGTTGCCAGCATGATCTTGAGAAAGTTTGAGAGGAAATCAAAAGAAAATGTCACTGTGTCAAATCGCACCACAGGGCATTTTGCTTTATTATAGCTTTATAGAGCTATCGGGATCAAGCCAACAACATGTGGGGAAAAGCAAGGATTTTTATATTAGTTTTATCATAATTCAAAAAGATATGCACACCTACCTTGTCGATGACGTCATCAATGCTAATAAATAAGCTGTTTTATCTCGACTTCTTTAACAAAACATAAGCTTTGTGAGATTAAATTACGTAAATTAGTGATTGGGAAACTTTATGTGATTCCATATAAATTGTCAGATATTTTGGGTAAAATTGCGGTTTTTTCATGTGTCTCATATCAAAACCTTTGTAAAACTTAGCCGGGTGAAAACCTTCATTTTTTGTGCATGAAATTGCAATAGAGCTAACCTGTACCGGCAGCCTATAACAACGATTTATTGGTGTTGTCTAAAATGTCTTTCCAAATGAACTGATGGTAAATCTCTTGACGCAATGTGGTGCAGGTCAAACTGCTGTGAGCAGCTGCTACGACATTCAATTAAGAAGCATATCTTGCAGGAGCTTACTTTTCATCCCATGCAGCTGTTGCAAATATGCTTGTTGCAATTACGTCAGGTAGAAATTGTTTGCCATCTCTATAATGAATTAAAAGTTTTTGCAGTAAATGCATTAGATGCTTCGAGATACATCAATAAAAATATTTATGGAATAACTAAGCTTGCAACTGTTATAGAACAGGTTGAAATCTTCTACGCTAAAAATGTGGCACCTAATAAAAATCGCTTACGTTTGACACAACATCTACCAACAATAGCAGGAAAAGATGGTGCTCTAAAACTATATGATAACACTTTGAGAAAAGAGTTTTCTCATATGTTGCCTTCACCACATTAACATCGGAGAAGATAATCGGAAAAAAGATCATCGGAGAAGCATGAACAACTTTTTAGGCAAAGAAACAGCCGTTATAGAAAATGTTTTTTCATTTATAAATATAGTTGTGAAAAATCTATGAGGCTTAGTTGTTTCAAGATTTAACTTTTCTAAATCGTTTCGAGAAATAGTTACTCGGTCCTGAATTTGCTACTTGCTAATGAGGTCAAGCATTTGCTTTAAATGAAAAAGAAGACTACAGCATGTTTTTCGTGGGAAGACATCAAGCACTGCGGTTAACTCACTTTGTCTATTCTTGATTGTAGTTCTTTTAATAAAGTTTCTCACCACCAACCCGAAGCAACTTGTATCGCGAGGTAAATGAATCAAGTGTTGAATAGTCAAAAACGGTGGCGTAAATGGACTTTTTTTCAGTGGCAATCAACTAAGCACTGAAATTCAATCAATTTCTTAATTTTTTGTTATGTAGGCTTACCACCTTGATTAACGGACAGCGTAGCGTGCGATACTTTCATTAAAGAAAGATGTTTTGCAAAAAACATGATAGGTTACAAAGTGTATTTTCTGCAAATATTTTTAAGCATAACTGGTGTCTTAACAAAGAAACAAGGGTATTTCACTTATTCACCAACAGCAAAACAAAGCAAAAACAAAAAGGGCTCGTTGTTACCTTCCGTAACAACTGCCAGACTAATTTTAAAGAAGAGTATAATGAAAAAAATCATTAAAATATTGATTTGCGTTTTTTTGGACCAGAATTTTCATTTATTTCTTCGTCTGTGACAGGGGCGCGCAGCAACCGGCAATGAAAGCCTGTAAATAAATGGAGCTATGGAGAATGTGCTTGAAAAATGAGAGCTTAGTTGTCAGTGATCTTTAGGAGCGGAACGTTCAGCTTAATATAAATTAGATCTTGATACCGGCAGACGCTGACCTTCAACAATAAGCACCATCCATGCAAGCTGTGCGAGGAAAAAAATAAAATTTTTATAAATTAACTCACAATATGAAAATGAAAAAAAGCCAACAATTACTAAGCTTACTCATTTTTGCATTTATTCTTTTTGTGATTTGATTTCGTAACTGCTAAGTTGTTTAGTACGTATGCTCGTTTAGTTAAACGTCCATGTGCACGATGATCCATGACTTTGTTGAAAAACTAATTAATTGTATTTAGATATTTATTTTCTTTTGAAATGAAGATATATTAAGCTTACTCACGTGGTAGAAAAATAACTTTCAAAGTGCTGCAGTGTAATTTCACATCATGTTAGTGGCGTAGTGTGAGTTTTCACTGCCCTGAACGGAAGCAAAGAATGTCGCACAATGTGTAATCAAGAGTTAACATCATAGCTACCAACTCAAAATCTTAAATAAATCCCAACAGAGGCTCAAAAAAGTAAAAAAATGGCATTTTTCCGCAAAAATTTCAAGGTTCTGCAATTCTTTCGCGCAACATAAATTTCAGCTCCCATTCAAATAAAATGAAGGTCTGTTTCCGCGAATTCCCAAATTGCTTAATGAAAGAAGTTGGATTCCAATTAAAAAAAACAAAACAGAGGTCTTTACCGTAAAACTATTTAGAAATGCAACAATTCTGAGTGATTCTGTAAAGAAAGTTTGTTTTTCAGAATTTCATAACAAAAAATCTCAAATGAAAATCCTAAGGTTGGTTTTAACGCCAAGATTTTTCCAACATATTTTCCAAAATATAAATTCCCAATAAAATATCGAGTCTCCTTGAAAGTTCCCAAGAGCTTGGGATAAATTCCCAAGGTTGGCAACTATGGTTAGAATTTTGTGTTGTGACAGAGCTATCGTTCTTTCGCTCTCAGTCAAATATTGCCGCCCTCTTTAAATTGTCGCCCTGCACCGACCGCACACACCGCAGATCACTTGCTATATCACTGGATTACGTAAAGTATTAAGTTACATTTTGTAGGCTTAACGCATTTGAAGCTCATTTTATGTAGGTTTTTATTTTGTAGCGAAATGTTATACAGGGTAAGCATAAAGTCTTCACCTGATTACAAACTTTTATTGCACTTGGGGAAAAAAGATAAAACAATGGTTTTTGGCATACTACTAGTCCATGACAAGAAGTCTATATTTTCTTGCATTTTTCATAACTCAAGAAAGGCTATGAACTTCTGTAAAACATAATTATGTTACAAATATGGCATTGATGAAAGAAAAAATGGTAATTGTTGTGTGGTTCCTTAAAACAAGATTGGCAATTACAGTTTACCGTAATTTGAGAAAAGAATATTGTCAAACTCCTGTCTGGTGTTAAATGTGTAAAAACCTGGTATGACAAAATAAAAGAAACAGGCAGCGTTGGCGACCGTAAAAGAACAAGCAGACCAAATTTAAGTAGTGACACTATTGACGCTGTGCATTCGGCATTTCATCGAAGCGCCAGGAAATCAACTGGCAGAGCTTCAAGAAAATTAGAAGTATAAAAACAAATAGTAAGGTTACAAGTCAGAATTGTCTCGAAATGACTTTCAATTTGCCAAATGCGTTTTGAAATTTGGTTGAGAAATGAGAGTACAGCTTAGTTTTTAAGTAAATTACATTTGTACAAATTTCTTAATTTTGAAAACGAAAGTGTTGATCGTATCAAACAGCATTATGACATTATAGAGCGAATTTTCAAGCGTGCAGGAAAAGCATGCTTAGAAGACTTAAAATGCTTAAATGAAGAATCGCTCGTTGAATCTTGGTAGTATCTTTCCCCAAAACAAAGCATTTTGTTAATATCTCCCCAAAAAGCTTTTAATCGCGTTTCCATAATAGCAGCTTTTGAGAAAATACAGCGAACAAATTTTACTATTAGTTGCTAATTGCTAATTCTTTGTGTGATCCCAAAAAAGTAAAATTTTTGTAAGTTGATAAGCCGAGTAGTGACTTTTGTTTAAGTTATAAACCGCTTTCTTCGGTCAAGAGTTGAGATTTAAATAAATTATCTTTAAATAGGATGTCATCGTGACGTCACGAACCTCCTTTTGACACTCACACCAGGCTGGGGATCAATCGTGCCGAGTTTCATGCTTGTACTTTAAGTATTTTTACAGGAGTTAAAACAAACTCCTCCAGACAAAAATAATTGCGCTTTATAGTATAGAAATTAATTTTTTAAACGCCAAAGCAATCTTTAAAAAATCTTACCTTTATGGCGATCGATGTCAAAGACAAGCCCACACACAAATTTCCTTACAATAATAAATCTATTATCTTTTTTTGTTGTCCTAAGAAACTTGGAAAAATCTTCATCAGACAAGTTGTTGCAAACGTACCATGCGCAGTAGTATTCGTGAATTATTTGATGAGAAAAATACAAGAGTTTGTTTGTGTCCAGCATGTTAAATGCCACTTCTTCACTTCCCGGCACTGTGACAATCAAGTCCTGAATTTCTTTTTCTGTAAGATTTTCATCTGACATTTGCTTCCATGTTATGAGAACTTTGTTATCTCTAAAAGTTTTATAAGCAAGGCTAGCTAATTTATCATGAATTTTGTTAAGGTCTGTTTTGAAACCTTTTGAGAGTTGCAATTTTACAAGCATAGTCGCAAACATTCTGGTAATAGTTTTTGTTTCTCCGATTGCTACTGTTGGATTTAATTGAGATAAGATACACATTTGTTGCAGCAAAGGACAGGCACAAAGACTTTTCAATTCTGGTCCTAGCTTTTCCAAAGTGGACGAGAATCTGTCGTACCGCTCTCCAGATAAGAATCGCAGTAATTTGTCGGTATTCTCTTCGGACAACCCTACAAGTTGATAAACGTCGTTAGGTCGCTGGGAATGATGGAGATCGAGAATCGCATGAGATCTAGAAGTGACAATTATTCGAACATTTGGAAGAAAAATTTTCTTAAATAGACAAGCAATGATGGTGCTTACACTAAGACTTGTGGCATACGTTTGGTTTGGTGGTTGATAATCGATTTCGAACTGAGCCTGATCAAGTCCATCAATTACTAAAAGGCATTTCGCTTGATTTTTGATGATCCAAGAAAATACTCTTTGGCACTTTTCAGCAGAAAAATCAAAGTTGGCGAACTGTTTGTCCAACAGCAATTCTTGCAAAGTCAATGGGTTGGAATAATTTATTGAAGCAAAGTTGAGATGAAGCGACAATTCATAAACTTCATTTTTTGCCAAGCGGTTACTGAAAGTGGTCTTGCCTGCTCCAAGAGGCCCAACTATGCATGAAAATCTGTTTGTGTTGTCAGGTGACAACAGATCTTCAAACAACACTTCTTGACCCCTTTGCAGTATATTAATAGGATCATTACAAGCACGATAAAAATCTTTAATTTTAAAGATTTTTGGGTGCACCACTGGAAGTGTTTCTACATTTGGTCTTGATTCTTGGGGAAGATGTTCAAGGTCAACGTCATGTTTTCGATTTTGCTCTATGATCTGTCGAAGTTCGCGAACTGCCTGATACTCTAAAAAAATGAACTTTGAGTGCTAACTTAGCAGAATTTGCGATTATTCTCTCGTACAGGGGTTCAACAGTATAGTTTTCGATATTCTATGCTACAAGCAGTTACAACGTTTTAGAATTTAACTGTTTATCAATTTGCCAAGTTTTTAACTGTGATGATAATTAATACGCATCATATATCAAATTGGAGAATTAATAATTAGATCTAATTCTAAGTCTTTTAATTTTCAGCATGCTGAAAACAATGTTAGGAGATTCAAGCCTATCACTACATTAAACAATGGTAATTGACGTATACTGCATGTAAGATAATGGTTTTCAAATTTGTTTGGATGCCACGCATTTGAAAAATCTTGCTGTAGTCGCGACATATCAGACAACACGACACAGCATAACACGTTGAAGCAGTAATTCCCAAAGTGGGGTGCGTAAAGCAGTTTCAGCAGAAAGTTGGTAAAGTAGTTTTAATTTTTTTTAATTAGTTGTAGATACCCTTTTTAAATTTATTACAAAGAAATCTTAAAATATTTTTGCTACAAATAATCGCAAATTATTAAAAACTTGCAAGGAGTTGGCAATGCAAAATTTTTAAAAAGTTAAGGAAACATTTGAAGCTTCTGCTTGCAGGTTTACCTTTCTTCGAATAATGTTTATCAACAATGGCAGAACACTTTTGCACACATATGTTATCACGTCACATATCAGTGAAATCATTACATAAAAATTGACCATTTTTCACAATAGTGCTGAAGCTTGTTGCATTTTTGCATTGCATTACTCAACAGATTTAGAAAAGTTTAGCATTAAAAAATATCAATTTTTATTCGAGATGATGCATGTTTTTTTGGTAAATATGAACACAACATCTAAATAACCATCTAACGAGATTTCATTTTAGGCTTGTCACATTCAATCGAAAGTTTACGATAATTTTTCTAAAGTTACAAGACACCAGTTTATGTTTTATTATGTTTTATCTATGCTTTTGTTTGCTTGTTCCGTACCACAGTTATCTAAAATTGTGGGATATAATTTTCTAGTAACAAGTTAATTACTACAGCATTGTATCAACTACATTTTTGTAATAGTGTAATCGAATGTAATTGTTAAGAAATAATAAATTAGGAATCTCCGTTTAAGATAGGCTTGTGGAAGAAAAGAGAAAATAATTTGCACGAAATCAATTTATAGTGCGATATCCTTGAAAAATTGAAACGATGCCCTTGGGCATTGTGACGCACAGTTTAAGAACCATTGATGTAGAGGATGACCTAATCAGAGACAGCATCTTAGCTGATATAGCCATCCAAGCTCAATCCAACGATTAATATTTTGATACAGTGATATGTAATACGAATTGCTTGTGATCACTTCTAAAAAACTGGGCATATCGCTTGACAGCTTAATTTAGTAACTGCTTGTAGTGTGGGGTATAGCAATTTGTAGATTCACTGTGAAAATAGCGTAACTCTTCAAAAAGATTACACGCCAATCAAGATCATAAATCCCTGTTGCTTTGCATTAGAGGTCAAAAATTAATTACATAAACGCCTAGCTGGAAATGCCAAATCGGTTAAGACATTGACTCCGTTTAAGTCGTGCTTATGCTCTCCCAGCATTGTTTTTACCAAGCTGAATTACTAGATCAAGAGGCAGATTTAATAATCAATTCTCTCAATACATTGAAATGGTTTACAAATACCAAATAATTAATGAGCCATCATGTATTGAAGAATGGATAACGAATTGTACAAGTCCACAAATATTTACTTCCGACATGTTACCTGCTTCATTGGTAGCTACAGGGTTGTATTGTTGATGAGCTGAAATAATAAATTGTTGAAATGAAATTTGTAAACAAATGCTAAGGACACTTTTTAAAAAATAATTACTAACTAAAGTAAATACGTGAAAAATTTGTCCCAAAAACGAAAATTTTCAAGTCTTAAAAATGTGCAATGACAGTTGGACCCATCCAAAAAACTTTTTTGGCATTACCCATAAATATCTTTTTAACCGTTTTTCTTTCAGAAAGTTTGTGTGAGCTGCGGTCCTAAGAGTTTTCTATAAACCTTGCAATCTCCACTAAATCCTTGCAACTTGTTCAAATCGTAACCTTGATCAAGCGAAGTCGCTTTCGTAATCGATCCACCTACTTCTCGGCAACTTAAGCGTTTTTTAGTTAATTAGCTATAAAGAGTGAGTTTTTTTGGTAGTCCACTTAGAGTGAATGATCAACCCAAAGCAGTCGAGATTTCTTAATAACAAAAAAAGAAAAAAATTTTCGACTTTACTGCAACAAATTTTATTGATTCATGAGAAAATTTAAGATATTAAATATTCGCGATCCAAAAGAACCTAGCAGCTTTTGGTGTAGCAAATGGAAAACGACAATCAACTTAGGCCTTTTATTCCTGAATTTGAAACCATCATTACCGCAACAAACCGTCTTGGAAATCCAATTCCCATCGCCGACCATCTTTGTGTTGAGCTAGTTTCATTACCAACTAAACCTATTAAGAAATGGAATTTCTGGAGAACAAACGGGAAAGGTTTTAACAGTTACTTGATGAACGGGGCCACAACTACGAGAGGCTAGGAGGGACGACGCCCTCTAAAAAGCATTTTGCCCCTAGCATTTTTTGAAATGCTTAAGCTATATTTACGAAGCATTGAACAGTCGCATTACGAAAGTCTACTTTTTATTCGTCGTTATCATTTGGCCAGTTATTTACTTTCAATTTCAAATTGTGAATCGTAGTTTATTGCCGCTAAACGAAATTCGCTGACCAAAGCAATTTTTACTGTGTGACATCACAGTTTTCAACACGTGTTTTGATTTTAAACATATGTACGGTTAACAACAATTTCATTGTGTAGCGCCAGACAAAAGTAAAATTGCAATATAGATGTAAAGAATATTTACGAAAAGAAAATATTTGCGTTTGGAATTCGAGACGACGGTATGTTTGACAAGTGATGTAGTCAAAGCCTCAACCTTCGAGGCCAAAGCGAAGCCTCAACGAGTGTAAAACGCTCGAAACGTAAACAGAAACACCAACAAAAATGTTACTGCAATGGCTACGCAAACAAAAGTGTTCATTTTTGTACAAGAATATAAAAGCAGCTTCAAAATGCAGTTCTAATCAGCCGCTAAAATGTGACATATTATACAGTATAGCCCATAAATTAACCTTCAACTTAGCAGTCCTACTTGCCATACAGTCCGTAATCATAACGATAACCCCCAACCCGGATAAATGCCACCAAGCTTTTTTTCGTTTGATCCACGTTACATTAGTATTTTTTCCCAAATGTAAGCGTTCACCAAAAATCAAAAGGTAATTTGGAACCGTTGTGCCTACTTCTGCTTAGAGAGTAGATGACTTCCTGTAAACTGTAATACGCTACTTTATTAGGTCAAACAAATAAGAAAAAGATCGGCAAAAATGTTTGCAAAAAAACACTTACTCATCTTCTGTGTAGTGTCTACTTAGATCATCATTCGAAAATAACAACCAACGTTTAAGTGAAGCAGCTTTATTTATAGATTGTGTTTCAATAATTAAAAAAATTGATATTGAGTGTTACATTTCTTGCTGTATTTATGGATCGGTTTGTTACAAGACTCGACAGAGGTTCCAGCTCTACCAAGAACAAGAATATAACTACAACTTCCCAACCCGCAACTTCTAATATTTCTTCCTCACCAGCAACTACCATGTTACCCCCGATGATCTCAATCTTCACAGTCCTTCACGACCAAAGCAAAACTCTTTTCCAAAAGTCAAAAATAATTGTTGTTTTCGTTTTTGCTGGTACGATCGATATAAGTGGCTGGAATATTTGGTTAGTAGAGATGCAGTCTTGTTTTCCACGCAAGACATTTTATTCCCACACTAAAGAAAACAATTTCACTAAAGAAGGCTATAAAAATTGGAAACACGCTTGTAACGGGTTCGTGGAACCGAGATCTTGGGGTAGTCTCCGAACCAGAGACAGATTGTGGTGAAGCTGTATAACAAAATAGATGAAACGCGCCCCTTGCACTGCCTTTCTTCTGTCGCCGAAACTTTCGTACACCAATCCTTTGATAAACGTATATTGATCGTAAAGAACTGAAACTTGAAATTAAGATTTTACAATTGACAGAAAAACAAAATGGGATGGTGGTGGCGTTGTTGGCGGTTGGCGTTGTTACCGGTGTATCGGTGTAGCGGCGTAACGTAGTTAGCGATGCAGCGTAGTTAGCGGTTTCAAGCTAGTTTGACCCCCAAGTACCTTCTCTACTGCAGCTCCACAAAGGCGATCAACAAAGGAACAACTTTTCCAACTTTATCTCCTTGGGTTCTTACAAGCTTCCTTTGGCAGTTTCGTCTTTTGCTCAAACGTGCAGGTTTACAAACAACGTAATCCTTCCTGCTATGTGTCTACTTGAGAATGATGTAACATGTGATAGGAAGGCAGTTTTCGCAGTGTCGCTTTAGGTTCAACTTTGCCAAATTCAACAACTAATCAATAAAAACGATACCTCAAGAGAAACAAACATAACAACGACACAACGCGGGTTCAAATCACAGATTGGCTACGCAAAAACTATAAATTTAAAGCAGAGGTGTCAAACTCAAATTCTCAGTGGGCCAAAATTAAGCAGTGAAGTAAAGTCACGCGCCAAACTCAATAGTTATTGAAAAATTAACTGCAACTGATATGTAATGTTTTACCTTTTAATATGAAAACACACTTTAATTTTGCTTAAACACAGAATATGAAACAACCAAAGCTTGATCTTACAGATACATAAAAAAAATAAATTTGAAACAAAAGATGCATTAGTGATATTCATTTCTTATGTAAACAAAGTATGTCTCTCCCTGCATCTTTTCAAAATTTTTTTACAGGAAATCTTTTTTTAAAGCCAACAAGAAAAGGACCAAAATAATAATTTCATTCAATGAAAATCCAACATTTCAACTATTAACAGGCCATGCCTTGCAGTAAAAAAATTGCATAAAAAACATATATTCAAGCTCCGTTTGCTACACTCCAATTTACTCCGCACATTGATATCAGCCAGATACTTCGCATCTTTTCTTAGATACAAGTTCATCAATGTCTGGGTTCAGGCTCTGAGCTGAGGAAATCCTCAGGACGGAGTGAAGGTGTTCGTCAGTGAGTCGACCTCTGTGAGGTGTTTTGTTCACCTTCATTTTAGAGAAAAGTTGCTCACATAGATATGTGCCGCCGAACATTGAAAGCATTTGAGCATGGGTGCGTAATTATGGCATTGTATCAGGAAGGAAATACGGAAATTGCGCAGCGCCGACAGAGTCATATTTTGATTTGAGCATGTTATTACATTGGAATTCAATGAGCTCCGTTTGGAGGATGTTTGGTGCGCTTTCCGCGTCGATTGCAAACGGGTCTCTGAGTAGTTTGAATCTCCCTTTCTGAGCCTCAAAGTCGGCAAATCGCCGGGAAAACTTGTCGCTGAGCGCCTTGATTTTTTCAGCAAACTGTGCGCTAGGCAGCATGGCAGAAAAAATTTGCTCTGCCATGATTTGGCAGCACGAAAAATGACCCAAGTTTCCTTGTAGCATCTGAGTCTCCCAAGGACACAACTTAGCTTTAAAGGCCATCACTGCTACGTACATGTTTGTGATGATGTAGCCTCACTCCTGAAGCTGCAGGTTAAGCACATCGAGATGGCTCACAATGTCAAACAGAAATGCTAGCTCAGACAGAAACTTTATCTTTCAGCTCATTTGTGTCTTTCCCTTTGTTTTCCATAAACTGACAGATTTCCTCACGTAGCTCAAAACATCTGTTTAATACTTTTCCTCTGCTTTACCATCTCACCTCTGCGTGATGAAGCACATCTTTGTATTTTGAATCAAACTCCTCCAGAAAAGACATGAACTGCCGGTGATTCAAACCTTTGGCTCTTATAAAGTTGACTACTCGTGTAATGGAGCTTATAACATGTTCCATTTACAGAGCTTTGCCACACAGCGCTTCGTGATGGATGGTACAGTGATAAACTGTAAGCTCACTGCGTCTTCCTCCCGCATCTTCTCCTGAACCCTGCCGACCAATCCACTCTTTTGACCGCACATCCCGGGCGCACCATTTGTCGTCAGCCCCACAAGTTTATTCCTAGTAAGGTTCATTTCAGTTATACATTTGGATACCTCTTCAAAGATATCTTTCCTGTGGTTGTGCCATGCATTGATTTTAATCTTAAAAGTTTCTCTGTGACTCACAGGCTCGAGTCTACTCCACGGATGAAGTTTGACAGCTGGGCAGTATCAGACGTGTCTCTACTCTCATCCACAGCAAGGAAATATGTAATAAAATCTTTCCACTTTTTTATTAGTTGTTTAGGTAGATTAGTGGAAAGCTCACACACGCGCTCAGAAGCGGTGTTTCGACTCAGGCTCATACTAAAAAAAGTCTTACTTTTTATCTGGGCACACAATGTCGCAAACTTTGACCATGCACTTTTTGACAAACTCTCCCTCATTATAGGACCCGGCTGATTTTGCTATCTCTGCTGCTACAATAAAGCTAGCTTTACAGCAGCTTTACTTTTTGATTTTGCTTTCATGAACATAGTTTGCTGGGAAACCAGACTTCTTTTCATCTCTTGCACCTTTTTGCAGCTTCTGCTTTACGTCCAGGTCTTTGTACTTCTCATAATGTTTTGTTTCATAGTTTTATTCTTTCGTTACAGCCACGTTAGCTCCGCACACAAGACAAACAGATCTGTCCTTTATATTCGTGAACAGATAATCTGCCTCCCACCTCTCGTTAAAGCTCCAGTTGTCCATCTTTCGTTTGGCCATTTTTGTAGAGGGTGAAATTAATTTGGCTGATGTGACTGTCAACAGAAAAAAAGGAGCGCTGGCCTTTTTTGACTGCGCGCCAACATACTAGCATAACGTTGTGGGATTTGTAGTATTAGCGGTACATACGGCGGGCCAGCTCCAATGCACATTTCATATGATCTCGCGGGCCAAATATAATTACACTGCGGGCCAAATTTGGCCCGAGGGCCTGAGTTTGACACATGTAATTTAAAGCGTTAGATGCTGCCAAATATTGTAACAATATTTACAACGCTTTTTCACTTTGGGCGAAAAAGATAAAGACTTTCTCAAACATAAGTTACGAGTATGTTTGAAACTTGGAAAAACTGCCACAGAAACGTATGGTATGCTTCAGACTGCTTATGGACCATCTTGCATGAATCGATCATCAGTTTTTCAGTGGCACAAGAGATTCAAGGAAGGCAGGGAGTCCGTGAGGGATGATGAGAGATGTCGGAGGAGTAGGGAAGTCAGAACATCTGAGATGATTGGCCAAATAAACGATTTCATGAATAGGGACCGTCGTGTTTCTATAGAGACACTAAGCGCACAGTTTAATGTCAGTGTGGGAGCTGTACACATAATCATTCGTGAGGAAGTGAAGATGCGGAAGATTTGCGCGAAGTTCGTCCCAAGAGTGCTCCGGGAAGATCAGAGAGAAAGACGTTGCAATGACAGCAAGGAGATGGCCGAGCTCATTAATTCAGATCCCCAAGTTCTTGATGCCCTGGTGACCTGCGATGAAAGCTGGATCTATTGTTATGACCCAGAGACCAAGAGACAGAGTTCCCAGTGGAAGCATGCTGGATCTCCCAGACCCAAGAAGGCCAGACAGAGCAAGTCCACCCAGAAACTCATGATGATCCCTTTTTTTGACAGCATGGGCATAATCTACATTCACTGGGTTCCCACTGGAATCACAGTCAACAACGAGTACTATATTGAAGTTTTAAGGGAGTTCAGGAAGAGATTCCGTCGGAAGAGGCCAGAACTCTTCGAATCAGGTCAGTGGCATTTCGATCAGGACAATGCCCCAGTCCACAACTCCATCCTCGTCACAGACTATTTGACCCAGATGGGCATCAAGACGGTTCCCCATCCTCCCTACAGCCCGGACCTTGCTCCCTGCGACTTTTGGCTATTCCCAAAGCTCAAGGAAAACCTCAGAGACAATCGTTATTCCACAATTGAGGACATGAAAGAGGCTGTGACGAGGGTCCTAAACACGCTCACACAAGACGACTTCCAGGGGGCTTTCCAGAAGTTGTTGGAACGGTACAACAAGTGCATTGATGTCGGAGGAGAATACTTTGAAGGGGACTAGGGTTTTTTGTGTGTACGGTTAATAAAAGTGTCCATACCAAAAAAGTCTGGAAACTTATTGAATGCACCTCGTAATAACGCAAAATACACATCGTCGAATATACAAAATGAAATAATGGAAATTTGAAACAAATGGTTGCTGCAAGCGTCGTAGGTGATGTGAAGAATGCGAATGCTAAATGGTAAACACGAATAATTTTGTAGAGCTGCTTTTAACCAGTTTACTAAAATTATCTATTTGACAGGTTTTCCATTATGGAGGATGAAACAAGAGATAAACACAATCATGAATTCCTCTCAATCGGTCTTTTTTTTTGTGAAACAAGTAAAAGCTTTTGCAAATCTCGTTCACATATCTCAACTCCAAGACAGCAAGCCTGATGCAGCATCGATTGTGGAATTTATACTTCCCGCTTTCAACGCCCTTGCGTTTCGACTGATCATATGATACCGCAGTGTTACGACGGAGTAAGTCTGATGTCTGGATGTAGAGGAAGAGTGCAAGCAATAATTCAACAAAAACTTGGCCGAGTAATTCGATATCTACATTGCTTCAATCATCGTTTGCATTTAGTTATCGTTGATTGCATTTTGTCTATAGCAGACCTTACCAAATATTTTGATTACTGCAAAACACTCTACTATTTTCTACGGCAACCAAAATTTCTTGCTCTTTATAGTTTGATAGAGCATAGGTGGTCAGGGTATCTCAAAACCACTCTTTTAATTGTCAGAAACTATTGTGAAATCTTTTGTGTGTTGCATTCTATTGTTAAGTCTACAATCATTTGATATTATCAGTTTTGAATGTATTACAGCAACGATTTTAGCGTATTTCACACTTTGTCTGTAAATATAATTAAACAGGGATGATTGGGCAAGTGAGGAGGGACTGAAAATGCTAGCCGTGATAGCCTATATAGTAATTCTACCAATGATTAATGTCATAAAAAGTATTCCAAGAGAGAATGTTTAAACACAATGAAATTAACGAAATTAATCATCGTACATTACAATTTGATCAAAAAGAAGTTTACTTTCGTGACTGTCGATTGTACGTCAGTTTACTTTCACGCTCAAGGTTCCAAATGTAGTCTCCCATTATACTTTCATTGTACTGGCTTTTATAGCGTTCCTCAAGCGATTTGACATCTTGGTGAAACCTTTCACCTTGCTTTTCCGAGTAATCGCCCATGTTATCCTTGAACTCATCGATATGACGGTGCAGATTATGGAGCTTTAGCGACATCCTGCAGCCCATCTTCTCATATGCATCAACAAGTTCCTCTGCAATTTCTCTGAAGTTATCTGCCTAGTGATTTCCAAGGAAACCTTTAACCACAGAAACAAAGCTTTTCCGAGCTCTCCTCTCAACCGCAGATAGCTTCTCAGAAAAACTGTCGGACTTCATAAGTCGCTTCACTTGTGGACTCACGAAAACTTTACCTTTGATTTTTGCCTATGATAACTTCGGAAACAACTCTTAAATGTGCTTGAACGTATCACCTTCTGGGTTCAACTTCTTCACAAACTGCTTGATGAGGCCCAGTTTGATTTGGAGAGGTGGCAGTAGCACTTTCTTTGGCTCCACCAACGGTGTTTGCTTCACGTTATGAGCTCCAATATCGTAGCTGGACCTAGGAAGCCAATTTCTCTTGTTGTAGTAAAGGAATGTATTTCTGCTATCCCAAAGGAAGAGATAGCAAAAGAACTTAGTGAAACCTCCTTGGTGCCCCATTAGGAAGGCCACCATCTTGGAATCGCCAATGACCTCCCAATTGTATTGGACGTGAATGAGCCAAAGGAATGGAGGGGTACTTGTTTGTGTTGTGCAGTAAGACAGCTTTGAGACTTCTTGATGAGCTGCAAATGAAAAGTCGCCAATCAGAAGTATTGCAGGGAATCATTATAGCTTCGAAGAGTCTCTTATATCATGACAGTAGCACAAACCATCCCTAAAAGAAAAAAACGCTGAAAAACCACGATGCCTCTTCCTCTGGGAAGTAATGCGAACGCGTTCGTCACGTAAGTCCCATATTTTCAACCTGGGTATTAAAAGCTCAGCATTGGACTTTGTCAGGCGCCATCTCTCAAATGAGGTTATAGATGTCTTCTTGATTAGGGTAATAGGAACATCTTTTATTCCCCAATCGGCGTGGACGACGCACAACAAATGCTGATAATGACGCACCTTCCTTTTCGGAATCCCAGAACTTGCCTTTGCTGGACAAGATTGATCTCTTGAGAGTGGCTGTGGCACAGGCAGGTCAGTGATATTATGAGAAACAGGTGCAATAGACGATAAAATGTCAGGATACTGGATGGGAAGTGCATTTTTTCTCTTTCTTCGTTTTGTTGGATCCACCATACAGAAGTAGCAATCTGTATGGTGATCTGAAGGCTCACGCCAGATACGGGGGATAGCTAAAAGCATATCTTTTTGAAAGCAGCCCAAATTTAGATAAGTTAGATTAAACTTTTTCTCCTCTTAACCAACCTTCAAGAGTGCCACGACAGCAGTCACAGATGATGTCGCGTTTTTGCAATAGAACTTTCGGTTCTATCTCAATCTTTTTTTTTTAAATTGAGGCGACGTATAATATTGCTTGGATAATTAAGTCTGGCTGCAACTTAAAAGCTGGGAAAAGATTGGCTTCTACTAAAAACACTTAAAAACCACGTCAATAACAGAAAAATGTATTCACAGAAGTAATACTTCACGACTTCAAGCTTCTTCGCTCGACGATTTCAAAACAAATCACTTTACTACACAATCAGGAAACCGCCAAAACTAATTCCACCAATAACTGTTCAATACTCGCCACGTCCACAGAATCCACAATAAATTATCACAAAAACAATAAGCCTTTTTCTACTACATCAATCAATCTCTCTCTCCCCACTACAACCTTCTCTACTCACTCTTACTTCTAATCATAAAAAACCCCGTCGCCTTATATATAAATCAAAAAAACAATCCAGAAAACGCTAGAGCAAAATCACGTAAAAAAAGTTCTACTAAGTTATGTAATAAATTGTGTAACCGGCCAACAAAATTCTTCAAAGAAGCTAGATTCACTAGATCAATCTGGAATTCTATTAGGTCATAAACGATTGTGACGTAAGAAAGGCGTACTTACAGCAAATCCAATTGCGAGGAAAAAAGGTCTTTTTTTTCAATCAGTAGCCGAGCCAACAAAATAATACAGCACTATACGCATATATGAAAACTATTCTTACAAAACAAAATTCCTTATTCGTGACAGATGACATGTGGTGCCCAACGTTTAACTTGGTCACCAATTGGCATTTCGAAATAAGCAAGATAAATTTCTCCTGTGTGAATGCAGTTGTTCAAATAGTGTTTTTGGCTCTCTTTGCAAAAAATTCACCACACACACAGCAGAAAGAATCAGCTTAATATTTGTAACCACGGGCAGTCATAGCACAATTTTTCAAGATTATGTTAGCCTACAATAAATGAGAAATTAAGTTGTAACTCTAAAAATAAGAGGTTTTTAGCTGTACAATACCTAACTAGGTAACAAAAATAGTAAAAATAATGAATAAAATTGTGAAAATCAAAAAATGATGTATTTTTCGCAAACCCAAAGTTTCACGACAATACTTATTTTCGCATGTTTTCAAGCATAGTAAATCAGAAACTGGGGGTTATTTCCAAGAAAAAAATTTTTTCTTATATGGTGTAATTATCAAGCCAAATGAAAACAGATATACTTGATCCACATGCTGTTTGCATTTGTACTTGGTCATAATTTCAGCTGCAATAATTTCTTTTGTTTGTCAGTGTCTATAAAGTTTTGATGATTGTTATTATTTTTTTGCTCATTTTGCTTTTTCATTTTAAACTGCTCATATTAATGTCTAAACAAAGTACAGTAGATTCTGCTTAATTGGGCCGCCGGTTAATCGGGTCAGCCGTTTAATTGGGCCAAATTGTGATGAACGAAATCCAATCAAAGATAATGCACTACGTTAAATCCGCATAATCGGGCCACTATCCGCTTAACTGTAGTCAGACATACACCGGTGTAATTGCAAAACCGCCTTTATGATGTAATAGAACTCAATATCACAAAGCAAACTATATTATGTAACAATTGAACAATGCAGGAGCAACTTATTTTGTCATTTCATGCCCTTGCACATGGTAATTGTTGTGTTTTGTTGCAAATTTTGTGAAGTTCCAAGCAGGAATGCCACGAAAAGAATTAACAATTGCTGAAAGGATTGCTAAGAAAAATTAGAGAGCAACCTCCAAACATCAGTCATCGCCAGCTAGCTGAGATAACTGGTGTACCAAGGACAACCCTGGCACGGATACTGCAAGACTGCGGATAATCGGGTCAGCCGCTTAATCGGGCCAAATGGTGCTTGTCCCGATGTGGCCCGATTAAGCGGAATCTACTGTACAACGACTGGAGGCGAAATTATAGGTCATTAGGAAATTTGGTTTATGATTCGAAGGGTGTTTCGCTTGACTGGCTCTCTCGTTTTGGAGATGGATGGAGTTGAAATTACGCTAGCTTACCTTTATGATTGGTCTGTCTGTTTTTTCCGTAATGAGTGACTTTTTTTTCTTGATGATGCGATTGCGATAAAAATTATGAACAGATTTCATTCAAAAAACCGCATTAAGGCAGTGTTGCCAGCTTGGCTACTTTTTGGGCTACTTGCGAGCACGTTTTGGCAATCTCGATAAAAATTCGCTACTTGGGAAAACAGCTTTTTAAAGAAAATTACCATCATGTTTGATTGAAAAGTGCGTTTACAAGTTTTTGCGATCATCATTTTTGCAACACTGAGCTGTCTCCGTCGACAACACGATCAGAACCTACAGGATTATGTCATGTTTTTCCTCCTGTTCGGGTGAAATTTACCTTATGTTTATTGCATATCAACAAATTCCACCAAAAATGAGGGTGTCCTCCAAAAAAAAAATCAACACCTGTATTGCTGCCACTTTTGTGTCTCTCCCGGTCCAAATCGTCATCAAGCTAGAGTTCGTTTTCATAATATTTTTGCTTACCGGGACAAATTGTAAAACTTGGTAGGTCCAGCTATGCTTGCTGACTGAATAAAAAACCGAGATTTTAGATCAACTGACCGGGACTGTCCCGGCTAAAACGGGACGTATGGAAAGCCTAGTTAAATGATAACGATTTTTACGTCACATGTCACCAATTACCATCGGAAACAATTGGAATGCATTGTATGTAAATGGGAAGGTTTCTTGCTAGCTAAACTACCGGAGCTAGCTAACCTAGCTTGAGATTCCTGGTAGTATATTTACTTTTGCTGTCATGAGTCAAGCTTGTTGACACAAAACCGTGACTTGTAATAAGCTTTGGTTAAGTTTTTGAGAATTGAAGGATTTAAGAAGTTTGCTATATTGGTATGATTTGTGTGAAAATACAAAGACTTTGCTCTTGTTTCAATAAAATAGAAAGCAGCATTCAAGCACATCCTTCATGTGTTTTTAAAAGTTTTGTTTCAAGTCAATAAGTATGTTCGAAATCGTGATTTATTGAAATCTTGATTATCAAAATTAGGCTATGTAATAACTGAATTTGTATTTGCAAAGCGTGTGCCAAATAAATTTGTGCTACTTTCGAATTGAATTGGCTATTTTTTGGCTACTCACTATAAAAATGTTCTGGCAACACTGCACAGAGGTGATGAGAAGTAGAAAGTATCAAATAAAAACCGATTTATATTGTTTTTGAATCTGTCCCTCTGTCTGTGGCGTGTTGGTTTCGTACAGATCTATGAACGGAATAAAGCGATTATCATTTACGACGTGTTTGAAGAGAGCCGGCGAGACGGCAGGTTGGTGGCAGCCTTAACTACAACTGCCACAAGTGGATGAGCGTTTCCAGGTTTTGAAAACAACGACTTTGATGAGCCAAACTCCAACATTGAGACTATGAACCATTGAGAGCAGCCTTTTGGTTACAGATCCAACGGTCTATCAACTGAGCAACGGACCTGCTTGTGATCTGTTGAATTCTTCATTATATTTTTTTTATCTACTTTGTTGTGAAGTACTTACTGGTATTCTTTTGTTGACCTTTTTACTGCTAAACACATTAGGTTTTTACTGCTTCAATGCTAGACTGAAATAAACTACTGAATCAAAGAAGTATAATGGCTCTTCTATCACAAATTTAAGTATTTTTGATGAATTCTCAACCATTTAAGGGCAGAAAAATTTTTCATTACTGCATACTCGATTATAGTTCAGTGACAAATTTAGTAATCTCCTTCCGTCTTCCAGTAAGACTCTCCTCACAGACGTTTAATAATTTCTTTGTAATTGCTGTAATACTCCTGTAAGTGTAAAAAGAACCATAAATTTGACAACTACATTTCTTTGGTAATTTTGCATAAGCTTATCCGTAAAAGTAGTTAACAGTTTGATTGACAATAAAATCTTTTCTCAATACCTGCTTTTACAGTATAACGAATGAGAACAACACTTAATCAGTGACTTGCCAGGGACTCAAAAATGTATGTTATTATCATTCGCCCCACCAATGCTTGCTGTCTAGTTGCGGCACTGATTGAAAATTCTTTTTGCACCATGTATATTTTTACAGTTCTTTACGTTAAAAGAGGATTCATGATACACAGTCCGTTGTTGTAGCAAAGTAATAGAACTTTTTATTTGTAATAAAAGCGGGATCGCTTTGCCCACCGTTCACACCTTTTCACGTGACGTCATCAAGACCAACCTGAAATCTCCCAATAAAATGAGCATTGAAATCTCCCAATAAGATGGTAAACTAATTTGGCTTTACATTCTGTAAAGCAGCAGTTACCTCAGTCACAAACTCATCACAATGTGCTATTAAATTTGATTTATATAAGTGAAAGGAAACAGAGACACTTGCCTTTCAACTTTAATTTGAGGAATACATTTTCTCTTTCACGTGGATTTATTCATCAATACAATCTGCCTATAGGAGACTAATCAGCATGTCCATATTTGCCGATGTTGTTGGAATAATTTCATAGAACAGCTTACAATTATTGCTTGTTTGGAATTCTTCAGCAATATAAACTTTTGTTCAAGACTCAAGAGATATTGATTATGTGTAGCTATAACTAATTACTAGATAAAACTCAAACATGACATTTGCAACTCATTTCTGCCCGAACTAAATTTTAGTAAGATAATTTCAATTTTTAAATTTTTGTAATGTTGGCTCTACATAGTTGATTAGAAAAATGCATCAGTTTACATATCCCTGCAATAGTATTGCCAGAACACGATGTGCCATACATGTACCACTGAGCACATCCAAGTACAAAATTTTTATGTAGGAAGAAAATCATGGTGTTACTGTGCCATATACAGTATGTACCGCTGAGCTGAAATGAGGTAATCGACTCAAACATATATTGATGCAAGCTTGCGTGAGTAAAACATTAAAATAGCGAAAGTAAACAAATGGAATAGAAATAAAAAGTAAAAACATTTTAGATAGCGAAAGTAAATAAATAAGAAAAAGTGGAGGAAGTAAGTGAAGAAATAACTACGTGAGGAAGAAGCAGCAAGAAACCAACCATTGCTTTTTCGAGTAATGTGATAAAAAGCCAGAGTCCTTGTTTAACCCTTCTTGAGTGCAGTTAAATTTAGATATGAGTTTTTTTTCGATTTGTCGTTGTCTCCGGTTTGAGTCGGTTCGTTTTAGAATTGATACTTAAAGATGACTGACAGAATGTCCAGGAGGATTAAAATGCTTAGCAACAAGTTTGTTTTTTTTATTGTGGGTATCACTTTTGTGTCCGTTTACTCGTTGTCTGATAGTATTTCCAGTTTCTCCAATATACATTACATAGCTTTGGGACAAGGTAAACAAGACAGTGCGTTAATGGTATTAAGACGAAGTACACGTGAATCTTTCTCGGATGTTAAATTTGTAATTATTGAGTCCTGTAACAATGCTATCAGTCCTGATGTGTAAGCAAAGCTGGCATCTGGGAATATTGCAGGGATAAGTACCAGGATGAAGTTGAGGGCTTTTGTTGGATGTGAAAATACGTTTGAAGTTGGGTGGTTGTCGGTAAGCGATTAAGAGGGGAACAGGAAAGTGATGTTGTAGTTAAGATTGCTATCTAAAATAGATTGCAGCTTTTTGGCAATCAGAGTTACAAACATAATCAATGGATGATAAGTTAGGACTAAAGGGGTTTGTTTTCATCGGACTTGGGTTTGATTTGAAGTAACGACTCTCTGGGAGTTGACCAATTTAGTTGGGAAATAAGGAAATGCAAACCATGTTTCAGTCAAAAAAAGCATGTCATGTTTGGGAAAGGAAGTGCAAAAATGCAAGCAATACTTCTGTTAGGAAATCGAGCCATTTTTAAGTTAGAAAATACGGATATACAAGTCATATTTCAGTTAAAAATTACCCAGATGCATGCAAAAATTTCATTTGTAACCTACCGAGAGACAATTCATTAAATTAGGTACCGATAGTGATATGCAAGTCAAGTGTCATTTAAAACATATCGCATAGATACCAGTTAGATTTTGTTTATGAATAGGAGTGATGCAATTCATAGTGAATTTTGAAAATTTGCGGTTGCATCAATGCTGATAATTCACGTGAACTTCTGGAAGATGAAACAAAATGCATGAAAATTCTATTTAGAAAATACGAAAACGCAGTTGTCGATTCTTACATGGATTGGTTGCAGAAAGTAAGCCGGAAGTTGTACTTTATGTAGTCTGGAGCTTTGGGCTTGGAACAATGATCACGCGGGATGGGATAATGGTCATGAGGCCGTGCTTATGAAGCAATTGTTTCATGACATGGGGAAAATTATTCAAATGCCATGAAGCAATGGTCATTGGGAAATGATGATTACTCAATTGTCATGGGGCATAATGGGCATAAAGCGTAACGCGCGAGACATAATGAGCATGGGGCATAATGGGAATGGGACACAATGAGCATGAAGCATACTGGACATAAGGGATAACAGACGTTGTGCATAACGGACATGGGGCATAATGGGCATGGATCACAATGGGGATGGGGTGCAATCGGATAGGTCGCAATGGGGATGGGGCGCAATGAGTATGGGACATTTTAGCGTTGCGGCACAGTGGCTATGGATTAACACTGGCCTGGGACAGCATGGGCAAGGGAAACTTGGACATGGTGCAATGTGACCATGGGGAGTTATAAGAATTTGGTAAAGGACATGGGGTAATATTGGCTCATAGGAACATGATCATCATGCAATATGAGCACATATGTTACTTGATGGAGTAACATCATGGAGACTAATGGGCATGAGGCAATAGGTGCGAGGCAGCTATTAGGCATCGAGTATGGGACTGGGTTAATAGAGATGAAGCAATAATCATGGATCAAAGAGCATTAGCCCCGTGGGTAAAAATGTGCATGGGGCAGAAAATGTGCTGTATAGATCTCATTCAGGAAATGCTTATTGGCATGTAAGCTTTATGTAAGAAATACAGAGGTGCATGTAAACTTCAGTTAGAAAAGTCGAAGATGCATAAAATTTCCATTAGGAAATGCGGAAATCCATGGTATATATTGTTCTTTTGGTAGCGTAATCGAAGAAGTAATTCTTAGTTTTTAATCAATTGTTTTAACAAGGCAATCCTCAATTCAATTCCTGATTTTTTTCTAATCATGTGATTTAGCTCTTAACTATTTTTAGATCAACAGCGAATTAACCCATGCACCAGGCTGTATGCCCTGTTTCCTTTTTGATTTATTTTGGAACCCACATCTCTTTCATCTAACTGAGTTCCTCCAATCTGACACCTTACCTTTTTCCTCATCCCCGCTGATTGATAGGCTGCGCTTGACAAACTTATATCTTTTTTCTAAACGACTAATCTTTGCACCGACTCATTATCAAAATAGAAATACATCGTTAATTCAATCTTTTATTTTGATTCATTTGAATCTTTTATTTAATTCATCTTCCGTAAATTTCACTATTTCTGCAACTCACAAGATGAGATGCACGGTTTAATCCAGTTTAAATATTTAGTTTCACTCATTTGGATGTTTATATTTTATTTTTATCATTTTATCATCTTCCGTAAATTTCCGTATTTCTGAGTTTTTTGTAGTATAGTAGGTAGTTTTTTCCCATATTTCCGTAATTCAGTAATTCCATATTATAATGTAGTCCTTTTCAAGTGTTCATGTTATGTATCAAACAAACTTTTTACTAACAGAAGATATTGATAAAACTTGTCGTAAAGTTAATGTGCTTCAAGTTACATACCGTACGTACTCGCAGATAGATCGCACTCTTAGTTTGAAGCAAATAAATTGGGTATTTGGGTTTGACTCACAGATAGGTCGCACTAAAATCTGGGGAGTGTAATGCCATTGATAAAATCAGATGTTATAAAATATTTACATTCATTCCAAAAATTTGCTTACAAATATTGAAATATTTTTGCTGTAATTCTATGCTAGACAATTATAACATCATCATTACTGTCAAGCATTCTTCTCAGCTGCTCATCAGATATTGTATTATCATCAGTGGCCATGTCATAATAATCATTCAGCTCATCATCACTTATGCCAATTATGATATGCTCATCTTCATCCTCATTTTCTGTCATGCATGAGCTTATCGTATGCATTCTGGTACTTGGATCTAGGTCTACGCGTTACCGTAATGACGGTTACTGAAAAGTTAATGCCAATTTGACAGGTATGTCGAGTAGATAGATCGCACCCCTATTTTATAAAGAAAATTTTGGTAAAAAAGGTGCGACCAGTCTGCGATTGCAATGTAATTATTTAACTATTACTGAACATTTTAATAACGTGATTACTCAATTATTACTGAAAAATTACTTACCAGTTGCAACAGATTGAGTAATCTCGTAGTTTCGTTTATCAACGTAGATGTTACCTGAACACAATATTGACACTTTTTGGAAAATGATGTTAAACATTGTTTGACAAGAAGTTGAAAGATTATAAGCTTTCAACATAGTCTTATGACTAAAACTTTTTGTCTTTTGATTGGAAATTTAATTCAATGCAATTAATATTTTTCTCATTTAAATTATAACCGTGACAAAGATCTTACCGTGGTAATGATGGGATGCTGCCGGTTCGGCCGAGTTCGAAGTACTGGGACGTTCTTCATTAGGGCATTCTTCTGTGCTGGACATATCGGGTGTTTCAGAAGAAGATCGGCGTGACATGATGGCTGAATAAAGTAGTTTTGGCACAAATTTTGCTACTATTTGCTTTGTTCTAAAGTACAACGTAATTTAAATATGCCGCAAAATAATGTTGCCACGAGCATAATATCTGCATTAAGAGTTCTTAAAGTTTTTACGGTTCGGACAACCTTTCACTAATATAAAGTCTTGGCGGGCCCCAAAAAGCCTATTTCGTGAGGACTCAGCTGGCATAAGTTAGGGTTGACTAATCAACTTTCTGAACTCGACTCGAATATTGTTGCAGAATATTGCCGGCCGCAAAAACTTCTTGCACGAGCCGCACTTTGAGCACCCTTGATCTAACTGATATCACAAAAAAATGCTACCAAAATGGTCGTTGAATGTTTTCTTAATTATGCATAACTATGCATATCTTACAACTTAATTCAGTGTCCTGGAGCACTTTGATAAGGAAACATCATGAAACTGCCATGCTTTTGGAGCTGCGATCAGTTTTGTTGGGCATGGCATTTGTACTTTTAAATACTTTCATTCTATGATTTAGATTGTTGCCATTTAATAATCACGCAAAATTCACAAAGTCAATTATGGTAAACATAATCAGCGAGATATCTGGTAAAAATTCTGGTCACACGGAATAGCTTACATCCTCTAAATTTTATAGATCAACTAACCAACTCTCTGCTGGCGTCGCTGGCAGAGTCCCTATCAATAATGTGGTGGTTAAGGATGTCGGTTCAGCTGGCTGTGCCGGATTCATCCCATGGGAAATGTTTTTTGCCAATTCTCGTTACAAAATCAAAAGTGCCATTTTTTGAATGAGAATAGTTTAAAGAAAACATTATTGAGAATTTTGAAGAGCTGCTATATTTCTTTCCAGGTTTCTGGGGTCGATGGAAACGTCTTGTTTTCACTATTAGCGGAATAAGCGTGCTTTGAAACTGAACTTGCTCGCAATTGAAACAGACAATAATTCAACAAACGTTTATGCCGTCATTTCATGAAATGCAATACATGCATAAGTTAAAAGTTATGGGAAGACGCCAAAGTGATTTGTGAGTACTTGTTGGAAAGCTATTAAAAATTACTCATTACTTGCGACCTTTTGGTTACTGTAGGACTATTTGTGTGAACTAAAGCCTGTGTTTGCGTGTATGACATGTTGGTTGGTCTTGCATAAGCGCAGCCAGGGAAAGAGCAAACTAACCCGAAGTGAAGTACTTACCGTTAAGTAATTATGATAGCAGAGCTCCCATCACTAATGTCGAGGTTAAGAATTTCGGTTCAGCTAGATGCGCCGGCTTCACTCAATGAATAGTTGTGACAGCAGTAATGAAAAGCTAGTGTGTTTCACTTAACCAATTCTCGTTCCAAGATCAAAAGTACTGATTTTTAAGGAGAAATGAGTAGAAAAACCTTGGGGGTGGCTGCGCATAGTTGTTTCATTTACCAGTTTAAAGTAAATGTTTTTAAAGTCCCTACCAACATCTTGGCTTCCCCGTTTGCCGCATAGGTTCACCTTTGAACTGGACTTGCTGACAATTGAAACACACATTAATTTTACACATTTATTCTTTCATTTCACCACTTGCACAAGAGCAAAAATTTAGTTGTGAGAAGGCACCAAAGTAATGTTGAGTATTTTTAAGAATAAGCTATGGCATACACATACTACTTACGACTTTTCGTAATTGCATGCGTATTTCTATGATTACAGTGGTGTTATTGGAATAAGTAAGGCTATGGTTTAAGAATATGATCCGTGGATCAGGTTCTTGTGTTAAAGAGTTTAACATTTTTCGTGATTCCTACAGATTTCACAATTAGATTATGTGCTGAAAGCATGTGCTGTTCATGCATTTTTTGTTTTTGAAAGTTTTGCCAAGTAATGTGAGCAATTCTACGGTAGAAAGTTGATATTTTGGTGAATTCAGATTCAATTAGTTTGAACTCCACTTCAGCGCTTATTAGAGCAGCGTAATTAGCCTGGGCATAATTGCAATTCTTCACAGAACAGAAGCTTTGGTGCATCACAATGCAAAAACTATTTTATTGTTCAATTACTCAAGTGCTGATTTATTGAAAAGCGAATCAGGTTTTAGGATTGAGTAAATAGATTTACATTGATTAAGAAAATATTGCCTATTGGTTTAAATATTACTAGCAACATGCTGCAGTAAGCTAATCATTTTCATCAGTGCTTGAAAAATTTTGTTTTTGCTTAGAATCTTTCTAAATCTATGAAAACATGGTAATATGTTTAGTTTACACCGATAAACTGATGCAACAAAAGGCCATTACCTAAAAGCATTAGTAAATAAAAGGTCCAACAGAGCCCAGATCGAGTTTTGCAGTTTGTTTTGGAAAATAAATAGACCTATATTGTCGAAAAAATTTATAAAGTTTTTTGAAAAGCGATTAATGCTATATGTGCCAGTTTAAAACAAAATCTGTTTTATCAAGAACGGCGTCTAAACGCTTTTCACTTCAGAAGTTTGCAATCGATACTGCATATTTGTTGGAGGAATCACCTGCCAAATTTAACTATCTTAAGCATAACCGGTACAACCGACCTTATTTTTATATTGCGCAGACGTCGCCTGTTGTCTTGGCCATGTCTGCAGAATGGAAGATAATCGTTTACCTACAGATACCCTCTACGGCGAATTCCGAGGCTCCACGCCAGCATGGTCGCCCAAATCTACGATACAAGGAAGTGATCAAACAGGACTTACCAGCATTCTCAATTCTGCTTACTTTCTGGGAAGTAGATTGTAGAATCGAAAATTAAAGTGAACAACTCTAAGTCTTATTCTAATATTCTTTCACTTTTCACATCAATGAAATGTGTTGCTTTAATGTTCAAAAAGAAAAGATTTTGTAGTACAGCATTAAAAGTCTTATTTTGCTCTTTTTTGAGAGAAAATTCCAGGTTTTCGTATTTTCGCGGTTAAATCCCAAGTAATTGCATATATCAATTCCTGGAATGTCTCTAATTGAGCTCTTGTTTCCGAAATCACCACCAAAAATAATGAATTTTGACCATGCGCAAATCCAGGATTAGGTTGGGAAAGAGGATTGGGGTTAATTACATTTAAAATGGCCTTGTTAAAAAAGCCACTGGATGTTTTGAAAAACGTCTTCACCTTTTTTGAGATAAAATGATCAAACTAAAGAAGGGAATTTAAGCACCCCGTGATGTCACCATTCTATCGAATTAGAAACAAACGTCTAGAATAGATGTTTTAAGCTTCTTTTCCAATATCAAACTCTAGTTTTGGACATAATTAAATATTCTTTTTGAGTAAACAGGTAAATTGCACACTAACAAATTCTACAATACATACGAAATATGTTTTTTGACATAAAGTTAAAAAAACTTTTGTAATTAAAAATCAGTTTTTTTTATTCATCTTTCAACAAAGTTTTTATTACTGCATTAAAACGTATGAAAGATTTAGAATCATAAACCAACTACTAATAGCTCTCAGCTCGGCCTTTTTTGCGACTTCATAATAATTAGTTTAAGTGTGGGTATACCTAACACTGGACAAATTGTTGGTGAGTTACTTTTACGAACATTAGAAATTATCAAAAGTTTGAGATAAAATAACTCAAACTTTCCTTATTATACTTTCGTATATTTTATTAATTATTTCCGAATAACTTTTGTGCCTGTAAGAATATTGACTTGTCTTTGATGCTGTTAGCCACTTTCTTCAACCACTGTGTAGTTTTTTTAACGATGTGGTTAAGGGCAAGGCTTTGGAGTAGGCAGATTTTAAACTTGCATCAGCTGCAGCTCCGGAGCTCTCTTTTCTCTAGATGTTGCTCCAGCATCAGTTCCAGCTCTGTAACATTTTGATAACAGCAGCTGCGACTACGCCTTTGACTCCACATTTTGTTTCAACAACTTAACCACACAACAAAAAACTTACAAAGAATTAGTTTTTGTATAGGCATACTGTGCAATCTAACTATCTACTCAAGCAACCACGCTGGAAAATGCATTGCATGAGTGTGCCTGCACCTTGTTGAAGTAATGTAATTTTATCTGTAACGGGTTTGTGTAACCGAGACCCTTGGGGTAGTCTCCGAACCCGAGACAGATTGCCGTGAAGCTGAAGTGGTAAATAGATGAAACGCGCTTTTCCTTTCGTCACGCTGTTGTTGTCTGACTTTCTTGGATAAATCCTTTGATAAAATTTTATTGATAATACGCAAAACTGAAAATGGAAATAATGAAAGTAATAAGCAGATGGATTGGCGTAATAAGCAGACGGAAAAAAACTTGAAAGTAATAAGCAGACGGAAAAAAAACAGATGGATTGGCGTAGCGTCGTTGGCTTCGGCGACGTTGGCGTTGTTAGCGTTGTTAGTGACGTAGCGGTTTCAAACTATTTTGACCCCCAAGTACCTTCTTCTTTAGTACAGCTCCAACACAATAACAATCGACAAAGAAACAGCTCAACCAACTTTTCTCTACGTTGGTATCTACGAGCTTCTTTGATAGTCCTTTGACTTCTACTCAAACGTGCAGGTTTTACAAGCAACGTAATTCTACTTGAGAATAATGTAAAGGTGTGTTAACAAGACAGTTACTACTGCGTCGCTTGAGAGTCAACCTTACCAATCCAACGACTAATCAATAAAAAACGATACCTCGAGTGAAACACACATAACAACGACACAACGCGGGTTGGAATCACAGATTGGCTACGCAAAAACTAGATTTAAAGCATTAGATGTTGTCAGGTATTGTAAGAGTATTTACATTATCCATATTGTAAAGCTATGCTCGGTCAGTACGTACGCACATATGTATGTATGTATGTGTGCTTGAACTTCATCAAAACTACCAGACGTATGAACATCAAACCAGGTACGATTGATCACTTCCTTTGGGGAAGTGTTATAAGTGGGTTTATGACGTCATAATTAAAGATAATTTTTTAATTTGTATTTTTAACGGAGGAAAACTATCTCTTGCTCAAACAAAAGCCAGCTCACAAGCCACTAACTTTTACCTATTTAGGGTGCAACATGACGTCACAGATAATGCTCAAATGTACTATTTGTTTTCTGTAGTTTTTCAAAAACTACTCACCGTAGAAACATAAATAAATGCTTTTTCGGGACATATTTACAAGGTGCTTTTGATAAAAATATTTTACAACGTATCGAGATGCATTTCAGTACAAAAAGCAATTCTCTTGAACGCTTCAACGAACTGTCTCTATGAATGTCGAAAAACTCTCTCGTACCATTACAGTGAAAAAAAGCAGCAGGCAGAGCTACGCGTCAAGCTTTTATTCACTCGTATATCGAAAGCAAACAACTGATATGCTGCCTGTTAAAGAACAACGATACATTTCAGAATTAAAAACGGTTTGTTAAAAAAAACATTTTTTGGTAATGCAATGGCAAGTTGCAAGTTACGTAATAATACTTACATGTACATGTACATGTATGTGCAATCATGTTGCAAGCCTGAATGATCTTAACCTCTAAGACATATTAATCAAATGTAGCGAAGTTAAACAAATTGACATTTCTTTTTGTTAACTCTTGCAGGAATCACGACAATTATCCACATCTTTACCATAATAAGTTGGTCAATGAATTGTACTCTCAAACCATAACCTTAGGTATTGTAATAACGAAATTGAAAGTGCTGGACGTTAGGTTAGCTGAAATTTCCCCGAGCTGCGATTACGTCAGTACCTAGAAATATACCCACAGCCGGAGATGTTGTTAATAAGATGCCAAATATTTGATAGTTTATTTTAGAAATTACACAGCAATCACTTTGGTGCCCCCCTTCTCACAACTTTACATTTATGATTTCATTCAAGTGGTAAATAAACGGTTTTTGATATTATTGCCTGTTTCAATTGTGAGAAAGTCCACTACCAAAGGCGTAGCCAGGGGGGGCCAAAGGAGCCATGGCCTCCCCCTGAATTTTAAGTCAAATTGCAAAACAGTACCAAAAAAAATAAAAGCATAATTTTTTTTGGGCCTCTGGAGGTACATTAGAATTTATTGTTGACTTTTAGCCAGGGGGTAGGTCGGGCGTGACTTTTTAAGTTTTTAAACTTATCAAACAAGATGTGTACGTTTTACACACTAAATATCGCCGAAGTTTTTCTTCTGTGTCGCATTTGATTGATGAATTGATATTCCAAGTTGTGGTAATTGCAAGAAATAAGCGTTTCGCTGAGCGCTTTTTTGTTTTATTGCGATGCGGACTACTACAAAGACGTCGCTTCTTTTATCAGAACGTTCAACGTACCAGTGGGAGTGGTTTCCTTGAAATTACCTAAATAGTGCATTATACGTCGCAATTGAAGTTGAACTGTTAAAGCCGTTCTTGATAAAACTACATTAGGTCAGTGAAATCGCATTCGCACTTTCTCAGTTTTGTGCAGCAATTTTTTAGTTGCGGCGAGCGTAGTTCACGAATGGCAAAATGCCGTTATAAGTAAATGACGTCACATTAAAAGTTGCAAAATTTGGCCCCCTCTCAATTTTTTTCTGGCTACGCCCTTGTCCACTACCTAAGTAAATGCTAGAAACAAGGCAAATGAGACGTTGCTTGGGACTTCAAAAACTTTGGGTCAGGGTCGATATTTCTAATCTTAACATCATGATTGGAGAGGAGGTCTGTGGGCGTCGCTGATAAAGCTGGCTAGCATGACTACAAAATCTTGTGTTAACCCATGACGCTTGGCTACACAATGCACCTGTTTCAATGGCTGTGCAAACAAAAACGCTTCAACTAAATAGCAATAGCAATTCCGCATAAAGTTGGAGGTGAGCCGCCTTATGAAAATGTGACTTCAGGTCCAGCTTCGGCTCCATCTGAATGTTAAATAGAGCTACAACTTTTTTACTGAGCTGCTACAAAAATGCTCAGGTCTTTGGCGAAGGTTCCAGACTCCGACAACGAAAATTGGTTATGGGAATGAGCGTTTTACAACGACTATCTACGTCTCTGATTACCTGCTGGTAGTGGTGGGCACTTGCTAAACGCTAACGCTTGTCCTTTTCAAAAACTAGCGACTGCTAATTGTTAATGCGCTAAAAGAAAAATCTCTTCCATGTAAATCAAAACCAGTAATTTTTCTGTGTCCAGTTGAGAAAATACACGCATAATACAGTGTTTTTCGATCGATTAAGTCTCTATTGCAATCAATTAAGTCTTTTTGCAATCAATTAAGTCTCGGTTGCAATCAATTAAGTCTATGAAGAAAATATAGGAAATCATTAATACTATGTATTGAAAACAAAATATAAATGAATGCTAATTACTGTATTACAGTATAAAACTAAATTTAGAAAATATTTTGTTTGAAAATTATTTATACAGTAATGGCTAATCAAAAATTTGTTGTAATCAAAATGAACCATATGGTGTAATCAAAATGAACCATAGAACTAACTTTGTTCTAACAATTGTATAAGTGGCGTACAAAGAGGGGGCTCCTATGCGCACGCACCTCCTCAGGTCCTCCTCAGAAAAACGTAAAATGTCATTTTGAGACATTATGTTGGTAACAGTAGCAAATACAGTACTGTAAATTCCCTGATATAGGTTTGCGAACGTTGATCTAGAAAAAAACTGTTCACTGTCTCGTGAAATTTGCAAACAAGCATTTTTGTCGCGCCCTTTCTCTACAGATTTCTGCATACGCCCATAAATTGTATGTTTCTAAGATCTACTGCATAACTGTTCAACTAAAAATTAAACATTATGTGTGGCAACAAATTTTTGATCAGCTATTATTGTATACAGTACAGTGCTGTAAACTACTGTACATGCATTGTCTCAACAAATTTTTGATTAGCCATTACTGTATAAATAATTTTCAAACAAAATATTTTCTAAATTTAGTTTTATACTGTAATACAGTATGTAGCATTCATTTATATTTTGTTTTCAATACATAGTATTAATGATTTCCTATATTTTCTTCATAGACTTAATTGATTGCAATAGAGACTAAATTGATTGCAACAGAGACTTAATCGATCGAAAAACACTGTAGTGTATATACGAGCAAACCAAAGTGGTAGCTGTCACAAATACAGTGTAAATACAAATATCTATTAAAACGAGCATAGCAGAATATTCATCGATGACACAGGTGGATTTAGAAATAAAGAGGCCTGAGGCAAGATCTCATAACGGTCCTCTCAGTGTCAAAGTTTTACCGGCCAGCTACTTAATTAGCTAATATTGAATGATTTCTGGAGTTACCCTCTTATGAGGTCAAGGAAATCCCAATATACAACATTGTTTTCAAGATTTTTAGTTGCATTGTTGGGAGGTTGGGATATGTTTTTTACTAAAGACTCATAAAGTTTTATGATAATTTGTATAACCACAAAAAAGGAACCCTAAAAAGGGGGAAGCTGAGGCATGTGCCTCGCTTGCCTCACCATAAATCCATCACTAATCACTGAGTCCAGATCACTTTAACTTCAGCTCATTCTTCTCTAATGAAAGCAGGCGTTTCACTGCTGTACTGAAAATTATGGCGGTGTTGTATTTTACAAATACCTTTTTTAAGGTCGTATTTGAGAGTAACGTAGCAAAATCCAGCACCGACTAACAAACTTCCAAAAATTGTGATTTTTTAAACGTAAAGATGACATCATAACGAACGTTTATTTGCTGAATTTACTTTTTTTAATTTGCTCAAAAAATGCTGACAATAGAAACACAATAAAACTTTTTCAAATGATATTAAAAATCTGGTTTTGATATACTAAATTTTACAACAGTTTGGGTTTTATTAGCAAAGCGACAAGCAATTTTTTTAACATATTTTGCTTACCTTTTTTCTTGACCACTTCAAATACAATTCTGGTTAGTCATAGTATCGAGTGACGTTGTAATCCTGTCTGGATTATTTTGGTAAAAACAGCAACAGCAGCAGTTATTTTGTACAGTTATTTTGAAAACAAACGTAAGTAGTAAATTCTGTTACTGATTTACTTTCTGTTAAAGTAGAATGATATTTAACCAACATATAAATCTGATTCTTTTATAACGGGTTGGAAAATATGAAAATTAAAACAATAGCAAGGTAGATGGACATAGAGTTAAACTATTTTTCACTGTCATATTAATCTTAATTAGTAAAACATATTGCTTACGAGTAGCAAAGTGGAACAAAATGTTTAGTTTGTAAATTAAATTTTGGAGAATTTAGAAAAAGTTATTTGACATTTAGAATATCATTTTGTGAATAAGTTATTTACTCAAGCCATACCTTATGGTAATGATTGGTATGTGGGTACGGACTTCTGGATCAAACCACCAAGCAATATTCTTGGCCTTAAAGTTACAGATTAAAAAGAGTAGTTTGATTTCTTTTGCTTTTCTCTAGCTGTATCTATGACGGCACCCGGAACATAAGCACAGCGTGAGACATAAGATCATATAAATATTTAAGCAAAAGTCTTGAGTAAGTCAACCAATACATCGGTTAATTTTGCAAGCGCATGAATCACTTTGGCACCCATCACAACTTTGAACTTGTGCTCCATCTTTGTATTTAGTAATTAGGAGGATATGTGTTTTTAAAATACTGGAAAATGCTTCTTGTTAAGACCACTTTTGATTATGCGGAAGAGCGGTTGAGATTAGAGGCAATCACTTTAGAGCCCACTTACATCTTTGAATTAATTTCTCCTTTTCTAGTATTCAGGGAAAAAATTATGAATATTAGTAACATGATAGACTGTGTGTATGTAAAGCTATTCCTGATTCAAAATGATGATTTTGTTCATTTGGGACTAGGAGGTTAGATAATGAAATCCACAGCTTACGATAAAATTAATTGAAAAAATAAGCCCTGCCATTGTGCAAACTAGCACCTATAGCAGGGCTGAGTAAACTACGGGCTGTGGATCAGATCCGAGCAATTTTAAAATTTAATCCGGCTTAACCAAAATTTGATCCGGGCCAAAACTGTCGAACAAAGTTTGCTTCTGCATTTTCAATTTTTTTTCCAGGCCGTATTAAAACGTGCGCAAGATTGATTTTAGCACAAAATGTATGCAAGTGATAAAATGCTTTATCCTTTAACAACCAAAATGCTTTAACAACAAACTAAATTCATATCAAAGAAAAATGCCTAATAATTCGTTTCCCTTTTCGGTCACAAAGAAGAAAATCTCTCAACATGTGGATGTTTACAGCAAACAATTAGACGACTCGCACATAAAGTTTTTTCGTCGGTTTTCAGACTCTGATAACATGTAGCATTCACTTGAGATTGTCTGATGTCTCCTGATGCGAGACAACAGAAAAGGTTACAAACAAGCTGCGAATGGAGCTGATTAATTTTCTTTCAAAAAAAAGCTTTGAAAAAAAAAAGAATTTCATAATTTACTTCTTAAAACTAAATTTTTATGAATGCAGAAGATGCCACGGAGAATACTTTGATTTCACGTACAGTCCGTTCAAAAAGTCAGAGGGCAAATAAATTTCTCTGTTTTTTTAGCTGTAAGTGATGTTTTTACTCAATGTAAACCTGCAGACTTTGGATATGTCTATCTTCTGCAACAAAGTACTTCAAAATACAAGAGTTACAGCAAAGTAAGTCATGCTGGCATCATACATGCCTGCCAAAGTGTGGATGTAGCAAATTCGCGTGTGCATGTCTTAAAGGGGCGAATTTCAGTGTTGGATAAGATTTAGATTTCTATAATAGTTAGTGTGTTTGATTAGGATGGCTTGTGGTAGTAGAATACATGTACCTCGGAAGTTTTGAAGAGGTAAAATTGCTGTACAGTATTTGCCTCCATGGCCAAAAGGCTTGGATTATCTAAAGCATGTCAGTCAGCAGTACTAACTTTAAACTTAATGGGTCTTTCTGTTCGCAAAATTGCGAGTACTTTGCCATATCGAAAGAAGTGGAAAGCATTTTGGCAAGAGGGACATTGGAGTCTAAACCAAGCTCTGGGTGCCCTCGATTTACTTCTTCTACTACTAACCATGCCATCACTTTAACTGTAAAGAAAGGGCGATGCGACTCACCTAGTAGCATCCGGACTAGCATCAACAGTAGCTCTAGCAGATTCTATTATCAAGGCAACAGTATACAACCGTATACATGAAGATGGTTTTGATACCTTTGTTTGCATCAAGAAACCACAACTTCGTCCAGAGAATACAGCCAAGAGGTTGCAGTGGGTTAAAGACCACATTAATTGGACTTTAGGGGATTGGTTCAAAGTGTGTTTCACTGACAAATCCAAGTTTCAGATTTTTGAGACATCAGGGAGGATGTTTTGTTGGAGACAAAGGGGAGAACCACTTCAGGATGATACAAAACAGGGTATTATTTCATAAACGTTTGTTCGTTTCTTGCATGAAGTAGAAGAGAGGGAAACAAACTCAAAGTGAGTGCCAAAATAGTCATCGTAAAAATTTGTTTAAGTCTAGTAAACCTGGCTATTTTATGACTCGGTGAGTCTCTTTTTGTAATTATTTTGGTGATATTAAGTTCCTTGGCTGCGCCTATTTCTTCTGGTCCCCGTAAAGGTAGAAAAAAGACATGCCTTCCCTAAGAAGTGGACCACCCAATCTTATAAACCTACTTTTAACAGAAATGCTTCCGTTATGTCAGAAATGGGCAAAGAGTTTTGCGTGCGCGCCAAAAAAGTTTTAGATTTGATAGTCAGGCAGGATGAATGCAAAAACCCAATTTATTATTCTGATAACATAGCACCAATCAACGCATTAAAGTAAAAATAAAACCAACAAGATGACAATTAAAGTTTATTTTAATTTTAATGGGAATATTGCTTTGGAGTAGTTACTGGTACCAATTTATTGAAGTAGGTTTTTGTGTGGTTGTGCAATCATGAAAACAGATCTGAGGTCAGTGAAACTGTTTCGACCTATCAGGTCTCTTTAGTGCAGTTGGTGATCGACAAGAAGCTAGAGGCTTTTAATAAAGCATAGCTTAGACCGCCACACTTCCGGGATCTATACTAGATCCACTTGGTGGAAGGCCTGTCAGTACTCTGCGAAGCCGTATCACTCGTGCTAAGTGCATCGCTAGTCTTTTGCATTACTATACATGTAAGATCTGAGGTGTTTATCAATTGGTAGGAAGCTGTGGCAAGCTTTGATGTGTGTGCACGCTGAATGTGTGCTCCCAAATATACGTGGAACCAAAGTGTTCTCGGTGGCATCTTCTGCATTCTTAAAAATTTAGTTTTACGTGGTAAATCATAAAGTTCATTCTTTTTGTTAAAGCGAAGTTTCATCGAAAATCAATCAGCTCCATTTGCAGCTTGTTTGTAACCTTTTCTATTGTCTTGTATCAGGAGACATCAGACAATCCCAAGTGAGTACTACATGTTATCAGAGTCTGAAAACCAACGAAAGAATTTTATGTGCAATTATATTGGAATAAATTATATTGACATTCAGAAAGCATGAAAGGGAAATGTTTAGAGGTTTTAGAGTAATTCTGTAATAACTGACAGATGGTGATGCATGTTTCCTTCTCTCACTGCCAATGCAGGCTAAAAGTTGATCTCATTCATCTAATCGAAAATCGATATGATAGCTTAGTCTTGGTCGTGTTAGCGAGCAGAAGTGAAAATGACACAAAGGCGATACGAACGCATTTGCTTAACAGTTTAAATAATGTTAACGTTACGTGGGCAAAAGGAGGGGGAAGAGTTTTAAAAGAATCTGTTGGTTTGGGACCCAGGTCACATCGGAAAATGCCTGTTCGCGATGATACATACTAGAACTTCAATTTAATAGTACAAATATCCTGTTTTCATGGATTTGGGCAGTTGGCACAGTCGCTCGAAGTTAATGTTTGAAGAAGTGTAGCAGAGCTGGTGGACCGGACCTTGATTCCCTCAACAAAAAACATTAATTCGTGATTTTCAATTGTCCCACAGATCAACTTGCTTTAAATAATGCTTTTCGGATGTTCTTAGTACGACATTATTTTCGGGGCATGATAACATTGATAATGGACCAGAGGAATGCTCAAATAACAGAATGTGCAAGTAAACCGCCAACAGGCCTTTATTTTAACACTTTCGCTGCCAAACCACGTATATATACGTTTTAGAATTTTTACCATTGGGTGCCACATCACGTATATATACGGGTTCGCGGGACTTTCTAAGCCTTGGTTGCCAACTTCCAACCTTTACTGTTGTAAATCCGTATATATACGTACGCGCGCTTTACGCATGAAGGAAAAAAGGAAAAGCACTTCATGCTTGAATAGAGCCATTGCTGCTTTGAGTCTAAAGTCCATTTATAGCTTATGGCAGCATGGCTTTTTGACACGGCCATTTCGTGTAGTGCTGGATGCTTTTTGATGCTTTTAGCTGTGCCTTCGGCCGAATGAACAAAGCTCTGATGATGATGATGCAGGTGCTCCACCCTCCAAGGCGCCCAGATGTGATCCCGAAGATAGGCTGCGAGGAGGTTTCAAGCGTCATGAAATTGCTTTGTTTCCAGCAACAGAAAAGAAAAAGTGTCCACAAAGAGGATGCAGGGTTTGTTTGAAGCATGGAAATCGCAAAGACACACGCTACTACTGTTTGCATTGTGGTGTCCCCCTGTGCATCATTCCCTGTTTCAAACTTTACCACTCAGTTGCTAATTACTGAAAAAAAGATGTTTCAATAAAAACTTTTCAAAGTATAGTAGTTGTGCTTCAGTTATAAAACGTTATAACAGACAAGCGAAAATAGGGGAAAAAAAGCGAAAAACGCCTGGCACCCAGCGTAATTTTCTTTAAAAACAGTCTGGCAGCGAAAGTGTTAAATAAGGCAACAGACAAAAGCTTTAAAAACAAAATTATTAATTAAACGAGCAGCGAGGCGGCAAAAATTTAATGCTTTTCTCATAACTTCGATAAAATATAGGGTTAGAGTAGGATTGTGAAGTTTTGTGGCCATGGTAAAGGCTTCCACATAGGGCCCACAACGTGAAATTTTGCGGCCTTGGATGCACATCGATCGTTTACATCTCAGGATTACCGATCTCCCAAAAAAGTTCTCACGCGTAAAATTTCCCGTAAATGTTGCTTTGAAAGCATTGACCTCCAAAACACTAGCACCATTTTAGATAAAGATTGACGCCAGCACTTGGTTCAAAGCTTATTTTTGCGTAGAACATTGTGGATTAGAAAGTCTGACTTCCGTAAACAAATTTCAAAAAGTCTGAAATTGAACGGTCGCCACAAAAGGTTAAACACCCATGGATTAGAGTTTCTGCAACAACTGCACAGCGCTTTCTTAAAATAAAACAGAAATTCAAATACAAGCTTTCGCTTTGCTCCCTGTGCTGTAATATACTGCTGCTGATGTCTGATCTGATCAGAGGCACCAGAAGTAGGTTTGGCGTGGAGGGGCGATGCAGGGCACTTTTGATGACGAAATGAAATGGCTTTTATTTTGATTCGACTCCTCGGCACTCGCGTGTGGCAATTTTTTAGTTCTACCACAGACACTAAACCAATAAACCAACAATAACTTTCGCACGCACTTCCACTTCCTTCAAATTAGTTTGAGTAATCGTTCTGCAACTAAAGTCAGCGTTTGAGAATACCCAAAGACCGCGCCTGCTAGATTAGCTTGCTGCAACTTGAATCTATTATCCGAATTTGCCGTGAGTGACATATTTGCAACGCTTGATTTGATTTAAAGCTATTAGAAACCATCGGAGTGTAAGCAATTGTGTTCACCTCACTAACAAAGGCTTGACTTTTGTAACAAAAGAAGTTTGTTTTTGTTAAAGATAAAACAGAAATTTTGCTCACAATGATCATCAATATCATACGATACCATACAGCAATTTATTACAACATGTCAATAACCCGTGACCGGTTTCAACCTCATTGGATCTCATGAGGCGGGTGTAAAAAACATTCAATCATAAAAATGCTAAACAACAACAAATTTGCTATTTGGTGAAAAAAAGATGCAATATAAAGCATTATGACTCAGCATAAGCTATATCATGGGAGTCTCATTTAAGAACACACACACAAATTGCTACCTAGCAACTAGCAACGCCTATATTTACGTAGAAGATATCAAATATCGAGTTCGTTGTTGAAATGAAAAATAATAAAAAATTGAAGAATAGTTTATTTATTGCTAAATCTTGTAATTTTGCAGAAGCGTTGGCAAATTATTTTATTAGAATATAAAATCAATTGCTTGAAAAGTGTTGCTTACTTTTTTTCAGTAAAATAATGTATTTTAGCCGTTGGCCTGGTATCTGTTGGGTGAGCAGAAAAAATGTGATAACCCTGTTTAATTAAGAGTAACTCAAAACTAAGCTTTGCATACAAATTAAGTTTCGTACATGTCATGAGCAGTGAGTTTTGGTCAAATGGTAAAATTTTCAGTCAAAAATATTCATAAACGCAGCAATAATGAGGAATTACGACATTCAGGTCAAATTATGCAATGCCAGACGTTATTTGTTAGAGGAGAGCTTAGATTTGCTATTTCCTCTCTCTCTGCCCAATCTTACATGGTCGCTGAAAGTCCGATCACAACTAAAACAAAGAAATTAGTCACCTAGCCGAACGTCGAATCCACGACTACTAGTACGTGAAGCAAATGCGCCACGAAGTTTCACGTCGATATCGAAGCAATGCACAATTAAACCTTCTTCGCATGACAAATATTTCTACGCAGTTATCAACGCGCGAAGACTTGTTTTAACACGGGTGGCCCCGGGATAAAATGTCAGTTGCTAAAATTCGTAAATCCATTTCTTTCTAGAAAAAGAGACTTCGACTGATTGATTCCGAGGATGGAGGCCATATTGACCGTCTTCTCGATTAAAGCCAAGTTAATTTTAGGTCAACGTCTGGCATTGCATATTTTGACTTGAGTTGTGTGTTTTCTAATTATACCTGGATTTACGAATATTTTTGACTAAAAATTTCACCACTTGACCATATCTAGCTGCTTATGACGTATACTAAATTCAATTTGTATACAAAGCTTAGTTTGGAGTTATTTTTGATTAAACATGGTTATCACTTTTTTGTTGCCCACCCGATACAGTAAGACCTCATTAATCCAACTTACTTCGCATCATTAAATACATGGCAGATTATCGCGATTGAACATTTAGAGGGATGCGTTGTTGAAGAAGTCCTTGCGACTAATATTTATTGGAGATCTCAACACAGCGCACTCTAGGCAGCTATGAAAGCAGATTATAACACATTGTTGCTGGAAGTAAGTTGCAGGCACGAGCAAAACACATGCATCATCCATAGATGCTCATAAATTTTGTGTCTTTGTGTCGAATTGCGAGGTAAAATCGACGAAATATAGCATATTTGTTTCTGACTTCGCGTGTCGGAATGAGACTGCAAGGTTTTCGCATGAAAGGGGTGAAACGTTATGGAAGAAATCCGTTATAGCCGATTTGTGTTAGATAGTTAGAAAATTCGGACAATTGAAGTTCGAATTAACGCGGTCTCGCTGTGCAAACATGTAATTGGGCAGATTCATGGCCGTATATCTTTATAACGAAGTAAACACAAAAATAAAGTTTACATCAATAGTTTAAACTTTAGCAAACCTTCACACCGAAAGTGCATTTAATCACCCCTTGTTCCCTCTATCAAAAATGCCGAGGAGAGCATCCAATCCCCATGTCCCCTCTTTTGTTGCGGCACCAATACTGACAACAATAGATCTGCATTCTGGTACGATAGTAGAGTGAATCTACGTCCGCTTCAGTACAAGCTCGTGAACTCGAAACCAGTGTACGTCAGTAGTTCATGCAAGCATGGGCTCGAGCCCTATTTGCAGTAATTTTTACGGATTATTCTCGGAGGCCGATTGTGAAAGCGGTGCATTTGTGCAATTAACACGAAACATAGAACTCTAGTAGACACTGTAGAGCTCGGGAAAATTGACGCGTCTATTCGAAAATCTCCAAAACATCGTCAACAAGAGTAAAAGCTATCGCAGAATGGCACTAATTGGAAGATTTTTTCCATTGGCTGGTTTCTGCTTCCTTTTGGCAAGGGTGCAGAGGGCTTTTGAATAATCAAAGGGGACGATATTGCACCAGGAATTGAAAATAATCGCTTTCTAAGCAAATTAAACCACATTTTCGAATGGATCATTCTTCCATTGAAATCAACTCTCACTGTTAACTTCTTACTTTTTAAAATTCGTTACCGAAACTGTTACTAAGTAATTTTTTGCGCTGACATTAGCGGAAATACTCAAAGCGTAATCTTTTTCAACTACGCTTTGCAAAACCGTGGTGAGCATTAAGCAAATGTGTTTACGGATAACGTCGATGATTAGCGATACCATGGAGAGACTCTTTTGTTTTTTAGTCGCAGGAAACACAGATTCGATACGCACACGAAGGTCAATCTCGTATTTAGGCTAATTTGAAGTGGGCGTGGCCCTTTATTTGCTTGCGCTTACCTTGGCTCGACTTTCACGCTGCAATGCGTTGTCTTGCTTGAGCGCGCATAATGACGAGGCGAAAGTTGTGGCTTTAGACAAACTGTATGACGCGAACCGCCAAATGCTTTACCTTCAGGACACACAGTATTACCTTCAGCAAGAATTAAAAAAAAACTGTTTCACAGCTCTCACAAATAACGTCCCGTGGCCACCAAGACTGTCACGCCTCAGTTTTTGAGGAGAATCTATGCCAAGTCTTCTCTAATCTTCTCTTCTCATCACGTGCAGCAGAAATTATTTAAAAAAGTATGTTGAGAAAGTAATTGAAAATCAACTCAAGTACAGTTTACACTAAATGCTGGGATTGTGGCTGCCAAAATCAGTCTCAAGTATCGACTACATATATCTTATTACAGTGCCATCGAAAGTAGGCAAGATTTAGATATGACGAGAGCAGAGAGGTACCGTACACAAAACTGAAATTTATCCATGTCTAACGTATGACCGCAACCAGGGATACTGAAGCACCGGGAGGAACAAATGAATTGTTTGTCTGATGACATCAAAAGCACTATTAGCAAAATCTGTTTTCAAAGCTGAAATGACTAAAATCCATTTCAATCCTTCACCATAATAGCCAACTGGTTATTTCTACTTGTACATGCAGTGACGCAATCCACAAACGTTTTTTGGACAAAGATAAACACTAAAGTTTAAATTTGAATCCGAATATCTACAACGTCAGGATTAAAGCACCTATTATCTTAGATTGATTACCACTACAGATAACTAAACTCCTAACGTCTTTTTTAAAGTAATTTCTTTAGTCAATTAGTTAAAATTGTGACTACTGGAAATCCAGCAAAATAAATGCAGAAGTATTTAGGGAGGAAGGGGAGGGGGTGGGGAGATATTCCAAACGTTTATTGAAGTTATAGAAATTTAAACAATATTGTACTTTGAACCTCGTGTTTTAGTTTTCTATGTAAATTTAGCATTTTAAGTTGTTTAAAATGATGTTGACTTCCAGTTGCAATTCATTTCGTGTGAATGCAGGAAACTTGTTTTGTGACAACAACAAATGTAAAATATAAACTCAAGTCTGGTGGAGAATACCCCGAAGTTCAGTCAATACAGGTGTGAAAAATATCCTCTATTTCACTCAAAAACTTAATATCAAGATTAGATCAAAGAATGATGACAAAATGAGATGTTTTTATATTGATTGGAATTGGACTCTTCGGCCCTCACGCGCAGCAATTTTTTGGTTCTCCCCCAGACACTAAACCACTAAACCAATAATAACTTTCGTACGCACTTCCACTTCCTTCAAATTAGTTTGAGTAATCATTCTACAACTAAAGTCAGCGTTTGAGAATAATCAAAGACCGCGCCGCTACAAACGAGATAGCTCCCTACAACTTCAATCTGTTATCCGAATTTGTCGTGAGTGACATGTTTGCAACGCTTGATTTGATTTCAAGCAATTGAAACCAGCGTAGTGTAGAAATTGTGTTGACTTCAAAGAAAAGCTTTGCTGTTGTAACAAAAGAAATTTGTTTTGTTAAAGATATAACAGAAAATTTTGCTCAAAAATGATCATCAACATCATATGGAACCATACAGCAATCTATTTCATCATGGCAATAACCCGCGACCGGTTTCGACTTCATTGGATCTCATGAGGCGGGCGCAAAAAAAACATTCAATAATAAAAATGCTAAACAACAACAAATTTGCCATTGGATGAAAAAAAAGATGTAATATAAAACATTATTACACAGCATAACATATATCATGGGGGTCTCATTTGAGGACACACACACAAAAATTGCTACCTAGCAACTAGCAACGCCTATATTTACGTAGAAGATATCAAATATCGAGTTCGTTTTCAAGATGAAAAAACAGAAAAAAATTTGGAAGAACAATTTACTTATTGCTAAATCTTGTAATTTTGCAGATGCGTTGGCAAATTATTTTATTAGAATATAAAATCAATTGCTTGAAAAGTGTTGCTTATTTTTTTGAGCAAATAATGTATTTTTGTCGTAGGCCTGTTATACATGTACGAGTATATCGGGTGGGCAAAAAAATGTGATAACCCTGTTTAATCAAGACTAACTTAAAAACTGAGCGTTGCATACAAATTAAACTTGTCACATGTCATGAGCAGATAGTTATGGCCAAGTGGTGAAATCTTCAGTCAAAAATATTCATAAACACAGGAATAATGAGGAAATACAAAGTTCAGGTCAAAATATGCAATGCCAGACATTATTATTTAGAGATGAGCTTAGAGTTGCTATTTTCTCACTCTGCCCAATCTTACATGGTCGCTGAAAGTTCGATCACAACTAAAACAAAGAAATTAGTTACTTAGGCGAGCGTCGAGTCCACGACTACTAGTACGTGAACCAACTGCGCTACGATGTTTCACGTCGATATCATAGCAAAACTGCACAATTAAATCTTCTTCGCATGACAGATATTTCTACACAGTTGTCAACGCGCGAAGACTATTAAACACGAGTTGCCACGGTATGAAATATCAGTTGTTGAAATTCGTAAGTCCATATCTTCCTCGAACACGAAATTTCGATTAGTTGATTCCGAGGATGGAGGCCATATTAACCATCTTCTCGACTAAATCCGTGGTAAGTAAATTTTAAGTCAATGTCTGGCATTGCGTAATTTGATTTGAATTTTGTGTTTTTTAATTATTCTTGTGTTTATGAATATTTTTGACTGAAAATTTTACCATTTGGCCATGACTAGGCGCTTTTTCTTCTTAATTGTCGTTTGAGGTATTTATTTTGCGCATTATACAGGAAGATGTACTAATTTCTTAACCTCTCATGCTCTGTTTGCAAGTCTTCAGTTAGACTGGGGCCACCACGACGGGTGGACTGCTTGCCCCATCACCTGTCTGCCACATAAAGGCGGAGGCATCCCGTTGAGTGTCTTGCCCACACAACAAGCAAGCTTGCCGTCATGTACTCCACACTATTCCTATTTGCTGAGCGCCAAGCAGGGAAGCTGTGAATACCATTTTTAAAGTCTTTTGGCATGACTCGACATGGGAAATGAATCCCAGGCCTACCGACTGCAAAGCAGACGCTTTGACCACTGCACCATCGCGACGGTTGGACCGTCGTGAGACAGGTTAGTTTTATCCTACCGATCGACGACAAAGTTGATATAAAAAACTAGCTGCTCATGACATATACTAAATTTAATTTGTATGCAAAGCTTAGTTTATGAGTTATTCTTGGTTAAACAGGGTTATTGCTTTTTTTTGCTGCCCACCCGATACAGTAAGACCTCATTAATCCAACTTACTTCGCATCATCAAATAGATGGCAGATTATAGCGATTGAATATTTAGAAGGGATGCGTTGCTGATGAAATGCTTGCGACTAAAATTTATTGCAAATCTCAACACAGTGCACTCTAGGCAGCTATGAAAGCAGATTATAACACATTGTTGCTGGAAGTAAGTTACAGGCGCGAGCGAAACGCATGCATCATGCATGGATGCTCATGACTTTTGTGTCTTTGTGTCGGATTGCGAGGTAAAAATCGACGAAATATAGCATATTTGTTTCTGACTTCGCGTGTCGGAATGAGACTGCAAGGTTTTCGCATGAAAGGAGTGAAACGTTATGGAGGAAATCCGTTATAGCAGAGATTGGTGTTACTTAATTAGAAAATTCGGTCAATTGAAGCTCGGATTAACGCGGTCTCACTGTGCAAACATGTAATGCTGGGCAGATTCATGGCCGTATATCTTTATAACGAAGTAAATACAAACACAAATTTTACATCAATAGTTTAAACTTTAGCAAACCTTCACACCGAAAGTGCGTGTTCCACGTCTGCGCTACAGTAAAAGCTGCCGTGAACTCGAATGTACGTCAATAGTTCATGCCAGCATGGGCTCGAGTCCTATTCGCAGTAATTTTTACAGATTATTGTTGGAGGCCGATTGCCAAAGCGATGCATTTTTGTGCAATCAACATGAAGCATTTTTCCATTGGCTGGTTTCTGCTTCTTTTTGGCAAGGGTGCAGAGGGCTTTTGAATAATGAAAGGGGACGGTATTGCACCAGGAATTGAAAATAATCGCTTTCTAAGCAAATTAAACCACATTTTCAAATGAGTCACTCTTCCATTGAAATCAACTCTCACTGTTAACTGGTTACTTATAAAATTTGTTACCGAAACTGTTACTAAGTAATTTTTTGCGCTGACATTAACGAAAATACTCAAAGCGTGATCTTTTTCACATACGCTTTGCAAAACCGTGGTGAGCTTTAAGCAAATGTGTTTACGGATAACGTCGATGATTACCGTTATCATGGAGAGACTCTTTTGTTTTTTAGTCGCAGGAAACACAGATTCGATACGCACACGAAAGCCGATCTCGTATTTAGGCTAATCTGCAGTAGGCGTAGCCCTTTATTTGCTTGGGCTTACCTTGGCTCGACTTTCACGCTGCAATGCGTTGTCTTGCTTGAGCGCGCATAATGACGAGGCGAAAATCGTGGCTTTAGGCAAACTGTATGACGCGAACCGCCAAATGCTTTACACTCAGGACATACAGTGTTACCTTCAGCAAGGATTTAAAAAACTGTTTCACAGCTCTCACAAATAACGTCCCGTGGCCACCAAGACTGTCACGCCTCAGTTTTTGAGGAGAATCTATGCCAAGTCTTCTCTAATCTTCTCTTCCCACCCCGTGCAGCAGAAATTATTAAAAAAATTATACTGAAAAAGCAATTGCAAATCAACTCAAGTACAGTTCCACTTCCAGCCGGAATTTTTATTATACGTTCATACACCTGCAACGGTATTTTTTTGTAAAAATTGCAAAATTTCAAAACTGCTTTTTTTAAGCTTTACAAAATTGCAATTTGTAGAAAAACTAATTCTTTTGGTACGTTTTGGCTATTTTTCCTGATATCCATGGTTATTTAGCTGTCTGTACCTAAGTTTTCAGAAAGATTAATCAAAAAATGAAGTCTGTGGAATTTTTGATAGATAGCCGACACCAAGCAAAAAAATTGGTAATTTCTACACCAAAAAAGGGGGGTCAACATGGTCCTGTATCATCTTTAGCAACAAAATTTTTATCCCAAACTACATATTATCAAAATGTTCAAGAAATTTCCTTTCCAAAAATATATATTGTTGCATGGTTCAGGTTAAGAGTTATTCTATAATATCTGATGAAATTGGAAAATTTTGTAGGCCTAATCTGTTTTCAATACTGGTGAAAAACATTGAAATTTGGATTTATTTTGTTTCACAAAAGTGCAATTTGTAGAAAAACTAATTTTTTTGGTACATTTTGGCTATTTTTCCTGATATTCGTGGTTATTTGGCTGTCTGTACCTAAGTTTTCAGAAAGATTGATCAAAAAAGGAAGTCTGTGGAATTTTTGACAGGTAGCCGACTCTAAAAACATTGAAAGCAAAAAAATTGGCGATCCCCCACAAAAAAGGTAGGGAAATCAACATAGTCCTGTATCATCTTTAGCAACAAAATTTTCCTCTCAAACTACATATCATCTGAAAGTTTAAAAAATTTCCTTTCCAAAAATATATATTGTTGCAAGGTTTAGGCTAAGAGTTATCCTATAATGATTGATGAAGCATGATACCTATAGTTATCTTTAATACCGGCCTAAAACACTCAAAATTTGATAGCTGGACCTCAGAAAATGCAAATCACACAATAAGTACTCTCTTTTCAAATTTGAAATCTTGTTTATGCGTTTACATAACTCATTTTTGCGCCCTGTATCAAGTTTCCACGGAGCTGGTGTATATCAAACACTTTTTATAGATTTTGCAAGGTGGGGTACTCCGGGTCATAATCTGGTTTCTCCAACAAAACGGAGGGGTGTAAAAATGGTCCTGTTTTATCTTTATCAATAAGATATTAGTTTTAAGTTTTTATTATCTTAAAGTTGAAGAAATTTCCTTTTTAAAAATATACTAGCAGATTTACCCGTCGTTGATCGGGTAAAATGTAAAGACTGATTAAATTTTTGCATTGAATAACCATATTTTAATGTGTTTTCATGATTTTTATTTCATCGTACAACAGTACAAATAGGCCTCCAGTAGAGCCCCAAAGGCTCGTAGCCCCCCATAGACGAATCTGATCGAAATCAAAATACCGTACTTGGCAGAATTACCCGTCGTTGATCGCGTAAAATGTAAAGACTGATTAAATTTTTACATTGAATAATCATATTCTAATGTGTTTTCATGATTTTTATTTCGTCGTACAACAGTACAAATAGGCCTCCAGTAGAGCCCCATAGGCTCGTAGCCCCCCATAGACGATTCTCATCGAAATCAAAACACCGTACTTGGCTTCCCTGGAAAAAGTTATATTTACCCGACCTACGACGGGTAAATCTGCTAGTGATTCCTATAAGTACAGTCTTGCTCATAACCATCAAATTTGGATTTTTATTTGTCACAAAATTTTTTCTGTTTGTGGTACCTAACAAAAACTTTAGACAACTCTAGTATTTTAATATAGGTTGAATAAATATAGGCTCGTAGCCCCCCATAGACGATTCTGATCGAAATCAAAATACCGTACTTGGCTTCCCTCGAAAAAGTTATATAAGATTCATATGTTTGTTTGTATCTAAATGTCTCCAGTTTTATTTCTATAGCGGACATACAGACAGACAAACTTTGAGTTTTATATACAGGGTGGCCCAAAAGTAGGTATACAGTTATTAAAAGTAGGGTTTGGGTCCAAAAGTAGATTTGTAGTTCTTATGTAGGCACTTTTAAACCTCTAGAATGATAGTTATATCTTAAATGGAAACTGTTTAATCTTTTTAGTGCTCAAAATGTCCTTCTTTACATCTGTTCAAAACACTCTGACATACCGTGCAGCACAAATTTCAATTTGCATCAATTTCTCTGAATGCGTCATAAATGCAATCTTTTAATTCATTTACTGTTTTGGGATTCTTCTCCTTGTTCTTTACATACTCTTTGTTCTTTACAACACCCCAAAAAAAGAAATCCATTGGTGTCAGGTCAGGTGAGCATGGTGGCCATTCAATGCTACCTGTTCTTCCGAACCAACGCTGTGTAAAGACTTTGTTAAGGTAATCTCTTACTCTTAACGCATAATGTGGAGAAGTTCCATCTTGCTGAAAGAAGAGTTCATCAAAGTTAGGTTTAGTTTGAAGTTGTGGCACTACCACTTCACAAAGAATTTCCAAATAGTTCTCTCCATTAACTGTATGCCTACTTTTGGGCCACATAAAGTGCACTGCTGGTAACTTCAAAGCACATAAAAAATAGTTTAATAACTGTATACTTACTTTTGGGCCACCCTGTATATAGATAGCAGAGGTACCCGGCGTTGCCCGGGTATAGGATAAAAAAGCAACGTCAGTATATGCAATTGGTCAGATCATGTAAGTTATTCTGGTGATTACTATTCTGACAACACTTGCTTTTTAACCCCTAGAAACTGTTGTCACGTAATATTTGCATTATCGGAGGCTAATCACCTTGAAGAGGAAACAGGTTACAATATCATACCTCAACAGTTACATTAGCATAACCATATTCTATGTAAAGGTGAAGCTGCTGAAATTTTGGGAAACTTTTTAATTTAGTGTCTTATACATATGGTTTAAATTTCATCTAAATCAGATATATTTGAATTTTCAAAGGGGGGTTCTGCCCCCCATCGCTCCCTTAGGGGAGCACTTAAAGGTTCGAGACCACTTCCACAGTATTCCTTGGAAAATTTTACATGACAATACACTTTTACTTATTTTTGAAGCTTCTTAAACTTTTCTCTCTATAGGTATTTGAATTTTCAAGGGGGCTTTCTGCCCCCTTTTTGCCCCCTAATATAGTCGAAAAAGGCTGAAATTTTGGAAAGCTTTCTAATTTAGTGTCTTATACATATGGTTTAAATTTCATCTAAATTGAATATATTTGAATTTTCAAAGGGGGTTCTGCCCCCCATAGCTCCCTTAGGGGGGCACTTAGAGGTTCGGAACTACTTCCGTTGTCTTCCTCGGAGAATTTTACATAAGAATACACTTTTAGTTTTTATGTAAACTTTTTAACCTTTCTTCCTATAGGGAACACACACACACACACACACACACACACACACACAGACATTGACTTTTATATATATAGATTACAATACATATTTTAGGCTAGGTTTCGATTGGTAAAAAGGCTAGCCTACATGATAAACCCTAAATTATCTTCGGTACCGGCCAAAACCCCCTCTATTTTGGTGCTAGACCTCATAAAATTGCAAATTGTGAAAAAAGTACACCATTTGAAACTCTTAAACATTTTTATTGATTTGCACCCCTTTTTTACTTTGTTGTATTAAGTTATCAAGGAGAAAATGCAAACAAAGCACTTTTTATTTACTTTGACAGGCGGGCTATAATCAATCAAAATTAGCTTTTTCCCAGCAAAAAGGGGGAGGGAAAGACTAGCTTATGTTTCACCTTAAGCAACAAAATAATCTTTTTAGACTGCATATCATTTGAATCAAGAAGAACCAGTCTTTTCAAAGATAGGCAATATTAGGTGGTATAAGCAAAGAGTTATTATGTAACGAGCGATAAAAAGGGTAGTTGCAGTAGATTCCAGGACCCTCCAAAAAGGCCAAAAATTTGGCTTCTGGGCTTCAAAAAATTGAAAATAGTACAAAAAATTTGTCGTTTGGTAATTTTTGACATTTTACCTTAAAAGTATAATTCTTTTACATCACCTAGCGGCCATTTTCAAAAAATTCATCCACAAGCGAGGCCTGTAATATCTTTTGAACTTGGGGTAACATTGGTTTCCCTCACCAAAAAATGAAGGGGTAAAGATGTTTTTGTTTCATTTTGAGTCACAAAGCATTGTTTTTAGAATGCACATCACGCTAACTGGGATGAAATTTCCTTTTCATCGATATAACATAATCGATATAATAGCCAATGGCTTAAAACCAGTGAATGATAAAAGTAAACATGATTAATAGTTTTTTTATGCAAATTAGCCGTTTTTTGCATCTGTTACAAAAAATTTCAGGACTGCTTCGCGGGAGCGAAAGAGTTAAACTAAGAGCTTTTCCCAACCTTTAACTGCAGTAAATTTCATTGCTGTTTATATACGGTTTCCGCACTGGCAGCAAAAACATTTGCGTGATATCACACTTTCCGTTGAAGCGGCAGGAAAATTTTGCGTGATATCACGCTCTCCGTTGTTATGGCAAGACAACGCAGAGCGGCATTTGCCGCTCTCCGGCGGGAAGTGGATGGATGCTGGGATTGCGGCTGCCAAAATCAGTCTCAAGTATCGACTACATATATTTTATTACAGTGCAATCGAAAGAAGGCAAGATTTAGATATGGCGAGAGCAGAGAGGTACCGTACACAAAACTGAAACTTAGCCATGTGTAACGTATGACCGCAACCAGGGATACTGAAGTACCAGGAGGAACAAATAAATTTGTCTGATGACAATAAAAAGCACTATTAGCAAAATCTGTTTTCAAAGCTAAAATGACTAAAATTCATTGTAATCCTTCATCATTATGGTTCTAGGAAAATTCACTGTAAACAAGTTTGCCGTAGAAAAACTCGTCTCAGGAATTTTTGACGCAGTCAAATTTTGTACCCCCAGTATCTATCCCCCACCCTGTACACTCTCTTCCACTGTACACTGCCCCGTACATCTACATATCGAGCCTGCCTCTTCGGTGTACACTGCCTTTCGCCTATTAGGCGAAAATTTCCTACGGCAAACTTGTTTACGGCGAATTCTCTGGACACGCATCACTATAGACAACTAGTTATTTCTACTTATACATGCAGTGACGCAATCGACTAATTTTTTTGGACAGGGATAAACACTAAAGTTTAAATTTGAATCCGAATATCTACAACATCAGGATCAAAGCACCTGTGGTGGCTCCACCTCGACCTGCTCACTTTTGCTTTTCACTGGCACCGATATCGAGTGCTCGCATTTTCCAATGCGAGGGCAAACTTTAAACATTGGTGGAGCAGACCCATTGTTTTCGCAGGCAGTGTCCGCAACCTGTAATGCGTCTCATTTACAATTGACGTACATCAAACCCATTGTTAGTGCACCGCCTATTTTCAAGATCATTTACCGGTATCGCAATTCCACGACGATATGGCACCAAACAATAACCCGTTTGTCTCTCCTGACGCGCTTTGGTAGGTAATTGATTGGTGGGAATCGAGACTTGGGCTCGGAGGTGGTCGAATGGAAAGTCTGGGAGTCACACGTGTAGCGGACGAAAAGTAAGCATACTTGTCTGGGGTTGGGAAAGAAGCTGTAGCCGTAACAGAGGCAGTGGAAGAAAAACACGCGCGCGTAAGGTCATCATCATCATCATCCATGGTTTTGACTTCACGGTTACGCAAATTATAAAATGGACCAGGTAACTTATGCATTTATGGAAGAAATTGCGGAACGTCAATATAACTGATATAAAAATATTAAAAGATAACCCGGAGTAAAATGGTAACCCTACGAAAAGAAAGGACGTTAAAAATAGAAACGTGCTCACCGGAAAAATGTCTGTAGGGTGAGGAAATGCAACCGCAGCGATTGGCGGATCCTTGATGATTGACTTTAACGGTTGATGGCTCCTCGGGATGAGGGTTCAGCGATCGATGATCTGACTCCTAGTACCAGAGTGCTTCCGTTAGCAGGTCTTTAAGGCACTCTATTGCCCTTCCCATCCTGGCATCAAACACAGTCGGGAGTTATTATCATGAAGATTTCTTTAGCCTGGTATAAATCACTAACGTTGGTGCAAAGCCTGCATGCCTTGTCAACAATCGAAAGTGGGTGTACATACAAAATCCATTTTTTAAAGCTAGCTTCTTCTAAGTTTGCCCATGTTCATGTTGACATAGTTGGTCCGTTACTTGCATTAAAGTGATGGCGTTACATCCTAACCATCAATAAACGTTTTTCGCGCAGGCCCCAGGCTATTCCTCTTGCGGATATCACAGCGTAGTCTGTGGTTTACGCGTTTGCGTTGCATTTTGTTGGTCGCTATGGAGCACCGGAGACCATCACCGCTAATAGAAGCAGGCAATTCACCTCTACTCTCTGGCACGACCTAATGACATTTTTTCGGTGCAAAATAATTCACACCACTTCCAAAAACCCAAAGGCAAACGGAGTCGTTGAGCGTTTTTACCGTGTCTTGAAGATAGCTTCCAGAAAACTACCTCTATTCGTTTAGCGAAATGTTGCATGGTACTTCTTTACGCCTGCGCAGCGAGTACTTTCATCTACCAACAAAATCACACAGCCCTAGCGCATACATATCCAACTTGCGCTGTTTTGTTAGACGTAAGCAACTTGTCTGGGCTCGCATCGCAACCTTACAACTTACAAATCTTCACCCTGACTTATCATCTTGCTCGCATGCGTCTGTCAGGCAAAATCGTATTGAATTCTTTCTCCAACATCCCTACCGAGGCTCTTATCTTGTCCTATACAAATCGGACAACGCGTTTACTCTCGAACTGGACAGAAACATGAGTCACGTATGCGTTGATCGTTTAAAGCCGGCCAACATGTTAAGCTATTTTAATATTGCTGCGCTGGAGCCCAATGCGTTGAGCCATCTGACAAGGATGTTGCTACTGCCAATAGTTCTCTTTTTTCCGTACACGATTCATCTGAGGTTTTGATTGGTGCACCGCTTTCCGCATCTCCTGCAATACCACTTTTAACCACGAGACCGTATAATTTGTAAACCGAGCAAATTTCTGTAAGCCAAAACAAAAATCGAACAGTCATGGATGTGTCTCTTTTGCCTTTCTTTCACCTTTGTCAGTTGGTGGCTCATTATTTATTGTCCGCTGTTGCTTATCAGTTTTCGGTACCGCTGTGCCATACCAACATGTTCAAAATGAATTCTTTATACCACAGCCTGAAAAATGTATCAACCATAGCTCATTTCGTGTACGTGTCTGTCGGATTACCGTCTTTTACCTGAGTGAGCAAGTTCTTCATCTCCCGATTACTACTCGTGAAATGTGCAAAACGACACCATCCACTACTTTCTATTTTTTGGAGCAAAACTCAGCAACGAAGACACTGTTCCCATGTCGCATCGACCTGTATCAACCTGTTCCAATTGGGCTGGGGAGCTGCAATGTAGTTGTTATGAAGCCTTTCACAAAAAGTCTGATAACATTTGGTCTACAACTAACTCGCCTGCAGTTAAATATATCTGGCCCACTTCCCACCAAAAATCCTTTAACAACGTACTGGCTTTGCGCAGCACGGCAATTTATGATCATCTAAAAAACAATTGAGTAAGCCCCCTATATCAATTAGGCAATTGTAATATTAAAAAAGGGTGGTGCGTCGCCGGAAACAGAGTCCATTTTTTGGATGTGCCCAAAAGGTTAGAATGTCCGAATGTTAAAATGGTTGAGAACTTTCATAATATCGCCCTTCATTCTGATATGCATGTAAACGTATATAGGTTGAAAGTACAGTAAAAACCTTAGGCATAAGCTTACACTCTCAAAATCGATGTCCTCCATCTGTTTACACTTGTTTTCCCAAGAAATCTGTATGCGACCCAATTGGAATTGTTGTTGTTCCCGATAATTGTCGCAGTGTAAATCGCTTGTGCAAGGAGCATGCGGCCACATTTAGCACTCGTTCCTCTACAGACCCTCTGTATGCCAGTTTTGTCACTGGGAGCGCCGATATCATGAGCGAAATCATCAACGACCTTAATGATGACCTCCATTTTCTAGAGTGCCAAATTAAATCTCTCTTTTCTACCTTGTATTCTATTCTCGGTAAATCATTTCCCTTTTAAAAAGTTTACAATACGGTAAATACTTTTCGTTTTGTTCCTTACTTTTCGTTCCGTTCCTATTTAATGCCCCATCAGCTCACTAAATTGAAACCAACTCTCCACGACCGCATCTGCGCAACCTTCTACCTTGTTGGACTCCACTGCATCAGTTTTGAAAAATGTTTTCCTTTAAATGATTTCCAGCTTGACCAATTATGTCTTAAGCGGGTTTCTTTCCATCCTTTTTATCCTTAGCCTCTTTGGTCTTTTGTCCAAACCGTTGGACTTTTTCTTGTTTTATTGTTTTATGTCTGTACCGCCTTCAAAATAGCTTCGCCTTCCTATTGATGTTTAACAGGTTTTTCTTACGTGGCCGATCCCTAAACATGCTACATACATGGACCAATCATTTTTAAAAATCTGGGGAGCAGATCTGTGGTGGTAGCTTATGTATTTTGCTTGCACTATAATTGTACGTATGTCCTAAATATTTGCTTTGGTTAATTTACTGTTTTGCAGTACCGTACTCGTGTCACGTGATTCGTGTTCATAATATATATGTTCGCATTGCCCGCTTATATTATTATTATTGGTTGTTCTTCCACTTCGCTCATTAGTTATTTCAATTTCTGCAAGATTATTGCTGCGATAGTTATCACCAACAAAAAGGAACCAATTCTATATCTAGTGAGGATTAGTGTTATTACTGTGTAATAGAAAATACACGAACTCACTACACACCTATCATCTTAGATTAATTACCACTACAGATATCTGAGCTCCTAACGTCAAAAGTAACGTTTTTGGTCAATAAGTAAAAATTTGTAAAAAAAAGTTAAAAACTACTGGGAATCCAGCAAAATGAATGCAGAAGTATTTAGAGAGAGGACACATATTCCTAAGGTTTATTGAAATTATGAAATTATGAATTTAAACAACATTGTACTTTAAACTTTGTGTTTTAGTTTTTTATGTAAATTTAGCATTTTAAGTTGTGTAAAATGACATTGACTTCCAGCTGCAATTCATTTCGTGTGAATGCAGGAAACTTGTTTTGTGACAACAACAAATGCAAAATAAAAACTCAAGTGTGGTGGAGAATACCCCGAAGTTCAGTCAATACAGGTGTGAAAACTATTCTCTATTTCACTAAAAAAACTTAATATCAAGATTGGATCAAAGAATGTTTTAGAGGGGAGAGCAAGCATGGCCTTTTTTTTGGTTCCAACTCAATCTACGGAACCAGGTTGATGCTAAACTGTAAAAATACAAGTAAACACTTGTATTGACTGAGCTTTGTGGCAACAGTAGGCTACCGTACCTTCGTAGGTTAAGTGTAAGACTTTTACTTGCTCATTTATTAAAAATACCGTAATACAGGGTGAGCCACGGGAAACGGATGTTTTTAAGGAAGGCAAAACTTTGCGAATATTTAAAATAAAATTTTATAATGTACATAAAAACATTCACTAAACTATGCCATTATGGAATATTTAGGAGCGAAAAATTATGTCTGACAAATGATCGTCATTTTCACGAGCACAAATTTGAAGTCTCTTTCTAAAGTTAGCTTCTATTTTCACTAAAGTTTCTTCACCTATTTCTCGGATATTTTCACGTATTGCAGTCTTCAATTCTCCAAGTGTGTGGGGTTTTCCAGCACAAACGCGTGATTTCAAAAATCCCCACAGATAAAAATCGCACATGGAAAGATCGGGTCAGCGCGGAGGCCACGGGAGATTTCCAAAGCGTGAAATGACATGATTAGAAAATGCAGCTCGAACAGCAGTCATGGGCGCTCTCGCTGTATGAGCAGTGGCCCCATCTTGTTGAAACCGCATTGATGCCCTATTAATTCCTGGTCTGCGAAGCTCAGGTAGGAAACAGTTTTCAAACATTCGCATATAGCGGTCTGAAGTAACCGTTGCTGTCTCTTCTCCTTCTTCGAAAAAGAATGGACCAAATATCCCGCACTTTCCTAAACCACACCAAACAGTCACTTTTGGACTGTATAGTGGTCGCTGATGTAAGTCACGAGGATTTTCTAAAGCCAAGTATTGAAAGTTTTGCTTGTTAACTGTACCATTTAGATGAAAATGGACTTCATCACTCATTATTTGGGTCAAATCTTCATTTTCTACAAACATGTCAACCATTGTTTGGCAAAACGACAAACGTTGTTGGTAATCCCGCGGATTCAATTGTTGGACAGTCTTAATTTTGTATGGTTGAAAGGCTAGGTCTTTATGTAAGATTCGCTGCACAGTGCTCTGACTTATTCCCAGTTCTGCAGAGTGTTGCCTAGTAGAGCGCCTGGGACTTCGGATGATTGCTTCTCTCACTCGATCCACATTTCTTGGTGTTCTGGCGGTTCTGGCAGTGCCGGGTGGTTTGGTTTTCAATAATGAACCAGTCGTTCTTAGTGCATCAACCCACCTAAGAATAGAATTGCGGCTTGGTACATTACCGTGAAGACCGATGTTGAATCTTCGCTTGAAGAGATGTTGGATTTTAGTCGCTGATTCACCATTTTTCACGTAGGTGCCATAAACAAACACATGGTGTTCAAGACTCCACGGTAGCATGAGGAAAAGCAATTTAAAATTAAGAAGAAAAGCAATTCAAAATTAATGACTAACAAATACAAAAATTAACATAAAAGATAAACAAATAACAACAAACTAAACGGCATCTCAACCAGGTTTAAAGACTACCTTCCTCACTCCCTAACCATTTACACTAGAAGAGCAAAGGGCTTTCTAAAAACATCCGCTTCCCGTGACTTACCCTGTACTTTAGCAGTATTTAGGCTCAAACATATGTACTCACATACCTTGTCAGCAATCACTCATTCGTTGTAAACGTCTAGTCAATATTAGTCTGTTTAATTTTCCAGGCAAAATTGGGCAAACCGTTAGGCATGTTATATTTTTCTCACACAACAATTACAATATTCATATTGATGTTTTATGAATGTTTCATGTACTTCATGAAAGTACTATGTAAGATGAATTAACGATCAAACACAATAATAAAACGTCAGAGTCTGTTGTTATTGTCTATTCTTCCAAAATTTTTTGCAATAACATTGGAATATAATTGCATTAGCATCTTGCCCTTTAAAGTTTTTATAGGGATGTACCAATCCCAAGATTCATAACCCTGTTTTTTTTCTATAACTTTTTTTATCACCATAGTTACGAATTTTTAAACAAATCATTTCAATTTTAATAACAATGCTTAAATAGTAGCTGGACATACATACGCATACGGAAACAGTAAAATTGCTGTAAAGCAATTATCAAATATGTTGATTCCTGACTATAAAGCCGATACTTTAATGATTCATCAGTATAAAGTTAACAAATAACTGGTTTCTATTTGCGTATTTGGCAGTCCACAGGTCTAGTTTGCGAAACATTTTTTGTGCAATATTTTTTATTTTACAAGCATTAGCTCATTGACAAAAACACTAAATAAGTATTATGTGAGTAATTTCTTGAGGAACATATAGCTAATTAATTTTGGCAAGAGTTTAACTTGACCTTCCCCAGATATTGACTTTAAGTCGATTGATTAAAGCTAAATGCATTGGCCTACAACTTTCATATCTTACCAATAATAATTCTTACCACATGCTTAGAGACAGATTGATCCAGACATACTAACTAGTTACTCCACATTTTGTTGTTTAATACCATCCACAACACCTGTAAACTATGAAATTGATCTTCAATACATATGAACTTATCCTGCCACCAAATACTCCTTCTTTTAAACGTAATCCTTTTAGTCAGTTTTATTCACAAAAAATAAGTATCTAATTCAGTGGCTACCAAAATTTTTGTAACATTTCTCCCTTCACCCAGTTTGAAAATTTTTATTCCTCCCCATGTACCACAAACAGATGAAAATATGATAAAATGTTTTAATGATTTGAAATAGCTCTTTCAAATTTTTACTCATTGCAAAATTTGCTTAATTCCGTCTCAAATTATAATAAAAATTTTTTCCCGTTCGGCAAACACTAATCTATTTGCATTTCAATATCAGCTAATAACAATAATAAGTATTACCGCAACTAGTCCAGTGAGGTCCAGCTTCTTTATACCTGTTGGCCACTTTTTAAAAATAAAGGGTGATTTAAAAAAATGTCCCGGTTTTAACTTACTATATCTTCATAACCACAAATCACCCACAAATGATACATACTGCAAATGAAAGAGAAGGAAGTAAAATTTTAGATTGTATTTATTTTTGTATTTACACCATGCTTGTACGCCATCCAGCTGATACCACCGAGATACAGTATTTTTTCGAATAGAATCCTAGAATACTATCTTTTATTTGTGATCATCTTGTGCAGACTCTACACAAAGACGTCTTATATTTAAGGGCGGCTTTTTTAATCGGATTAACAGACGATTGAACTCTTTTACTATGTCGCTAATCTTGTTGACAATAATCGTTAGATGCTTGCTGATGGAGGCAGATGCTTGCTGTTCTATGTTTTCATAACCACAAATTACCCACATATGATGCATACATCTAATGAAAAAGAAGGAAATAAAATTTTGGCAAATTAATATCATTGTGAGGGCATAGACAATTAATTACACCTCTGTGATGTCATAAATACGTAAGCTCGCATTTTCCAGCACGGTTTTTTTATGTTTTATGTTCTTTTTATTCCGCAAATGATGCTAAGCGCGCAAAGAAAATCTTTCTGCGTTCTGCAGTTCAGCAAAACTAAATCTGTTATTTCAGTGCAAGTGGGCGCTTCAACGGGATTTTCGTATTGCTTCACCAAGTGCCAAAAATATTTGTCGTTGGTACAAACAATTTGAGGAAACAGGCTGCTTGAGGAAACAGCCCAGGGCGGCGAAAGAATTCAGAGAAGGCAGTCTTAAAAGTTCAAGAGATTTTTTCGCCAAGCTCACGAAAGTCCACCCGCCGTGCCAGCCAAGAACTTCGCGTCCTTCAACCAAAGTCGATTTATTGAGTTATAAAGATAATCTACGCGCTTTATATGTATGTTTGCACGAATGACGTGGTTATTTCACAAAGTAATAGTATTGGAAGTAATAAAAGCCTCCTCCCATAATTTGACGAAACTATCCCTGATCGCGCTTTGTCCTTTCGGACTCATCATCAGGGCCTGTCCCGTCATCACCAAAAAACAAAACCCCATGTTTGCAATAAAATGAAAAATGTAGCAACATTCCATTACAAATTCCTTCCCACACATCACCCGGGTGGCGCATGCTTTCATTTTGGAACGGGGATCCCATCCGTATCGAAGATACAGTGTACCACTCAAAGAGTTTATAGTAAGCGACATCAATTTAAAACTCTTACCTCTATGAACACAGTATGTGATCACGATAACTGTATCATATATCAATTTATTGAGTTATAAAGTTATATAAAAGTAAAAATATAAAATATAAAAGTTTATAAATATATAAAGTTATAAGAGTTTTGTTGATGATGGGACAGGCTCTAATGATGTGTCCAAAAAGACGAAACGCGTCCAGGGATGATCTCGTCAAATTATGGGAGGGGGCTTTTATCATTTGCAATACTATTACTTTGTGAAATAACTAGGTCATTCGTGTGAACATGCATATAAAGCGCGTAGATTACCTTTATAACCCAATAAATCAATGTATAATACGGTTATGATGATCACGAACGATGTTCATAGAGATAAGCGCTTTAAATAGATCTCGCATACTATTAACTCTTCAAGTAGTACACTGCATCTTCAATAAAAGCATGGCATATGTTAAGACAACCTTCAGTCATCGTGCTGGCAACACAACAAAGCGTGTGGAATTTAGTAATGCCATTTTACCGGATATGGAAAATAACAACTTCTTACCACGTTTGATTTTTAGTAATGAAGCAACATTTCATATCAACGGCAAAGTTAACCGTCACAATCCCCACATATGAGGACTCAATAATCCACAAAAGTCTTTGGAAAATCCCCGTGATTCCTCAATGGTTATCGTGCTTTGTGTCGTTTCCTTGAGAAAAGTTAATGGGCCTTTCTTTTTGGAAAAAAACACAATTTCTGGATAAACTTAACTCAAAATGCTGCAGGAATTGATTTTCCCAAAATCAATGAAAATTTTGAAAATTTTATCTTTCAACAAGATGGAGCACCACCGCATTGGTTTCGTAATGTTTGAAATTTTCTGAGTAAAGCTCTACCTCAACGTTGAATCTGTCACACAGGACCCCAAGACTTATCATTACACTTGTGGCCGCCAAGTTCACAAGACCTTACACCCTGCGACTTTTTCTAATAGAGTCATATCAGAGATATGATTTTTGAACCAGTAGTCTGGATGAACTCAAAAGCAGAATCACGGCAGCAATGAATTCATTCGACAAAGACACTCGAAGGAATGTTTGGGAAGAGTTCAATGATTGTTTTGATATTGTTCGTGCAGCGGGTGGAGGGCACATACAACACTTATAAATTCGTTTACAGCTAACCATCATAACTTGTTACATCATTTGCTGTTTTTTGTAGTTGCTATACCTTCTTTTTCATTGCAAAACTGCTTGCATAAAAATGGATATCAATTGTCTTAAAAAATTTTCTGTTTGTTAATGAGGAAATTTGTAACTATGACATCACAGCGTTATGCGCGCTTGTGACGTCACAACAACATCAATTTTTGAAAATACTATTTCCTTCTCTTCGATTTGATATATGTTTCATTTACGGGTGGTTTGTCGTAGAAGACATATTGCTAGTTAAAATTGGGCATTCTTTTTAAATCACTCTGACAAGAACTTGAGAGCCCATTTGCCTGAAACATGTAGACTAAAAATTCTAAAAACATCATCAACACTCAGATCACCAAGAAAATTGCTCAGTTCTCCACCCTTAAGCGAGTTGGCCCTGAAAAGTGCCCTGTGTACTTGAGGGTCCCTTGGATAGGTAAGCCATCCACAAACTTGGAAAAAGAAGTCAAAACCGCAGTGGAAAGCTGCTATGGTTCCGTCAACACCCGCTTGGTCTTTACGTCTAAGCGCATGCTGCCTGTGGCCCGCAAGGATGTTCTACCTGCCATTCAGAAAAGTTTTGTCATATATGAATACAAGTGCCACTGTGATAGTCGGTACGTAGGGCGAACATCTCAACGACTACAGGATCGCATCAAGCAACATGTTCCGCAATGGTTAAGACAGCAATTGACTCGTCCACGCCGATCTCAACCACACAGATCGTGCAAACGAACCGACACCAAACCGGATTGTGACTCCGCCATTGGTCAGCATCTTTTAGATAATGATCGATGCGCATTAAACTATGATGATAAGCGGTTTTCAATCCTCGCCGCAGCGCGCAGCTCTTTCCATCTTAATCTTTTAGAGGCTACTTATATCAAGACCCGACGCCCGGTGTTACGCAGACAGAAAGAGTTTGTTTACACTCTCAAACTCTTTCGATGATCGTGGCATTTGGCCTCCTGCTGCGCCTTTTCTAACTTTCGCAATTGCGAAATCTTTCTTTGACGCGCTTTGCAATACTAGCGCTATCATTGGCTTGTCTTGATTGCGTAACGTCCAAATTATTCACATATAACACATTTATTCACTCTAGATCTTCCCTTTTGACGCGATACCGCCACTGATGAGAGCGTCACGAAAAGCTTATGGCTCAAACAGCTTTTTTCAAAGCTATATTAAAATTCTGTACCACCAACAAGATTTTTGTAATCAATGAAACTGGGCAGGTTATAATTTAAGAATGCAACTGCTCTTCATGTGCAGACAATAGTCTGTCTCTTCGCTTCAAAAATGTTCCCAATTGTGCTGAATAGCCGTTCACTCATTGCGGATGAGGGAGGTGCGCACAAAATTTTTTTGGAGGACCTGTCAATTCCAAATCTCAGTAATTATTGTCTTTATCGATGCAAGTATGCTTGTATGCACCCCACCATTTATAAGGGTATTCATTCTTTGACAGTACAACGTGCTAAAACGCTAAACCGCAATCGCAAATCAAAAAAAGAAAGAAAATCAACTCTTATCTAGTAGCGTTAATTATCTTTTAGATTTCAAAAAGAGCGTAACAATAGTTTATTAAAATAACTAAAAGTAATTTGTCGAACCCAAAGATTCGGCAAAAAAACAAAGCTTTGACTTCGGTAAATCCTTAAACAAGATTTTTATCCGCGAATGACACTCTCGAAATCTAAATGTACCCACTATTGATCCCAATCATAGGCAAACACCTTTTTTTAGAGAACCCACATCAACTTAACGTTTTGAAAAACTTCGGGCCTGCTATAGGTAGCACCGAATTCATGCGGGATCTACTTTCATGCTATATCAAACCAAATTAAAATACAAGACTTTTATTTTGAAGTTAATGATTTTGCTCTTTTGGGAACCACTGAGGTATTTTTAGAACAGGCAAGTGGACAGTATATGTGGTTTTTGTGGGTGACCTGGGACCCGTGGGCACCGGGTTGATGACCCCTTGAGTAGGGGTCCGCATTTAAAAATTATTTTGGAGAGGGTTTCAAGTAGTACGAAAAAAAACTTTTTCTTTTCTACAAATAGTTTAACAAAAATTTCTAAAAACCAAAGTTTTTCCACTTTTCAAAAGGAGTTTGAAACCCCTAACACCCCAAATGCGAGAGCCGTCTGCACACTTGCACGATTTATTGCGATTCAAACTTTATCATTTTTGGCCGCTTGTTGTTGCTTGTTCAGTTTTCTCGAAACGAATCAATTGTATTCAAAAACCAAAATGCAAATAAACTTGCGTAAATACCAGTAGTTGCACAAAATGAAAGTATTTTTAAACTTATTTTGAAACAAGTTTAACATTTTGAAAAGTCATTTTGAATTTGGTGGATTCTTCGAAACACAGCATTCTTTCAGAAATCTTAAATAGCTTATAATTCTGTATTGACTTAATGATTTGCAAACCAAGCTTCGCAATTATAAGGAGTGATCTGCTTCTTTTGTGATTATCGAACGCAACGTATTGGGTTGAAAAGAACACAGTTTCTAAAAAATGTAAAATCTTCTGAAAATTTTTGTAAAATCTTCTAATTTCTATATTTTGAAAAACGCAACTAATTTTCGCTCAAATCAATCTCTTCCTCAAAAAAGTTCATTCCTGTTCTAGTCACAAAAATTTATGAGTTATACAGTTGTGACGTATGTCAATGCATGTATGGATTAGCGACATTGAATCAGCCCTTTTTTTCGTTTTCAACAATGAATAGGGAATAGAAAATCCTTTTTTCCCAATAATTTTGCCTGATGGCTAGGCAGTTTGGTCTTTAAATTTATAAACTTGGTTCTTGAAAGCAGATATGATGAGGAGTGATTAAATTCAGTGCATTTCAATCATCAAGTTGAAATTTTCAGCGAGCTTGTATCATCTGAAATGCAATTTGAATACTCTGAATCATGTGATTTCAGTATTTCTAAACTAACTTCAACCTACCGGTTTTCCATGAAAAAAAGCACGCCTCCGTATATGAGCAAGTTTTTCGTTGTAAGCGATTATATAGCTCAATGGAAATAAAGATTTCACCTCCAACTTGTTGTTAATTTTCAGTACAAGTCGGTCGATGACGTCATAGGGAAGCATAGAGAGGTGATCAGCATAAGTCATCACTAAATCATTCACCTACAAATCAATTTGATGATAATTGTTAAAATTCGTTCAGCTCTTTCATTCAAACTTTATCAATATAAATGCGATGATTTTTCTTTTGAGCTATTTTTTTTGTATTTTCTAAAAATATTGGTAATATTGTTAATATACTTTCACTTTTTACAAATTTAAAGCAGCATTTTACATCACTTTCAACTTCGCCAAGACAGATGTTAAAAGTTAAATAATAAAATTATTTAGGGTTCACATCACATTGAGTACTATTTTATAAAAGGTCTCCCATTATTATTAAGCATTTACCTCAATTTTGATCAAATATGTGTTTTCAACAAAACCAAAAATTACAGTAGAATAGCTCAAGTATCTACATTGAAAAAAGCACGTCATTACGAAAAAGTGAATCACTTAGTTACAATCATAGAAATATTTTACCTACGGATTTCAATAATCAGAATAGTTTTTGAAATGGTTTCACTTACAGATCCGGGCATCAATGAAGTAGCTTCGTAGAGCTGAAAAGAATTTTCATTTCCTACTATTGTCAATTCTTCGATCCGTTTCTTGATGCCTTTTAAAACGTATGCGAGAGCATGGACATCACTGGCTGTACGAGGATACAAAGCCACCCTGGTAGGAAAGTGTTCGATCGCTTCATCGTATGCGACTTCATTGTTGCATTCCTCTAAATAGGCGCAACACTCCGGTCCTAAAAAATATCAACTTTGAGCGTCACCAACCTGGTCGTAGTTTACTAAACGAATGACATCATTGCAAATGCTTGAAGTTTTAAATGATTTTAGGATGCGTACCGTAATGTAAAGCAACTCACCTTTGATTTTGACGTGGAAAAAAACAAATAAAAATTTGTGCAATAATAGCTTGTTTGTGAGCTAGACCAGTCTTGATTAAAAAGTAGGATGATCACCGCTAGGGTTACAGGAAATATAGCCCATTTTAAAACTACTCTTGGTTTCTTTTCTGCAACAAGTTTTACAGTGAAGCCGCAGCAGCTGTCTATATCAATATTTTTAACTCCGCATAGCTGGTGAGCATACCTGCCCGGCCACGCCTACTAAAAGATTAGGTGTTAAAATTTATAACAAAGTATATATACAGGGTGTCCCAAAAAAAAGTTTATTTTTTATTTTTTAACTACTTTTGTTTTAGAGCATTTGACTCTTTCATTTTTTCAGGTTTTATTCTATGGTAATAGGAGTTTTATACCTGAAATTTTGAAGCCTTTATCTTAATCATGCCTTTCACAATTGAGCAGCGATCAAAAATAGTAAAGTTCTATTTGGAAACTAAATCACTGATCCAAACCCAAAGGGAATATCGCAAGCATTTTGGTGTAAAAGAAGCTCCATCTGTGACGTCAATCAAGAAAATTGTTCAAAAGTTTGAAGTGCATGGCACCTGCCACAACAGAAATAAAGGAAATTCTGGAAGGAGAGTGTCTGCTCGCACCGAATTAAACATTGATACTGTACGTGAATCGACTGTGAGTAGCCCAAAAAAATCAATACGGAGGCGTTCATCTGAACTTGGCTTGACAAAGTCCACCGTTCAAAGAATAATGAAGCAAGACCTCAACTTATATCCTTACAAACTGGAAATAAAGCAAACTTTGACTGATAGGGACAAAGAACAACGTTTTCAAATGTGCACATGGTTTAATGAAATGATGGAAAATGATGAACATTGGGTTGGCAAGATATGGTTTTCAGATGAGGCACATTTTCATCTGGATGGATCAGTAAACCGTCATAACTGCCGTATTTGGGGCACTGAACCTCCAAACGTTGTTACCACCAAATCACTGCACAGCAGGAAGTGCACAGCTTGGTGTGCGCTTAGCTCTGACGGAATCATCGGGCCTTACTGGTTTGAAGACAATGCTGAGAATGCGGTGACGGTTAATCAAGAAAACTATCGCCACGTCATCAAAAAGTTTACTGCTTGTCTTCGTCGTCGTCGCTTTGACTTGAAAAAATTATGGTTTCAGCAAGATGGGGCAACACCTCACACTGCAGTGGAAACACGAAAATTATTGTCTGAAAAATTTGAAGACAGGCTGATTTCCTTGAAAGCTTCCCACATCTGGGCTCCACACTCTCCTGACCTTAGCCCACTGGACTTTTTTCTGTGGGGCTACTCAAAAGATAATGTCTATAAAAATAAGCCTACCTCTATTTCCGAACTTAAACAAGAAATAACTACGTTCATGAGAGCCATTTCCGCTGACACATGCAAAGCAGTAATTCAGAATTTTGCTGTGAGAGTAAGGGAATGCCTTCTGCGCCATGGCGATCACATTGAGCATGTTATTTAAGCAGCATCATCAAAATATATGACTATTTTTAAACTCCAGTAACATCAGCTAAGTAAAATGGATAACGACGATTTTGATGGCAAACAAATCTCCAACACATTATTTATGCACGGTGAAACTTTCATTGCTTTATCTTTACAAGTTTTTGCGTTACAAAAATTTTAAAAATAAACTTTTTTGTGGGACACCCTGTACTTGCTCAATTGGGGACAAATTTAATTATTTTTGCCTCGGACAAAAACACAAAAATGAATTTTTCGAAAAAAATTTTAAACGAGTTTAAACGTAGTTATAAAATTATTGTTTAACCTTTCTAAAATTTTGCTGTGAAAATAGTCACGAAATTTTTCTGTCCTAGAATTAGATGCTGTTGAGGAAAGCATGCTTGTCCACTAAAAAAAAAAGCGGTGTTGCAAGTTCGATGTTTTTGTAAACCAGGAAAGACTAAATGATATGTTGTTGTTATTGTTGTTGATTGCTTCCTGAAAAAAGCATGGGTATGACGAGAGACCGTGATGAAGGTATGATGAGAAACCATGATGAAAGTATGATGAAAGACCGTGATGAAGTTATGATGTGAGACCATGATGAAGGTATGGTGAGAGACCACGATGAAGGTATGATGAGAGGGCATGGAGTCACAAGAGCCGGAAACTGCTTATGGTCTGGACCAGACGGACCAGGTCGTACAAAGAAATAAATTGCTAAAAATATGTGAAGTAGAGAGTCCAGAGCGTGGCTTGCAGAACAAGATGATAAGTTTCCCAAGAAGGTGTGACTGCAGGCACAACCCACATAATCTCAATTCTGGGGCAAAGAAGCATTCAAAAGAAGGCGGCTGAGTGTGTTGTAAAAAAGCGAAAAAAAGTGCAGTAAGCTTAATGTGGGAGTACAAGTTCTTTAGTAAGGAAACCAAAAGAAGTTGCCTTTCAATATACAGGGCAATGACAAATTTTTAAGTGGTGTTTGACCTTAGAAGAAATGCAAAAAGTGTTTTGTTAGGCTGTATGTTGTTGATTTCTTTGTCTCAACTTTCAGACTGCGTATGCATTGATATTGCAACACTGGTGAATTCTAAAATTTTAGAAAAGTTTAGAAAAACAGCCTTTTTCCCAAAGATCAGTGCGGTGCAGAAAAATAGTTTTGAAGTTGTTTACCACTTATCTTGGCTAAAAATTTTACTGGAATGCGATTGTATTCCTTGTACCTGTCAATGTGTTTCAATGATTTTGCAAAAGTATAGCAAACTAACTGGAAAATGCGTAATTCTAGCATACTTAATATTATTATTTCATGTTCGTAGCACCGCTGCCCCGAAACCTGGTGTAAAGGAAAAGCAAAAAATTTTCTCGAAGATCTGCGTTTGTAATTTGACCCGAATAATAAGAACGCTACAACTTATCTGGTTGCTGCGATGTTTATGTAAGAATATTGGTTTTAATATTCGTGGTAGAATATAATCTATCACTTACGTGCTGCTTTCAGAGGAATTATTGTTACTGGAGTTAAAAGTTCGACGAAGATGATAAGTGATGATTTTCTCAAATGCTATAAATGCTTGTTCTGTTTATTCGTTTTTTAAGTTTTAAGTATCGGTTGCTGTTACCATCAATCTTCAGGTTCAATATGTTTAAAGTTTTATTAATGGTTTTGTATGCAGTATGCTACGTTTTTGGATTATATCCTGACAAAGTTGGCAAGGTATTAAATAGCTAGTGTTGGCATTAAGGCCAACTGCACCAGTTGAGCATGACACTGATTGGTTCCAAGATTAGTTTGAAAACTATTTTTTCCTATAAATGAAACATTTTTGTACCATTTGTCTTATTTATAAACAAATTTAAATATTTCAAAAGAATTTATGATTGTTTACTTGATTTCTGAAAATTTTGATGTAGATGCAACAAAAATCAAAGTTTCAATGAACAACTATATATTTTTTTAATACTAGGTTGCAGGTAAGATAAAAAATTAATTTACAAAATGCTTAACACTAAATCTTAGTTGATCATAAAATTTAAAAGTATTCTATTGCAAGAATATGAGATCATCGGTTTGCAAAGACAAAGCTTTGAAACCCTTTATAACTTCATTTTGAGTAAACTTCAATTTAGCTTTGAAAAAATTGTTTTGGCAGACACCAGCATAGGTTGTGCACAAAGTTCATGACTTTAAAGCTCACAAGTAAGTTGAAGGTCAACATTTTACGATCGAGAATTTACAGCAAATTACATTTTGTAAAAAGATAAACACATTTGAATTATTTCATCCAAACAGTTTATTTATTAATTACAAATTAGTCGAACAATTTACTTACCAACTGAATGTTTCACCGTAAATTCAACATAAAAAAAATTAAATTTTAATTAACAACAAAATTTTGCTGACTAATTTTAACGACAGATAGTGCGCGCTGTTTTGATCAATTAAATTTCATGAGCAAACTTGGTATCCAAAAAACAACGATTGGTTTCTTTGCCACTAACTTCACTATTAAGATATGGTAAATCAAAGCAGTGAGCTTTGTCTTCACTTACGTCAAAACAATGCGCGATTTTATTGAATTGAAATCATGACAAACAGTTTGTTGTCACATGATTTCAAGGTTACACATGAGGTTTGAAAGCATACCGTATTATTGCAAGATTGTGAGCTTAATGCTACGCAGTAGGAATTTCTTAAACGCATAGAAACTTTAAATAATCCAATGCTGAAATATTGCACACTTTTGGAAAGTTTTTCTTCCAGTGATTTTAATTCCTTGCTTACTATTTATTAAATTTTTGATAATCAACTAAGCAGCTTATCACTTTACAACAACTTGACCAATTGTTATATTTGAATGATTCAGATTCATTTATTGAAGTTTATCATTCCTTCCTTGGGCTGAATCATCGCAACGGGTAGATCCATCAGCCACCAGTCTGCCATAGAGGTAGAAAAACTACGTTAAATGTCTTTCCCAAGAACTTAACAAGTGAATACAACCGGCTTTATCCCACACCAACTCATTTGTGGTGAGCGCCGAGCAAGAAAGCTACAAATACCATTTTAGAAAGTTTTTAGTATGACCAGGTAGAGATTTGAACCAGCACCCTCTAACCCAGTGATAGTCAAACTGTGGTACGAGTACCATTCGTGGCTGACCAGCTCTTTCTAGGTGATGCACTCGCAGCTTCCGAGACTCAGGCGCAGCTTGGTGACAAAGACAGAAGATCGAGTTGCTTCTCTAACCAGTTCATCACCTAGGCAGTACCATCTACGACGCGTTGTTGCGGCGAAATGTTGTGTAAAAGTTTCAATTTTGTCTGGTTAACTTGATTGCATCATAATATCATGATTCATAACAAAGCAACAATTTACTTATTGCCTACAATTTTCAAAGAAAATTAAACATGAAAAAGAAATTTGCTTTTTGTTATTAATTACCCGTAGATTTAAACAATCGATTTAAAGAAATAAAAATCACAACAACAGTTCAACATCAAATAATTTTGAAATAAATGTGATAAGATGAAAACATATCAACGCAACAACATGGGTTTACAGCTCTGTGTGGTGATTATTTTAAATGTTTAAACATTTACTTTTGGACAAAATGCAAATATGGTTTGTACATTAAGGACCACCTTAATTCATAATCGCACTAAGCACTTAGTTAATAAGCAAACATATAAACAAAAATATCATCACACCTTGCTTTTACAGGGATGATCTTTGTGACATCACAGTTTTTACGATATCGAAACAGCTCTAGACCTGCTGTGGCTAGTATCCCCAATTCAACGACTTGCATGAGTGGCCTCTTTTCTGTTTGACCCACTGAACGCAATCTCATTTCTGAGTTTTTTAAATTTTATCCATTTACTTTATTTGACTTCTCGTGAATGGGAGAATAAATATGGCAAATAAGAATAAAAAAGACTTCTCTTTGTCGAGATAAGCAGCTTTCATAGTTTTTCAGAATACTTGTATTATGCAGTATTGAGCACAAGCAGTAAATAGAGCAAATAGATTAAATTCCGCTTAGTATAAAGAGTTTACATTGCACTGTAAAAGCAAAAATAAACTTACCCGAATTTCTAAATTCACAAATCATAAAATCCATCAGAATTCTTCGTTTGTTTTCTTTTTCCACTAAAAACAAAGTTATTAAATACGTCTTGACATTATTGTCTAAATAGATTTTAATGCAGGAACTGTTGATTTTCATTGAAGCACCTTGTTAGTAATTTTACTGTTCACAATAACAAGTAAAAAAGATACAAACACAGTGACGGAAATGAGCAAAGGAAAAATATAATAAGTGAAAAAACAAGCATTATAAACAGATGAGTATTGGATCCAGGAAATATTGAATTAACTCAAAAATATTTTAGTCAATTCTTCTTGAAAAAAATTGTGTTTTTGGCATCAACAAAGCAAAAGAATAAAAGCCATTGTTGAGTTACTAAATGGTTTTTTATACTGTAAGTATAGTGCAATCTTTCATGTAAAGTTAAAATAGAAACTTCACCATAGAAGCTGGGAACAGATACGCTCAAACAAATATATCATGCATGTCAAATCATCATGCATTTCTAAGTAAAGCAAATACATATATACACAAAATATTCATCATTCCATCTAGTCTTGTATACATCTACCTACAACAAAATACGCACACAATACAACTAATCATTGATTTAAATATTTCTTGTCACACACATAAATTTATTTAGTGCTAAATATAGAGAGAAAACAGAAAAAAGATTAAAAAGTGGAATAAAATTGCACAAGAAAATATAAGACTATTTATGAAATCTTGATTGTACCTACCGTATTTTACGGACCATAAGGCGCGCTTTAAATTTCAATTTTTTTTCTCAAAAATTGATCGTGCGCCTTATGAGCCGGTGCACCTAATGTATGGATAAGGTAGTGTTTTATGCTTTATTGCCTACACTCAAAACCAATCCCGGGACTATTGTTTCATAAACAAACCGCCGTCTTACGCAATTTTTGTTGGTTTGGTCGTTTCTTTGAATAAAATACAATAATCATAAAAAATATTGAGTTTTTTGTTTAATGAGCTATATACGGTAACCCAATACTCCTTAAAAATCGTTGCGTCTTATAGCCCGGTGCGCCTTATGTATGAAAATAAACAATCCAAGCAATTTATTGACAGTGCGGCTTATAATCCGGTGCGCTTATGGTCCGTAAAATACAGTAATGAAAAAATTCGTCAGCAAAAACGATGCAGACAAAATAAAACTAAAAAAAGTAATCAAAACAAAAATAAAGAAGAAAATAAATAAAGAAATAACAGTAAAAGAAAGAAGCAAGAAAAAGCCAGTTTTTGCTTTTAATACAGTGTGATAGAAAGCCGTAATCAAGTATAGACCATAAAAGATAACTTTATATAGTCCTTGTTAAATCAAATAAATTTGGAAATGACTTTTTGTTCTTCGATTTGTTATTGTCTACGGTTAAAATTGGTTTGCTGTAACATTGTTGCTTGTGGCTAACAGAATGTTTAAGAAAGTATAAAATGTTGAGCAGCAGGTTAGTTTTATGATGGCCGTTATCACTTTTGTGTCCGTTTATCTGTTGTTCGATGCTATTTCTATTTTCTGCCATAGTTATTGCTTTGGAGCAAAGTAAACAGAAAGGGTATAAATCACATTAGAAGAAGTACATATAAAACTTCTTTGTTTTTAAATTTATAATTTCTAGATTCTGTAAAAATGTTATTGGTCTTCTGTGTGAGCAAAGCTGGTATCTGGGAGCATTATCGGAAAAAGTACCAGGGCATGGTTGAAGGAGTTTTGGAGGTAATTAAAGTTTGAAGTTGGGTGCTTGTCGGAAAGCGATTAAAGGATGAACAGAAAAAAGATGTTGCAGTTGAGCACCACTTCTTAAAAATAGGTTGTGACAATCCAAGTTATAAATTTTATGTGAGGATAATAGATTATGGCTAAAGGAGTTTGTTTACTGACTTGGCTTTGTGTTGAAATAACAAATTTCTGGAAATAGACCAAGATTTTTTGATTTTTTTGACTGATTTAGTATCCTAGCCTAATGTCAGAAGTTGTTTTTAAGTTGACAATAGTAATTCTCGGTCAATACTATCCTAGCAACGGTTGTAATGCTTGACCAAGTACAATCGACTTGAAGATATGAGGAATGGGGAGGTTTTAGGATGTGCATATCTGTGGATGCAGGTAGGTTTTTTGTGCAACGTAATAACCAGCTTGTTGTCTGGAGTTTTAATAATGATATTCAGAAAATTGATTTAATGGGAAAAAAATTCATTGTCAGTCGGATGTTAGGGTTAGCTAGGTTGAATTGTAAGCGGAAGGTATCAAGTGGTATTTTAGCATGAATCCAAAGCATGGAAAAGTCATCAGTACCGAGCAAGCAAAGAATTAGATATTGTATTGATTTTGCTAAAATATTTTTTTCAGGGGAGCCATAAAAACATCTGCGTATCAAGGTGTCATTGGAGTACCCATTGTGGTGCCTTTGTTTGGAAAATTGAAGTAGCTATGTTTCAGAATGAATTTGGTTTGCTGAAATATCAGCGATGTAGATTAGTTATTTGGCAGCCTGTTCTTTAACGCAGATGAGCCATTACAAATGTGAAATGTATGTGTAAAGAGAACAGACGTTCAAAGTAAGCAGCAGAGAGTTGTTGAGCAAGTTTGAAACATTTTTGAGCTTATTCAAAAAATTCATAATGTCTTGGATGAACAAATTAACATTTTCAACATATGGTTTTAAACAGAACTCGACCTATCGTGAAGTTTTTTGTGAGAGTCCATTTGTACGAAACAATCGGGCGTCCGGCCCTGTTTGAGCTTGTGTGTTTTGGGTAGGAGGTAAAATTGTCCTGCCTGAGGATCTTGTGGAATCAATTTCACCATTTTATCTTGATCAACTTTAGTAAAGAACTTTGTAAGTTTTTCAAGATTTTTTGAAAAGATCTGATGGATGTTGTGTGAGTTTTGGGTAAAATTGTTTATCTTGAATTGGCCTTTTCACCTCTCTAATGTAGCCTAGTCCTGCTTATTCCTAGCTGCAATGGCTCTGCCCTTATCATCGGGTTTGACAATAATGGTTTCATTACTTTGCAGTCTAATTCTTTGTCACGGGAGAAGTTTGCGATGCTTTTTCCTTTCCCAACTGTGAATTCTTTCTAAATGTTGTGTTTAAAGCACTCAGAATAAAAATCCACACGTAAAGAAGAGTCACTCCAAAGCTTTTCAAAACATCTGTAAGGAACTCTCAAAGTAAACACCTTTTAATTGTTTTCAGAATCGTCTGTTAGCCGCCTCTTCACCTCTCAGTAACGTGACTATTCAGGAGAGTGCATTGAAAAAAAGCTGTAAATCCCTATATTGCTTATGGACTCGTGGCACTACTGACTTATGGTGACGTCCTTGTGGCAAGCCATGATTCAAGTCTTTCTCTCAACTAATGTTTTGTGACTCAAGTTATTATGATGCCAACACTCACTCGCCATCATGTCACCTCAAGTTGATGAAGATTTGCTGAACAAGAAAACATTTCTTCTGTGCCTATGGTGGGTGAATTTTCATAATGACAGACCGTATAATACATGGCGTGTATTTCTGTTGATGATCGGCAGTCTTTGTGGTTCACAGCCGTACATCACGGTAAAGAGAACTGATTGATTTATTTAAACAACATTCTATTGCTTTTCCTGGAAAACATGAACATTTTGATAGCCTGTGAAAAGCTTTTCAAGCAAATGCGATTTTAGGAAGCTTGTGTACAGTATATGTCCATTTTTGACACGAGGCCAACCCCATGCACTGTTTCGATACGGGTAGAAAATGCTTAATCGACGCGATGGTGTAGTAGTTAGAGCGTCTACTTCGCAGTCGGAAGTCCTTGCGTTCATTCCTCTTGTGGAGTCATACCAAAAGACTTAAAAAAATGGTATCCACATCTTCCCTGCTAGGTGCCCGGCATTTCGAGGAGGTTGTGGAAAACAAGCCCGCAAGTTCTCTTGTTGTGTCGTTGGGCAAGGCACTTAACGGGACGCCCCCAATTTTATGTGGGAGATAGGTGGCCCAGATGCCTTGAATGCCCCACAGAAGGCAATGGCAAACCACTGCGATATCTTGCCAAGAAAACTTCATGAACATATGATTATATAGTAAATAGTTCATGAAGTCACTAGAAGTCGATGTCGACTTGACGGACAAAACAAAAAGAAAATGCTTGATAGAGAACTATTTGATACAACTTGCTCGAGTGGATATTTAGAACAGATACTAAGGTAATGTTGCTCAGAATGGACTCAATTCAGTTTTTGGGTCTGCTACAGAACTAATGTTTTATGACATCATTGTGACAAACGAAGAATCAAATCAAACTCCTTCCTTTCACTTTTTTGCGCCATGCACCAGGTTGAAATGTACGTCTGCGTTTTTGTTATTTTACCCGTTGTGTCACCACTGAAAATGGATTTGCAACAAAATTCTTTTCAATAATACATAGCTGTAGTTTTTAAAAGAATTGAAAGATTATACTCAGGTAAACATCTTTATCACACACAGTAATATCATAAATTTGCAAAAGCTCGTTAAAATTATTATTCTTATAGTGTAAAACTTCTATGTCAGATCAAAACTAGATCACAATGCCATGATCAGAACTTGTTTAATTTGTATTGTAAATGTTTATTTTTTAGTGAGAAGTATAATTTTGTCAATTTTGATTTTATCCATTTACTTCAATACAAAAAACAAACTATAAAGCATTCTTACTTTGATTGCGTTCAATGTCATAAGCAAGCCCACACACGAACTTTCTCACAATAATAAATCGGTCGGCATGTTGTCTCGTGTACAGAAATTGACGGAAACCTTCATCCGAAAGGCTGTTAAAAATGTGCCAAGCACAGAAATATTCGTGAATCATTTGATGAGAAAAATACAACAGCTTGTCTATATCAAGCACTTTGAACGTCATTCCTTTACGTCCAGGCATTGTGATAATTAAATCTTGGATTTCCTCTTTTGCAAGGCCTTCATCAGTTACCTGTTTCCATGTTAGAACAATTTGGTTGTTCATGAGTGTGTTGTATGCCAGACGAGCTAATTTAAAATGAACCTCGGAAAAATTTTTTGTTCGAATGTTCTTCGATCGTAGCAAGTTTTCGAGCACAGTAGCGAATATCCTGGTCATAGTTTTTGCTTCTCCAATTGTTTCTGTTGGTGTTAATTGAGATAAGACAAACATTTGTAACAGTAGAGGACATGTACAAAGGCTTTCCAGTTCCGGTCCTGCTATTCTCAAGTTATAGGAGAATTCGTCGTACCGAGCTCCAGACAAGAATCGCAGTAACACGCAGGTATCTTCTTGTGAGAGCCCTTCAAGCTGATAAACAGCGTCGGGACGCTGAGAATGATGGAGATTAAGAAGAGCATGAGGTCGAGAAGTAACAATTATTCGAACATTTGGCAAAAATATTTTCTTGAATAGACAAGCGATAATGGTGCTTACATTGAGACGAGCATCACGCGTTTCGTTTGGTGGTTGCTCATCTATATCGAACTGAGCTTGATCAAGTCCGTCAATCACCAACAGGCATTTCGATTGATTTTTGACAATCCAAGAAAACGCTATTTGGCATTTTTCATGTGAGAAGCCCAAGTTGACAAATTGCTTATCCAACAGCAATTCTTGAAGAGTCATTTTGTTTGTGTAATTGATTGAAGCAAAGTTAAGATGAAGCGACAATTCATAAGCTTGATTGTTAGCCAAACGCTTACTCAGTGTGGTCTTACCTACTCCAGGAGGCCCAACTAAACAAGCAAATCTGTTTGGATTATCAGGTGACACCAAATCATTAAACTGCACATCTTGGCCCCTTTGTTGTAAAAACGTGGGATCATTTCGTTTTTGATAAAACTCTTTGATTTCGAACATTTTTGGATGCACTACTGGAACTGCGTTGGAATTGGGTTTTGAATTCTGAGGAAGATAAGCTAGATGGTCAAGGTCAACTTCGTGTTCCCGGTTCATCTCTATCAACTGCTGAAGTTCGAGTATTACCTCTAAAACAAAATCAAAAGCTTGCGTTTAAAGTAATATAGCCAATTTTCTGAAACTGCCATCAATCACACAGTTACCAGATTAATGAATAAATGCTCTTCCAAAAAATATTACCAGTTGGTGGCATTGCATTATTTTTACCGTTTGCACAGATGTGGTGAATTGCACTAATGACTGCATTTAAACAGATCGAGGCTGAAAAGTGTCTATTAGGAAAAAAAACACTATAAATACCATGCTTTATATATTTTGACCATTACCTAAATTTGACGTCAGCCTTGCACTCGGTTATCTCAAAAATAATCAAACTAGCTATATTACAAGTATAATAGAAACTAACAACAAACAAACAAAAATTTATCGAATAGTTACCGTTGTGTGACAAGTTGTTTGGTTCGTTAGTTGCTGCAGGGCTAAGTCGGTGATCAACTGAAATAATCAATTATTTCAAATTGAGTTTTTCGTCGTTGCAGACAAATCAAAGTTTTACTTGGATTAAATATGAATACTGAGAAAACGGATACATCATTATTTTACCAAAACAAGGTATTATTAATTGTAGTAAATTGTAGTAAGCCGTAGTAAATTGTAGTAAGTCATGTCACAATCATATTCTGAAATATATCTGTGACAAACCCACAACTCACCTCTGTAATTATATTGATTCATTTTCATTGTGCAGTTGATAGTACGATTATCAACAACACCTAAACAAAACACTGCAACATTTAAAATGTTTCAGTAAAGGGTACATTTTCTCCTCCACATTGTTTAGTTAGCCTATATATCCGATTCATACCTTTAATACTTTTATGTAAATTTTAAACGTTTTCGGCACACCGCATGGCCCTCCTCGGAGATCAAAAATACACTGCTAAATTAAGAAATCACGCTAGTAAATAGGTATGTATCCGAAAAAATAAAATTTTATCCCAAAATCACAGGCGCGATGGCGTAGTGGTTAGAGCGTCCGATTCGCAGTCGATAGATCTGGGATTCATTCCCAAAGTCGAGTCATAACAGAAGACTTCAAATAATGGTATTCACAGCTTCCCTGCTTGGCGCTTAGCAAAAGGGATGGTGTGGAGAACAGGCCGGCAAGCTTGCTTGCTGTGTCCTTGGGCAAGACACTTAACGGGATACCTCCATCTTTACGTGGCAGGCAGGTAGTCAACGAGCTCGAAGAGGAGATGGTCGCCGCTAAGCTCTCACAAGTTCACTCCAAGGGTGTGAGAAAGAGGAAAAGCTGCCTCTGCTCTCAGATCCCTCCGACGACTCTGATGAGTCGTCGGATAACTCTACTTGACCTCAAAAGCACACAAACACGCTAACAGAACAATTTGCGATGTAAAACGTACCAGCAAATGAAATCTTATGGAAAGATTAATGACATAAAACGCAAGAACAAAGCAAAAGCACGGATGACAAACAAGCCATGAATTAATACACATTAAGCAAAAAAGGAACTACCATCGACATACCATTATGTGTTAAACTTTGGTTGAATTCTCTTAATCAGTAATGTTTCTTACATTTTTGCTATGTGATTATTATTGTATTTTGCAAGTATTTTATAGGAACCAAAGTAAAGGTCACTTCTAGATGAGCACGAATCAATATGTTATGTAATAGCAATTTTTTCATTTTTGAATGTAAATATTCCTGAGCTCCAGCGACTAAGTGGCGAGAAGTCATACCAATGCATATGTAAATTTGTAGAACACTTTACTGTAGACGCAAAGGCTTTAAGATTATTACATTCTATTTGGAAATACGTTGCAGATTTTACAGTTTTATAATAAATACCTAAATTGATATCAAATTTTCTTCTAATTAATTTTGCTAGATTACAGTCAAATATATATGATGGATTTCCAAAATACGGATCGCTAATTCGGTGTAATAAATTCTCGTCGTCATTTATCCTCGGTTTTTGTTTGACCATATTTTCAAATTTTTTCAAAGTAAGAGCAACAAGATCAAAAAAGTGATCAACTATTTTACAAAAACATTCTGCATAGATTTTGTTTGCTAAATCTGTATTAATGTGTAGTATTTTTCTCTTAACTCTTTGCTTTAGGCTTAAAAAATAGGTTTTTTGCTTAAGACAGTTTCTTTTTCCTGAATGTGTTTTAATTCATGGCTGGTTTGTAATCGGTGCGTTTGTTTTTTTCTGGCTTTTTACGTCCTTAATCGTTCTATTAGCGCGTTTATGTGCTTTTGGGGTACAGCTACTAATTTTGTGGATACGTATTCATTTGCGCGTGCAATTTCTAAACTGAGCAGTGTATTTTTATTGTTTGAAGAGGGACATGTGGTGTGCCAAAAACGTTTGAAATTAAAATAAAAATGTTGCTGTATATCCTAACAAATTCATGTAAAACGTTATTTGGCAGCGAGTCGCAAAACTAATTATTTAAAAATACCACAGCTTTTACATATCAAATAGCAGATTGTTATTTTCTGACCGAAAGATTAATTTCAGGCCAGCGACATTTACTTAATTCAAATAAAAAGCCTGAGACAATGATGAAATCGTACCAAAGTATTGTTGAAATGCTTGTGGTGGTGTGGTCAAGTTCAAAGAACCGAGACGTTGTTCATTGAGTTGCTCTTGAGAGGCCGGGTTAGGCACGTTGGCAGCAGAAGAAAATCCAGTTGACATGACGATTGAATAAAGTATCTTTGAATAACCAAAAACTTAGTTGCTACAATTAGGTACGCAACTAAATATGTTACTAACAAGTATTGTCCCCAAGATGCAAGGATTCTAGCAATTACAACCAATAATCTCCAGTGGCGTTAGCTTTAATAGCGAAAGTTGCTGCTTTGTCAGAAGCATAACGTCTCTCTGCAAACTACAAGCAAAACTTTAATATAAGAGTTATGAGAAAGTCATCGCAAAAATTATGCCTAAAAATTCCTTATTGCCTCGCCAACATGGATTAAATCATTATGCGATTTTCAGCATTGATAACAGTTTTATATATCTCCTGTAAAAACTTTTCGTCTTGATTTTACACTCAATATTTTTGTGAAAAAAAGAAAACAAATTCTTTCAAAGAAACGTTGATTATGACGTCATCACACCTCTAAGGGAAAGCGCTATTTTGCAAATCAAACAGTCACTCGTTTTTCTTTGAGCAAAAATCTCTTCTTCTAACAAAAAATCTAAATTAAAAAAAATCACTTTTGTGAATGATTTTATAATCACCTCTTGTCCTATTCACGACACTTTTCCCCGAGTGATGATTAACGTGCCAAAAGGGTGCTTATTCAAGGATGTCAGCTCTATCTTTGCAAAAATTTTACTATCTAAAGTTTTATATTGTATTTTTTGATGCCAATCTATCACATTTACCAATCAAGGCAACCTAAATTAAAAATTCTTAACCACGCTCCAAAAAAAGACTATACTTCTTTCCCAAAAAGTTTGTTTCACGCTGCTACAGATATCGTAAGCTTTTATGTCAGTTGCTTATTGCATCGTAAACCGTAATGATTGCACCTGTCAACCAACGAATTTATGCTGTGTGAATGCGCTGTGATCAAGTGTATGAGATTAAAAATACGTACGGCTTATCAGCTCAAGACCAAAAGGGACTCTAAATAAAGACACGATAAACTGATTCAACTACATCAATGGCAATTTATAATCCGGGTACAGCCTGGGTTGGTAAAAGAGAGAACCTGCGGTTCTAGTTATGGTGAACAATCACCAAATAACAGCAAAAACGACTCAAATATTAAATGATCTCGGTCTGAAAACTCATCTTCCCTCCAAGCACATAAATGCTCACGTGGTCTTTCTTGTCCTATCGAGTTTTGGCAACACAAATTCAAATTTAACTTTAGCGACCATAATTTCGGTTTCAAGATGTATTTTTAAAATTTGTAGCAGAGTACGCCGAAAACGATTTTTTTTTTGACATCAAAAAAGTGATAGCTCTTAACTGCTTAGCTTCATGAAAACATGCTTTGAATTGATTGTAAGTGGTTGCCCTTAGCAACGGCCGTGCAATCGCGTCGTAATGATCACAAAAAGTTCAAATTCAATATTTGCAATCACTTTTCACATAAACTTTTTTTTTGTTTGTCATATTTATCCTCCATTCACGAGAAAGCGAATTGTATCGCTATATTTGGGACGGGACGTCCGCACTCGCTTGGGAGTTGCCATTTTAGAAGTGTGTGGGCCTCCTGTTTTCTACACAAAGGCAGGGGCGTTACGTTAAGTGCCTTGCTCAAGGACACAACAAGCGAACCTGATGGCTTGTTCTCCACAATCTCTCCAAATACCGAACGCCATGCAGGGAAGCTGTGGATACTAATTTTTTAATTTTTTTGAAATGACTCGACAAGGGGATTGAACCAAGGTCTACCGAATGCGAAGCGGACGCTCTAACCACTACGGTAGCTGGAATACTCAAATTGGTTTCAAAATGCTCAGAAGCATCAAGTTTACGTAAACTTCAAAACAGTTTTGACGTACAACCAACAGCATTCAAAGATTAAATTACAAAATGCAGTTTTCTTTTATATGAAGAAAACAAAATCTATCACAACATAAGCTAAAGAAATATAGTACTGTAAACGTAGTTCATTGTACTGTTTGTTCAGTTTACGCATCAAATACTTTTTGTTTTTTTAGTGTTACTCCCACTTCAATTTCCATCCTTTGAATTAAGACCATGCCGGTAATATTTTGATCAGTGGTTTTTAAAATGTTTTATCTAATGCTAGCCGACTCTGCCTGCGGCGTCCGCATCAGGGTTCTCCTCAGCAGTGTCGAGGTTAAGAATATCGGTTCAACCGGCTACGCCGGCTTCCCCCAATGAATAATTGTGTGAACAATCATGAAAATGTAATGTTTTTTAACATAGCAAATTCTCGAATGAAAATCAAAGGTACCGGTTTTTGAAAAATAATCGAATAAACAAAACATTACGGAAGATTGTGCACAGCCGTTATGTTTTCCCCAAAGTTTTGAAGTCCCTAGGAAAATTCCGTTTGCTCTGTTTCCATCATAGGCGCGCTTAGGGATCGGACTTGCTCACAATTATACCAGCCATTAAGCTAACAAATTTTATTTGTTCATTTAATGAAGTGCGTCGATGTATAAATTTAAAGTCGTGGAAGGGCGCCACAGTAATTGTTGTGTGTTTTTAGGAATAAGCTTTTAAATATTAGGCGTACTATTTATGACGTTCTTTTAAATGCAGGCTTATTTGTATGCAGGCTTATTTGTATGACCTTAAGCCTCTGGCTGCGGGTACGCTGCTTGGTCCTGGCATAAGCGCGGCAAGGACAAATCAACCCAAAATCAAGCACTCACACTTAAGTGATTACTGGGGCAAGATTTTTCAATAAAGTCAATTTTTCGGTAGCAAGCTTGTGCGGGGTGGTTTTGTAAAAGTTCTTGATAAAAAGAGTAAGTTTAATATTCTTTTGATAGGTTAATAAAAAGTTAATTTTTTACCGTCAGTTTGATTTTTTTAAGGTAGTAAAGTCAATTTTTTTGCTGTACAGTTTCTCGCTACAAACGCTTTCTTATTGAAACTTAGTGAAACACGGTGAAGCACCAAAAAGCATTAGGCAGGGCCGTTGAGAGAACAGTCCGGGCCCGGTACCAACATTAATTGTGGGCCCCCTTTAACAAGGATATGACAATCTGGAGCCAAGACCGTTGACCAGGGGATGCTCCCAGAGAAGAATCGTGGTTGAAATTACCTGAACCGCGAGGCGAAGCATCGCTGACCCGACGATTAGCAGGCGTTGACCTTTTTTTTTGGAGATCAACACCTGAAGTACTTGCTGACTGTGGTCTGCAAAGCAATGAAAAACTTATCAGCTGGTCTAAACACCCATTTTCCACCACTTTTGTAGCTGTTTTGACAGTGGGACCTTTTTTCTTTGGCGTTCAATAACAGCCTTGACCCCCTGGAAAAACCTGGGTCTGGGTACTCTGTACCCCTTTTCCCCTCTCTCAACGGCCCTGGCGTTAGGCAGCAGATACCAATTACTAATCCCACATACTTCACTAACGTTATTGAGGAGCACTAACACTGATTTTGTTCTAAGGGTAACCAAGGTATTTTTGTCTGCTGATATTTCTTTGTAGAAGCTTAACAATATGCATATCAAACACCTATTTTATTGCATTGGTTACAGTTTGCCATCTGAAATTACTTTCTGTAGTAGAAAAACAATACTTGCAATTAAGGGCAGATGAGTTACAGTGGATAAGAAAGTTTGTACATGACAAGCAAACTTTTCTGGTTGTTGACGAGAGCACTCTGTCTGACATACGAGGTGTGTCCGAAAAGTAACGAGACTGGTGTTATAAAAACTGTATTGAAAAGTATTGAAATATACCAAAGTCATATTCCTTCAAAGTATTTTCCTTCCACTTTGAAACACTTGTGCATTCGCCTTTTCCAGGATTCAATACACTCTTGGAAGGCATTTTCTGGGATCTTTTTGAGCTCCGTCGTCGCGGCCATTTTGATGGAACCGATGTCAGAAAAATGGGTTCTCTTCAGAACAGATTTGATCTTGGGGAAGAGGAAAAAGTCACAGGGGGCCAGATCGGGAGAATATGGGGGGTATTCCAAAATTGCAATGTTTCTTTCGAAAAACTGACCAATACTCAGGGTTGTGTGATCAGGAGCGTTATCGTGATGGAGCGTCCATGCATGAGCTTCCCAAAAAGGTCTGCCTCTTGTCACGCACTGTTTCATAAGGCTCAGAAGAATGTCTTTATAGACGGTTTGGTTCACTGTTTGGCCTTGGGGTAGGAATTCGAAATGAACGATGTCTTAAAGACATTCTTCGGCGCCTTATGAGACAGTGCGTGACAAGAGACGGAGCCTTTGGGAAGCCCACGCATGGACGCTCCATCACGATAACGCTCCTGATCACGCAGCCCTGAGTATTGGTCAGTTTATTGCAGAAAGGAACATTGCAATTTTGGAATACCCCCCATATTCTCCCGATCTGGCCCCCTGTGACTTTTTCCTTTTCCCAAGATCAAATCTGTTCTGAAGAGAACCCATTTTTCTGACACCGATTCCATCAAAATGGCCGCGACGACAGAGCTCAAAAAGATCCCAGAAAATGCCTTCCAAAGGGGTATTGAATCCTGGAAAAGGCGAATGGACAAGTGTTTCAAAGTGGAAGGAGATTACTTTGAAGGAATTTGACTTTGGTATATTTCAATATTTTTCAATACAGTTTTTATAACACCAGTCTCGTTACTTTTCGGACACACCTCGTACAGTATTAAATATTCTTGTTGGAAGCCTTGAAACACCTTACCTCAGTTGCTTGTATCACTGTCAATCTCTGCGATGTACGCCAAACAGCAACAGCATTGCTCAAGCAGTTAACGATGCTGCCAGATCTCCTGGAATTAAGAGAAGCTCTTTCTGTCTTTTATTGTTTGATGCTGCAAAATATGTTGTGGTGCAGGTACAATACTAAAATCTTTATATCCAGAGCTGTTTCATGTGACATGTGTAGCACATCTATCGCACAACTGTGCTATGAAAGTCAGATCTCACCTTGAAGATGTTGATCAACTAATCTCAAAAGTCAAATTAGTAACAGTAAAGAACAAAATCAGACGTGCCAAATTTGCTACAATTGGTCGCTCGCTTCAGCCTGTTGTTACAAGATGGAGAAGCTGGTTAAATAATTTCTTATATTACGCAAAAATTTTACCTGAAATGAAAGCGATAGTGGAAAGTTTTGAAGGATCTGGTATTTCAATATCTCAAGCAAAAAGTTAGCTTGCAATCTACTGGGTTAGCTACTCAACTTTTTAAAACCAAATACCAACATGAATGTCTAGTTAAGCTTAAAAAAGCGATGATAAGTGCTTAGTACGTCAACAAAGAAGCAATGCATGCAATCAACGAGCTTGACATCGGAGAAGGCACTTGAGCATTAACCGCTACATTTAAATAAAATGTAAAATAGTGACATTTCTGAAATAATGAACATGAAAGACCAGACATTTCACCGACTGTTTACATTTAATTCCACATTCTCAGCCCACAGATGCTTCTGTAGAAAGAAGTTTTATCATGGTGCGAAAACTGTTAGCCAACGACAGAAACTGTAAGGTGGAAAATGTAAAACAGCCCATGATTTTACATTTTAATTGTCTGGGGATTGCCGAGTTGACTGCTTATATAAGGCGTGCGTATTGCAAGTTTTGTTGAGGATTTGTTTGTTTTCGTTGATCAAATGTTCGTTTTAATAAAAAACTCAAGAAAAATTAATTCATTGAGTTAAAGTTTTGTTAGGTCAGCAAAGCAAATTTTTTTGAATTTTCGGTCAATAAAAGCTTGCTCTAGTTATAAAAATAGGCAATCCATTGACCAGATTTTTGTGCTGAAGGTGCGGATAATTTTTGTGATTTCTGCAAGATTTTACGTGCAAAGTCGCCAATTAGTTCGACATTGCTGCATTTAATAAATATGCCTTTGAGATTAAGATTGGTCAGGCTTGTGACACTACTGTACAAAAGTAATCATCTTACCAATGCACTGCTGAAGAAGTAGGTTTTTTGACCTATCGGTAGTTTATACTGTACTGTGTCTTTGTTCTTTACCAGGCTGTATATCAGTTTTTTCTTTTTGAAATGATACTGCATACCAACTTCAAGCGTAGCTGAATATTAAAAAAAGAATTTGTTGTTGCATTGTCAATTCAATCTAAATTGTTATAGAATTTGTTTTATTGATAGCACCTTTTTAATATTTTCTGAGAAGGATTTTATCGCGTTTCTACGATTAGTACTTTTTGAGAAAATAAAGAAAAAAAATTGTGTAATCCAATGTCAACTGAGACCTTATCTTACATTCCAAAGACATAAAATTTTTGCAAGTTGGTAGATAGAGTGCTGGCTTTCATTTGAAGAATAAGTTGCTTTCCAACGTCAAGGAATGCAAATTTTTAAAAATAATCTTTGATTACGACGTCATCATGACGTCAACAAACCCCTGGTGACATTCTTCTCGGGGCGGCGATCAATTCTGCCAAGTTTGTTTTTGTAGGCCGAGTAGTTTTGGAGGAGTGAAAACGCACGTACAGAAAGAACTTGCCTTAGATTCAGATGAAGTGACACTGAATCAATCAAAATTTTTATTAATGATGCAGATGCTGTAATTTCATATCATTTTCGTAACTTCAGATGTATTGCGGTTGTAAGCGCCAAATTAAACTAAACTAAAAGTTCCTTATACAGAATTCGAACCCTTTTCCACAAATCTTGTATCAACAAATCGAAAACTATCTATGCAGTAAAATTAATCACTTGCCCGAAGATAAGCTCGCTTTGTTTTCCTTCGCTTTAGTTTGCACACGTTTTCAACTGTTTCAACGGCCTTTGTTAAAATTAGTTTTTTGGTTGATTGAGTTGAGCAACATTCAATTGGAAGTAGTGCGAAGTCAAGTTATGTGGTTGTTAGTTGACGCTGGTGTGATGAAATAAAAGCCAATTTCCCTAAGTGACAGCCGGAATTGCCGGTAAGTGAATTCAACGTTAAATCCTTCGTAATTGTATCATATTTAATTTGTGCTGAAAATTGTATATTTTATTTTAAAAACAGTACAAGTTCGGACAAAATAAAAAACAGAACAACAATAAATCCGTGTGAGGCCTCCAAAAGTCACATCAAATTCCTATAGCCGCCACAAAATTCAAACGGCGGCTATAGCGGTGTCACTTTATAGCCATGAGCAGTTCAATAATAAACGTCATTATTATTTTTTTAACAAAGTAACTTCAGTGACTTAGTTTTGCATTTTACAGAAAGTACAGGTTTAGGTATAATATATTAAAGAGATAAAAATGCTGCGGCGGGGCTAAGATGCTAAAGAAAAATTGTTTTGCAAAGCGGTTATATGTTCAAAAGTACGAAAGAATTTTCAGTTGGAGTCTTACCAACTAAAATACACGTGATAGAGCGTTTGCTGCATAAAGATGATTTTTTGCCAACGACAGGCAAGAAATGTTGCCTTTAAATAGGATGGTGGATTGCTTCAATCCAGTGGTAGGAATGAGGCAATGGTGCAATATTTACCATCTACACCCCTTAGCGATTACCAAGCAATCAAACAAACTATTTAAGAAATTAATACGTTAGATAGGCGGTCTAAAAAAACAAATTGAAAACTTTTTCCTCAAAGAATAAGCATTCATTTTTGATTGGCAACCTTTTTGACATTTTTTATCATTACCGGACCAGATGAAGAGAATCGGAGAAGCAGCATTAACTGCGGATGACAATAAAAACAGAATAAACTACAGCAAAATGCTCGGAGTTAGTTGACAGTTTAACTTCTCAGATGTTGATTATAGCCGCTGAGGCAATTCATCCCTGAAATAAGACGTATCAGCTAGTGTTTCACCTTCAGCTGTTGTGGTTTGTACAAGCTCAACGACTTTGTTTAAAGCCGAGTCTACATCATCTGCAGGCACATCAACAATCACTTCTGTGATGGAATTATGAGATGTTGCTACTACTGTCGAGAATGGCCAAATTTAGCAAAACTTTGTAAAAGATATCGAGTATCTGACCACGCTGGCACTGCTCTCGCGAATAGCGCTACTTCAGATGGTGGATTTGTGCAAGGTTGAGACAAGTCTTACGTTATTGATACAAACAAATTAAGAAGGCAAAGAAACAGATTCAGAAAGCTAGTTCAAACAGAAAAAGAAATATTTTTTCAAGCTGTGAAGGGAATATATCTAGATGGTCGACAAGACGCATTCAGGTTTCAATAGAAGCAGCTAATTTTAAAACGTACATATCAACGTCGTTGGAAGAGCATTTAGTCTTGGAAGGAGAGCAAAAAGCTATTATTTTGCTCATTTTAGCCCTTCCAATAGCAAAAAGCTATTCATACACATTTGTACAGCATTATTTAAGGCAGTGGCTCTCAAACTGCGAGATGAATGTGACCCATAATCTACACAAATTGCTGTCCTTATGCTCCAGAGATTTTGAATTGGTCTGCCATCTTCAATCGTAAAATTACGCTCTTCTAAGGTTGTAACACATCTTTCCTGTTTTCGTCCAACATGCAACTAAATGCTTTGTTCTTTATACATTTTTCGCCAATCAAGTTAAACTTTTGCAATTTGATTCTTGAATAACATCAACAGTTACAACAGTGTATTATAAACACTATTGTGAAAATACAATCGATTATGAATGTCAGAAGAAAGAAGAAAAAGAATCTACGATCAGAGTTCTTTTGACGCAATAAAACCTAGAATTATTGACACAAAACCAAATTATCTCGCTACGCCCTTGGAGAATTGAAACAACGCTGCAGGACGTCGCGACGTACAGTTTGAGAACCACTGATCTAAGGCGCTGAGCAAAAGCTTTTGTTTATCGGCAGTGATGGCAGCCCATGCTAGTGGTTTTATTGCCTGTTTGGTAGGGCTGTCAAATGGACCATTGCAATGGGTTGTTTGTTTGTTTCGTTGAGTTACCTCTCAGACATTTGTCGTCTATTTCGGATAGAAGATGGAAACACTAAGTCTTAGACAGCTTTGCTGGTCCACTTGGTAAGAAGGATCTGTATCAGATTTGCAGGTACAAAACTTCAAATGTATGACAAATCAAAATTTTCCGACTCTTTTCGAAAAAAAGTGTTAATGATTTAAGCAGTAACCAATAGTTTGCATAAAAAATATGCTTGGTTGTAATTTCTAATAGACCTGATAGCGCTTTAAGTTTGCTTGAGATTCGCTCAATAACCTCGTTCTTGCTGGCTCACACTTGGTTCTCGAATACTTCAAGTACATATTTCTATGACCACATGTTCAAAAAGCCTTTCAATCTCGATTGAATTTTGCATTTTTTTGCTAATCTCGATCATGGTCTGAAATCCAACATAAGTGCCAGGTTTGTAACAATTATTTTAAGATGGCAGATCAAATTCAATCCTTTCCCAATGAATAGGTTGCATCAAACGGAATGGAAGTACAACAATGTACTTGGCGATCCAGAAAATATAGTTTTTGCAATGCTCTATAATAGTGACGAATCCTTGCGAGGGATTGATGTTATACAGTGAAATCTTAAAACGAAATGTACTTCCTAACCACCATAAACCTAAAGCAAGAGTGGCACAAGCTAGCAGAAGCTACCATCTCGCAATTCGGAAATTTATATTGATAAAATTGTACTTGAAAGCCAAAACCTAATATCAGCAAGTCAATCTTGACAATTTGAATTTTTAACATTTCCAGCAATCAGGCGTTTGTATAACGGCACGGTTGAAAAAATCAGAGCTTACTTGCTGGTGCTAAAGCAACCTTGCCGTAAGCAAAAAAATGGAAGGCATTGCAAAAATTGATGACTGCAACTGCAGCCTGTGTGGCAGGGCATGAACAAGGAGATGGCATGACTAGGCATTGATTACGCAAAGTAATGAAAAAATACGAAACAGAAAAGGAATTTATCAGTGGCCATCCACGCTTTTACAACGATTATGTTGCGGTTTAACTGAGGTACCTTTCTATCTAATTGCGTTCTTTTTCCAAATATCGAGATTTACTGCATATAAAGAAGATAGTTTGAACTATTAGCGTAACAGCATTACGTCATTGATGCTCATTTACTCGCCCAGAGATGTGCGTGACAACTTCATAATAAAAAATTATTACAATATTACTTAGGATATGCATGCTATAATGCAAATTAAGTTTGTTGTGTGAACGCGGCTTTGCAGCTTTTAGTTTATGATAGGCTTTGTTTTCTTCATATAAAAGAAAACTGAATTTTATGATTAAACCTTTCTAAATCATATTGAATCGGAAAATGTAGTCCCGGTACGAGCGATAATGGCCAAATTTAAGCATAAATTAATTGAAATCAGTTTCTTGCTAATATCATGAATTCTGTTGGTAGTATGTCAAAACTGTTTTAAAGAACGAACGTAAACTTGACCCTTCTGAGCATTTTAAAACTAATTTGAGTATTCTGACTAGTCTATGTGAAAAGTGATTGCAAATTTATTAAATTTGGACTTTTTGTGATCATCATGATGCGACCGCATGGTCGTTGCTAAGGGCAACCACTGATAATCAATTCAGAGCATGTTTTCATAAAGCTAAGCAGGATTTACCTTCTATCATTTTTTTGGTGTCAAAAAAGAGTCGTTTTCGACCCACCGTAATAATCCGTGAATATGCTTAAAGATCAGTTTAACACAAAATTTTTTGTTTCCATAATTGCGACATGTTATTCCAAAGATAAAAATTTACATAAGATTGGAACCTGACATATTAATTTCAACACTGGACTTAATTGCTAGTTTAACAAGTCTGTATTTAACCACTTAACTTGTCACCTACACTAACAACATGTTTTTAATAAAAAGTAGTTAAAGATAAATATAATTCAAAGCTGTTTGTTTTTCAAGTTTTTATTGCTCTTTTTAAGTCGAAAAAAACTTTTACAGATAAAAAAATGCAAAAAACTGTTAAAAAAATCAAAATTAAAAGCACTTGATGATATTTATGACTTAAGCCAACCCAGAGTGCAGTATTTGGGTACGTTTATCGGTTTAATAAGTAGAAATATAAACAGCAGCAGTTGTAATTATTGTTTCTTGCAATCTCACAAAAATGGCATTGTAATTTTTGAGCAATTAAAAATGAGCAGGTGCTGTTGAAGTATTTGCAATCATCGAGAGTAAAAAAGTATTATCAGATTACGCGAAGCAACATGACAAAGATTCACACAAAGAAGCTTTGCCAGAATTACTCATTATAGCTAAATTAAAGTACTTTTGCATTTGCTAAGTTCAATAGTGTTTTCGTGTAAAAAAGCGATTAAATTTCTACAACTCGTAAAATTTATTGAAACATACCACTATTTTGTCTGCGAATTCGCTAGCTTCATTAAAGTGGTAAACGCTAATCACAAATAACACAAATCGATTTGTACTCTCTGTTTTCTTCCTCTCTTCTGCGCAATATTTTCACCTAACAAATTTGTGGTTGTTTTTTTTAATGAACTAATGCGGTTGCTTTTGCCTTTAGGAAATGGAAAAGCAATTATCATGATATTTTTAGAGTGGTAAGTTTATAAGCACTACAGATGGATGACGTCCAACGCATAATTTGTAAAGGAACAACAACATGAAACTATGCAGAATATTGAAAAAATTTGGCTGCTATTCTTGCACGAAAGCAGAATGCACATCTCAAGCCACATCTCGCATTTGCCTTCATTACATCTCACCTGAACAATTGAAATCTATTTTTTCAATTTCAAGTTGGCAAACTATTATCGCCATTGTGAAGGCCGTTTTACTATTACAGTGATTGACACTTTTGCTATAGATTCTTTGAAGAAGCGGATAATGGCTCGTTCTTCAAACAAGGGCGTAGCCAGACAAAAATTGAGAGGGGACCAAATTTTGCGACTTTTAATGTGACGTCTTTTACTTATAACGGCATTTTGCCTTTCGTGAACTACGCTCGTCGCTACTATAAAAATTTCTGTACAAAACTGAGAAAGTGTGAATGCGTGTTCACTGATCTAATGTAGTTTTATCAAGAACTGCTTTAATAGTTCAACTTCAATTGTGACGTATAACGCACTATTTAAGGAATTTCAAGGAAACCACTCCCACTGGTAGGTTGAACGTTCTGATAAAAGAAGCGATCTCTATGTAGTAGTCAGCATCGCAATAAAACACGAAAGCGCTCAGCGGGACGTTTATTTCTTGCAATCACCATAACTTCGATTATCAATTCATCACTCGACTGCGACATAGAAAAGAAACTTCGGCGATATTTAGTGTGTAAAACGTACACATCTTGTTTGATAACATTTGAAAGTTTAAAAACTTAAAAAGTCACGCCCGACCCACTCCCTCCCCATCCCCTGGTTAAAAGTCAACAATAAACTCTAATGTACCTGCAGAGGCGCAAAAAATTTTATGCTTTTATTTTTTTGATACTGTTTTGTAATTTGACTTAAAATTCAGGGGGTCATGGCCTCTTTGGTCCCCCCTGGCTACGCCTATGTCTTCAAATCTGCAATAACCGTGTAAGAAATCTGCTTTTCGAGCAGTGGTGGCCCGCTTTCTCTCAAATTTTTTTGATTAAATTCATGACGTGACCGCAGACAAAAACAACAGATTTATAGGATCACGTGGATAAGTTAAGGTGACGGTAACGGTTTCGAGCTCTTTATGAGACCGACCGGTAGTAGATTATCATAGGTTTTGTGTCGGTTTAGGTCTGCGTTAGACTTTTTGTTCAGTTTTTGCATGGCACGTCAGTGTTTTCAATATTATCTCGATTTCACACTTAAATTCTTTATAAAATCAAAATACTTGTCAAGTAAACTACACAAGTAGCAGGTACGAAAACAAGAGTTTAATGATATGGATCACTACAAGCGGTATCAGCGGCGGAAGGGTCGATAACAATAGCGGCTTTGTGATGAGGCAAGAACGCATAGCAAACCAGAGTTTTGAAAGAGCGGGTCCTACACAGCGACGAATCTTTGCTTGTATCTTATCAACAGTTTGATGCTGAGATCTTGGATTAACAATAAATGAACATATTTACTAATTTTACAACAATATTTGAAGTTAACAAAGGCGCAATAGCAATTCATTGCGTAATATATCTAGCAAATACAAAGCAGGTTTTTAGGCTTCTGTAAATAGTAAATATACAGGGTTTTAGCATACATGACAACAATAATGTAAGCTTACTAAATCAAAACCAAAGAATTAACGATTGTTTAAGTGTTGATTATTATTGATGATCAAATGCATAAATGGCATGCTGGTGGAGAAGATTGAACTGATGCGCAGATCAATTGATTATATTAACACGTTGACTGCCTCGTGACATGCCGGTGTGTCAGAGCGCAATGGTTAATCATTGCTTTTAAAACATCTGCGCTTTTAGATAGAACTGCGTTCTCATTGCATTCGGCACGTCAGTTAGGCAAATTTGCTTTTGAACACATTTTGCATTCAGAAAAAATTTTACAAAAATTGTAAAAGCAAGAAAGGAATAACCATTGCAAAAATGAATACCACTCTACTTGAATTTTTAATTACCAAGGCACCTCTGTCATGGGAGCGAAAACAGAAAAAAAGCACATCCGCAGTCAACACGTATTTATTCAAATCGATGTCGACTATAAATTATGTTCGGTGATGTAAATGTATGATGGTAATAACAAAATAATAATGATACAAATAGGCGTCTGACAGTTGTAAAAACAAACATCTGACTAAATTAGAAATCTAATCATTAAAAATTAAAAGACGAAAGAAAACTAAAAGTAGAAACAGAAGGCAAAATATAACAAACGCAAAAACAGCAAACAAAAGAAGAATAAAAAAGAAATTTAATATGAGGTAGGATGGTACTGGCAGTAATGATGTCGACATTGAACATAGAAATCGCTCTCGCACGAAAGCTTCTAAGCATTGCTAACCTGCGAGCAGTGCGAGGGACCTACTGTAACAACAGTATGGAATATGTTCTTGATGATATTCTCACAAATATTCGGATCGTACATAGAAAAAGCACGCTGGAAAACCCCTTGATACAATGTAGCAAAGGTAATGTTCTGAACAAGCATTGTCTCAAGAAAATTACGAGCTAAAATTTTGTATAAATTTACGCAACTCACGTGGGAACCGCAAGTGGTAATCATGTGATCATGAAGAGATTTTGAAAAAAACCAAAATTTTCGCTTTTAACATGAGTTTAAAACCTATAACCTGAATAGGAATTTTACTGGTAAAGGTTTCAACTTGTATAAGTTTTTCTTGCGCTAGAATGACGTAATTATCTCGTGTTGGTATCACAAAGTTACCGGGTGATTTTGCTCAAAATGTCCCAGGTATAACAAGTGGTTAAAACCGGATGTAAACTGTCTGCAATTAAGTTTGCAAAACCACACTTGCCAACGTTTGCTTCTTGCAGTTTTTGCATTGCATTTCATTTTAATTATTTTCTATTTTCACGAAAGTTGCATTTCACTCCCAAAAAATAATTTATTTTTGCGTTTGCTTCGACGCGAATGATAACAAAGCTTATACTACTTGTCTATCTTCCCTTTTTGATCAAAAAATGAAAAACATTTAAATCTTAAAAAGAGCGATTTAATTGTACATGCACGCGCTATGTTATTTTTGTGTTCTGATAGGATATATTTTTCTGCTGTGTTATTTCTATGTCATAGACCTAATAGAGAGGCAATCATTAACTCAGCTTTATCTCACATAATATCATGACAGCGATGTAATAAAGATTATTTTTTGTTGTTTTCATAAGTTGAATTTTTTCAGATTTTGCTTGTAAAAGGAAGCGGTCAATGATGAGGGGATAAAAACAAGGGTCGAGTGTACAACCAAATTCTCGACTCAGGTTAGAAGTCATGTTTTTGTTGATATAGGCTGCAGGTGGACAATCATTAACTCAGCTTAATATCATTGTTTGGTATGGCATATATGCAAACTTGTGACTAACAACCGAAAATTGTTCTGCAGATTGCTTGTTTAAATCAATAAATTTGTCTTTTGTCAATGTAAAGATATTTTTTTTAGATAACTTTTCGAAAGTGATCAGGGACGTATTTTCGATTCTATCATATTGTTTGAGGAGCGACTATTATCATTTGTTCCCTCTCTATTAGGCAACTGTGTATCATTTAAACAATTTATTTGATGCTGTTTGATAGACCGATAACTTTTCCAGTTAAAAATAGTCTATATTAGTCATTACAAATTTTGGAACGTTTTATTCTCTCAGCATGAATGATCCTGCCAAAATAGCAAAAAATATTTGATTACATTTTCAAGGTTAAAAACTCAACGCGTTTTATAATATTGATTAAAGTGCATATTGCTGGATTGATGTATAAACATTGATTGCGAGGTAACTTAAAATTTACAGTGTATAATCACAGTGTTGTTCATCAAACGTAAATCACAGTTTTGAAAAATATTTTTAAATGATGTAATTAAAGTCATTGAAGGGGTGGAAGAGAACGCTAAATCCTTGCTCTCTTGTCAGCATTTTAACTTCAAATGCGGCAGTGAATTTATTTATTGCTGAGAATGACTTTTCTTATTTCTTATATAACCAACAAACTCTGCAGCATTATGATTGAAGCAAATAGCTATTTTGAGGTAGGGCATTGGATTACGACTTTTTTAAAGCACTCCTCCTTTGTATAAAATTGAAATTAAAAATGAATACACAGCATTATTTGTAAAGCCTATGTTTTTGAATAGGAAAAAATTAAAATATGCTTTGTAGAGTGATAACATGTGTAATTGAGTGTGAAAACATATTTATGACATCGTAATGCTAAGCAGCAAGACCAAACTACAAAAAATACATTAAATTACCCAAAATAAAATTGCTTTATTTTAACGTGTTCTCGCAATAACATTTGAAAAGTGATAACTATGCCTTGTAAACCCTAAAAATTGTTTCGCGCTTGCAAACATTTGTGATACTGACCTATTACAGTCAAAATATAAACAACATTTCAGCAACTATTTTGAAAAGAAACAAGTTATATTTTATCTTGAAATTTGTAAATAAAATGCATTTTGTAATAACGGTAAGGAACCTAATGCTTCCCGTTGAGAAAATGTAATCGTTTTTAACGATTATGTTTTCGCAATGGAGCTTGTTTTTTTGCCTGTTTCTTCGCAGTATGTCCTCGTTGGAGAGGGCTCATATACAATTCATACACTTGTGTACGTGTCACGATGATAAAGGCAAGAAAAACCGCCATCCACCAATTCATATTATCGATATTACAATGTGGCAACAGTTCAGTTTTTATTCGCTTACATTCTTTAGGCTGTGCACCAACAACAGCGTATTTTGATATAAATTTGTGATTTCTTGTAATGGTTGTTTTTCGTACATCAGAGGCTGTTTTCTCGAATAAACATATTCATGATTGCCCAGAATGTATGACTCACCACTAAGAAACTTCACTTTTTGTGATCACTGTCATCAAATATATTTATTTCGGAAAAACATAAATTTTCGATATGGACACACGACTGATGAACATCATACTTAACATCAGATCGATATTTGGTGTGTAAGCCATTGTTTTTGATCACAGCTTGGATGAGATTCGGCATAGAGAGACATAGCTTTTCATAAAATTCTGGAGCAATTTCTTTAACTCAGACTTTTTGTATGACTTGTCGCAATTGAGAAAGTGAACTGGGATCACGTGCAGCTACTTTTGCTTTAAAGTACGGTAATGCAACAGTTCTCGATGGGTGAAGATCTGGGAAATTTTCAGGCCAAGGCCCAAGAATTTGAGACCCACTGTTGTTTATCGATTATTTAACCGCTTTGGTTTGATGGCATGGGGCTCTATCATGTTAAAAATGGGTACACCAATTAATTTCAATAAACGTTGTTAACTTTTCTTTTAAAATATTGAGATAGACAGTTCCATTAGTCGATGTACCTGCGGACATAAATCATTATCCACGACTTCCTTCAGCACCAATGCCCCCCCAGCAATCGCGACAATTTGTGTAAAACTTTAAGAGGTTCAACTTCAAAGAAAAAAGAGAATAACTCGTGTCTGATATATGACAAGTTCCGCGAAAATTTCACCGTTTGTATCCCTGTTTCTAACTGGCTGAAACTGTCAAAGAAGAATAACAGTGTATTAACATCGAAACAGAAAATGAGAAAAAAATTGCACAAATATCACACATCTTGTAAACTACAAACAGTACAATTATCCTTTAATACCCCAGGAAAAATTATTAAGAGAGAACTAGCCTCCGTCTTTATATCTATGCTCCCTCGCTCATGGTTTTTGCAGATTTTTTCACCGTGGGGATGATATAGGAATTGCGCTCTCCTTTATTAGGAGACCGTCAAATATGTGTGCAAGATGCATAAACTGCGACACTGAGTCTCGTACGAAGACATGCTTCCATTGCCCTGCACTCCATTTCTTGTATTTTTTCAAAGTGTCAGAGTGTCAGCAATATTTTTGGCAGACAATTTAGGTTTTTTATCAGGTTTTTCAGACCTCAAAGTGGATCGAAAACCCTCCAACAAATTGTCCAATGGCTAAGGTGTATAATAAAATCATTTGGTAAACCAGCCTGGATAGATAATTGACCTCAAAACTGTCTTTTAAGCTGATTTCGTCCTTGCAGAAATTTGGCGAATGCTACATCCATCACCACTTATAGTTTTTATTGGAGCATGACTCTCGACTTTGATTCTTTTACCACGTATAATTATTGCTGCTGCATTTGCTTTATGCAGTTAAGTCGCAACTGAACAACAAAAGGATAGAAAACAATGCCACAAAAAATGCAATTCTAAACAATCGGAATGAATTTAGTTTGCACAAAGTGAGTGAGCACTGCGTATTAACAAGATAAAAACCTATGCAAATTATCCATTCTAATCGGAATGATTATTATGTCATTATGCAAATTTATGACCACACAACAAAAAACATAAATAGGAGTCATCTATTCTGGCCAATACTGTAAAACCAAAATATAGGACTGTGCTAGTGCAAATGTTACACCTAACTTTCATAACACTGAGTAATTACTTCCTGTTTTTAATACTCATCTGGTATTTGTAAATTGACGCACGTTTTCTTAGGAGGCAGTTAATTTGAAAAGAGTGTTGGCAAAGCATAGTTGCTTTTTGGCAAAGCATTGTTGGCAAAGTTATGTTCAATGATGTAAATGTATGATGGTAATAACAAAATAATAATGATACAAATAGGCATTTGATAGTTGTAAAAACAAACATCTGACTAAATTAGAAATCTAATCATTAAAAATTAAAAGACGAAAGAAAACTAAAAGTAGAAACAGAAGGCAAAATATAACAAACGCAAAAACAGCAAACAAAAGAAGAATAAAAAAGAAATTTAATATGAGGTAGGATGGTACTGGCAGCAATGATGTCGACATTGAACATAGAAATCGCTCTCGCACGAAAGCTTCTAAGCATTGCTAACCTGCAAGCAGTGCGAGGGACCTACTGTAACAACAGTATGGAATATGTTCTTGATGATATTCTCACAAATATTCGGATCGTACATAGAAAAAGCACGCTAGAAAACCTCTTGATACAATGTAGCAAAGGTAATGTTCTGAACAAGCATTGTCTCAAGAAAATTACGAGCTAAAATTTTGTATAAATTTACGCGATTTACGTGGGAACCGCAAGTGATAATCACGTGATCATGAAGAGATTTTGAAAAAACGAAAATTTTCACTTTTAACATGAGTTTAAAACCTATAACCTGAATAGGAATTTTACTGGTAAAGGTTTCAACTTGTATAAGTTTTACTTACGCTAGAATGACGTAATTATCTCGTGTTGGTATCACAAAGTTACCGGGTGATTTTGCTCAAAATGTCCCAGGTATAACAAGTGGTTAAAACCGGGTGCAAACTGTCTGCAATTAAGTTTGCAAAACCACACTTGCCAACGTTTGCTTCTTGCAGTTTTTGCATTGCATTTCATTTAAGTTCTACAAAATTACTTTTTGTTGTCTTCATAAGTTGAATTCTTTCAGATTTTGCTTTAAAAGGATGCGGTCAATGATGAGGAGAGCGATAAAGTGTCTCAATCTTCTCTCATATTGATACAAAAGAATCACAAATACTGCTCATCTGCGCTTTATCAAATAGAAAGAGTACGATTGCGTATATTCAGTTGCGCTTCAATCACTCGAAAAACCAGCATCTGAAAGTTGTGCTTGACTCGTCAAAACATCCTGCACATTGTTATACTGCGCTTCCCAGGAATTTCATGTACATTCCATCCTCGTTTTTCCGGACCTCATCAATCCAAATCTCGGTTTATTCGGACAGTGATTGTACGAGGGTAGACGGCCAAGAAATGAATTTAAACAACGCACGCCTCGTGTACTGCTAGAAATGCTAGAAAGGTGGCTACCGACGCTTGTAAACATCATGTTTGGTCGGGTATTAGTGAACAATTTTGTGCCTTTTTCAGTACAAATAGATTTCTTTGGTGACTTTAAGGGCTTTACTTCAGATAATGAGGCCATGGACCAAGAATAACAAGTTTTCTTAATTCTGTGAACAGTATAAATGCATTGTACATATTGTTAAGTACGATTGTTTCATTTTATTTGCATTACATAAATACTTTTGTGTTATCCTGACTTTTTCATGATCCGGACAGGTTCCTGCACCATCTAGTCCAGAAAAAAAGAGGGTCGAGTGTACAACCAAATCCTCGACTCAGATTAGAAGTCATGTTTCCGTTAATATTTTTGTTCAAGTCTCTCGAAGAGCAGCTTTTCTTCGAAAATATACTACATCATCACTGGGGCATTTCAAACGTTTCTTTTAGGCGGGTGGTGGACAACCACTAACTCAGCTATATTATTGTTTGGTATGGCATGTATGCAAACTTGTGACTAACAACCAAAAATTTATCTGCAGAAGGCTCATATACAATTCATACACTCGTGTACGTGTCACGATGATAAAGGCAAGAAAAACCGCCATCCACCAATTCATATTATCGATATTACAATGTGGCAACAGTTCAGTTTTTATCCGCTTACATTCTTTAGGCTGTGCACCAACAACAGCGTATTTTGATATAAATTTGTGATTTCTTGTAATGGTTGTTTTTCGTACATCAGAGGCTGTTTTCTCGAATAAACATATTCATGCTTGCCCAGAATGGATGACTCACCACTGAGAAACTTCACTTTTTGTGATCACTGTCATCAAATACATTTATTTCGGAAAAACATAAATTTTCGATATGGACACACGACTGATGAACATCATACTTAACATCAGATCGATATTTGGTGTGTAAGCCATTGTTTTTGATCACAGCTTGGATGAGATTCGGCATAGAGAGACATAGCTTTTCATAAAATTCTGGAGCAATTTCTTTAACTCAGACTTTTTGTATGACTTGTCGCAATTGAGAAAGTGAACTGGGATCACGTGCAGCTACTTTTGCTTTAAAGTAATTCAACAGTTCTCGATGGGTGGAGATCTGGGAAATTTTCAGGCCAAGGCCCAAGAATTTGAGACCCACTGTTGTTTATCGATTATTTAACCGCTTTGGTTTGATGACATGGGGCTCTATCATGTTAAAAATGGGTACACCAATTAATTTCAGTAAATGTTGTTAACTTTTCTTTTAAAATATTGAGATAGACAGTTCCATTAGTCGATGTACCTGCGGAGATAAATCATTCTAATTTTATGTTTGTAGTTACCATTGTAATGTTTAATTACTGGAAATCTAAGAAATCAACGCCTAGTGTACAGCTACCACGAGATAAAGATGAATCAATATGCTTTGTTATAGCAGTTTTATTAATTGTTGAATATAAATGCTCTTGGGCTTTAGTGCCTAACTGGCGAGAAGTCAAACCAATGTATGACATGTCTGCAACGCTCAAACAAGTCAGCTAATAAACCACATTTGACACAAGAAGGGTAGGAATATATCATTGTAATTGATCTACGTCTCGGAGACCTCGCGTAACCTCGACCTCGAGCTCGAGTAACCTCGAGTGCAAGCTGCCGAAATAGCATTTGTGAGAAGAACTGAAGGGGTATCGCCTATGAATAAAATTCGTATCACTAAAATTGGAAAATCAGTTCACATTGAGCCACTGCTTCTTCGTTTCAGAGGTTTCAGCTTCACTGGTTTTGCTACGCAAGTGATCTGCGCAAAAAACTCAAGCGTCATATTCTTTTTGCCACACCAACCGAAAAAAGATGCGTATTGGGCGCCCAAAATCTAGGTGGTTGAGCTGTATTTATGCCTGGGCTTGGTCAAGACTTTTCAATTGAGTTAGCGGATGTCATGCAGAGTAGTGAAGGATTCCTAGGATGCGGTCTTTTAAGAGCAAAATTTTTTGAGAAGACTACTTACGTTATATACTGTTTGCATGCATGCTTACGATTACACTCAAAAATCATGCTAATGGAAACGAGCTGTTATGCAATTTGCATTTTGATGTTTTTTATGCTTAGTATGCTAGAACAACTTCATCATGTTACAACACCTTTTCCTGCCTTGGTTTGCTTCACCATCGAGCATTACTTCTAGTTTCTTGCATTATACATGAGTTCTATTTTTTATTTTCTGCAGTTGCCTGCAAACCAACACTGTTACACAACTTGTGTTTCAGCCCAACCGCTTCCAAGCTACTAGCATTGCTGACCGCTGACTCAGCGCATTGCTGCGAAAGACAGTGCAACTTCAAGTTAAAAAACATCACTTGTGATTGAAAAGTCACGCGTTTGAACTTTACGATGGTTGACTTGTAGTGCCCGTGGAAAAGGCACTACGATAATTCCTTTTGCTTGTTCGATTCTATCAGGTAGAAAATTTATTGAACGTAACGGTAAGTAATTTAAGCCGAATGTTGAAATTTGGAAACTCCAAAGTAAGTTTAAACAACCGTCAGAGTCGCCGTCCTGCACATCAAGAGGATAAAAATGCAATGAATAGAACAAACAGAACCTCAATCAAGCTGAGGAGATTTCCGTAAAATATCTATTACAACGTCACAATAACCTGTATATGTTTTTCTTTGTGTGTGTTTTTATTTACATGTTATCTTACACCTGTGATGGCCACGCCACTATCTTCAAATTTAAACTAAATTCTTTTTTTATCCATGTATTAATGTATATCGTTTTGCCATTGTCTCTTTTTTTGTCCACTGCTGCCAAATTTGTTTTCTGTGTATGCTGGTTTGGGCAAAAATAAAATGGATGATTGATTGATTGATTTTTTCCGATTGCAGACTTGCTTACACGGTTTTAGATTTAACTGATGCAGACGCTTTGTAATAGAATGATACTACATTTTCATACTATTGCAAATATGGGGTTTTGGCGTTTGGTAAAGACAGGATAGGCCCTGCTGATGAGTCCAAAAGAACGAAACGCGTCCACGGATGGTCTCGTCAAATTATGGGAGGGAGGCTTTTATTATTTGCAATACTATTACTCTGTGAAATAACCGCGTCATTCATGTGAACATGCATATAAAGCGCGTAGATTGCCTTTATAACTCAATAAATCGATGTATGATACGGTTGTGGTGATCACGTGCTATGTTCATAGAGGTAAGGTTTTTAAATAGATCTCGCTTGCTACAAACTTTCTGAGTGGTACACTGCCACTGATGCAGAAGTAACGAAACTTGACGTTTACGGTAGTAATAATCGCGCGATCTGTATTACCTTAATACATCAAGTTTTGTCATACAGCAGTTAAATCCAAAACCCTATAAACTTGTCTGCGATCGACAAAGGTAAAAAAAACTGGCCCTACAGATCTTTCGGCGTAAAGACGTAGGCACAAAATTGTTAGGTGATAATGAATGATTTATGAGTCGACAAAAACTTTTTCAACGGTATTAGAATCGGACAAGCAGCTGGGATTTTCTTAATTTCTAAAGGTATTTACCGTCTTGATCAAAGCTTAGCAAGCTGTCAAATTTTAACTGATAAGCAATCAACACGACAATTAACTGATTACTACACATCTACCTACTGGATTTTTGCATGCAAATGCTGCCCTTGCAAATAAGTTATCTCGCCGTCAATTATCTAGTTTTAAGACATGGTTTATCAACAAGTGGATAGAAGGTGCATATGGACCACATAAAAATATATTTTCCGAAAGAATAAAATAAAATCCAAACTTACAATAAATCTGGAGTCCAGTATCAGGAGAAAGTTTGTTCCACTTGTGGGCGCTTGTGCTACATGCAATTATGTCTAATGAATCCTACATTTTGCGTGGGGTTATTTAGTGAACTACGATTTACCAAAACCAATTTATTTTTGCTGACATACAATCTGATGCACAGAAACGTGCTGGAAACAAGTGATATCTCAAATACGGCCAACAGAAAGTTTAAAATTTTTCTAGCCAAAGATGTAAGCCAGAAGGGAAAAGAAGCTCCTTTCGCTCCCATAATTTTTTCGATTCAACCTCGATATTTAAGCGATTTACAACAGAAATAACCAGCATTTTAGCGCTTTTGACGCTATCAAACAACCTGTTCCCTTAGATCTGCGTCATCAAAAATATTGAAAATCGGTGTAAAATTGCTTCTTAAAAAAGCAGAATCAGACTAATTAACCTTCGTAAAGTCGCGCACCAAGACGAATATCAATTGAGGTACCATTAACATACGTCCGCGTCATAGTTGAATGGAACAGAATATTTTGGATAGATCACTCATTAATTGAGGTAGCGTTCGTGAACCGAAAATGTCTCTGATAATTGAAGAACGCATCGAAATTATTCTACTTTGTGGGCAGATTGGTGCCACTACTCGATCTGTTGCGGAATCCTTCAACTCAAGCCAGGAGGAAATGAATATAAGCCATACGACAGTCGGACGCTTACTCACAAAGTTCAAAGAAACGGGCAGTGTTCACGACAGGGAGAGAAGTGGTCGTCTTACACTAGCTGTTGGTTTTGTAAACATTAATAGATTGCCGGTTTTACCTTGGTGCGCGACTTTATGGCCATTCTTATTTGCACGAAATTAATCATTATTTGCAAATTTATAATTTGGTCCAAATTTTCTGCTTAAAAACCATTTTAGGTAAGGTGAAATGGAAAACTTTCTTAAGACACCAAATAAACGTAGAATAGAAATTTGTATTTTTATCCCAATTATCTGTTTCAACGTATCAACAAATTTTTAAAAAATTTGGCTTTTTTCAATTTTTTTGTATTAATTAAGTTCCTTTGAAAGCCATCTTTTTACGTCATTGTATTAAACAAAAAATTCAATATCCTGATTTTGTTTGTTGGCAAATCTACGAAACAATCTTTGCGGCAGCAGTTGTTTTCTTTTTACTAACTTTCGTAAAAATTAATTTGAGGTTTTTTATTTTTGTGAAGCGTTCTAGTTTTATACTCAACGTAGTAGTCATTGCACGGAATTTAAACAATGTTAAACATGGCGTGGGCGAAGGATAACTGGCAAACGAGATTGATGATTCATACACAATCTGAAAAGAGTTCTCTATGACAAAATTTATGTCAATTTTGGCAAATTTATTTGTCTGTATATCTATTTATCTATTAAAAAATATAATTAGTTTTGCTTATTTTTATTTCAAAAAAGAATTGTATAAATCAACAAAACACCTCTACTTTCCCCCAATCTCTTTGCATCTTTCCCAGTTAGAAAAACAAAAAGACAGATGTGCATGCATGCGTTTTATTTGCAAAATCTTATTTGCAGTGCTTTTTTTTGGTCGGTGTTGCCCTGTAGTTGCAACATGGCTCAATACTTTCGGTTAATTCGTCAACTCTCAATGTCTTTATGCTCGTTATTACACCAACCTAATTTTCTGCATTCCATGATCGTTTTTTTTTCTTTTGTATTACATGGTACTGTGGTGGAAGTATGACTTAAGAAATACACGCAGTTATAAAGCATTATCAAAAATTGTCATAAAATAATGAATAAAGTTTAAAAGTCCAATCCTAAAAAGATGTCATTTGACGCCACATTGGTCATATTGAAATTTCAAGTTCTCTTATGCAAATGACGCCATATTGAGATGTAAATGTTGGCTTATCAGTCTTTCTGCTTTTCTACTTCGGCCGATTCACGAAATAATCAATCACGGTGGCATTCTTTCACTCTCAAAGCCGCGCTTTTTTGTCATTTTTTGCCTCATTTACAAATAAGAGCTTGGAAAAGAGGTCAAAACGAACATAACATGACTATTGTACCCTTCCTAAATTCCCGTTTGACAACAATTGAAACTTTTAAAAGTTTTAGGAAAACATTCCTAAAATTGAGAAAAATTTTTTATGTTTGTGATGAGCTAGTAACTATTAATTTTTGTTCCTTTCTTAAATGAAATTCCGTCTGTTCGTCTATTCTCCAAAAGTTTTGAAACAGTTGAGAAATTAAAAGTCATTTGCGAAAGTATCCGGCTACCCCTGCAAAATCGGAAATGTGGTAATTCTTGTTGATAATGATGAATCATATTTTGTTTAGAATTGCATCATGTTTTTCTTGTTACGATTCCAATGCCTTACTCAAGTTCTAGTATACTTCAAGACCGAAGTAATCCTTGTGGCTTCTTATTTTTAAGTATTTTTTTCAATTTTTATCCGCTCAAAAATGGTATGATCTAAAAGAGCATGGGTTTATGACAGAAAAAAGTATTTGAAAACAGAGTTGATTACAGCAAATAAGTTTAAGATCATTTATGTGATTTTGTTTGTAGCCAACGAACTACTTAGTTTATGCAAATTTACAAACATTTAAAGAATTTTTTGAAACCATGTATTCAGACGTAATGCTTCGTGTGCTTGTGCTGCCGAAGTGATTACATGCCAAATGTACTTACGCAGTGACAACTCTGGTGAGAGAAGTTGGTCAGCTTGCATCCTACTTTGATTTGGGTCACCTTCGTCACTCATGCAGATCCGTCGAGTTGTTATTTGCAATTGGAATGTCCCCTCTTTAGGTTTTGCAACAACACTTTTAATGCGTGGGCTTGAGTTTAGTTGGGAGTTGGTGAGGATTGTCTTATATATCAGCATCTTTGTCGTTGCGACTTTTGAAATGCAATTTGAATAGACATTATACAAAGTCTTAACCGTAAACCTTTGTATTAAAAACACTTTTTATGTTGTCGTCACAATAGAGTTGCTTAAAGTAATACATGAGACCAGCGATGCAGGTTGAGCGAGGAGTTATTGCTTCTCGTTCGAAATTGAAATAATATTTTCTCAGAAATGACTAAAGTTACAGTTGGCTAGTACCGGTGAATTCGGTAGACAGTTTCACTTGGTCAAGAATTGTAGGAGGCGAATAGTTGAATAGCTCACCAATATTACAATCAAAAAGAAACATGGTAATGAGCGGCAGCAAGATGCAGCACGATTGAGAAAATTTCTCACCAGTTTCTCGGATTATACAGAAAAATAAAATCATTAATCAGGGTTGGCAAAAATCATTAAAGCTTACCATTAATATTTTACGCGTGTATGACGTCACAAAAATAATGTCATTTTTCTCTCATATTTTTCTGGTTGCGTCACTGGAGTTAAATAAATGTAAAATTTAAAGTAAGGCCATAGTTTCAGTGCTTCTATGACAATTGGGCTGATAGGATTATGGAAATATTCTCCACAATATCCTTTGCGTTTTACCGAAAGCTAACCCTAACGTTAACCTGACCGATTTTGACTTGACGACTTTAGATTGTCGACTTTGAGCTGCAAAATATAAATTGCCGACTTGAATATTTGCAGTACCGGTCCCGCTTCTACGATCATTCAAAAATGGCAGCCAAATCACAACTTCAAAGCGTTTTGCATTTTTTCGAAGCACTTTTTGTCAAATGTGCAATTACCTACAGATGCTTTACTAAATTGCGCTGCAGTAGATTCTAAATATTCTCTTGTTTTGGTGGTTGGGCTGCTGCAATTAAACCAAAAATCTTTTTAAACATAAGCAAACGTTTTAATAAAACAATTTTTAGCATTTTTCTTTATGATTGTTTTACATTTTGTATATGTTTAAATAATATAGCGTTTCAACTTTCAAACAATGAGGCAATGATTGAAATGAGAATTCGAGTTTTTAATTAAAAATTGAAAACAAGATCGAGATATTGCAAAAGTGTTTGTGAATTCAACGAAATAAATGGAAATTTAAAAATAGAACATCGCTTTCCGGATGCCGCTATGCTGCTGGTTGGAAGTGATATAGTACCGTAATAACGGGTCAATACATCCATCACAAACTTGTTTGATGTCAAACACTGGCAATGACTGCAAAATGGAATAATTAAGACAGAAAGATAGAGATCAAAATGCGGATAATGATGGAGGTAAAAAATTGAAAAAGTACTTTACAAGGGAAGTTAAGCGTTCTGACAAAATATATGCACACTACTTTTTTAAAAACCAATGTTTAAAGATCAGTGCCAGAGATTAAAATAGAATTTTTATTCAAGCTGCTGTTATCACTTTTTTAATTTAAACTCTAACTTCTTCTTTTTCTTTCGGTTTTTCCCGATTAGGGGTCGCCACAGCAGATAATCTGCATTTTTATGACATGGCATTTTTGTTTTTACGGTCGGATGCACTTCCTGCCACCAACCCTCTCTTTGGAGGGAAAACTGGGCCACCTGTCTTCCACCTAAAAGTGGGGGCGTCCCGTTAAGTGCCCAGCCCAAGGACACAACAAGCGAACTTGCCGGCCTGTTCTCCACAACCTCTCCCAAATGCCGAGCGCCTAGCAGGGAAGCTATAGATACCATTTTTTAAAGTCTGTTGGTATGACTCGACAAAGGGATTGAACCCAGGTCTACCGACTGCGAAGCGGACGCTCTAACCACTACGCCATCGCGCCGGTAATTTAAATTCTAACTATAGCCAATTAAAACGTAAATCACTATCTCTTGCTTTTTTAGACACATATCTCAGCAGATTTTGTTTTTGTCTGGTCTCATAGACTTTTTAACGATTAAAACCAATGAATTAAAGGGAAACCACTGAAGTACTCTGAGAAACCACTGAAGTACTCCATTTCCGAAATGAGAAAAGGTAATTTTGGAGAGCTGTGCATTCCAATTCTAAAAGCACCGCTTTCTATTTTTTGTAAGCCTTTTGGAAATCTACTTTATAAAATACATCTTAAATAAAAAGATGAAATATTTGCAAAAATTGTCATCTGAACGCAGCTATTGCACGAACGGAATACCAGAAATCTGTTTTGAAAAACACTACTGCGTTTCATTTGGTATCGTATCGATTAAGTAACAAAGCAGATTATGACGTAAGACGCCATCGATCAAACGTCATCCACATCAATATGATCTAAGTTAGTAAGAGTGATCCTCAAGCACTTGTTGTGAATAATCGAAAACCAATTATTTAGCGAATTAATTCAGGTAGGTATTGCTCGACTTTATTACATAGATCTTAAAATTGCAAAACTTTCGCTGCCTAGAGGCAGCTTCGTATGTGCGATCTGCAAAATGACAAAAACAGGTCGCTTGCGTGTTCTTAAATCCTCAAAAAATAAACTGCTGAATTTGAAAATCCTGCTACTAGGTCAACTATTAGAGTTTAAATTGATGTAAATATACTTCTAGCGTGCTAGTTGTTAGTTAGCAAATTTTAGGCAATCTCCTACTTAAAGGGATCTGCTTCCAAAATCAAATCAAAGTAAAATAGAAAAATTGTTCAGCAATGATTACCAACATTCATACTGTACTACACAATTCAGGATCTGTTTCGACCTAATTGGGCCACATCAGGCGGATGCAAAGGACACACAATAATAAAAATGCACAACACATAAGCTTACAGATTTGCTATTGCTTGCAAAAAAATGATGCAATACAAAATAATGCCATCAGTAATACCTACATCAACCAGGTCCAATTAAGGACACATCCACATGATATGGACAAAAAGTCACAACGGTAATCCCTAATAGGAGTGTCGAACCCGAATAAAATTGAATAAAATAGGGTGTCGTATGATGTCAAAACCAGTCGCGGGATATTGACAGGTTGTAATGGATTGCTGTATGGTACAGTATGATGTTGGTCATTGTTTTTAAGCAATTTTTATTTATCTTAACCTAAATTGATAATTAAATATGACAGGTTACTGTCTAAATGTGATAAAATAATGCAACAAATATTACGTAACCTACTCTGCTAGTTAATAACAGGAAATAAGTCAATAAAAGGTGACCGAATCACAAAGCTAAAATAACTTATAGTTAAAAACGAGAATAAAACATACACAATAATCTACACAAAGGGTGCAATGATTAGAAGTGAACTTAATTTTCATTCCGTTTGACTGAAGGGTATGCAATTTATCTAATCAAAATTATTCTTTATTTTTTCTGAATTAGTTCGACACAGAAAGCGGGTCAATACCAATTATTAACATATCATCCAAGCAATGCCCTTTTCAACCTCTTCATCCACACAGAATGAAGATTAAAGAATAACATTTTTTAGATTAAGTGCACTTCTAGTCATTGCACTCTTTGTTTGTGTGTTTTATTCTCGTCTTTAACTATAAGCTTGTTTTTTGTTTTAGCCTTGTGATTCAGTCACCTATATCGACTTATTTTGCCTGTTATTAATTAGTAGAGTAGGCTATGTAGTATTTATTGCATTTTTTTATCATACTTAAAGAGTAACCTCATATTTTTAATAATCAATTTAGATTCTAATAGTTTTCCTAGTTGCAAGAATTTTAAGTTTGGCAGTTTATTTTTTGAGGTTTTAAGAACACGCAAGCGACCTGTTTTTGTCATTTTGCAGATCGCACTGACGAAGTTGCCTCTGGGAAACGAAAGTTTTGAAATTTTAAGATTTATGTAATAAAGATGAGCAACATTCATTTAAACTGATTATTTTATTAGTTATTTTTGGTGGTTGTGTTTTACCAATAATGCATACAATGCTTTGAAGTAAAGAAAGCAAACTTGGCAAATTTGTCAGTAACGTGGTCGTATGAGATGAATCGTTGTTCTTAATGCCAAAGATCGTTTGCTCAAACATCGTGATTATTGAAAGTAATTTCCCACTGTTCGTTGTGCGAATCGTATTGGCCTATAGGTAGAAATACGCAGTGTCATTAGTACTGGTATTTACGAACGGGTCTAAAAACAACGCCATTTTACCGTAAGCCGACAAATGGTTTTCTGCGATTGAAGAATAAATATGCAGTTCATGCAATTGCCACTTATTTGAAAGAAAACAAAATTTTTCAAAACCTGAGAAAATCAAGTCAAAAATTGCTTTTACTGTGATCTGAATTCATGAAAGAGCAATCATTTCTTGAAGAGGTCTCGAATGTCAAATTATGCGAAGGAGATGGACAAATCTGCTCTTGTCAAATTTCTGTGTCTCGCAACCTATCGAAATGACTTATTTTAGATTGTGGTCCATTTGTTTGCTGTCAACCACCAAATACTCGACCGTCCCGGCGTTTTATCTTCCAGGTTTGTAAAACAGCCCAATGGCAGCAAACATTGAACAAATTACCAAAATCTGGGCCGGAGTTTGGACATTTTGCTCAAATTGCTTGTCCTTTTCATAGTTGACAAATTTTTCTGATTAAGTTACCGCTTGCGTGGTTTCGTTAAGTAGTGGAAAGAATAGCAGAACGCGTTCTTGCTTTTCAGTTACAATAAAATATTTAAAACAGTTATACAAAGCTTCGTTAACTTTGTAAAAGAATTCGTTTAAATATGGCATCAATTCCTCCAGTGAAGCTGGCAAATACAATTGGAGATCGAGAAATCTGGCGAGTACAGCTAAGGCTGTTGCTTTGCCACCTTTTAAAGCAGAAAATCAGGTTTGCTAGCAGACCAGCTTTATTTTTCCCATGTATCAAATCGTGTGCACAGAAGATATTTTATTATTATAAGATTGATGTGTTATTATGAGATAATTTTTGTTTATTTGTTAAACAAACGATAGCATCCAACGCGGCATCAAATAAACAAGATTTAAAATATATTTTTCAGCCTTTGGGCTACACAAAACTTGTACATGAAGCGAGCGTAGTAAAAAATGAGTTGCTTTAAATCGAAAAATAACTTCGCAAAGTGAACTCAAAACTCGGTTGGGTTTCTGCGTCGTGTTGCCGCGGGAACTTTGTTTTACTTTCACGGCAGTTTCCCTCGCGCAGTAATGGTTGAAGTGGAAATCCAACAATCTCCAGCAGGAGTGCGTGCAAACTGTTTCCCACCTGGATCAATTTTTACTTAACCGGATCATGCAGCGGGACAGGCGTGGTTTCTTTCCAACCTGCTTTTCGAAGTTCAACCTCAAAGAGGTTGAGTTTTTAAACTGCATACCTTGTTTTCTTTTGGATGATCAACCTGTTAAGAAGTGCCACCGGTCTCATTCTTCCGCGGGCTGAAGTTGGCACATCCCTGATCTACAGAAATGAAAATAAAAGCCAGGTCTCAACACCAGTTGGTTTGTAAATTTAACAACATCAGCACAGTGTTGACTAAATGGAGCTGTTGCTGCTAGCTGGTTTATTAAAACGCACTCGTGAAGTGTAGTGGTTTTCTATTAATAAAACGTAAAATTAAGGTAATACGAAATAAACAATAAGCAAATAAGGTTAAAGTAACATTAAGTAATTAAAACAATAGTAACAAGCAGTGGTCACAGACGCGAATTCCTTTGGCACTACCCAAATTAACATTAAACTTAATTACAATAAATCAGGAAAAAATGCAAATCAAAATCAAACATCATATCACTTACCAACTGTTGCGGAAAACGCAGCCAACAACAGTCTCCATATATCCAACAGTGTACTATCATACATATAACTAACACGCTAAACAAATAAATTCAATTAGTTCTTAAATTATTTACTGCTTCAAGTAACCACATAGTCTTCAGTTAAAAAAATACTTGTTTCTGAAACCCAATGCTCTACAGTAATCGTCAAACTAAACACAAAATCTCGTTCACATGCAAAATAAATACTTGCATTCTAAGGCCGAATGCAAGCGCGCAAACAATAAAAGGCGTCTTTCAAACGAAAAAGTTGCCTGCGTCTATAAACCAAATAAATACAAAGTCTTCGCTAAAAGCTGCAGTAACAGGAGCTCTGGAATTGTTAGCGTAGCAAGGGGGAGAGCAAGAGTCGATGAAACCTTTCCAAGTTTATATAGCCAAACCTGGCATTAAGCTATACTTAAAGAAAACAGAGAAAACTTTTCGAAATCTCGGGTTGACTATTTTCTTTTGTTTTTTTTGTAAACTTTGGGTTTTATTAACTTTTGTCATTTAACAAAATTAAAAGTGAAAATCAGTAATCAAATCCCTAAAGGAGAATAACCTTTCTAAGTGATTTTACTCCATATCATTAACTATTGAAAAAATCCAGCCTTATATTGGGTGAGCAGAAAAAAGTGATAACCCTGTTTAATCAAAAATGACTCAAAAACTAAGCTTTGCATACAAATTAAGCTTCGTACATGTCATAAGCAGTGAGTTATGGTCACGTGGTGAAATTTCCAGTCAAAAATACTCATAAACACCGAAACAATGAGGAAATACAAAATTCAGGTCAAAATATGCAATGCCAGACGATATTTGTTGGAGGAGAGCTTAGATTTATTATTTCTTCACTCTGCCCAACCTTACATGGTCGCTGAAAGTTCGATCACAACTGCACGTAAAACAAAGAAAACAAGTGCGCTACGAAGCCTCACGTTGTTATTTTGGAGGGAGGCTCAAGTAGTACAGAAAGAACACTTTTCCTTTTCTACAAATGGTATGACAAAAATTTCTGAAAATAAAGTTTTGCCACCTTTCAAAAGGAGTTTGAATAAACATGACAATAATAAGAACATACAAAATTCAAGTCAAAGTGAGCAATGCCAGACGCTGTTTTTTGGAGCGCTTGAATTGCTGTTTGCTCACTCTGCCCAACCTTACATGGTCGTTGAAAATTTGATCACCACTAAAAAATAAATTAGTCACCTAGCCGATCGTCGAATCCACTGCCACTTTGCTCGTTAACAACTTTTTCGCAGTTGACAACTTCTTTGCAGGTGGGTCACACAAATCTCATACGATTTGAACATTAATCATAAGCTATTAGAACCATCATCAAGGAACTTAATTTGAAATCATTCATTCAAGAGAATCAGAGTTTTAAGACGTGATGCCAACATGAAACAGAAGCGAATGACTCGCAGCCGGAATTTAAACGACAGGTATTTAGCAAAGGATATAAATAGATGGTTTTTGGTGATGAAAAGGATTTTACATAGGAAGTTGCAGGCAATAAACTTAATAATAAGGTTTCTGAAAGAAAGAAAAAAGACATTCTCCTGTCAAAACTCTACCATGAAACTTCAAGGTTTACCAAGAAAGTCATGGCGTCGGCTGGTGTGTCTTGGAACGGAAAAACTAAGATCCGCTTTATCGATACGAACAAAATGAGGGCGAATTCTTACATGCAGCTATTGGAAGACGGACTTCAGTCGAATTGCAGGCAACTCTATCCGAACTACACGTATATTTTTCAGCACAACGAGGCCACCTCGTACACAAGCAGTGTTACCCAGGAATAGCTGGGTCAGAACACTTCAATGTTCATAAAAAAGGATGAATTGCCCCCACAGTACCTGATTTGAATCCGATGGACTGCAATGTTTGGGATCCGTTAAACGAGAAAGTTTATGCCGGGAGGTAGAAAAAGTTCACAGAAAAGGAACTGAAGGATAGGATAAAAGAAAAGTGAGATGAAATATCAGTTGCTAAAATTCCTAAATCCATATTTTTCTGGAAAAAGAACCTTCGGTTGGTTGATTTGGAGGATGGAGGGCATATTGACCATATTCTCGATTGAAGCCGTGATAAGTAAATTTTAGGTCTGGCATTGCATATTTCGACCTGAATTTTTTGTATTTTCTCATTATTCCTGTGTTTTTAAATATTTTTGGCGTAAAATTTCACCACTTGACCAAAACTAGCTGCTCATGACATGTACCGAATTTAATTTGTAAGCAAAGCTTAGCTTTTGAGTTATTCTTGATTTAACTGGGTTATCACTTTTTTTTGCCCACCCGATGCATACAGTAATAAAGTCAGCTAAGGAAAATCGATTTCGCTAATGCAACTTCTGTTTCTTCAAAAAATTGAAATCGCACAAAACCTGTATGTAAATAATGACTTAGCAGTAGTTGAAATAGATAACAAAAAAGTAAACTATATAATAGGCAAAGACCATTAATAAATTGGAAAAAACTAAAAAAAGAAAGAAGCAGAAATCAATAGGGAAAAAGTCAAAGAAAATCTTTGGCGTATCGTAAGTATAAAGAAAAGCTTAATAAAAAAAATAAATGAAAACCCCCAACTATATGACGAGAATACAAATGACTAAAAAGAAAGAACAAAGGAAAACCTCAATGAAGACAAAAAATATAAAACTCAAAGATCGACTTGGATAGACGCCAAAAACATCACCAAGGATGTAACCAGGCCTTCCCCTTTTTCTAATATTGCATATTTTTCAAAAATACTTACGTAAGTACAAACTTCTATGAAGAAAAAAGTATAGCACTCAAGGCTCTACTCAAAAACCGCCTACAATACGCGAACTACAGAAAAAGTGGCGGAGGTGTTTTTGTGTGTTTCACCCGACACAACAATAATAAAGTCAGCTAAGAAAAATCGCTAATTTCGCTAATGCATCTTCAGTTTCTGCAAAAAATTAAAATTGCTCAAAAAATCTGTAAATAATGATTTGGCAATAGTTGAAATAGATAACACAGAAGCAAACAATATAATACGCGTAGACCATTAATAAATTTTAAATAAATTGGAAAAACTAGAAAGAAAAAGCAGCAGAAAGCAACAAGTAAAAAGTCAAAAGAAAATTTCAAGCGTACCGTAAGTATAATAAAATCTCAATAAAAAAATTAATGGAAATCCCAAATTATGTGACGAGAATACAAATGACTGAAAACGAAAAAACAAAGGAAAACCTCAATGAAGACAAAAATATAAAATATAAAACTCAAAGATCAACCCAGAAAAAGCGGCTGAATTAAGATGTTTTACCTGTAGTTCAAGTTTTGTCTGGTGTAGGCGGTTTTTGAGTGCAGCCTTGAGTGTTATACTTTTTCTTCATAAAGGTTTTTACTTACGTAAGTATTTTTGAAAAATATGCAATATTGGAAACGGGGAAAGCCTGGTTACATTCTTGGTGATGTTTTTGGCGTCAATCCAAGTCGTTGTTGATCTGTATTAATTTGTTAATCTTTTATCATTTTATATTTCCGTATTGTTTTTCTACCAGATGTTCTTTTTACTTTCCTCTTATTGGTTTATCGGTGGCTTGAGATTAACATCCCCTTTCAGTTTTTTATTTTTCGCTTTTTGTTCCTTAATTTCTACTTTGTTACTATTCTTGCTTTTCATTCAGCGGAAATCAATATGCATGGTGTTTCAAAAAATTTGACATCATTTGATTAATAAATATCACAGAAACTATATAGCCAAATCAAATGAAACTAAACAGGTTTGATGTTGACCAAAATAAGATTTATTCCTGTAAATTTCCATAACAAGTTTAAAGGCACATGAATTCCTTGAAAAATTTCACAAAAGTTCAATGTGCGCACCGCCTGTTATACGGCAGACGCCAAGTCGGTAGTCTCGCTCCTCCCAAACATGTTGCAGCATGTCTTGGATAACTGTCTCCAGGGCGGCAGTGATTCTTTGTTTGAGCTCGTTTACATTTTCAGCAAGAAGGGGGACAGAGAAAAACAATCCCCAGAGAAAAACAAGGCAGGAAATCAGGACAGGTGAGCGTAGAGGCCATTTCAACATTACATTGTCTTCACCACAGCACGTTAGATCCATCTCCCTGGCAGGTTGTTATTGAGATAAGCTGCACAGTGTGCTTCCAAAGAGATGAAGCACCGTCCTGTTCATAAACGAAATCTTCATGTTCATTTGCAATAAGCTCCTCCATTCGCCGGTTCTGAAGCATTTGCGGATAAACATCGCCAGCCACCTTTACCTCAAAGAATAACGGGCGGTGGACATGATTTCTGGCGATGGCACAAAACACATTCACGTTTGGTGAGTCCCTCTCATGCTTAATAGTGGCATGGAAAATTTCATCGCCGAAAATGCAAACATTATGCCTATTGACTTTTCCATTCATATGAAATGTGGCCACTTTCAAATAAATATTTTCAAAAATCAGCCCCAAGTAGATAAAACAATGGTTGTCGAAAAGAACAAGAATATCCTTTGTTAGAAGTTTTCTTCACGAAAAAACTGGGTTTTGAGTTTGGGTAGGGGGACGCAGAATTAAGCATACCTTCAAAAGAGACCATGGCATTGAATAAATTGAGAACCGATGGCGTAATCAATGTTGCAACACAAAGAGTGCTGAAGATTTATTTGGTGTTTAGGGCGGTTGTCATGTTTCCTGGAAGCTTTTCGTGGTTTTTAGAAAAAACATCCACCACTGCATGTAGAAGCCCAGGTTTCACGTGACTTGAAGAAAAGGTTGAAGCAAAATTTTTCTTAATGTTTTCTTTGTTTATGCACAATCAGCGAACTACTGATATGCGGTCGCATAAGATATAAAAATACATCGAGGCATCTTAAAACTTTTGAAACTGAGCGCAAAAATTCTTTCCACGCATTTTTTGTTGAGTGCAAAGCATAACTTTGCACTCCGCTACCACAGATGCGGTTTCTCTGACGTCTTTCGGCAAAAATTATTATTTCCTGAATTTTTGACAATTTGTTTGCCTTCGCACTTTGATTTCCTGCTAATTTTTTTGAATATTGGCAATGTAATTTTGAGGCAAATGCTGCTTAATATTTTGACGTCATAGAAAATAAATATTTTAATTGAAATTTTGAAGTTAAAACTCGAAATACAGAATAAATAAAAATCTCATTTAAGATATGATAGGCCTAGTAATTAATTTCAGCTCTAAAAATAAAGATAGAAAATATTGAAAGAGTTTTTTCTAAGTGAGTACAAGCAAATACCATTGATATAATTGCAATGAGTTTTAAAGTTCTAAAATTACCTAAGCCGCATTTACATCAATATGCAGTTGACCGCTATTTGCCAGTGGAAGTGTTTGTGTTTACCATCTGACAAAATATTAGCCAGAGAAAAAGTACTTATGTCTTGCTTTGTCGATGTTCTTATCATTCGGGGGTCAAAATTTTCATGCAAAAACTATAAGGTTCCATAAAATTTGCTAAATCTGAATTGGCCAAACGTTTTGTGCGTAAAAGTTTAGAGCAGGGGTCACCAACCGTATCCCCACGGAAACCAGGTTGCCTGTGTAGACGAGATGAGGTGCCCGCCAGCCTGTTTTAAAATTTTCTCAAAATTTTTTCAAAATTTAATGGTGGATCTCCAAAAAAAAATAGGTAGCTCGGGGTTGCTTGCCGTGAGAAACACGATTGGTGGCAACAAAGCAAGTGATGACCTTTTTTTTGGAGAACACCTCCATTTCGGGCAAATAACACCGATAACCAAAGTAATGGCAAAAATGGCACCGCCTGCCTATACATGACAGAGTGAATATGATGTCCGGGATTTTGCGGACTTTGCGATAAGTGCACCCCCACCACAATCAGTATCTAAAAAGTAGCCCGTGGTCCACAAAAGGTTGCTGATCCCTGGTTTAGGGCACGTGCTTTTATCATTTTTGTAAGGTGTCTTCACTCCAATTAATTGTTTTTTGTTTTATTTTGCAGAATACTTTATGCAAAATCGAATTATTTGCAGAATACCGGTACTTGGTTAGTAATTGTTGTTTAGGATATTGTGTCATGGAGCGGTTTTTAACTAAGCGACGAGTTTTTTCTGTTAAAACATTTAAGAAAACCGAGAATGTGCGACTCAAACAGTGTGAAAACTTCGAACCATTTTGAATAGAAATGAACCTCCGAGCGCATCTACTCTACGCAGATTAATGACGAAGTTTGAAACGACTAGTTCAGTTTTAACGTTGAAATCGCCTGAACGGAAACGTTCTTGTCGAACTGAGAAACAGCTGTTCTTGTGCAAGACAGTGTCACTATGAGTCCAGGACAATCAATTTCCCGATGTTCGCAACAGATGGATATCTCAACTACTTCATTGCATCAAATTTTGGGTAAAGATCTCCACATGCACGCGTACAAAATTGAACTTACGCAGAATCTTCAGCAGCTGATCATGGGAGGCTGAGGCAATTTAATGCAAGAGCGTGAGGTGCATCCATTGATAACGACTATGTGGAGTGGTTTCTGGGCAAGTGGAGTGATCGGATCGCTTTCTCTCAACCTGACTGGGGGAATGCAGTTACTGTTAATGGAGAACGATACTGAGACATGTTGTCCACTCAGCTGTGGCCAAACTTGGAAGAATTGGAATTGACAACTTCTGCTTTCAGCAGGATGGGGCGACCTGCCGCACCTCACGTCAAACGCTTGCATTACCCCCAGAAAAATTTTAGGAACGAGTGATATTCTTGCATGGCGACAAGAAATGGCCACCAAGATCTAGCGACCTTACCCCTTGTGATTTTTTTGTGAGGGTTCGTGAAATTCATGGTACACGCCTACAAACCATGTACGATTCTTCAGCTCCAGGCCGAAATCAAGCGTGTGATCGCACAAATGCGTGAAAAAAGTTGTCAGTAATTCGGAGGAACTCATGAATGCCTGCAGACTCAGTGCAGTTGGACTTATGGCCGACGTTGTGTTTCATACGTAAATGGGAGAACTTGCTGTTCGTAAATATGCCATGTGTAACCAATTTTGTTAGTATTCGTTTTCCATAATAAACTTCCAAATTTATTTGAACGTTTGTTATGGAAAACGTACTTTATTGAAACCCTTCATTCAAATTTGCCAATATTTTGCCAACTATATAAAGGTTAAGATGTGAATTAGGTTCTAGAACTCAGCTCTTCAATTGCTTTTGCAGCGAATGTACACCACCAAAGAAAGGGTGGGTTGTGGAGAGGAAAGCGTACGTTTAGCAGTCGGTAGATCAGCATTCAATTCTTTTGTTGAGTCATATCAATGTTTTTAAAATTGATATTGACAGATCTCCTGCTTGATGATCAGCAATAGGAGTGATGTGGAGAATGAAGTATAAAAGTGGATTTGCACAGTAATGATAAAAAGATTCCTATGGATCTAAAGTGGCCAGATCACGTAGCAGCAAAACTACAACAAACCATCAAAGCAACTTCCGGATAGATTTTTTTATAGTAAAGGGCCGCACATTTTTAAAAGTTTACATGTTTGAAACCCAGCTCAACTCTTAATTACTGCATAAACCTTTCTGGTCGTTTCGCAAAATTAAAAAAGATATAGTAAAGATAAATTTATTGATCACTATGTTTTAGTACATCAATTATCCACACAATTTTGAAACATGCAAGTCACGTGACAACAACTAATCAGTAACAAACATTTGCCATTTACTTTCCATGAGCAGATTTTTTATTTCAACGCAATATTTTTGGTGAGAAAAACTCACTTTCGCTCGTTTGGAATTGCTCTGATAATAAGCTTCAAAATGTGATTGGTCGAGATTGTTTAATAGAAATAAAAAGATTAAATAAATAAAACAAACAAAGATAAAAATCGGACGACAGATTGTAAAAATTATAAAAGGGAGAAATGTTTCTTGCAAACCCGTTTTTACCCAGGTGACAACCTCATTTAGATGCAAGCAAACAATGAATATAAATCAAATTTGTATCAAGCACACGCAAAAATTTGTGAGCAATAAATCAGAAATAAAAACATTTTAATTTTAGTTATTTATATTTTTCATCCTCTTCCTCTTCTTCTGGATACTCCGGTTCATATTCATAAGTATCCTCTTTATGAAAAAGCCACACTTGATTCTCGTTGTTGAAAGTTTTGAATGGGGAATCATAAATTGCGAACAGCATCGTATGGTGGTCGACTGATATGACGCTGTTGTTCAGAAGGTGGTGAAAGAGAGTATTTGCTTCATAGAGAAATCGAATTGGTTTCGGATATTTATTGATTCGTCTAAAACAATTAAAAGGTCATAAGTAAACTGGCCCACGGTATGCTCGCTTAAGGTGGCGTTGAAAAATTGGCTACGGCTATTTTAGAATTATTATTTTGTGCGTCCACTTTTCTCAAATACCTTTAATTGCCTTTGGCAGTTACATAGATCATCTTTAAATATGATGTGATTAGTTTTTATCGTTTGTAAAATTTTAAATCTTTTAATGAACTCATCAGTTATCACTTGCTAATCGCACACCTGCTGTAGACGATGAATTCCGGCTTTTCTTCGATTAGTATCATGGGATTAGTCGGCAGCGGAGGTTCATTTTGGTAGATTTGTGGGATGTGGTAGGAAACGTTGAATGTTCTCTCGCAGAATACACACTCGGTGTGGTATGTTTGTACTGTCAATGGGACAGTCATTGCCATTTTGACTTCTGCAATGAAACATAACATCATAATTATCGAATCTATACTTTTAGTGCAAATCTGTCCGAGAGTCTTAGTCTGTGAGTGACTGTATGTTTTAACTACTTAGAAATTACCTGGCGTACAAGCATGGGATTCGACATGATTGATCACCACTCCGGGGTAAGTGTCAAAAGGGGGGTGGTGACGTCTTGGTTTCAAGGGAAATCAATCGATAAAAATAAGCCAATAGGTCTACAACACTGTGAAGTCATAGTCACCAAACGTAAAACAGTAGTTGGGGAGGAAAATTTTTTCTGTAAAATGGAACATCAGACCAATCAGGTAATCGGGTACAAGAAACATAGCAGTAAAAAATCCGCAAGCGAATGGTGGGGAGGATATGGAGTGTGAATTAATGCATTATTATTGGAGACGATGTATTTTTGGAAATCAGTTTTTTCAAAGTCTGATTTTTTGAAGGTAATTATTTTTGGCGACAAACACAAACAAATCAGTTTACAAAACCAAGACTATAAAAGATTGATGGAAGGTGTACACACTCAAAGTCACCACGGATTCGCCACTTTGGTATAGACCATTTTGCTCTATTCCGGGACCAAGACACATTTAATGCAGCCAAAAACTTGATATTACAAATATCACTACAAGGAGGTTGCACCAAGTCGTGGAATAAACCTACCACCTTGTAAATTGTTTCTGTCGCTGTGAAACAAAAGGCCACTATAACTACCAGCTTTGACTTTGAACCCCTTTATTTAGTCAAAGGAACCATAGGATTTATAACATGATGGAGAACTTTTGAGTGAGACCAGTCTTGATTCAAAGTATCAATATTATGATCGACATTAGGGGCATAGATGGATGCCCTCATTTGTTTCAACTTATCGTTGCAGCTCTAAAAACCCGTAAGTTAGGTTCAACCAGCTGAACCGATATTTCTAACCTGGCATAACTGAATGATAGCCCTATGGATAGTTGATTATATAACAATAATTAATTAGTTAAATTATGTTGCAATATTTATATAGTCATGATCGACATGTTTACGTTTTTTATTTCTAATTAGCGCAGTGTAAACGTTGATAGCACTCTCACAAATTGTTTATAGAAGTAAAAAATGCGTTTAATTAAACCTAAATATTTTCCCATTATCCATCACTTTGGGCATAGTTCAAATATTGTTAAAAGTTTGCAGTATTTGACAGGTCAGTTAAACCGCAGACTTGGCTTTAAATGTTCAGTTCGCGGTTATGCAAAAGATATAAGGTAAGTTTTCCGTGAGTTGTGTGTTATTGAGTTGATGGGCAAGTTTATTTTTGGATCGAAATTAAAATTTATTGAACCTAAAAACCGCCAAATTATGCTATTTCTTCCGAAATCAAATTTGCAGTCAACTTTACCATCGTGGGAAGCTGAGAACATCCTTTGCCTTTCATCGCGGAGTGACAGAATGTTTGCCCAGTTTTTTCCCGATTCCACTCAAAATTTAAGAGCAGATGAAGAGTAGGAGCTATTTTTATCACCTACGATTTAAATTCGAGTACCTTTGAATACTATTTAATAAACTTCTAATGTTTAGGCCTTGATGGATTTTGTGTTCTTGAGGAATGCAGCTTGCAGCAATGTTTCCTGCTTGGTCGCAGTGCTTGCAGCCGTGCAGCAAGTAGGGGAAATAAAACTGTAAAAGCGTTTTTGTAGCAAGTTAACGGGAGTGTCAAAAAAAAGATCTTTACTTTTTTTAGGCAAAGTGTAACAATAAAGAGATTTGAAGTCCTCCAAGCTCAACTCTTCTGATAGCCTCTGATGTTTTGTTGCAAAAATGCACTTTGCGAGAAGCGTGTGATGGAAACTTCAAACACACCATGCGCTACAAACCAATGGCGACACTACGGGGGAAAGAAATACTTTAGTTTGAGGGTGACATTCTAGAGACTCTAAGAAAAATGTCCTCTTTTTTGTGCGGAATCTCTTTGATCTTATCATTTTCTGTTAATTTAAAGGGGAATTTTTTGAGTATGTTTCGGGTTTGGGGGTTTCAGAGGCGCGATAGGTGTAGATGCTAAGCTTTCCTTTGAGTGAAAGACTAAAATATTACTTTGGTAATTGGTTTTTAAAACAAAGTACGGTCTTGCTTTATTGATTTTCCACTTAAAAAGTCAAACAAAATTTCTGCGAAAAGGACAAAAAGTGCCAAATTTTTAAACATTTTTCCTCTATATTTGATTGTAGAATCCCCCTTCTCCTCTTTCACCTTTCCCCTTTTTCTCACCTTTTTCGTTTGCCCCAGTGATGTACTCATATAGTTGAACAAAGCCTTCCTCAACAGCTTCATATTCTGTGAAGTGGTTGATGGACACTGTTGCCCACTTGGTGGTGTTGTAGAGACGCACCTCAAACGAATCGTCCTGAAATTATCAACAACACATTTGTAATCTGAAGAAACATATTGATGTTTAAGAATATTTTTAAATTGTTACTCGTGGTGGGAGCTCAACTTCTAAATAGAAGAAAATTGCTATCATAAAGGAATTGCTTTACCCTGTTATTCCCCTCAAAATATCGCAATTTCCCTCAGAAACTATAGGCAAAAATGTTAAGAGACTTGTTCTAATACGGTAATACTCTCGCAAGCATCCGATGAAAACATTACAAAAAAACACTCTTCATAAAAAACCCTTGTCTGTTTGATGCTTGGCTAACCGATTTAATTCGGGTCCACTTCTTCTACCAGAAACCCGTAAAATTGAAAGCTATAATGTAACCAGACAGCCAGCCAGACATACTGCCAGACATACTGCGAATTCCAGCAACTTTTGCTGTTGTTGTTTCGTCGCCATCAGTAGCTACGTATTCAAGCCTATACATGAGACCCAATGCACTTTTTTCGTCATAAAATAGTAAATTCAGTTTCATTATTTTACCCTCCACATCATCCTTATTGCTGAGCGCTAACCAAGAAATTTTTAAATAAAATTTTTAAAATGTTTGCTACGACTCGAGAAGGGAATTGAGCTCAGGTTTTCCGATCCCGAGGCGCGCGCTTTAACCACTACGCTATCGCACTCGTATTCCGCAATTCCAGTTGTAGGGAGTGTTTCTCGGCTCAGCTTGCAATCACGCGTTTTTTTCTCGTTAATGCCATCTGCAACATGTCTATGCTGCAAGTGGCTATTTGGTATTTTATTTTAGTACAAAGTTATGTTTATTTTTTCAGCCAACTTCTCTGTCTGTTATCTGAAAAAGTTTTGCATTGTGTGATTTTGTTGACAATGACATTGGTAAAAAAACGTAAACTTGAAAGTTTCAAAGCCGGTGTCAATCATTGTTTATTGCTTAAACATTTCCTGCAGATGCCACCGACTCTGGGAAATGAAAACGCAGAGTAAAAGAAAATACGATTTTCCTCTGCAACCGAAATCTAGACTTACCTCAGGTTGATTTCCGTGCAAAGTCCATGGCGCGCTTTCGTAGAAGTTTCCCACGCTTTTCAGATTCGCGGATTTGAAGAAAACGGTCACAATGAGCACGATAAGATTTCGCATTTTCGCTTTTCTTATTCTTTTCGTTCGAAATGTGAATATTCTTTTCACTACCTTCCCTTTATAGCCCCAAAAAAGAAAAAATATTTTCTTTAAAATTTTCCACCCTGCGGCAAAAACTTGATTCAAAAATATTGATCACAAAAATTTGTTTGTCAAGTTAAAATAAAAAGGATTGAAGATACGATGAAGTTGTTCGATTTATTTTGTGGTTAATGACTCGGTGTTGTTTGGAAATAATCACAACTCACTTGACTCATGAAACATAAGAGGAACAGAAAGTTTCGAAGACTGCAAAATCACCGTACGGTCCTTGAGTCAGCAGTTATCCGCAGAAGAGGTTGCTGCTGTTGACGCTGCAATCTTAAGCGCAAACTTTTAAGAAAACGTCGGTGTAAAGCGAAAACCTGTGCGCTTAACTCGCAGATTTTTGCGCAAGTTTGCCATCAGTCCATTTTCGTAGTGACGTACCGAAAATTGCGTCATGCAATGTTTTCCTGCAGCTTGTAAACAAATCCAAATCGATGATTCGAGACAATATTTCCAATTCTGAATTATTTCTTCTTAATTCTGAATTCTTAGGTTTGTTCATTTTTCTGCATCTACGTCCCGACGTAGCTGCCTGTGTTTGCGACAAAAACAATGGAGTTGCCGCCCTGCAAATTGTGTTACATAAGCCTCAAAGTACTTCTGTCACTCGGCTGATTTAACGCCAAACCCGTTATTATATAGACATGGTCAGACCAATACAGATTTAATTAGAATGAAAACACTGCCGTATTTTTAGTAAGTGATTTGTGGTTATGTTTCTTTTGATCTCTATCTCGCATCTGTAGCTTGAAAGCACAAGTTAGTCTTATAATTGATATGTATCTGATATGTTAAGCGGAGTTCTGTTCGCAAAAAAAATCTTTAAAAAATTTTTTGACTAAAACCAAATGATATTTTAAAAGCTTGCGATTATAATAGGCAATTATTTGAAGTAAAGTTTCCATCAAATAATTAGTTGTAATTACGATCAATTTAGTAGGACAGAAAAGCAACCTAATCAATAGGTTTTATATCTGCATCAAGTAGATGTATTTCATTCTGAGTAATTCCATTTGATTAAGTTTGTGCGAAAGCATTCTTTAGCAGCAAGATACGACGAGGTATCAGGCCACAACCTTACTTGTCAATTAAAAAAAGGTGGGGTGCAATAAGAGAAGTCAATTATTTTAGGAAACTGGAAACTTTGCGGTTTCATGTTCTTCTGATCATTTAGTTGTCTACTCATCACTAACATCAAACTCTTTTGTTTGGTAAGCGCAACTCTGAACAACACCGTGAAGTTAGTTTTTGGCAGTTGAAATTTTTTACCTAACTTCATTCCAAATGCACTATTGTGAGTACAGTATTCTCCAAAAAATGTAGCATTGAAAGTTTTTACGGTATAGTCCTAGAATTTGGGCATTATTTTCCGGTGTTTGATCTAAAATAGCTTTTACTGTGGTGGGGCACAATGGGAAATTACAACGAAATTTACCTTCCAACGAGTTGAAGAAATTTACTCCGTTAAAGAACATGAAATCAGAGTAGTTATGCCCCGTCAAAACCAATGTGGGCCAATCAGTAGGAAGAAATATTTATTTGCATTTTAATGCAACTTTTTCTCCCTCACTGTCAAATGAGGAGTGTTGCGTGTGTGCCCTTGAACGATGTTTCTCTTCATGACCTTCTGCAGAACGGGGCTATGTTTCTTCCTATGAACCAAAATATTTACAGCTTTTTCCTTTTTCTGATCCTTTGTCATTTAATTTAATTTAATTTAATTTGTGTTTAAATACAATTTTCTTTCTAGTATGGGAATCGAGTATCCACAGCACGTCTGACTCCAAGAAACGAATTTATTTAATCACAGCACAACGTTGAATGCACGAAATTGCTTGAATCGAATCGAATGGAATTCTTGCCAATGAATTTTGAATTTTAATTTTTTATCGAAAAAACCTCTCTCTCAAAATAGCCATGCTTCTTTTTATATACTTGTTTACTAGGTCACTCCGCCGCACGTCAGACGGAACCACGCCTGGCCATACGGCTTAGTCACCTAGTATTGTTACATCATGATATGCAGCTATGGTTATTCTTTTATGACCTGTTTGTAGGCCAACGGATGATTTATACAAACGATTACAGTAAAACAACGAGCGCACGAACAGAACGAGAACGTTTATGAGTCACCCACATAATTTCAGCAAAACATCAATGATCCACAGTTGGTATCCCGTAAGGTCGCCTTTTTCTGATCCTTTGTCATTTAATTTAATTTAATTTAATTTGTGTTTAAATACAATTTTCTTTCTAGTATTGAAATGTCCTAGTGTTCGTCATATCTTGAGCGCATTGGGACAAAAAATACGGTTTTTTGAAATTGGTTCTGGTGTTTCAAGTGAATTGAATTTTTGCTGCTTTGGGGATTACAGTGTAGCTAAACTAAAACTTCGTCATTTGTCAAAATTTGCGTTTCGTATGACTTCACTTAAAAAACAATTTTAGAAAACATGATTTTCGTGGCCTTTCTTCAAAAAATAAATCAGAAGTTTGGCTTCACTGGAGTGGTGATGTCACCTATCCTGGGATATCTTTTCCAACCTTAATGCATATTTTGCTGAATAGTGCGCTCTTGCTTAACGTGGCAGTGTGCACACTTGCAGACAAGAAAAAAGCCATGCCTTGCATATTGTGACTAGATGTTTGTAGCACACACAAACCAATGGTTTGACTTACCTAATGTAGTCTGTCAATAATAGCAGATCTTCAAGCTGTGAAATTTGACAGTAAAAAAGCCACAGAACGCTGAAACTGAACTACCAATTTCACCCAAAGATGACGAGTTAATCACCAATTTACCTCAATATTTGGCAATGTAATAAAACATTTGCAATATACTAATTGCAATGTATTAAAACATTTGGCGATATTTGGCATCAGCTACAATAAAGCTCTCTAACAATTGTGGAATCAATACATTAAGCTGGACTGATCATCACTGTGGAAATTATGTTGAATTGCGTTTAATAAATTAATGAGTGACCTTTATCTTTGACAAAGTTCGCTGGTTCATCCCCGAAGCATGGTTTTTTCCCCGAAAATCCCAAAACTTTGCTGATCACGCAACAGAATGGCATGAATGAATATCTGCACATATGACTTTGCTCAAACAACAGCGAGTAAAGTTAAAGACCGGCACAACCTGCCTCCAGTTTAACCGCTATTTTCGCGTTGTTGCCTTCGTTAGTCCAGATCGTTGAGAGGAAAAAAATATGCCGGTGCAAGACCTTTTCTGGGGCCCCCCTTTCCAGCACTTGTCATATCTTTATGATTCAGTTGCACTATGTTATATGTTCTGAAAAATCAGAAATCTTCTTTAAAGGTCTGTGCTCTGTGGTCCATTTTATCAAACTCTCATAAATGTTTTACATAAACGCACATCTTAACCAAACTTTATGCATTTTCTGCAGGGCCATTGAGAGAACAGTCCTGGCCCGGTACCAACATTAATACCGGGCCCCCTTCATCAAGTGTCTGGTTAACTGTAGTTGCTGGGTTTTATCCAATTACAAATGGATGAGTGTTTGGTATAATTGCTCAGAAATTGGTGTTCTTTCTACACTTTTTTTCTTTTGTTTGCTCCACTCCGATACGAATAAGACATTGCTGTCTGACTACTTTACTATTTAAATAATCAAATTTCTATATGAGGGGTAATAAACCAAGCACAGTTATAATATTATGTCTATGGAATAATATAAGGCTAAAAGTAAGTCAAAAAACAAAATGTGAATATCATGCAAAGTACCATTATCAGTCACCAGTAATCGGTAAGTAAAATGCAATGTTACTGTTTAATGGAGACAACAAAACACAACCGGGTTGATGTGAAATGATTTTGTAAGATTTAATTTTAAACAAATTGATTGATCCATATGGGATATATGGATTTAAAATTTAGGGGTTTGGTTTGGGACTTAAAATAATGATACGTTTAGGAATTTATCTGCTTTAAAAGTTACAGGAACCCATACTATATGTTTCTGGCCACGAGGCAAGAAAGTATTCTGGGGGGCCCAACTTTTTTAAAAAATAAGTATTTAAGCAAATTTTCTGTGGCCAAAATGAAAAAAACATTAGTCATCATGTCACAAAAAATTTTATGTAGATTATGCATTTGTTAACAGGAAAAATAGGAAACTTATGCTTAATATATTGCTAACATTGCGCGCGACGTTTTCAAGTATCCGGGTCGGACATCAAAGGTACCCCTGGACCCCCTTATCGACGCTCCTGAAAATCCCATTAGGAAAAGGAGTGCAAAAAGTCGTAAAAATCTTATGTGCACAAAACACATAAACTTTTGGTCACTCTTCATACAAGAGCCTGATAGGTGAAACTGGATGAACCGACATTCTCAATCCCGACGTTACTGATGGGGGCTCTGCTGACGACGCCGTCGTATATACTATAAAGCAAGCATTTCTTCTTTTGCTGATATGCTGCCTGTTAAGATATTTATGTCTATACTCTACATCATTGTAATAAAATTTCAAGTTTTAGAAAAAAATCTACATTAAACCATTAGCCATAACAATTTGTAAAACTGAATTTACAGAGAGCATTTGATTAAAAATAACTCGGCGCCTTTTGAAATATGGTAAATGATTTTGGGGAAGCCGTAGCCGCTTTTGTCGCTATGCCGGAAACAAGACAAATAGCGCAGCCAAAGAACTCAATATCACAAATATAAATAGGAAAGGGCAGCACCACATCCCAAATTAAGCTTACCACTAAATAGTTTATTTCTGTAATTGTAAAAGCAAAGCAAACACTATTTGGCCGCCACCATCAGTTTTGATTGTGTTTCAATTCCTTTTCCCCAACAAGCATAACGATAATTTGTGGCAAGATTCTTTGTGAGTATTACCAGTCATGATTAAGAGAATGTGATGATCACGATTTCGTGTGTGGGAATTGTGAAAGTGCATAAAATTCATCAACTTTTCGCTACCGCTCACACCAAAGAGTAACACATTGGAGCTTGGATTTCTTGTATAAATGCCTTCTCCACAACATTCCTGCCAAATTTGTTCGTGACAGTGCACATGGAAATCCCTTTCCAGCTTCAAAGCAACAATAAAAAATATATGCATTGTTGCCCATTACAATTTTGAACTTTAATTTTCACGGGCCCCCCAGACACTTACAGACCCTGGTGCGGCGCACCGGCTGCACCCCCCTCTCGTGGGGCCTGCGTTAGCCACTTTGCAATGGAACGTTTTACTTTGCAACGTAAACGGGCAAAATAAACATGTTTTATGGAAACAATAATTTACGTCAGTTGGCAGTGTTGCTTACAGCGACAAAGTGCTGGATTGTAATTGTGAGTTCATTACCCGGATGGGCTTTGTGTAGTTGTGCTCTTAAAACATTTTAGGGCAATTTTTCCTGCTTAAAGTACAGCGTTGTACCGGCAGGCCCAATAATTTCGAAGGTTTGAACGCAAAGTCTTCAGTGTCAAAAATTTTCTATGACAAGAGGACAAAAATAGATAACGATTTACTCTAGCTTCACCACGCCAGATGACTGAATTGTTGTGACATTAAATGATGATTTAAATGCAAATGCAATAAATGAAAAACTGAGCCAACACTGGAGCAGGTCGGAACAAATGGTGCTTTCAATGTTAAAATGGCGCCCTGCACCAAAAAAACAGAGATGCCTCGTGCAATTTCGCGTTGCTAGATCAGCAGCCATTCGCGTGTCAAAAGCCAGTGTGGTCCAACTAGCGTACGAGCTCGCGAAGTAGCGATTGGGTACGGTACGGTAAAGTTTTGAAGAAAAGTACAGTACGAAATTACATACGGTATTTTCTGGTATACTACTTACGGGACGGAAATACGGTATTGTTTTTTCTGTACCGCATTTTTCCCGTAGGCCTGATCTAGTCTCCAAAAGACTTGCTTTGTTGAAACCAAGTCACACAAAGTTTCAACTTTACTGCTGTAACATAAATTGTATCATAACAGCGTAAAATTTAATTAATTGCTACAAGTTTGGCCTTACTTGAGTTTGTTGACCTAGAATCAGAGGATTGAATACGGTGAAATCTTTTTTGAAAGTGTGGTACGAAATTATGTACAATATTTAAGTAAAGTGCGGAATTCCGGTACGATGTGTTTTGGAAGTACGGAAAACCATTGCGTACTATACTGTACCTTGTCTCCTGCCGCGGAGGTATTTCTCGCAATCACGAATCTCAGTAGAGCTTTTGGAAATCAGTAAGCAAAGGTCGATTCTTCAAACTCAAGCGTTTTGCATTAAAAATGCTCTCAACGTTTAGAAACACACGCATAGATGAGAGCACATTTTCTGGCATAAAACAATTAAGGTGAACTATAAAAGTCGAATGGCAGACAAAAACTGATGAATTGTCTCTAACTTACTACCGCTAACATTATTATTGATTTACAAGCAATCGCATCCAAGAAAAGCCTTAAAACAAAGGAATCCACTAAACCTTTGCAACATTTAAATTAATTGTTTAATTGCCTTTGCGATTGTTTCAATTTTAAATATTCGCGTCAATTGTTTTACTCCTCATTTTGAGCGAATTAACGCGCATACTTACTGGGGGGGAATAGAGAAGCTGTTCACCCAGCAGGTCGTAACATGCAACTCTGGAGTACCCCTGCTATTGACAGTTCGCCTTGGTGGTGGGGCTACCAGTCGGCAATTTGCATTTACGACTGGTTCGAAATGGGCTGCCACTTTTCCCCTAGCCTAACTTAATTAGGTTGACGGCGTAAACCTGGAAAATCGTTTCATGCCGTGCCTTCATCCCATGGAAGAAGAGGGGCCACCACAACTAATGACGCTAAAGTGGAAAAGTTGGTTGTAAAATGGCACACTGACCACAATTGGTAGGACCACTTTGTCACAGGCTATTGTCACTTTCAAGTCAGAAACGTAAACTAGCTGGAAATGTAAAAACGACAATTTTCTATTTATTACAAAAATTGATAAATTAAGAGAAAAATATAAAAAGTTCACATCAAGTTCTAGAAAACAACGAATAAAAACTCTACCGCTGAAATATGCGAACAAATGTAATATGGTTTCACAAGATCATATGGAGACAGCATTTAAATATCCCTTTTCCTGACTTAATAAAAAATTGAGAATATTCTTCTTAAAAATAAACAAACCAATTTATGATGCATTTCTTCTAGCCCCAGAAATTCTGCCCAGACACAAATAGAATATTGTCTTGCTGCTTGGTGGCCATTATTCGTAAAGTATTATGACTCGGCATAAAATAATCAAATCATAACAGCACAGTTTTGCAGCAATCAATAAAAATCCAATTTTTACCACACATCAACCCAATAATAGCATAGAACCGAGCACCTACCTACACTAACAAAACTACTACGTAATAATTCGTTTAAAACAACACAAAAAGTTACGAAACCAAATTAAAAAGCCGTTAAAAGTTATTCAAAACCAATTAAAAAAGTCAGACCAAATTTGTTGAGGTTTTTTCCTGCACGTTATCCTAAATATAACCTAACTTAAATCTTCTTGCAGTAAAGTGATGTAGGCAAAAACATCGGGATGTAATCAAAGCTATCACTAGGTTTCAAAAACAAACGGCTTATGAAATTTGCCGATCTTTTTTGAAGATATTTTAGTTCTTTTCAATGGCCTAGCGAAAGTGGAAAATAATTCATATACATATCAGTGGAAATTCTTTGAAACAACAGAAGACAGCAAACATAACAATAAACAATTAATTTAACCTTATGCAACAACTCATTGCATCGTCAGAAATTAAGTTGTTTCAGTCAATTCAATTTTTAAGTTGCTACGAAAGTTACATAAATAATTGCTTTGAATCGGCTCTCACATTTTTTAGAATTTACATACAGTTTTGTCAGGTTATTTAAAATGATTTTTCAGGCATGTCACAATAGAAGATAAACAATATCTGACAGCCACTACTTAAGGGAATCCTCTCCGGTGGTTTATCTTGTAATCAAAGCTAAACGTAAAAATATTTGGGAATAAACGGACAAGGTGAACCGCAAGTAATGCTTCAAGCTTTAAAGGAAAAATTTTAAAAGAATTCAACCACCGTAGTGTTGATGAAAAAATTCTAAATCGAGTTCTACGGATTACAAGGTGTTTAAATGTTGCAAGAGTTGATCACAGTAAGCCGTGGTGCGGTGTCGGTGCTTCACTTTCTCGATTTCGCTGCGGAGAACAGAGGGCGACAATCGAGCTCCTTCCTTCAGCACATCTGTAAGTCAGTCGTTACATTTTCATCCCTTCAATCGAAATCATTCGAACAAATGTCAAAATCTGCTTGGGAACTCTCACCAACCCGGCATTAACATTTCTATGACAAGTACTGTGGTCAAGTAGCGGATAATTGCAGAGAAGTACCCCTCCCCCCCTAAAAGAACGCTGAAGCCATGCGGGAACGAAACACGCAATCTCACGCTGGCGAGCAAGCTTATGTGGCAACAGAAAGACATGAGTTCAATATCAGCTGAGGTTTAAAAAATGATCAACCCATGCATGATGGTTAAAAGGAAAGCAGTTTGAAGCGAGGTTTCTTCCATCAAGCCACGTGTGACAGCGTATATATACAAAATATATACTAGAACAGTTGATGGGCCTGGGTTCAATTACCATGTCGAGTCACACCAAAAACTTTCAAAACGCTATTCACAGATCTGTTGCTCGGCGCTTAGTACGAAGCAGCCAGCGAGCGAGCTAGTTGGTCAGTCGGATTTAAGGCCTCAGGTGATGGGCAGGAGATGGAGCCTAGTAGTCTACCTGTCATGGTGGTCGAGTCCAACTAAACACGAGCAAACACAGCAGAAGCATTGAGCAACAAGGAGAGAGCTAGCTCATATTAAAAACAATGTAGATATGACAAAAGGGTAAACGGACAACTCCTCATACACCTCATGTTCAGTAAGTGATGAATTCAAACCACAAGATAATAGCGTTCATCAGCAATTAGGAAGTAGCTCTCAAATAAGCTGTCCTCTTTACACCTATTACGCATTGCTGTAGTCGTATGGCAAACTACCTTTCATACCTAAAACAGCAAGTTGTATGTCAGTGCTGGGGTCATCCATGTGGACAATCAACCCACTGTAGATGCATTCAACATGAGCTCGATACAAACTGTCATCATAACGATCGGGAAAACACTGAAATAACAAGCATATCGTCACAAACATCAACGCTACGAAATATATTGAAGAGCGATCAATATTGAACTGAATTAAATTTGGTTTCACCAGGCGCAAGATAGAATTGACCATGAAAATGTAGATAACCAATGAAGTTTATCAAAGTGCACTCTGCGAGGATACAGCTAAAAGATCAATGACAACAGTTCCACTGCCATCTCAAAATAATAATAATAATAATAATAATGCGGTTCTTCAGCAGAATTTAACACTTGATAATTGTGACGTCATCGACCTAGTTTGATTTCATACCATGACGTGTATGACAACACAATTGTAATAATACCATGCAACAAAAACGAAATGAAATGGCGTTAATAGCACCTAAGCAAAAAGTTCGATATTTTATTTTTCATGATTCGCACATTTCTGACAACTAAAAACGTTTCTTGGAAGCAAGCAAAAAGCAACTGCGCATTTCGAACCAGTCTCGAATACCAATTACAGATTGGTAGCCCCAACACAATACCACCAGAGACTGCTCAAAAATCACCTCTTACGACACAGCTGAGGGAGCAGATCTGACATTCAAATCCAGCGAAGCACTCTCGGTACGAACATTGAAATCTCTTAACGCTCCACCTACTTTGAAATATTGCATCCACGTTTTCGTTACAGCGATTCGAATCTCATCGCTTGCGTCATCCATTCTCTTCAACAGTTCCAAATAGATCTTGTGAATGACGTCATCGACGTGGAGGTCACGTGAGCAAATGTAAAAGAACCTAGAAAGCGACGTCACATGTTGACTAGAACGCTAATAAATCGTACCGTCAACGCAAGAGCACGGTCGGGAACGTGGATGATAGCTTTATCAATAAAACTAAAGCCTTTTTTAATTAAGTAAGCTTTCACGTTTTCAACCGAATTTCTGAGTAACCTCTAAAAATTGGATTTACCCTCAACGTTTGCCTATTTTGCTCATTACTTCAAAAGCTTGAGGGAAATAAATGGTCATAGACAAAAATCTAGCGTAGCTGGATCTAGTATACAATGCGTCCTCTACCCCCGATATTTTTGACTTGCTCGATCCGGAGCTGCCTTAGTGTGCTTACCGCAAGAAATTCTTTCATCAACACTTCAACTGACAGAAGAAATATTTGATGCTGCTTTGCAGTTGATCTAATGATGATACGGTCGCATTACTGGGTTTGCACGTAGTCACAAAACTAGGCTTGCGGCTAAAGCATGGAACCTGCTTCTGAGTTACCAGCGCAAATCATTTACTACGATTCTGCTATAAAACGCGTCTTTGTCAACTTAAGCACTTCGATCGCTTCTTTTCGAGATTAGCGCTTTACATCCCCGAGCGTTGTCGACAATAGGAGCTGGTTGTTACCTAGTTAACACCTTTACTGTGGTCAGTCTGGTCGTCTTGTTGTCGTCTTCCAAACAGGAGATTAATTGGGGGAGGATTTGTGGAAAAATCCGGAGGGCAGAGTCCTTGGAGGTAAGGTCGCTTTTAAGAAGCGCCCACAGGGTGGCAACGGCCACAGAACGGACCGCAGCGGCCTTTTGTCCGGCCTTCCATATTAAATTAGGAGCGATCATACGTAAGGCGATAGCGTCCACGTGTTCAGTGGAAAATTTTCTGCAAAATATTACGTTTATCACGTCACAACTGTGGTTAAAACGTCTTATTTCTACAGCAGCTACTGAGTTTCCTCAACTACTTTATGGATTGACTTCAAAGCAGTTCTGAAATCAGACATGGCATGCTACGAACTCACAGACGATACACTACGTGTAAGATGCATACGACAAATTAAGTGAGAGGAAAGATCATTTTAAAATTCTATTTGCGCGGTGCATGTTTCTTGCCAACTCTTGATCTTGGCGAGGGCGTATGAAGCATTTGAGAAAGCAAGAAGGGTTCTTGGGATGTGGACGGAGTTATTAAAATTAGAAATTATCACTTAAATTTTTTTTACAGCTTCTACGATTCTAGCAAAAGCAATGGATCGGGACACCACTCTTTCCGTGCTGCTACGATTCTAGCAAAAGCAATGGATCGGGACACCACTCTTTCCGTGCTGCTACGATTCTAGCAGAAGTAATGGATCGGGACACTACTCTTTCCCGTGCTTTATTGGATCAATATCGATCTACCATGTAGGGGGTGGGATGACCAGTGCGCGTTCGTGGTTGATTCAAAACGAAGCTCTTTCCTCTTGCCTCAACTCACACAGAATGCGATGTTAATATAGAAAGCCGTATTTTGTCGTATTTCTACTCCGAGAAGGAGGCGAAAAAGCAACAACCGCACAACCGTCGCCGCTCACTTTTCTGAATCGACAGTAACCGTTGCGTTGATGAGGAGTTTCGACAGCAAAGTGAACAAACGCAATCGCAATTCCGCTTCTTTCTCAGGACGTAGGTTCGACTCCAGCATTGGCATCACGTCATCCAACACCTGGCCGACGACTGGGCCTGCATAACAGAAGTTGATAACATGGACCCTTTTCCCATGCAAGATATTACAATCAAAGTTTACATCGAAAAATCTGAATTAACAAATGTTGTGGGATGGGATGTAAAAAGGAAACAAAGATACAAAGAATAGTCATTTGACTATTCATTCCATTTAATGGCTCATTTGATCGCTGAATAAGGTTTGATAACAAATGTCTGGTGATACTTGGCAGCCGCAATTATAATTGAAGAACAAAACACAATAAACGACACAATCTTAACACTGTCATAAAGATTAGCCCACTTCACACCTCCTTCAAAAAAACAAAAAACTTGTAAACGACTGTCTTCGTCAACTAATTTAGCAATGCTGTGAAAGGTGTAAGTGAAGATCATTTTCCACACATTCATCCACGACTGGTCAAGCAACAACTTAGAAATTTCATTAACCACCTAATATATGTAGATGAATACCACATTGTGTGGCCTAATCTAGAGGCCGCCGAGTAAGCTCAAGTGATTTGATATTAACCTGCACGATATAGAAGAGTATCGAACACTAATTGCTCGACCGAATACACCGTCCATGCTTCGTAACTTGCTTGCATGTTGGCAAGGACTTGTTTAGTATGAAGTGCAAAGAGTTGGTCGGATGTTATATGAAGGATGCGAGCCATGGAAGATAATAAATCGTTGCACTGAAAAGTGACAAAAATTCAGAGGCTATATTCTAAATGTAAATCGTTAATAAACCGTTGCATTGTTGGAAGATAATAAATCGTTGCACTCAAAAGTGACAAAAGTTCAGAGGCTACATTCTAATCTATATCCACTCAAGTGCACTTGGTTAAAACGGCAACTCTTGATAAACTGAAATTTTATTTTCGCAAAGATAGTAACAGCACAAAGACTTAAATAATGCCACTTTCAGCTACCCTACTGCATCTAGCAATCAAGGAGTTATGTTATGAGTGATATATTCTCACTGAACCATTCAAAACAATTTCGTTTCTACCCAATTTAGAGATATCAGTACTGGTGCCACCAGGCATTCCCATCTCGATTACTGCCCAGTGATAGTTGAGAAAGTGAACTTTTAGTTCAGTGCCGCCAAAACTCTTTCAATCCCTGGGTAAGTTATCCATCAGCAAAGCGTAACAACATAACACACTAGACAAACAGCAATTGTCTAAATTGACACGTAACCTGTGTTGTGATGATCTCCATATTGTTGGCAAGAGAACATAATACACAAAAACTACACTTACTTTAACTTCAATTTCTTCGTTTTTATTCAAGGCCAGCACAGTGATGACGACAGTGAAGAGAGGAAGAGAGATCGAGTGAACGCGATTTTCACAAGTAGTGATGATCGATTGAATGCAGGAGAGCAAAGACAAGTGGTAGGCGGGCTGCAAGAACTTGAACTTGATGATAGGGCCGGTAGACTGACAGATTGTTGCTACCAGGTGTGGATGGTAAACGTTATGTGCAAAAAGATAGCAAACTCCCCTTCCACGACCACAAGCTGTAATGTGAAGTGGCCACTGACTCAGCATCAGAAGCAGCTATTTGGAGAAAACGAAAATTCAAGAATCTTTACTAAGCAGTGCTTGTTAAACCGCACGCAAAGATCCACGGTCTGTTGCAGTAATACTAAACGATTTTATCAATGTACACCTCGCGCATAGTAAATGACAAGATTATGAATTGTGTCCATATTATTGTAGATGATACAAGTTATTGGATGGTAATCGTTATTACAAGGATTATTCAAAACACTCTAGTGATTATGATAATGGTGGACCTGCATACGATAAATGAAAACGATGTCTTAAAACGAAAAAAAATGAAGAATGCTCTATTGTAGGTAAATTAGGCGGTGTTCAATGCCTTTTTTCACAAGGGTAAAACCGAGTATCAAAACTGGCCCTATGAACAGAACTCATTCCAAGAACTCTCATCTTAACCAGGACTCTCAGGATCAACATGTCTATAGTTCTTTGTGCTATCTAGCTAGGTTCATATAAAACTTTCGTTTGACATTCTTTGTTGCTTTGTTTATGCCCGAATCAAAACTATGCGAAGTGGTGCAACTTACCTTCTCTGAAGCCTGGCACACTTCATCGGAAACCAACAGTTCAACAATGTCCTTCAATTTCTCACCAATCACTTCATCGCTGCAACCTTGTACAGTGGATGATAGCACCTGAGAAGTTACCGTGTATATGTAAGATTAAGATATTGTACAGCAGTGTTTCTTAAGCGGGTGTATAGTACACCCAAAGGTGTAACGGAATTTTGAACGGGTGTACAGGGGTGTTCCAGTTCTTAAGAAAAAAGACTTTTTTTGGAGATTAACTTTACAAGAAAAGTTTAAATAAAAGCCGGCTTCTTACGATCCACTTTAAATTGAGCAGGAGCCATCACATAAATTGCTGTTCAACACGCAAAAGAATCTCTAGTTCAAAAACCACCGAATCTTGTAAAGTTTTCAAACGTTCTCGCCTCCCACATTAAAACGTTTGATTCTTGCCTTCAAATCTACCAAATTTACAAACCTTAACTGAAGTATGCCTTTACTTCTAAAAGCATCAAATTTTGTCAAATGCAATAGTGAACATGCCGATTTCACTGAAATTTATCACGACACTCACAATCGAGTTTTGTTCTCAAAACTCACCTTAGCGTCTAAACTAGGAGTGGGGGTCACACCATTTAGCCTACTATGTGACTGGGTCTGCGTACATCACAATTTATTTAGTAAAGCTTGTCAACATACTGTAGCACAACAGCGGATAACCACGTATTTAGATGACCGGTCAGCAACAACCGCTATGATCCTCCCACGTAGCGCGATTTTTCGGCACTACTAGTGACAAACTCGATTTGGACTTACAGATTTTTCGGTAACCGACGTAGAATGTACCGCAACAGAAAGGGTTGTAAGTACTGTTGTATAGCACAACTTGTAGTGTGGCTCTCTGGCCACAACTCAATCATCAGTTTATTTTGCCAAACAAACAATTTTAGTTACAAGTACACACTAACTCCTCCGGCACCGAAATGAGAACTCTACCAATCACTACTTTTTTAATGTCAAGCACACGAAGAGGGTTGAGGAAACTACATTCAGTTATTTCATGGTCCCACTAGATCACGTGGATGAAGTAATCGACGACGAATGTAACATACTTGCAAGGGTGGCGCAGCTCCGTAATGCAGTTGAACGTTTTGAAGCAGTATGTTGCAAAACACGTCAGGTTTCACGAATGCTCCAATCAATTCAGCGCATTTCAACGCCTGTAATACAAATTCGTATCAACTCTCTCTACAAAGAGAAGGCAAGTGTATTTTGGAATGTCTGATTGCTCAAGTCGGTTGTAAACGAGAAATCACAACATCGGTTCAAACAAGAATTATATTTTCAAAGCTGGTCAACAAGATTTATAGAAACTGAAGTATTTACAAGACTTTGATGATGCCATTCATACAACGATATCGATTTGTGAAACAAAAAAAAAGAAAGCAAATCCTTCACTCATTCTTGCGATAACCTTGCTCCAAAGAAGAGATTCTTAACCCTGAGGCAAATTTACCCTGTGGGATAAATTTTATCATCACAAGGGGTAAATTTAATTACTCAACCTCAGTAGTCAGCAGATTGAAATCATTTTCTGGGGTTGATATTTTCTGTAAATTTGCACTTCTACTTTGTTAAATGACCGTTTTTAAAGTTAAACGTACAAAGTATTAGTGAAGTGTGTACTGGGGGCAAAACTATCAAATTGAATTGGTAAAGACAAAAGTGCTCAAAAGGTCAAGAATTACTGCTCTAAAGTTTTAAGCAAAGTAATTTACACCTTATTTAATTCTTCTTTATCCTTTGCTTCGTCGATGAACCTAAATTTTGATTCTCAAAAAACTTTAATAACATCAATGCAGCATGAAACTAACAAAGTTTTAATTGCGAGATTTTCCGGAAACAAGGGGATTTTACATATTGCTTATACGGAACATGTCAATCACCAACCACCTGCTTCTATATCCCACTTCAATTAGCACCCGAGCTTTCAAATTTCTAATCTTATGCTAATTTTTTGCAAGTAGCTTTGGTACTTGTTTTCAACAGGTTTTTAAACTCCGAATTAAAACAATGTTGGGAACGTCGAGGCAATTACCGTACATGAGATGAGCACAATACTTACATAAGTCACTACGATTTGCTGATCATCACTGCAAGCTTTAACGAGAGCTTGTGTTAGTGGCTGCATGTGTTGGGTTGTGTATTCCTCTGCATGTATCAGCAGCTCATATAACAGCTGGGAGGTCTTCACCCTGGTCTCAGCCACCCAATCATCGAGGTCACGCAAGATTGCGGAAGTCAATTTGCTCAAATTACGATGTACAAGCTCGCGGCAACCAAGACATGGACGTTCAACTGAAGACACATGCACATTACTACACATAATTATTATAACAATAGGCAGACTGTCCTTGTGATTATATCGAATAAAATGGCATTAAGGCGTACACAAAGCCGAGATCCAATTGGATGAAGATGTTATATTCGTTAAAGCGCACAAACTACGCAAAGCAATCTTTAAATAAAAGCATTTAAACCAAACTCAAGCCCACGTACCCATCTACTGTCTTCCTCCCACATAATATCTGATCAAAAACCAGAGGTCTCTTTATCATAGCACGTTAATGATAATGATCTTCATTATTAACGTGCTGCTTGACCTTTAGTATCAAGCGATATTTTTAATAGCTATTGCCTGAAACCCGATGTCCTAAATCCGCTCATCCTTTTCAATGATCATAGGACACACAAACTAGTGGCCCACCACCAGCAGGAGAAAACGACAAAATTGGGTTTTGGCGTTGCAAATAATTACCTCTTTAGAGCTTACTGGGTAAATATCTTTACCATTTTAACAGTATGAAACCTGAGAAGCGGCAACCTACCTCCGTCAGGATAGAGTGCAGGCAATGGTTGGATGAAATCGAGTTTATCTTTTAAATCTTTTTCATTTTCTTCTTCATACTGCAACCCTGCTTCATTCCATAATCGACGTGATTCTCTTCTGCAAAGAAATAACTCAATATCCTCACTACAAATCGTGCGCAAGCCAATGGATAAGTCAATGAAGTGAAGAGTTCTGAGCTTCAGATTACAGTGATTTGGATTGAAAACTAAGATGATAGGTGGGTGGATGCCGAAAAATTTATTTTGTAAACCTTGCAACTAATTGGCAAAGCAGCAAACGGGCGTAAGGGGCATTAACAATTTATTAAAATGAATATGCCAGGAAACAATAATGAGTATACCACCCAACCAATTTAGACGAGACCATCCCTGGACGCGTTTCGTCCTTTTGGACTCCTCAGCAGGGCCCGTCCCGTCAAAAGCAAAAGTAACCCACTCATTAACGTTATCCTTAAAAAAAAATCCAACACATGCAGAAGCACTGAGACTTCAACCGACGACGTATTGCTTTGCTTAGCAGGGCGGGTTGACAAATTGGTTGATTGGTTGCATATCCATTGGGAGATCAGTTTACACACTGATCTGAAAAAGCAGATTCATTTTAATAAATTGTTAATGCCCCTTTACGCCCGTTTGCTGCTTTGCCAATTAGTTGCAAGGTTTACAATTTACTATTTCCCTTCTTCGCTTAATAACTTTCAAAAATTTATTTGCAAGTTTAAGACTCATTTGTTAATTTGTGACCAAGGTAGTAAGTATATACACCAACCACATACCACAGCAGCAAACTTAAGTTATGACATACATGTATGTGTATGATAGAAACATATGGCTAAACGTATGACAGTTTTTGCTACAAAGCAAAATAGAATACGGTAAGTACAACAATGAAATATCAAAAAACTCTTTTTCTCATACTTCTTAATAGATAAAATAGCAAACATGTCCTACTTACTGCAATCAAATTTTATGTTATTTTACATTTACTTTCAAAAAAGCTATTATTTCAGTGATAGCTTTATTTATTTACCTCACCTTATATCTGGCATCTCATCATTGAAGCTTGTGAGGATGAGAGGAATAAATTTATAGAAAAAGGAATATCGATCAGGTAATTCCAACAACCACCGACCAATCATACGAGTAACACACATCCGCACCTGCAAAGTGTTATATAATTCCATCGCCCAGTCACAGGAATATTGTATTAATGCGCGTGTAACTCGCATTTATTGCCGACGTAAAAAAAAGTTGCGAGAAATTTTTTTATCCAATTTTAAAATTGTAAGAAAATAAAGCGAACAGGTTTTCACATTGTCTCGTTGCTTTGCATTGAGAAAGTAGGTTAGAACAAAATAACGACGTTTCTCTACCAGTTATCTGCTGGCGTAGATAGATACAATTTTATACGCGCATACACACGGTGAATTTCATCAATCATTCCAAACATTTTGATTTTAAACTTGCTTTAGCATTATTTGCACCACCAGCCCAGTACATTTCTACCATTAACATTACAGTCAAGCAAGGATGATTATAATTATAGAAGACGGACACAATAAGAAGATGAATTATAAACAAAATTCAAGATTGCTATTAACAATTAGGAAAAACTAACAACAATGATAAAGTTCCTTTTCAATGATTTTCAGTTAAGAGCGGCTAAAGCTAAAGTTTAATAACATCTGCAAGTATAATACTACCTGTGAAGTAGGGTCAAAAAATCTTTGAGCCAAGTGGGAAATGACGTCATCAACGCTCTTCCCATTGCCAAACTGAATGACGTCAGCAGTTGCTTCTATCACAGCAACACGAACCTACTCAGAAATCGTCTCTCAAACAGTGTTTGTTATAACATTATAATACACGTCACACTATAACTGAAGAGTTAATTCTACGACATCATCGCTTTTGCGATTCAAATACATATTTTAATATTTCAAAAAGCTTCATACATTTGTATTTTTACTGTTTTATGGTTTGAAATATATTCTTTCACTAAAGTGAGGCTGTATTTCTGCAAAGACCTAAACTAACAAAAAAATTATGTTGGGTAATACCATGGTTGAAACAAAGTAACCAATGTTAAAAACTTCGTTGTCTGTTTTACTTCAAATATCGTTGTCAAACTTCACTATAGCCTATAGATTACAGACTGTATTTCAATATTAAAGCTTAGATATACCTTCGAATGCTGGTGGGTGATGGTGATCATGAGAGGTTTGATCAAGGACTCTGATTGCATATGGAAATATTCAGGAATTGTTCTCGATATCTTGCTTGCTAATTTACAACTTGACTTCTTCACCTCTGCATATGGATCAAGAATTGTTTTTTGTAAAATCTGAATCAATTCATCAAGATAACTGCTAATTCTTTTACCACTATATTCAATAATGGGGTACAAGATATCATCCAATAATTGCAAACGCAACTCTTCCGATGGTTCAACAATTTCTTTTTGAGCCAGTCTACTTACTAATGTAGGAATGACATAAGGCAATGTCTGGTCTGGAGTTGGAATTACAGAAATATAATCAGATATAAATGATGTAGCCAGCTCTCGATTCTTCTCTGATGGATCAGCGAGACATTTAAGTGTTGGTTTCAATACCTCCACAGCAATATCCTGCAGCAAAGTTCCACCTAACTGCCTTGCAATCGTTTCTTTTCGAAGATCCAGCAAACCTTTTTTCCTTGTTATTTTTCCGTCATCAGATAAACAATTTACATGACGTTGAATTTGTTTTCTGACGGAATCAGTTGTCTCACTTTCTGTGTCTCCTTGCATTTTAAAGCAGTGACAATGTTACCACAATATACCATTAATAACTATACTAAAAAAAATAATAAACGTAATTACTGCCATCATTGTGAAAACACAAAACACTTTAGTTAAATAACATCAATAGTGGGCTAACTAATCCAACCATGCCATAATTGAAAATTTCAACTCAGTTGCTCATCAAAGTTTTGCTTGGGACATATCAGCATACTGTAAAAACAAATCGCTTTTCTTGCCATTACATGGTAAACATTGACACTAAGATGTTGCACTGTGATATAAGCTGATCATAATTACATGAAATGCATTATTTGAAGAAAGGCATTGCTGGCAAATAGTGAAAATGTAAACAAGTTCAAACGAGCTCACAGCCACTTGCTTCAACTACTAGCTAGCAAAGCTGTTTTTGATAAGTTAAATAAAAAATATTTCTGGACTTTTAAATTTAACATAAAAGTCCATTTTTACCCATAAATTTCATTTCTCAAGACACAATTTTGCATTTTAAATGTAGATTAGTTAAATTAACTGTAAAATCCACAACTTTTAACTAATTTATTCATGCCTAATATCACTCCAAACCACTTATTACATCTAAAAAAGGTCCAATATTGGAGGTAATTAAAATATGTAAAGTATTTAACAAAACCTTACTGGTAGTTACACCAGTGGTTGATTGCCACATAAAACAAAACCAATTAGGTTAATAAGCAGCAAATATAAAAATAACCATAAAAGAAATATAAAAAAACAAGTTATCCCACAACATGATGTTCATAGTATTGATTTGAAAGATTCACTGAACTTTTGCAAGAGAGATTAAATTTATATTGTTAAATCCTCATAAGCAACAATAAACCAAGCATGACATATGAGTTGAAGCACAGTATCATGGCAACCAATCATACCATAGCTGAACCGAATGCTGACAAAATCAAATATTTTGGTTAAAAACCAAAAACTTACGTGGAAAAACACCAAAAATTAAATAAAAATGGCTAATATTGTCAGCATGTGTTTGCTGTAAAACAACAATACCATCAATTTGAAGGTCAAATCAGACAAAACCTAACTATGCAAGTTCACAGAATTATGAAAATTCTTACTGGAATATGAAAAAAATATCAAATTTCAGAAATTACAGAAATTTACAAAAATGTGTAGTTTAATTAAACTCAATTATCCAATTTTACTCAATTGAGTGGTTATACTTTTAGTTTTTATCAACTTCAATAAATTTCAGTATTTGTGCAAGTCCATACTTCTTTAGTTTTTGTTAGTACCAGTAGTTTTTCTGTATTGCTAAAAGTGAGTAATTCCTTTTATTAATGTGAATTGCCGTATTTCAGTAATATCGTGTTTAATATGAGTTTCTGTATTTCCATTATTCAGTAATTCTATAATTCAATGCAAATTTCCATATTTCCAAAAATTTCTGTATTTTAATGTGGTTCAATCTAATCTATATCAACCGACTTCGTTAATTTTAAATTCCCATACTTACTTGTTGTCTGCAGTAGGCCTCTCACACTACACTTTGTAAAATACAAAAGTTTCAAATTTAAAACTTGGCTTCGTCAAACGCTCTTCTTGCTTTTTTCAGTTCTTCATTCATTGTCAACAAATCTTTAACTCTGGAATATTTTTGTGGATCTTTTTGAATCAGATAAACAATGTCTTCAACCTGTACTCTGCCTGGCCGCCCAATCTGTGATGCTTTTTGAGTTAATTCTGTAATAAATTCGATAACAAGTTCTTCTATGAGCTCAACAGATTCTGTGTAAGGATTTTGATCATCTCCAAAACCATACATCATACAACGAATTTCTTTAAAGAAAAGCCTCTTCTTCTTATCATCAGTGGAAGAGGCTGAACGTGAAGGTTCATTTGAATAACCAGCACCTTCATCTGCCATATTTCAAATTTTAGTTAAGCCTACCTACCTATAGCAATTGTTGCAGCATCAGAAACAATGAATCTACAAATTTAAAATTATTATCCAGTTATCATTTACATTCAGCCCTGAGCTGATTTGAGATTACACAATGGTAAACCTATGTACTACAAAAGTTCTAGCAAAAGATTAAGAAATAAAAGATATCCCAGCTTCAGCTAGGCTATGGTGCATTTTCACTACAAACTATAATAACAAATAGATGTCTACTTGACCAAATACAAACACAAGAATAACAAAATGGCAGGGGCTATTTTGCCATCAACGACATTTTATCCTTGGAGGCTATTTTGTCACCAGACATTTGTGACTGCTCAATTTTAATGATGCATTAAAGATTTGACTTTTGGTCATTTCCAATTGGTCAATTTCAATGACAAATCAAAAAAATATGATACCTCCAAGGTACACCCCCATTCATTCACAAACTGGGGCTCCCTCCAGTGTGCACTGCCTTTATCTAAGTATACCCTGCCAGCAAAAATTTTAACCAATAGTTGTCGCATTTCAAAACAGCTGCACTATTCACTGCACTGCAGCATCACTTGCCAAATTCTAGCAATTATGGCTGTATAAATGGTATTAAGACAATTACCCCCGGTCTCTTGGGTTAGGACTGGAGTGGAGCCTGGGGGGGGGGGGTATATGACCAGGGGTAAGTGTTCTAGAACAATATAAATACACATCAATGATGATTGCAAAATAGCCACTTCCTCTATGAAACTCACAAGCACTATTTGACATAATAAATTAACATTCAGCTCAAAACAATTTTTAATATCACTTCTTACAGCAATACCCTATACAGATATACCAAAATACAGAAGGCATTTCAGAGAATTGGATAAGACCGCAATGCAGAAATTTTGCAAAATTGCAGATCAGGAATGGAGTTGGGGATAGTGTTAGGATTAAAATTAGTTACAGTAAGAATTATGGTTAGTCTGCAGAATTTCCACACTTTAGTAGTATGCCATCTTACATCCTTCTGTAGACTTAAGCCTACCACTGTACTGGTACAGAACAATGAAGCTATTTCTATTTCTGCCCTAGTTAATGTTACAAAACATAAAGCTATTTTATTCTCCCAAATTGTAACCAATCATAATATAGTAACTACTGAACCCGAAGCAATGACAGAAACCTTTAACAATCATTTAGTAAAAATTGGCCCTAAGCTTATAAAACTGCATCTCTAATGGACAAACAGCCTTATATGTTGACATTCACTACCTCGCAATTAGCAAATTTGCTATGTTCTTCTTTCCTTCAACTGCAGACAAAGTGTCCACAATTATTTGTGAACTTAAAAACAAAAAATCTATTAGAAGTAATGACATAAACTGATAAACACTAAGCGGGGAAAATACTATCCTAGCATCACATTTAAGTACTATACTTAACCATTGCTTAATAAAAAGCGTTTATCCTAATGGAATCAAAATAGCTAAAGTAGTTCCAATTTTCAAAAAAGGTGGCCCAAATGATGCTACTAACTACAGACCAAAATCTTTATGATAATCCAAAACAATGAATAATCATTGAAGAATTGAATAAACTCAATGATAATCCAAAACATTAAACTATGATATGCTTTAAAAAACAATTAAAAAAGAGGTTTTTGGAAGTCTTTTAACTACTAAATTTTCATTTAATCACTTCATTCACCATTAGGATTATAATCATCTGGTCGAATTGTACTGTACTGTCTTTATCATATCTAGCTATTTGTCATTACTGCTCTCAAGCTGGCCTCAGAAAGCAGGTTAACTAGATAACCTTTTGGTTCTTCGCTGGTTCCTGGTCCACATAACTTGCAATTCTTGTGCTGCTCTCTGTTGCTTTTTTTGTGTTTTGTTGTTGTGGACAAAAATAAATTTATCTGTCATCTGTAACTGTGTAACCTGTGTAAGCTGGACTGTTTGCTGTCTCCCTTTTAAGTGACAGCACCAAAAACAATTTCATCTCGGTATATTGATACGTATTATGTCCGTTATTATTCAAAGCACTTGATAAAATAAACAAGCCTAAACTAAACTTAAACTGATGACGAAACTGATCACAATTTCTTTCTGGTTGTTTAAAATCAGGATTTTCGATTTTTCTGCATTTCGACAATGCGTTGCCAACTTTTTTTTAAAAAAAATTTGTAAAAGTTTTTTTAGTTAATTCAAACTTTTTGGGGAAACAAAAGTCAAACTCTTGAAGTAATATAAGAGGGTAGCGATGCACGTTGAGCAGTAATGACAGACCATCCACTACACTGGACCTACCATAAGTCCCACAAGTGTGAGGGTTTAAGCTATGCTTAAGTCTTTAGCTACTTCTCGGTCACCAATTCCACTGAAGAGACCTGATAGGATGAAACAGTGTCACTCTCTGCAATTTGGCTAAAGTCAAATTGTCTTTTAAATTTATTGCATAAAGGTGATATAGATTGGTCGCCAATTTCAAAGTGAGAATATTCTATTTTTGACTTTTTAAATTCAATCCAAAAAAATTTTAGGCTACAACGTAAAACGACTTGGCATCACAATAGATGACAAAACTTTCTTTTAAGACGGAATAGAGCTATCTCTTCGTTGCCGTTGCTCACAGATCATCCTTGGCTAAGATGAGGCGGCGTAACCACAAGAAAATTTGGGGAGGTTATGCCCCTTGTGCATTTCTTGCTATGTCTATGGCAAGGTGTATGACCAGCAAGCCTACCATATTGAGGTAACAATTTAATGGAGTGTAGGTTGGTTAAATCAGATTGCTGAGTAGGATTATCAATTTTATTATTTTTTAGTGCTATTTTGGGTGCATGTCGTGAGTGTTCGTGCGTGCTTGTGTTTATTGCATTAGTTGGGGCAGCTTAACTACCGGTAACTCGATCAATATCATAGCGAACGCTATGCCTTCGCTTTCCACTAATTGTACTATGACGTCATGACGCTGTACATTATTATTCGTTCTTTTTCCGACAATTTGTGTTGAGAAAACAGAAGCGAAATAAATTGCCAACTACTACTAACTACAACTACAACTAAACACGCGTTGTTTCAGAAACAACCAATGTGTGCTGTCTCGCCAGCTGAGAGGAAGACCGTTGCGCGACGACATCTTTTTAGGCATTATTGGTAATCCGATTATTGTGCTATATTTTGTCTCCTCCAATGTTTGTTGTTGGTTTGTTTTGAGCACTGTTAATTTTTTCTTGTTCTGGGAAGGTAAAAACATGCCGTCGCAATTACGCCAGGTTCTTTCGAGAATTTGGTCTTTCGCATTCGACTAGCCGACTGCATGTTGGTCTTCACGGCAATGTAAACGTTTGTTTTGTGCGAACTATGCGTTTGTAGACATCCAAACATTTGAACTGTTTTTGTTCTATGAAAGTCAATGTTCTATTAGAAGTTGAAACATTTAAAAATAATAAATAAAACCACTTGTTTTGTAGGTGCATATTTTTTATGGCACAAAGTATCTGTGCAATGTGCATACTAGTTAATTTCAGAAACAGGGTTAAAAAAGTCTATCACCAAGCCAACTAAACATCAGCGCTGCTAACTCGAACAAATATCGATTGTGTTTGCAGGCTTGCTCAACATGAGGAATGGAAAATGATTAAAGAGAAAAATTAAATAACCATTTCAATAAAAAAAGCGGTGTCTGTGACGAATGGCAAGCGGATTCCCAGCTCCTGGTAAGCAAACGTAACAATACTTTATCCGCTTTAAAGATGGCGAGTTCCAGCCTACCGATAGTTATATGTAATTGCTCTAAACACTACATCAAGACATCGGTGCTCAAGGAGACAAATTATGCAAAATACTTTATTGAAGATATGACGAGTTAAACACAAAGCACATCGACAGCAACATTCTTTATCAAACTGCCATTCGCACAAGAACTGCACCACGATTAACAACATATAAAAATTCTACAAATGTACCAAGTTTCCCAGTACTATACGAAAAAAATGAATATGTAAAGTATATGTATTATAAACCTCCATACTTCAACCAGGAATTGAGTACTTTAGTAGTCCATAATTTGGCATAAGCTTTGAAAAAATGTTTCGTCAAAAGATTATATTTTCAAACTGGAAGTACCAGCGACTGCACTGGGTCGGATCGGAGAAAAATAAAATGATCATAATTACTCACACGATAGCCGATCAGCACGTCACAAAAAGCTTTTAACAAATAATAATAATATGTTTAAGTTCTGTACCTTGAATAAATTAACTCTCTTCGCCATTTTGAAAATAAAATACATTTTTGCGTACTGCTGAAGAACAAAAAATTTCTATAAGCGATTATAATCAAGCGCCAATCAACCCAACAAAAGCTGATTGGCAAAATTTCAAGATTTTAAGTGCGTGAGAGACTGTTGCATTGGCCATAATTTTTCAAAAAAAGGGGAGATGTAGTGAAGTATTTTTCAACAACGGAGTAAGCTCATCTATAAACGGACGTTTAAAACTTATTGCAAAGCACGGAAGCATTTCAGCTATGAGCACTACGAACGCTTGAGTAGATCTTCCTCTAAAACAAAATTCAAATTATGCACCAGTAAAAAAAAGTAACACCAAATTACAAGTACTGCCTAAACTAATAAGTTACCGCCAAATATAAAAATCCAGCACACAACACCAAAAATAAAATGTTTTATATTTAGAAAGAAGCATTCACAGAATTCCAACATTAAATAAGTTGCTTGTTCATATGTGCATTGATCGGTAAAGTTGTTCATATGTGCATTGATTGGTAAAAAAATAGTTGATCTCAAACCAAAAAAGCAGCAAGAATATGTTTTAAAGCATTCAAAAAAACAGGGCAATCATGCAAAGATCCTGCTTCTAAATCAATTCGCATTGTGATTAACGATCCATTGTTTAAACTTTAAACCATGGATTCGTCAACTCTTTGAAACGCACTTCCCTAATGAACCTCCACAAAGTATGAAAACCGTTTATTCTTTTGAAGATCAATTCTTTCAAAGTTGTGATTTTCCCAAAAAGCAATAATCTTTTTTATTAGAACGAACTTTCCCCCCATGAAACTTAAGTCTCCGCCTAGGCAGGCGCAGCCCCAATTTAAGAACCTCTGGTTAAGACAAAAGTAAGTAATAAACGTATTTACGAATTCTTCGAAGGTGTCTGTTTGTACTATAATATTTGACCGGCGAACAAAGAAATTAAAAAACGCGCGCAGAAGTACCAGTCGTTAAATGAGTCTGCCAGCACATGATTTATGTTTGACGCACATGATGCATAAAAAATTAGAAGAAACATTGTTGGGATAAAATGTGTTTGCACCGGCCTAACGTTTCAGTTCTGCACTGGCTAAATAGATACTTTAACAATGCTTGCCGAGTATTTTTGTATGTTTTCTGATGGTACGAGGTGAGCTGGCATATTAATGTGAGAAATTATTTCAGGAAATATACACAAACACTCGTTTCATGCGAAGATCATGGCGCTTCTAGCGGCTAGTTTTGTGCAAAGTCGATGATGACTGAATGAAGTCGTGCAGGTAGATTGTGGAAGAAAGGAGATGGTAGATGAACAATAGACAGAGAATAAATGAAGCTAATTTTTCGATCAAAATTAAGCGTTTGTTGAGCAGCTAATTCGAACCGATTTATCTTTGATTTACTTTCCAAGCAAACTACTTATTTGGTACCGGCTAGCACTGCCAGGTAAAATATAAACCATTAATAAACATAAATTCTTGCGAAACAAATAACCAAAGATTAAAAATACCGCATTGTTCTAAAAATGTGTCTCAAAATTGATGAAATTATTAGCACAGTGAAATGACAGTAAAGAATATTCGGAAGATGGTAGGTCAGAGAAATCATTACAATTTCAAACAATATTAGAAATATCAGGCACTACCGTCACAGCTACAAGGCACATAGCACTGCAAAAGATGATGAATCATTGAAATATAAAACGCTAACAAACAATATAACACCTACCTAAAATTATTTATTGTATAGCAGATTGTTTTTACAGAAAAATTGTTAAAAATGTCTAGGCTCGAACCGGCTCGGATGGATTAATACGAAACCACTAAATACAAAAAATCACTATCGCATGACATCGAAAATAAAATTGTGTGAAAACGAAGTCATTTAGCAGCGGCGAAAATGTTGCAAGATTCTCGCCATGATAAAAATCGAACCTTGTTGCATCATAACAAAACTTGAGTAAAAGAAAGCACGTGATTGCTAAAACTGTCGTCACAATAGGAGCTTTCACACATCGTAAACAAGAACAACTCACAATTATTGCAGCCAACAAAGAAAAACTGAAAACGTTTGCTTCAACTTTTAAATTATCAACACGTTCTGCATACAACGCAAGTATTAGCATAAAATTATTCGGCTGGTGGAACCTACCACGCAAATTCGCTTTCTTTGTAATATTATATGTCTCTGTTTTCTTTTCTTCTGTTCATCACCAGCCAATCTCTCTCCAGCCCATCCTCCTCGGAAGACGACGTCATTTCCTCTAACCGTCGGTTTCGTCTTTTCTTTCGTGCTTCGGCGATTCGACGACCGTTTTCAAGATGCCGTGACTTTCGTTTAGAAGCCCCTAAATTTAAAAATTAAAAGCATTGCTTCAAAAGTCATGCTGTGTTGGCGTATGCACTTAATCGAAAAGCTTCAAGAAAAATATGTAATACGTCAATTCTAAGTTTACTCATTTCCACAAAGATTTATACCCACCTATATTTCAAAAGATAGCAAAAGTAATACTAAGCATAATTTCTACATGACTGGAGAGACTGAAAAGCAAGATAGTCGATACGTCAGTAATGAACCAAGCGCGGGTGCAAGCCATACTAGGATTTATGATCTACTGCCACGCCGCCATTCCATGGAGATGATAAGGTAACAACAAAGTTCGACTCCAACAGCTCAAGCATCACACTCACCTACGTGACCATTGGTTGTAAGTTCGAACGTCGTCATCTCATCGCCGCTATCTTCAAGCCATGAGGAATATTTTCGAACTTTCGGGCGTTTGATGCAACAGCAAGAAAAAATTAGGAAACATAATGCCCATGACCCCATAATACCAGCCCCAATTCGTAAAAATGGAAGAAGAGATCCACCGGAAGCATCGTAAGAGATCCCGGAAACAATGCTTCCGATAGCGAATGATAACCCCTGCAAAATATTAAACATAAATTTAGTCACTCTATCGTTTCCTTGGTCACAAGTACGGGGCACCAATTGTAAAGCACGTGGTATATTAAATTTGCAGTGTTTAGGACATATTGCACAGCAACGTGTTAGACCATCGTGTAAGCACCCGTAGTCACGTGGCTTCCCTAGTGATTAGCTATCAGACGTTTCTCTCCCGATTATTAATACAAGTGTGATCTCGCAACAGCAATCCGTGTTATTAGTTTGTAGAAGAGCTAGGCAAAGATGGCACTGCGAGCAATTTCAACGAACCAGTTTCGCAATGGTTTTTACCTTTATAAAAAGTGACATTTCCAGTTAGATTTAGAGGTCGATAGAGGAAGCAATTTCACAGCCTGGCTTGAAGGATGGGCAATGCATGCAGCACTCTTTGGGTTGAATGAGGAAAATGCAGAAACGCAAGACAATGTGTTGCGCCTAGCAATGTCCAGATAAACGGCAAATCTCGTTGGAAATCCAGACGTGCCAGAGGAAAATCGGTAAAAAGTCAATAAAGTAATTGTTGCATTAAAAATTCACGTAGCTGGACCTGAAATGAAACAGTCGAAAGAAGAAACTTTTGCAAACGAAGACAACTCCCACGTGAGTCCTTTGATGACTATATCATAGCAATTCGTGAGCCCGTGAAAACCTGTGACTGCTGTGGTGAGAACTGTCGAGGAGTTACCGAAGAGTTGTCGAGAAAGAAATCACGTGATCGACCACGCCGCCATTTGCATGAAAACAAGTCGCGATCGTATGGACGCTGTGGTAACCCACAACATAAAAGCCTAGTAAACTGTTTCGCTTGCAATAAAATATGCGACCTGGATATTTAGCGTTTCAGTGTCGGAATTCCATAAGTCGTTTGTACGAGTTGCAGCAAGAAAATCAACTCGAAGAAAATAAGAACTTATTTGCAATCAGAAACAAAAGCATCGCAAAAAGAGCCCCTACTGTTTGCGCCTCCATTAGAAGTCTAAACGGATCAGCAAAGTTGAAAGTTCTACCAGATACAGGAGCTGACGTAACGGCGGCGGATGTTCGACCTTTAAAGGCACTGAACGAAGACGTCAACGGTCTTTCCCGCTAAAAGCATTAGGTCAAATGACCATTTCAATTTTATCGCGGGATTCTACCATGGAGGATACTGCACAATTGTTTCCTTCGATTCAAGGAGACATGCCCATCTCCTGGAAAACAACGCAAAATCTACGTATACTTTCGAAAGATTATTCATTGCACATGAATGCCATGACCCATCTATCGCCGAACTGCCAAGAAGAAATTACAGCGGACGACCTCAAACGGGAATTCCCAACCGTTTCCATAAACAGGTTTTCGCCATGGACAGTGAACTCTTTAACATAAAACTAAAGGGCGAAGCTAGCCGTTTTGTGTGAATGCACGGAGAATGATTCCCTGTAGGGACAAGGTTCGACAAAAATTAGATTCTCTGCAGTCGCAGGGAATTATCGAACCTGTCAGCATCCTTCAGAATGGTGCGCGATTGTGATTACATCAAAAAAAAACTCGGACAATATTCGTTCATGTGTTGATTTTTCTATTCTTAACAAATTTGACAGCGAGAACTGTATTTTTCACCGACACTAAGTGGCGCAATGGCTGACATTAGCCATAAACCTGCAAATATTTTACGATCATATACAGCGTGCCTTAAAAGGGGTACCACCAATGCCCGTTTGACAGCCAGAGTCAACTTTTAACCACATTTATGACCCCTTTTGGTCGCTACAAATTTTTGTGTGTACCTTCTGGCATCTGCTCAATATCCGAGCACCACAACCGACGAATGGATGAGGCTTTGTGTGGTTTAGGCAACTATCAAAAAGTGGTAGATCATATTGTAATATATGATTTGGGCAGCCACGTTCACCTCATAAAAGTTTCTAGCCAGATGTGCCGAAAAAGGCATCCTAGTGCACAGGGACAAGTTTGAGTTTGGGGGAAAAGAAATCACTTCTGCAAGATTTCACCTGTCACAGGATGGCTACAAACTTGATAGCTCTCTGTTGCAGACTGTTAGGGATCTCCCTCTGCCAAGCACAATTACTGACCTGAGATCGTTTTTTGGTTTAGCCAAACAAATATTTGTTAATACTGAGCAAGCGTCACATTGTTCGCAACCCTTGAGGCTCTCCGATTCTAAAAGTGATTTTGTTTGGTGTTCCAACCATGGTATTTGAAAAGACAAAAAAAGGTGGTCCACAGTCCCGACTTTGGCATTTTACGATGTCACTAGGTCGACCAGATTAATGACCGATATGGGGTTTCGTGTTGCAAGACAAAAATGGGAACACGTGGCATACAATCCAAACGGGGTCCCCATTTTTAAGTGACCCCGAGACCCACTATGCCTCAATCGAAAAAGAAATGCTTGGAGCGACATGGGCAATTAAGAAATGCCCCAAGGTTTTAGCTGGCCTTCCACACTTTGAATTCGTGACTGACCACAATCAGTTGTTGGCAATTTTACACAACAGACGACTCGATGAAATCGCGAATCCCCAACTCCAACGCATGAAAGCAAAGCTTGTGGCTTACAGCATCAAAGAACGCTGGCAAATAGGTAGGCTTCACCAAGTTAATGATGCTTTATCACGTAACCCGGTGAGGGCCCTGCTCAGAACGATGACACGGCAAAAACGACAATCGCTATATAAGCTGGCAGCACTCTCCCAACGTGTTGGCCTCAATGTTGAACAAAGAAGTGCATGAAGCAGCCTTTGATGACCATGTGACAGCATCTGAAATCGTTGATTTTAAGTGATTTTCCCGTTCCAAAGCGATATTGCCCAATTTGTTGAAACCGTTTTGGAAAGTGCGCCACGGTTTAGCAGTGGATGACGATTTAATTGAGTATGGTTGTACGCCTTACATTCCTTAAGGCCATCAGCCCACGAATTCTGGCTTTTACTCGACTCCCATCAGGGCCTCAATCGAACCAGAGAGCGAGCTTGACTTGCTGTCTATTGGCCGAGAATCGACGCTGACATCAAAATTGTGGTTGCGTCTTGCAAGAAATGTCAGGTAGACTTACCATCTTCGACTAAAGAACCAATGTTGACTCGCCCCCAAGCGACCTAACCCTTCCAAGAGCTAGCTATCGATCAAGCTTTCGTCAGTGCCCACAACCAACTCATCATGGTAGATTGTTTTACCGGCTGGCCGTCAATTCATTTGTTGCGCAAAAATACTACTTCGTCAGCTATTATTAGTGCTTTATGACATTATTTTTTGAGTGCTGCTGTACCTGAAATTGTGTACTCTGACGATGTCCTACAATTTACATCACATGTCTTTACCGCATTCTTGCTTGATTGGGGGGGTAACGCATGTAATATATTCGGCCCATCACCCACAATCAAATGGAAATGCAGAGGCTGCGGTCAAGTTCACGAAAACGTTTATTCGTGGATCGTGGAATAACAGCGCGATTGATGAAGACAAACTGACTCAAACTCTGTTACAATATCGCAATATCAAAAACAAGAAAGGTGGCGTCTCTCTGGCACAAAAGCTTTTTGGCCATTCTGTTCAAGATAAAATACCAGCATGAACGTTTCTAAGCAGAGTTCCTCTATTTCTAAGCAGAACAAGCTTAGAAATAGAGCATAAAAAAACATTTCAATGGAATCCAATAAAAAACACTATAACACTCATGCTCGCGAGTTACAGGGTGACACAAAAAAAAACGGTCATCACCTAAACTTGAATAACATTTGAAACAATGAATCCTTTTTATTTTTCAGATTTACCAAGAAGAATTAATGTTCTAAGAGTCTGCCAAATTTGACCTTCGAGATGCCATGGACTACTGAGCAAAAGATATTTATAGTTGAAGCATATTTTCGGCAGAAGTCTATCCACGCAGCTCAATTGCAATTCAAAGAACGGTTCAGATGTCATGAATTTCCTGTCCAATTAATGATCTACAGATGGGTCAACAAGTTCAGAACTCATGGGACTGTGCATAACCTCAATCATAAAGACACTAACAGACAATCACACTCTGGACAACCAAAATCAAGGACACCACACAACGTTGCTGCTGTCAGAGACTCTGTTGGAATCAACCGGGAGTCCGTGCGGAGAATTTTGATCGCAGATCACACGCATCCCTACAGGATACAGATTAAACAAAAGCTTACACCTGACGACACGAGGAAGCAAGTGATCATGTGCCAGTGGTTTTGACGCTATGCCAGACTTCCTTGACAATGTCTGGTTTTCGCACAAGGCACATTTTCTGTTGTCAGGTCACGTGAACTTTAAGAACAACATCTTCTGGAGTAGCATAGCACTAGTTGAAAAACAGCGCTTCCAAAAATATAGTGCTATTCGCACAACATGTTCGAAAACGTTCGTCGTTATTCGGAAGCAGCAAGATTCGGTTAACTGTATATTTTACCTGCAAACACACTGACCATTTCACAGTAACCGGAACATACTGCTTCTGAATAACCACGAACGTTTACGATCATGTTATGCAAGTAGTACGATTTTACAAGTAGCGCTATTTTACAAACAACACTTTACCCTGTTTTCGCTGCAGTATGATTTGTTTTGGGAAAGTAATAATTGTTTCGTTACAGTATGATATGACTTTGCAAAGTAATGAAGTTTCTGTAGAAGCATGATATGCCTATGGAAAAGAAAATATTTTCGTTGCAGTACGATACATGCTAATCACAGCAAAATTTTTACTTTATCGCGTACTTTACAGTTGGCTCCTCACACACAAGAACCTTGGCAAGGAACAACTTGTATTCACAACTCCTTTAGGGTTACCAGTACCGCCGGTAAAGTGCGTTTATACGACAACCTCAGCTCGAATTCTTCAATGGGTTACAATTACAAACTTGTTCTTTATTAAGAGGCAATTCATGAGTTGCCTACAACTGAAAGTTTAGTTAGTGGCGGGGTTACAAGTGGGCATTTTGTATTGATGACTGGTTCAAATGCTTGATTTTAATTAGGTTTGCACGATAGCATCTGCTTCATGCTGTGTTACTATCTCAAGGTAGAGCAAAGGCAGACTGTAGCACTGCCAGCTAGCATTGGAAACTTCCTTGCGAATGATAGAGGAAATGTAAGACCTTTGAACCATCCCCGGTTGATGGTTTTCTGGTAAAAATTAAAAAATAACAGAAGGGGACCAAGTGTAAGTCCCGCAAGTGTGGGACGGAGCTATGTTTTATGAAAAGCCTCTAGCTTCTTGTCGGTCACCAACCGCACTGAAGAGACCTGATAGGTCAAAACAGTGCCACTGTCTGCAGTTTGCTATCTCATAAAATTTTTGCGAAAGTGTTTTGGAAACTCTGAGTTTCTTTTGTTCGGTCAAGGAGAGCAGGTTCGAACATTGGACCAGAAAGTTCTAACAGCAGGTTGAAAGCTTAGTTTTTCTGAGTAAAGTAAGCATTAATTTTTTCCTTAGCTTTGACGCAATTTATCATTTTCTTCAGCAGTTATTGTAGCCGGTGCAGTTAGCTCTGTAAGGGAGAAATAAATTTTCCAAAACTTTTAATTATACACTAAATTTTTGCTTTAATTGAAAATAGTTAAGGGACCTTTGAACCACTCAACATGCGGCACTTTTAGACTCCGGTCAGCTAGAATTAAAAAAGGATATTAGTTTCCTGAGAAGGAAGACATTGCCAGGGCCAAATCGGATGACATCGTGATGGTATTGCCACCACCAGCGCCAGCTTTAAAAACAAAGCGTTTGGTGTTGACATTCGTAAATATGGTTAACGCTATAAACCGCTCGTAGTCTACATGCTGTGTTTATTGCTATTACAGCAATCTTGCGAGATAAATCAATGTTTTGAGTTTGAACGGTGTTTTTATGCTTAAAAATGTGTTTGTAGTTTATTGGTCCTAAGGTCCCACACTAGAAGACCTTTGGATCATTTGATGTCGTCATTTATACTGTATAGGAAAAAACTTCTAAGGATATAGTTGAAGCCACCAAATGAGAAAAAGCTAATTTTCCGCCCACATTTCTCCTGGAGCAGTGTTTCTCAACCTTTTTTGTGCCGTGGCTCCACTTCAGAAAGCCACAAATTTTTGCGGCCTGCTTAAAAAAGACTATCATGTAATAACTAAGAGCTATCTATTCCTCCGTTGATTAAAACGCAATAGTGATGTTGATCTCGAAAAAAAGAGTCTTCACCTTCCCAGTGAACAAGGTTACATCACGGTCAGCTATTTGCCATCACAAGATTCCGTTACTAACTGTTCATATGCACCAGTCCAGTATTTCTCAAACTTTTTAGACATGTGACCCATTTACAAATTACAAAATACCGTGGTCCACCCGACTTACGTACTGTGACTCACTTATGAATTAAGATATGAAGCTGTGGCCCACCCGTTGAAAACCACTGCCCTAGAGCATAGCAGTAATCAGTTGGAAATTACTAACTGGTGGCACATAGAACTTGAACTATAATAAAACAAAGTTATCATGAGCATGCAAACGATAAAAGCTGAACGTGGTATTCGACAATGATTCTCACCTGATACATGCACAAGTACGCAGTGTGTAATGAACGTTTCTGAGATGATTTCGCAAACACATGAACTTGATCGATCGCACGAAGTGAGGACCGCTCATCGGTCGCCATCAGCATCACCTTCAACTCACTGTTCACTACTGACCACAGGAGTGGAATGCCTAAAAAATCACTCAACATTCGCAATCAACGTACACATCATACGCACTACTCAAGACTTTACAGAAAATCAGTACTTTTTAAAATAGAAAAACGCTTGATTTTCAAAAGGCGCGACTAGCAATTGCTGAGAGAACAAACCACTGACCACATGCTCCGCTCCTATCGTCTCACCACTCCAGATGACTAGCTTACAGGATCGTGATAACAAAGAAATGGAGGCTGAAAATGCACCTGAGGCTCCATGCTATTTTTCCATGTCCTTACCTCAAGAAAGAAGTCGAGTAACAACAATAAATGTAACCTGATCTATGCCCCATTGCCCCAGCAAAATATTTTTCTTGAAAGCAAAAAAGGCAGCGAAAGAGGCGGAATTTCAACCAGCAAATACGTATTGCGCAGCATAATACAAACGGCAAATAATTTTCAATTTTTTGACGATCACGCTCAGAAACCAGTGAACGCCTTTCACAATGAAAAATTATGCCGGAAATGAAACTCCAACCTCTTGACAGCATAACCGCCACCACAACGTGCTGAGCCTCGTTGCTTGCTCAACAAATAGAGATTTGACGACTAACAACCCATCTGAATCAGTCTACTTGCTGAAATTCACAGCGGCACACGCAAAGCATTCACTTCCTTTCAACAACACAACACAGTTGATATTCCATCAATAGAATATCACAAACAATATCAAGTTCGTTTCATGTGGAGACCAGTATGGGAACAAAATAAGCATATTTATAAAAACAAATCACCGTCCAAAGTCAGCTACTATGGGTTCGAGTTTGCTTTTCACATATGATAATGCAATCTCACAGCTTGACGTTAATAAAGGTTGTAGTACTACTGGGAACATAACTCGACATTGAACCGGTGATTTCCAAAGAGCCTCGTATATCAAACAGAAATAGTTTTGTTCAGTTGATCACCAACAAAAAAAGACAGTGATAGGCTACAGTAATGACTGGCAACTGCGTGCAACACTCTCTGTCAGCAGTTCTGATAAAGCCTGGTTTACATTGAGGCCACGACTGACTTAACTCTGTTTCATTTTGGGTTGAGCCAAAACAAAATTCTGCATTATTCATCCATCATTTGCAATGCTGTTTTGGTCTATGACGTGATTTGCATTGCACAGACATAGCATTGTTAGCTAACGAGTGTTCTTTAGCTAATGTACAATGATATAACTGTATAAATTCAAAAGTCAATGCAGTACGAGCACTTTTTTGTGCTTACTCTGGTTTTTGCTCTTCCACAGAGTTGATAAAGAATGTTTCATTAATTTTTTTTACGTAGTCACAAGCCTGTTATATTTTTGTGCAAAAAGCTAGAGCACTGCATTTTGTTGTAACAGATACAAAAATCAGCTAAAACAAAAGCCACTGCGACACTGTGTTGCCACTTACGTGCAGTGAGGATAGGTAACAACTAAACAACTAAAGATGAGGTATGCTGAATTATCAGCGGAAGTTGCACAGCAGCGCGAGTAGTTAAAAGATGGCAACCACGAAACTTACCGACAATGTTGAACATCTGCAAGGGCAAGATCATCCACGCGTTGTTTATGAACGAATAAAGAAGCAACTGTGTCGCCATGGCAACAAGTGAAATAGGAACCGTTACTGCTGCACGTAGCAGTGACGTCATACGATGACCAATCGGTATTGCAATGATGGCGGTAAGCGCATTGACTGAAACAGATAAAAATGTAAGTGACTGCAAAAATCGCTGTGCAGTTTACCACAGGTGATTACATACTAGCTTTGCACCACAGCTATTGGTGACTCGCTGGTAAGAAATAACGTCAATTCACGAGCTAGCATATACAGGGTTATAGCCAGTGTTCTTAGACTTTGCTTCGAGAAGCCGTGAATAATCGTTTTAATTTTTACAAAAACAGGGCTCTTCCTCTAAAATTTAACATTTCACTTTTAATATTCCGTAATTTAACATTTGACTCAATTATTTGGCGTAACAGAAAAACTTCTGTTGAAAGTAGAATCACAAATTCCTGCGTCACAATCACCCGTTCATCATTTTTATTGAAAATATGACAGCAGATGATGGTGGCCCAATTAAATGTTGTCATGCATCACGTAACGCGAGTAATTCAAAGTCAGACATAACAGATCACAAACTGTTTGTCCTTACTGGATATGTACGTTCCATATACTAGCTCTGATGCTTGTGGTAATTTGTGAACCTCCCAGAGAAGGAAATCGTGAATCCCCGATTGCATAATGCCCACCACCACAATGGTGAAGAAGAGTAGAGCACGGCTGTAACATTAAATACTATCGTTCACAATTGTTGCATCAAAATACAGTATGCTCTCAACGCACTTTAGAACAACTCTCGATAATGCGCTAGCAGAAAGATGCAGTATACCAACTGTAACTCTGAAGCAGGTATATGAGCGATCGTATTTCATTGAGTTAAAAATACACAGCTGCTAAGCTTGCTCAATGTGAGAGGAGACTTTCAGGCAAACTGATGGCAGTGTGCCTTATCAGTGTTTAGGCTACCAGTTAGTATTTCATAACTGGTTCAAAATTCGCTGCCACCTTCTCCTAGCTTGATTTCGATTAGTAACCATTCCATTGCCACAATTTTTTCATGATAGTAGCCAACAAAGTAGTCCACCACAAGTGGCTCTACTGTTTTTGGCAATCCTACTAGACACACAAGCATATTTTGCTTTCCAGACCATCCTGTGCAAACAGTCTCAGATTAGATCCTCCACTATCTCCTACAATGCTACAATGCCCACAATGCTCAATCAAATAGAAAATCAATTTAAGTAGCACTAAAAGCCATTTAATGCGAATTGGGAAATAAAATCAATTTGAAAAACTAAAAACGTATATAATGTAAAACAGCAAACATTCTCTTATTTGCCTTTACCTATTAAATGTTGTTTTTCGGGCAACCTGTCAACTTGCTTACATAACACAAGCCAGTTACCTGCATTCAGAACACATGCGCACTGAGCAAGACGGACAGACTGATAGACCGCTGGCACGTGGAACTTGATTTGAACGTTCGATGTAGACCGGGTAAAACGGTACCACCAAGAAAGCCAGCCCAGCCAGTGTCGCGAAGGCGTAAAAATGAAGATTGTATCTGTAAAATAAAGATTGATCATTTCTGAAAACCAGTTAACTTCTAAAAGCGAGAAGTTTTAATTAGTTTCATGTTTAGGTGGCTTATTGTTGCTAATACCTCGTAGTTTTAGTTCAGTTTTTTATCTGGTATTGTCCCCTTAGCGGAGATGGCCGGATTACCCCAATTCTTACCCAATTATTCGCACTCCATCTCTCCACTTTGCTCAATTTAGGGCATCCTCGTTCTTTACACCAATCTTCTCTACCTCCTCTTCCACTTGCTTCTTCCCGATCTTCTTTGGTCGTCCTCGCTTTTTCTCGCCACTCACTTCAAGCCATAGAACAACTCTTAAAACTGTTTGGAGGTGTTGTGAATAGCGCAGGTCGGCGGTTCTTCCATTGGGATCTCCAATTATCCAGAAGGTTGAAAATGGATCTACAATGCGCGACGGCAGGACGAGTGAAGGGGCATCGCGAGGACAATCGCTGAGACTTGGAATCTTGCTGGTCTGCCCTCACTACAACATACAAAAGGTGATTGCAGCCAGAAGGCCATAGTCTTTTCTCCAACCAGCCGGAGCTGGGCGATTCCTACCAGCACTGGCAAGATGCTGCTGAGGTGGGGCACAGGCAGCCAGTGATAACCCTCACAGAGTCATTTAGAGATGCATCCAGCTTTCTAACATAGGTGCTACAACATCATACTAAGGAGGCATATTCAGCTGCACTGCAGGCAAAAGAAAAAGTTCCTGTTCCCAAGGTGTGTGGTGTGTGTTGCACCCCTCTTTCCGCGAACCTGCCACACACTTCATCAGGTTCTTTCCTGCACTTATTTTAGTCTTGACAGATTCAATACGCTTGCTGAAAGTGAGTTGCCATTCAACTTCACGCCTAGTTATATTGGGTGAGGATTATTAGAAAAAAAGAAATCGTTAAGCATGAGTGGTCAGCAATTCGCTCCCTTAGTATTAAGGTGGAAGCTGTGGCTGTTGTTTTTGCCAAACTTAACTTTAGTTTCCATTTCTTTATATAGCAAGATATTCTCAGCATGTCTAAAGTTGTAGTTTTCTCAACCTTAACTGTGGTCCAGGTGTCCAGGGCAAACAGGAAAGCTAAATTATCTGCCACACCGTAACCTACGGCTGTGACGCTGAGTTGGTGGATCACTGATATAATCATTAAAAAGTTGTGAATCTAGAAATGATTTAGTGGTCATGGCACACTATTCCTCAACCAACGAAGGCGGCTAGTTGGGCTACCACCAGTTTTGGGAATGAAGCTTCGATCTGCAGGTATATTAGATAGCAAAAGCGCTGTGACCTTATTTGGGATCATTAGTACTTTGAGTACTACACTGCGGTGCCATACCGCAGCAGAATCTACCAAGACCTGATTTATCGTTTTCTTCAAAGCTGTGTTTAATTGTGAATGTAATTGGTTAGCTTAAAAATTTGATCGTTTTTGCATCGTACACCCCCTAAAGCCAGCTCGTTGGTAACGAAGTCGGGGGTTAGAAACAGACTCTAGACATCTTAATAATCTGTCGAAAATCTTTCAAGAAACGCATAGCAGTAATATGAGCTGGTAGCTCTTTCGATATCAGCTGATTCGCCAGGTTTTGGTGACGTGATAACTGAAGCCCGTCGCCATATTGTGTGGCGACATAGTGTTTGGTAGGTCACGAAGGCTGTGTAGAATTTTTGAAGCCATGTGCCACATTTGGGCCTGCAGTGCTTTTGAATATCTGGAAAAATATTGTTTGCGCTTTGAGCTCAACCACACTTAATCACTGGGAGTAGTTCAGAGGAAGAAAAAGACATAGACAACAGATCTTTACCACTGGGAGATTTCCAGATAGTGGTTGCTTCCTGCTTTACATGCTGATCAGGTTGTTAATCTGTCTTTTTAAAGATGGCGTTACTCTACGACAAGACTGTGCAGTTTGCGCTGGAAAAATTTTTGCTACTTAGGTTTAAAAATATCTTGCTACTGAAAACAAGTCAAAGAAATTCGCCAGGAGGGGTATGATTATTTTCGCTCCCCCGGGCTACACCTAAGGTTACTCACTCTGGAAATTGAGGTCTAGTTTCAACAATCAAAATGTTCGAATTTAGAGTGCAGTCTACCAGATGAGTAGCCCTGAACTAGGCCAAAATAAACCAAACCAAGTTAAAACCGTTTAACATTGAAAATGTTTTCAAAAAAATAGAGCGAGGTTTACGTTCTGTTTGATTCCATTTCTAATTCTGAACGAATGAGCCTCTTATCACTGCAGTTCCCAAACTATGGGTCGCGACCAACCGGTGAGTTGTAAGAATGGTAAGAATTGTAACAAAGTGGTAAGAATTTTAACTGGTCGCGAAAGTCATTCAACATTTAAATTAATGCATACATTTTGAATATTTGTTCTGTTTTCACTGCACTTTTTTCCAAGTCCATCATACAATTCAGTACAAATGATAGGAGTCTGTATTACTTTATGAAGGAGCTGTTGCAGCGTGACGCTACTCATTGCTGACATATAGACAACTCACAATAAAATAAATATCGCAAAGATACATAACATCCTCAATATATTAAACATTTTCATTTAAATTCCAAACGTCTCCCACACATCACTTGGCGCTTCGCAAAAAATGCAAATACATTGTTTAATGTTAAAATCAAGCTCGCAAATAAATAGCCATTCACAAAATTACTAATAAATAATTATTATTTGGGAGTTTAATTTTAAGATTAAAGTATTTGTATTCTCTGAGGACGGCCATGTGGGGTGCCGAAAACGTTTAAAATTTAAACAAAAATGTTTAATATACTGAGGCTGCTATGTACAGTATATTAACGATCTGAAGAAAAAGAAACTCCACGGAAATTTAAAATATTGTTGAAGCTAGGCCAGAAATTAAAACACAACGCAAATAGGTTTTAAAAGGAGGTTTTTAACTGACAATATAACTTTAGTTGTTTACTTTCAGGGAGCGATGTTTACATAGCAGCTTACCTTGTGATAGATCCGCCGATCTGGCAAGGTGAGAAATAAACTAGCGTAGACGTAGCGGTGGCGCACAGCACTACGGCTATGAGCGCAGCTACTTTGTGTCGCCCATACCGATTTGTGCTGTCCAATTCATCAAGCAACTCGTAAAACGAATTGTCGCTGAGCAAATCAATGGCAGAAGACATCAATTCACCTGAACGTATTGTTAAAAGAATTTTGTTTGTTTACACCAGGGGTGGCCAACCTTTTCATTCCATGCGCCAAAATTTTTCGCCACACAAACATTCATTTCTTTTCATTGCTCACAAACGTGTGGTAGTATATCTATACTTTGAAGTCAAAACAACGCCATATTCAGGGGTGATCTCCAAAAAAAAAAAAAAAAAGTCATCGCCAACATCGCGGCCAAGATGATGCAGTTGACCTTTTTTTTTTTCTATTTTGGAGATCACATCTGAAATGGCAAAAATACTGCGGTTATCGCCTGATGCAGCCAAGATACGATAAAGAACTAAACCTTGGCGTACTATTATGCTAACACGCCTTTAGGATCAGTATTTAAACTTCATTTATTTTCATCTTAAACATGCAATGCGCCACCTCTAACCATGCAATGCGCCACGGTTGGCCACCCCTGGTTTACACAAACTATGAAATCAGAGCCGACTCTGGTGACGTTATGAAAACCAATATCTTCAAACGAGCATTAACACACTATGCACAGGAAGTAAAATAATCTCACAATAAGCCGCAGTGATCGCATTTTTAACAAAATAAAATAAACAGAACTACTTGAGCTTTCCGTTCTAAAGAAGAAAATACAACCAGTTTTCAAAATTAATGAAGAGGTAAGTGCTACGAGTCTTTGCTTTACGGCATATAGCAATTCGTCAAAAAACTTGGGTAATCTTCCAGCTCTAAAACCGAATGCTTAATCTCACCTCCAAGAATGACGACAAGCACGATGAGAAAGGTTGAAACGTTGCTGGTGAGACTTGGAACTAGGCTCTCCATTACACCCAGCACTGTAGTTTGAACCGAACCTGTATTGCCCTGCAAGATTACTGCATTCCGTAATTAGTTCAAATTATAACTGTGCCAAAAATGCCAATTACAATAAGCTAAAACTTGGTGTTATATTGATGAACCGTAACTTAAAATGGAACCCATGTCAATCATAAGTTGTGACTTAATACAATATTGCTCTTTTGTCACATGACGAGCAGGCTTGGCTAGCTGTACAGCATATAGCGGTGTAGTAGCAAAATCAACTGCAAAAATTACACAGTGATACAGTTATCAATGAAAACTAGGGACTTGGAAGTGTCCGCTAGCCTCCAACGTAAAAGATAAAAGCTGGAGTTTAAAAGAAACAGAAAGACGATCAAAAAATTCTTAAAGCTACAACTGTGACTTTATAAGCGACGAAGTCAAGTTGCAGGGGTTTGTCCGACCACAAAGTACAGACCATAAATGTAAAAGCCCACGATGTAAAACCAACACGAACGGCAAAGAAGAAAATAATGGATAAGCCTCTTTAGCCCTTCCCGAAGCTGCATCCTGATATAGCTTATAGCTGTTAAACAATGCTTTGAACCAACCTGACCGACTTCGGAGATCTCAGTCTTCTTTTCATTGCCATGCGCATCTCTTTTCTGTATTGAAGACTTATTACCTGCATCAGCAATTTTAGTGTAAACTTTTAACTGGAAAACCCATACCAGGAATAATCACATACAATAACGACCCTCCATAAATACATTGACATCTATCGTATATCCTCGAAACTTACAGAATTGCGCCAGAGCTGCCAAACATAGAAGAATACGCTAACATATGCTAACAAAGTTTTTATTTCAACTTTTTATGGGGGGCTTTGCAGCGCTTTTTATAAACAGACCAAATAATCGTAAGAAAACAAAGAAAATTATTACAGTAGGCGCCGCTTATTATGACCACGGATAATACGACCAGCGGCTTATTATGACCAATTTGATACGGTCCGGAATTTCTTCATTTAAAATTCTCCGTTTAATATGACCAAATTTCGGATAATATGACCAACATTTTCTCCATCTCTCTTATTACAGTACAATATTTTTGCACCAAAAACTAACTAACGTACGTGCGTAACATTTTGAATTTGTTTTGCGGTGCTTTGATTAAACGTTACTTGAACTGTTATTTACTTTGTTTTGATGTACCACCGCTGTACATATTGTTACATACTGTACTTAGTTTTACCGTCACTTGTACTGTTACAGTACTGTACTTTGTTTTACTGCCATCGTCACACTGTCACTTCGGTTAAACGATGAATTTGACGGTATTTGGACTTCTTGTGGCTTACGGCGTCGATTCAGGCGCGGTTATGGCGACTTCGGTTTTTATGACCATTCGGATATTATGGCCAAAATGGTCTGGTCCCAAGGTGGTCATATTAAGCGGCGCCTACAGTATAGGTGAAGATGCAAGGCTTACAAAGAAAATTATTGTGAAGTGAAATAGATCTGGATTTATTTATTTTTATACTCTCGTGCTTCATGCTTCACCGGTATATCGTGCTTCACCGGTTATCAGAATAGTGAAGCTGTTTACCCAGCATGTCGTAAGAGGCGACTATTGGGTACCTACCAATTGCAGTCTAACTGTTAATGGTGGGGTTGCCAGCTTAATTGCTTGGTTGGACCACTCATGTCAAAAAACTGAGGTTGGGGGTAAGCAAGGGCATGCTCCCTGTAGAAGAATTTTGCTCCAGTAAATCCCCATGACCAGAAAAAATATACAAATCGCCCCCAGTCCCCGGCAGCTCTTAAATGGGCAGGGGGTGCAAAGAATCTCCGGGTTTAAATCTAAATGTCATGGGATAAGATTTGGAACATTAAATGTGGGAAGTCTTTGTGGAAGGAAAACGGAAGTGTGTGAAGAACTGAGGAAGAGAAAAGTTGATGTGTGTTGCATCCAGGAAGTAAGATGGAAAGGCCAAGGAGCTCGTTTTGTGGGTGCTTCGGGACGAAGGTATAAAATGTGGTGGTCAGGAAATGATGCAGGATTTGGAGGGGTTGGAATTTTGGTGAAAGAGGAAATATCTGGAAACGTTGTGGAAGTTAGAAGAAAAAGTGACAGAGTAATCGTGATTGTGCTAACTCTAGGTAGGGAGGTGATGCGCGTAATATGTGCGTATGGGCCACAAAGTGGAAGACCAGATGCAGAGAAAGTTCGTTTTTATGATGAAATGGGGAGTGAGTGGGACTTGGGAAGTTGTAGTGAAATCATTGTTTCTTTGGGGGATTTCAATGGACATGTGGGGAAATGTGCTGAGGGTTTTGAAGGTGTTCACGGGGGGAATGGTGTTGGGAAAAGAAATGCAGAAGGAAGAAGATTGCTGGAGTTTTGTGATGAAAGAGAGCTGTGCGTGGCAAATACTTGGTTTAAAAAGACAGACAAAAGGAAAATTACTTATAGTGGCGGTGGGTGTGAAACAGAAATTGATTTTGTGCTTGTGGGGAAAAAATATAGAAAGTATATAAGGGATGTAAAAGTGATTCCATGGGAACTTCAGCACAGGCTGGTGGTTGTAGATCTAGATAAAAAGATTCTAAAAAAGGGTGTGACAAAGGAACGAATCATAAGAAGAAAGATTTGGAAGTTGAATGAAAACCGAACAAGAATGAGATTTGAAGAAAGAGTAAAAGAACTAGTCAATGCAGATGCACCTGATTTGTGGAAAACTTTTAAGGATGGTGTTCTAAAGGCTTGTGACGAAGTGTGTGGAAAGAAGAAGTCTAGGAGAGATCAAGGAGACATGTGGTGGTGGAATGAAGAGGTCAAGGATACCATAGCAAGAAAGAAGGCGGCATTTAAAGAGCTGTGCAGGTTCCCATCAGAAGAAAATAAGAATCAATACAAACGTATAAGAAATCAAACAAGGAAAATTGTTGCTAGAGCTATGAGAAAGGAAGCTAATCAGGAATTGAATAATTTATATCATAATTCTAATAGTGTTTTCTACTTCCTTAGAAGAATGAAAAAGAAAGGGAAGGATGTGGAAGGAGGAAGGTGCTTGAGAGGAGGAGACGGACGATTGGGTTTTATTGAAGAAGACCGGGCAAAAATTTGGAAGGAACATATGGAAAAGATCATGAATGAAGAGAACGAATGGGACCACATGGTGGAAACTGATGTAGTGAAGGACCAGTGGAAAAAGTGGCTCGTAATGAAATTGTGGAGGCAATGCAAAGGATGAAATCAGGAAAGGCAACCGGACCATCTGAAGTAAGTGTGGAGATGATAGTTGCAAGTGGCAAAATCAGGGTTAAAATGATGATGGAACTGTGCCAGCGTGTATTGGATGGTACAGGAATGCCTGATGAGTGGAAAACAAGTGTGATTGTACCTATCTTTAAAGGAAAGGGTGATGTGATGAGCTGCGGATCATACAGAGGAGTGAAACTGCTAGAACATGCCATGAAAATCGTTGAAAAAGTGCTAGAGATGCGAATACGAACACTAGTCAATTTGAATGAAATGCAGTTTGGATTTATGCCAGGAAAAGGAACAGTGGATGCGATATTTATTGTGAGAAGAATGCAGGAGGAATATCAAAAGAAGGACAAGAAGTTGTATATGTGTTTTGTTGACATGGAAAAAGCTTTTGATAGAGTGCCAAGAAAAGTGATGGAATGGGCCATGAGAAAGAAGGGTCTATCAGAAGTAATAGTTCGGGCAGTTATGAGCCTGTATGATGGTGCAAAGACAAGAGTCAGGGTGGGATCTGCATATTCAGAGGAATTTGAAGTAAATGTTGGTGTACATCAAGGATCTGTGCTGTCGCCACTATTGTTTGCAATAGTGGTGGACGTTGTTACCGAAAATGCAAGAAGGGATGTGGTTAACGAATTACTATATGCAGATGACCTTGTTATCATGAGTGAAGACATCGAAGACTTGAAGGAAAGGTTTTAGAATTGGAAGAATGCACTGGAAAGTAAAGGTTTAAAAATCAACACCAGAAAAACAAAAATGATGGTAAGCGGGTCAGAAGGCGAACTATACAAAAGCAAGATAGATCCATGTGGAGTTTGTGGGAGGAGAGCCATGGCCAATTCAGTGTTGTGCACAAAATGTGAAAACTGGGTTCATGGCAAATGTGCAAAAATAAAGAGAGTTACCGCTAGGTTGGCAATGCATTTTGTTTGCTTGAAATGTAAAGGAATAATGGAAGGGACGATGGACTCAATCGAGAAGTTGTGCGATGAAGTGGAGACAGTGAATGGATTTTGTTATTTGGGAGACAGACTAAATGCTAGTGATGGTTGTGAAGCGGCAGTTACAGCAAGAGTAAGAATCGGTTGGGTAAGATTCAAAGAATGTGAAGAGTTGTTGCTTGGAAATAGGTTTCCTCTGAAGATGAAAGGTGAAGTTTATTGTTGTTGCGTAAGATCAGCAATACTGTATGGAAGTGAGACATGGTGTCGAAAAGAAAATGAAAAAGCAATTTTAAGGAGAACGGAGAGAGCTATGGTGAGAGCCATGTGTGGTCAGAAAATTGTAGACAGAAAGACGACTGAAGAACAGATGGATATGTTAGGGTTGAAGGAAACGATAGACCGGTTAGCAACAGCAAATGGAGTTAGATGGTATGGACATGTACTGAGGAGGGATGACGATAGTGTTTTGAGGGTTGCTCTGAATCTTGAAGTGACTGGCAAGAGAAAGCAAGGACGACCGAAGAAGACCTGGAAGAAGCAAGTGGAAGAGGAGACAGAGAAAGTTGGTTTGAAAAAGGAAGATGCTCTGACACGAGATAAGTGGAGGGACGGAGTGCGAGAAATTGCAGAAGGAATGGGGTAAATCCGGCCATCTCTGCTAAAGGGAAAACACCGGATAAAAACTGAATAACTACTACTACTACTACTACTACTAATACTACTCTCGTCAACGAACACAACTTAGAGCAGTGCACATTATTCTGGGGTATCTTGGGCCGAGTAAAGTAAATACTGCTGAAGAACTATTTTCCTCACCTTCTTCTGTCAAAAGTTGCTCCATAAATTGTTCCAAAACTCTGCGAGCTTCAGGAGGCAAAATTCTGATCCGAGGCATGGAATTGAGAAATGTGGAAATTGATAATGACTGATTTTGGGATCTCTCATTTTTGTATCGTGGTACTAACTTCTTTGCAATTAGTAAGAATGTATGATCAACTGAGACAGTAGTTGTTGGAATAGATGCGGTGGTTGTTGTATGTATAGGCACAGCCGCTGACGTTGTAGAAGTTATATTGACAGATTCTTCATCAGGAAGGTGGTCAAGAAGTAAAACGATATTTTGAAACAACATCTTTTTCTTCCATATTGGCCAATTTTTTGTTTCAGTATATTGTGAAATCAATCGATCAATATCAGCAGCAGACTGTGGGTCATCAGATATTATTCTGGGTAATAAACGTGCAGCCATTTTGCTTGCTGATAAAATAAGCTTACGTGGGGTAGCTGTGATAGCTGTAGAACCAGGAGTGGTTTTTTGAACGGTGGTGGTGGATGTCACAGTTTTACTGGAGGTTGTTGTCGTTGTTGGATTAGTTGTGGGAGGTGTGCTTTTAGATTTCATACTAGACGAAGTGGATTTAAGCAACACCGTTGATAAAGTAGTTGTATGCATTGTTGTTGCGGGTTTCTGAGCGAGTTTTGCAGGAGGGTTTGTTGCAATTTCAAGTGTGTCAAGTTCTTCCACCAAACTATCAGATGTAGTACCAATTTTGACTTTTGTTGCTTTTGAGGTCATCACCAAAAGTTTTGTAGAGGAACTTTCTTTCAACGGAAATGTAACAAACGGGAAAGGGTCAGCAGCAGGAGTAAAACCAATAGTTGAACCACCAATTGTATCTACATCAAATATAATAAAAAAAATCACATAAAGGAAGCAGGTAATTTTAGTGCAAACTAAAGGAGTAGTGAAAAACATGAAAGATCGAGACCAGTTTTTCAAGAAGGTTAAGTCTCAATGGTGTCTGATAAATACATTACCGATAAACAACAGCAAGAGTAAAACCTGATTTCAGATCATCTGTGCATCAACTTTCCTGTCCTTTCTATTCTATATTTGGCAGTGAAACTGCAGTGGCAAGAAAGGCTAGCTTCCTCTACACATCTTTTTGCATTACCGTTTCATGATATAAACACTCGTTTGAAAACAGAATGCATGTCAATGTATACTTTAACCAAGGATTTTCGACCTCCTATACGATTCCAGCACCTACTATTTTACATGTTCAAAGATGCCAATCTTTTGCCAGTGGATGATGCACTGATTAAAAGACCAAACAAATAGATTACGGTATTTATTTTCAAAAACATTTATTTATCTGTTGCTAAATAAAAAGTATCAAAAATATTTTTTGCTCAAAGCTTTGGAACTCTCACTCGTCCATGATATCATGATGTGAAAGTGGACAAAGCCGAAGCAAATACGACATTGTTACACAATACGTCATATACAGTATAGTGATTAATGCTGCAAAGAATTTAATCTTTGCTACCAGTAATTTTAACCCATTTTGGACCATTGTTCCTATAGAGGAACAAATTATACGGAAGCTTGAAAAGCCAGGCGGTTGTTTCGTATCGACGTAATTTTTAGACAGAAACCTAGTTTAATGACCTTACAAACATTATTCAAAAAAAGTTTTTCTTTAACTCGTTAAATTCCATTGCAAACGCCCATCGGAAAACAGCTATTTTTTTCAAGTCGAAATGACTCTGATTTGCGTAAAAATGCTGACTCAGCACAAAAGTGTGAAAAAATTCATTTTTTGTAACTACAAAGCCTTAAAAAAATGGCTTATCAGTTTTTGCGCAATTTTGTCTCTGAAGCAATCATTTTTACGTTTACTTTTTTTGTTCCTCTACAGCAACAATGGTCCAAAACGCCATCACCAGCTAACATTGCGCAAAAAAATTTCATTGCTCTGTCTTCTCTATAAGCACTTTCTATTGAGGAAACACTCCAAATGTCATGAAACAAAGACAAAAATACCAGAAAAAGACACAGTTTATCACATATGGTAATCCAAGAAGCACATAGGATGCAAGCAAACAGCACATTCTTGACATTTTTTTTACAGTATTTATTTTGCAGTTTGAGCAGCGTCCTTGAGTTTTTGCGTTTACTGGGTGGTGCAGACCAACACTGGTTGTTTATTATTCTTCTTCCATTAGGACATGAGGACGCAGAACTAATAGTTTTCAACAAGCCGCTTACAACTGACTGGATAAATTCAACAAAATCTAAACGCGGGGAAATTCCTGCGGCGACATGGAGCCTCCACGTAGCCACTGTTGGCATCTCTATACTGTTAACAAACAGCGGTCAATACCACTTCTTCGTTTGAATTGTTGGCCTGTATTGGCTTATGAACCTATCAAACAGATCGAAGCCTGCCATGCCTTGATTGTATTGGTAGAAGCAGAACGATTGAACACAACTGATTTTTTTCTTTTCACGCTGGCTGTAGCATTTCACCATTTTGGTTGGCTCTATGTTGCTGAAATTTGAACCAAGGTAAACCAAGTAACTTTGTTGTCCTTCCGTTGCATTATGGACACGTAATCGTCCAAGCGGTGGTCAAAGAAGCCACACTCCTCTTTTTCAACACTTTTTGATGGTGGCAGTGGGCACGTCATTGTACGGCCTTCACGTATAGTCCCAAGAGCCCTGAAATTCTTTTCGTGCAAATCTCGCAGTAAATAATAAGATGTAAAAAAATTGTCAAAATAAACACAATGACAAGCCAGGGTTTTCAACTATCGAAAGAAGAGCAAACACGAATTGTGGTCCAAGAGGCTTGCTGCTGTCCTTAGTATCACATGCTCCGTCATAAGCCTCAAATTTTAAAGCTAAGTCATGAAGCGAAAACCCAGAGTTTTTCTAGCCAAATCTGATCGGCTTGCCACGAATGAACATCTTTGCTGAGTGCCTACCAAAGTATGGTACCATTTGTTCATCAATGTCCAGATCTTTTAAAAACACTCCAAACTGCCGAAGTGAAGCATTGACTCTATCCTGTAGAGGTCGAATTTTAGCAAGTTCATTTCCAGCAGGAAGCTTATTGTTATCAGCAAAATAGATTAACTTCTTTATCTCTTCAAACCTTTTTCTTGACATTGACCGTGATATCAGTGGGCAGCTGATATCATCATCCTTGCTCCAGTACGAGCGCTGACGTGGTCGGCTGTTGTATCCTGTCAACAGAAGAATTCCAACAAAAACTTCGATTTCCTGTGGAGTAAGATGAATGAACTCATTCCGTTGAGACGCATATCGTTCCGTTTTGCAAGCAATTAGATTATAGATTTCATTGATTAATAATCAAAAAAGTGCAACTGGCTTAAGCAGAGCAAGATGAGGGTGGCTGTCAGCTAAGTGCATAACATTTGCTTCTGATATTTCCTTCATGCTGCTTTTCTTCTTCCAGAGCACTGCTTCCGCATGCTTTCTCTTTTTCTTTGGCGGTGGTTTGTTTTCTTTACTTAGAACTGCTGGTACGTCAGAAGCAACTTCACATTCATCGTTGTTATGTACCTCTAAAGTTCCTATAACATCATTTGGAAGCAAATAATTTTTTTGGCACTCATCTACATTATCTTTCTCTACATAAGAAGCATAAGCATCACCTTGCGCTGGTTGTAAAATAACAATATCTTTCTCTTCACTTCCTGTTGACCCTAAAACGTCGTCAACTGCTTTCTGCAGAGTTAAATATCTTCTGTGTAACTGGTTACTGGTCATCTTTAACAGAGAAATAATTCACTATCAATTTGAAGAAACTGTCCTAAAAAAGATAAATTTCGCGCAAAGTTTTCAGAGAAAAATAAACACTGGTACTCAGTAACGAAGTTTTTATATCAAATGCGTTCTGCAACTTTTCTTTGAAAAAGGTAAAGTTTGTTTTTTCTTCTTAGATAGGATTGTGTATTGCTGCACAGATGCCCTGCTAATCGTTTCGTACGGTAAACCCAGACAGGCAAGCCATCTCCGGCCTTATTAATCTGCAACAGCTGCACCAAATCTGCAGCTGCTTTGCACCCATATTGGACCATTGTTTCTCTACAGGAACATCGCGTTGCTAGGCAACCAAAAACGGGTGGCAAAATTTTTTTACATTTTTTTCTTAATTAGATCAACTGCAACCAGATACTAAAAACTTACAAGAAAGTGACTTGTATTTCTAGTAGTGGTCATTAATGGGTTAAAGGAGATACAAATGTACGTGAAAAAATGGTTTGAAGGAGAAACTAAACATGCTTACCACTACTGATAGATGGAGCTGACGGTGTTAAACCTGGACTCACACAATCTGCCAAGAATAATTGTTCATCCACAGGTGACACGAGAGTGATTGATAGATTACTGAAGACAGCAATTAAAATGGAGATGCCCAAAATAATTCGTGTTTTACCAAATCTAAAACAAGTCAAAATAACTTACCAAATTTTCTTTGGTTTACAAAAAATTATCTTGTCTCCAGGAATTGTGCAAACAAATTCAGAATTTTGAAAAAGTAAACTTGGAGTGTACCCAAAAACCTTGGCTAGAGCTGAAGATTAAGTGCTAATTTATCAAGAAGCTATCATTTTGCCTCTGCACCAATCTGCAGTCGCCTAAACGTGGTGGTGCAGTCTCAACCCCATTTGGGTTGGATCAAAAAGGCTGTTGGCCTTTCCAAGAATCCCAGTTACCCTGGGCACTCCCTCATATAAACCATTTTCTTGCTGTGCTAACTCTTGCTAAGGTGCTGATTCAATACTAATGGCAGCTCTCACTCCTGTAGTTATCTTCCTAGCTGCGTCCCTGCTTTTCTGGAGATCCTACACCTACCAACACTGTGTCTTCCTCTTTGACCTTGTAAATTTCCTCTGTTCCATCTGGCCCCCCTCTTACTCTGCCAATGCAGCACTTCCACCCCACCCTCGTATTCAAACCTCCTACCCTCCTCCCACCCATTTTGTATCTTCTCCCTCTGTACCTCCATGTTTCTGGCTATTTTCCTACTCCGCCTGCTTCCTCTTCCTCCCCTGACTGGCTCAGGGTTCTTTAATAGAATGCCAAAGGTCTTCAAGCCAGAAGTGCTAAACTACTTCACTTTACCTCATTTCATCCTGAGGATCTTATCTTTGTCCAGGAATCCCATCTTAACTCATCTCCCTTTTTCCAGATCCATAGACTCTCTGTTCTGCAATCTGATCACACCCACTACCATCTTATCTAATTTCTTTAACTCACAGGTCCTCTCAGTTTCCACGGAAAAACTTGTGCTCCCTGTTCATGCTCGCTGTGTCCTCTCTCACCTTTGCTGCAATGGGCACTCTCATCTTTGCTGCCTTCTGTTAAACTTATCTCTGTAATAGTGGCAGAGTCGAGAATCCTTCATGCAACATCCGAGGTCATCCATTACAGGACACCTGTCTTCTCATTCTGCACTGTCCAGCTATGGACTCTTTGAGTTGCTTGCCCTTTGGTGACTCTCTGTTTCTCTATGACCTCTGGTCCAAGCCCTAGAGAGTTGCCCAGATTCTAGAGCTCCATGGTCTTTCAACACGCTCCCATTCCTGAGAAGGTAACAACAACAACAACAACATTATTTGGCAACAGGCAAAATTTAGTGCCATCAATAACAGATTCGTAGAAAAATGTTGCAAAGCTATTAAGTGCATCAGTAGTTGTTTTGAAATGATAAGCCTTGAAAAAAGTCAGTTTGTGCTTAAAACACTTTTTGTTGGGTAACTTCATCCTGAAGTCACTAAAAAACCTTCAGATAGTTTTGGTAGAACAGTGCAATTCAACCTTTAGAAAGAAGATTAGCACTTTTTTGGTTTCAAAATAACCTTATCAATTCAACTACCTAGAGTTGATAAATATTAACAAAATCAAATTACACCAGTGGTTTCCAACTATTTTGTTGTCACAGACCCCTTTAAAGAATAAGTGGGTTCTTTGGACCTCTAGCTGAATTTTGTTTGGAACTCAATAAACATATTATTGATCCTTATGCTAACGCTACCAAACTAATTTTTTTTGCCATTAAGAAATAAAAATTTGATACTTGGGCTATTGCAGATATTTACAGAACTTAATGTTGTGGCCAAAAATCCACTACAAATACCGTCGATAAATAATTCAGTGATCCCCAAAGCTTATTCTAGGCGACCCCAATTTGAACAAAAGTTTAAGTGTGCAAGTAGAATTCTCAAAATTGGAATTATCAAGGAGGCAGTTTCTGCTTGAGTTAATAAACCGGCTTTGCAAATCAATAGGTGGAGTGGGTTCAATAACTCCCATCCCAGCAGTGGATCAAATAGTCAGTACTGCAGTTCTGGAAAATAATGGTTTAGCAAACCAAACTTGAAAAAGAAAAGGTGCCAGTTTGCAGCATTTAGAAACTAATCGAACTTTCTGCCAAAACTGTGAGAAAGTATTCTCTCTGGCAAACACTCATCCAAAAAAGTAACAACTGTAAAATGCAAAAATTGTGATGACTGTGTGTCAATGAATTTGTATACCTTGTATTTCTACTGGTCAAAAAACATTGCAGGTTGTCCATCACTAATTCGGCAATCAGTTAGCCAGACAATCAGCTATCCGGCCCTAATTTAACCTAGAAAACAATAACTGCACTCTGTACTGTAATTTAAAATTTTCTGGGTCATTGTACCTGTACCAATTATTTTACCTGTATTTCACTAAGATTTCACTTTTCTTTTCCTTATTAACCAACTTGCACTGATTTAAAAGATATTTTAATTTTAAGATGAAGTGGTTAGCAACTGTGTTTATGTATTTTAAGATAATAAATGGCTAATGCAGCACCCCCCCAGGTTCCAATGATTCCAGATTAGTGATGGTTAACCTGTATTAAATTGTCAAATCCGCAATAGTTTCTTTGTGCTTTTCATACAGTGTATGTTGAGATTAATAAAAAAGGGAACATATTAAAATCGATTAACAGATCACTAATTAAAAATGACTGCATCTGTCCTTATAGAAAAGGAAATATTTCAGGGCTTTTAGTGTTATGTTATTGGATCATGCCATCAACAATTTGAAGTAATGCCTAGATATTGAAAAAAACCCAAGGCGGCCAGCCGCATTCACAAAAGCAACAACTTGCTGCTACATAAAAAGCAAGTTAGTGGCTAAAGTACTGGCACTGGCTCTCAGCTTTCAACCCCAAAGTGCCAGTCAATTCACATGAATAACATAAATAACAAAAAAATTCAAAAACATGAATAACAAAAAAATGTTTGTAATTAGTGAAGACACACAAAAAAATAAAATTTTAAAATCTTACAGTCTAGGCCTACGCAGGGCATGTGTTTTTAACAGGTCACCTGGTTTTAGTGGCTTCCATGCATAGTAAAACACTGTGAAGTCTCTTTTTCACAGACACAACAGCAATATGCTCAGTATGAGCAGTAAACCTAAATCCTAACAGTTTTAAAGTCCACTGCACAGCCCTGCTGTCCTGTCTATTATTAAATGTTTCTCCTTAATTCTACTTTTTATCTTGACATTTAATTAATACTTTTTCTCTGGAGGAAAAGCTTCCATGACCTTGAAACCAAAAGCATAAATATTTTCATTGCAAATTACACGTACACTTGTTCTAAATATGGCATAAGCCCACCGCTGGCCTATGCAGCAATAAAGCCACCTAACTTCACTTAGCTCCTTACATAAATCATGCAATTTCCTCATGTGATTATTGGTACCAAAAACGTTTTTGACAGTCCCGCTTGAAAAAACAAGTGATGATGTATGGCTGATGCAAATACAAGGTGATAACATGTAACTAACACCTTGATCATGTGCTACATGTAACTAATCAAAAATTTTGATTTGTACTTCAGGGTTGAAAGCTATAACAAAAAGCCAAAGCCAGCACTCTAGCCCCAACCAACAAATAAATGAGCTACGATTGTGAAGTCATATTACATCCTGGGCTATGCATACCAATAAGGAGTACAGCCATGTATATTTCATAACATAAAGCCTAAAAATTAAAATAAGAAATGAACTAAGAATGCAGCACATCATAGACATTATAGAAATGCACAATTTATATATATGAAGTCTAGGAGCACACATACTTTTTAGCCATAACAGTCCAAATTGGAGCAGTAATAAACCATGCCAATGATTTCAACGAACATATTACTCCAACCTGAGTTGCTGTCAGACCAATTCGACGAAAATACAAAGTCAAAAATGGAAGCAAACATGCTTTTCCACCATGATATAAAAAATAAAACACACTAGCAAGTGTTACTGATTTTGCAATGTCCCATCGAACTTGCTGGCCAAATTTTGCCATTTTGAGAAAATAATAAAATGATTTCTTCTGTTAATTGTTACTCCTCTATCTGACAAATCAAAACACCAGCATATCTTTTTAATTTACAAGCCTAACTATCGCATGCAATGGTTAGGTTTACAGCTTATTCATGCCTGTAAAAACATGTATCAAAAAAAGATAAAGTAAACAAAACAGATTTTTCAGTAATGCAGTATTAGCAATCAGTATCAATATTTGCAGTATTTCAATCATTATTGGCAGCAGACAGGCAATGTGATTAAATAATTTTCAGTTTCTTCTCACAACCAGCAGAATGAAATTCTAAATTAAGAAAAAGATATTCTTTCTTTGCATATGTAGAGAATACTATGGAGATCTCTTCAAGGATGTGACATAGAACATGTACAATGGTAGATACACAGCAGCCACATGTGTCAGAAACTAACAAAAAAGTGGTTTTACTAACTATCACCATATATACTCCCAGATAGATTGCCTCTGCAGATAAGTCGCACCCATGACTATTATTTTTAAAAAATAATAAACAAATACAGCCAGCATAATGCTCATCAGATTGAATGCACTAAGTAATTATTGCTAAAAAAGTGTGTATTAGCTGCAAGAATACATGGTAGGTCGTTGAAAGCAAAAAAAAAGTGGCAAGTTAAGATAAAAAGTGACTTAAAATGTAAAAAAATCAAAACAAAGAAGTAATTCTCTGATTAGCTGGAGCATGTCAGGTAGCAAGAAATTTTTGGAAGGGCAGCAAAAAATTGGCAAACATAATGTCACTATTCTACTGTAGTTTAAAGAATATCAACTGTCATAAAATTACTATCATGAGTCTACCAGCAAAAGTTGTACATGCAAGGTTCTTTGCCAAACAATGTAATGAAACAAGACCAAATCAGATGACACTCAGTGTAACTCTTATCCAGCAACTTCACCTAACAAGCTTTTAAGAAGTATCAGGAATTTACAAAGGATCTATACTCATGTCTCATAGACCTTATACAAGCATAAATTATGGCAAAATCCCACAAGTTAGGGATTGTTTTGCCAAAATATGACATTGGAGGTATATGGGTATTGCTAAAATTACTGCACAGCTGCTCAAATGTGTGCACTTAAATTCAAAGTAATTGTTCGTGGTATGTGTTGGACAAAGAGTAGTGTAAGCACTGTCACCACTTAATTTTATAGTGTACTGTATACAAACTGTATACAAATATTTCCTCAATTTGCAGGTGGTTATGACAGCTGGGATAAAAACTGTAAAAAAAACAGGGGTATCATATATTTTGGCATATAAGGCGACCTATGGATAAGACGACTCTCCAAAACTAAGCTAATTTTTTTAGCATAGTCAAATATCAGTGGTATAAGACAACCTGTAAAGGCGTAGGCTATGAATTGTTGCTAGACTTTCTGGTTTTGTCCCAATCTCACTAGTATAATACGTTAGGCTACCAAAAATAATATTTATTGAAATCACACAAATATTGTAAGAAAATGGTATAATTAAAGTTTACGTACGTAAATTATTTAAGCTGAAAAACAATGGAAAAAAAGAATATCTATGTTTATTATCTATATGTACAGCAAATTTAAACAGGATAAATAAAATGAATCATATTCAAACATTGTTCAAAGTATTTTCCATTGATAACCGTTTGTCTCCAGATGAATTCGTGGAGGTACGAAAGGAATAACGCGTCAGACGTACCGAACTGACGTTGGATCTTACGTTTGGCCCTCATCCACATAATTTCAACTGATTGGGTGTGTACCTTGTTATCATTGGGGTCCACAAAGTGCTCTTGATGAACAACAGTACTGTGGGTATACATACCACCTCCCCATGTCTCAATACGGTATACATGTCAATCATCGCTAACAATATGAGATCCAGGGAGAATCCATTGCTTAGTTAATGCTCTCAGAGTAGCTTATAGTTCTCGTTAAGAATAGCATTGTCATCGAGGATATCACCTTCTGGAACAATGAATCGTGGAGCTGCTGGACAACCTGCCATGTTTTATTAAATCCAACACTAAAATTAATTTAAATAAGAATAAAATACTAAATTAAAACAAAAATAATATACGTACGTAAACTTTAATTATACCGAAAATTACCTTTACTTCATTATTTCATCATATAAAATGTCATACATGGATCAGCAACTTGCCACTCATTTTTTCAGTATTACTAATTTCAAAAAATTTTAGTAGCAACTTGCCGCTAAATTTTTTTCAAGGCTAGCCTAGTGCACTTATTCTCTAAGATGATCCCCAATTTTTGAGGGTAAATTTGAGGCTAAAAGGTTGCCTTATACAGTAGACACTAGAGAGCACTAGAGCAACTGGTGGAAAATACTCACATCAGGGAAAATGACCCGATCAGGGAAAATCTGCTCCCCGATCGGGGTCATTTACCCTATTTAGCACCAAAGAATTTCACAAATTTAAAATGCGCAAAAACGGAGCAAAATCGGGATGTTTTGCGATTTCCATCGTGTTGCCCACCCCAAAAAACATTAAGTTACCAAGGAGGAAAAAATTTACCGTTGTGATTTTCTAAAAAAGTTAGAAATTTTAAGGTTATTAGTGTAGCAACGTAGAATATTGATTACATAGCTTATTATTTGTCTTTTATTTTTTTTCTCATTTAAGCTAATCTATATTTTATTAGTTTAGCTTTTAGCTGATTAATTGGTTGAATTTTCAGTTTGGTAAATAATTTCACTGGCCTACACCAACTAAGGATGGAAGGAAGTTCAGGTACCCCCTAGGTTTTTTCTGCGCTCATTTTTGGCCAAGGCTATCATCTGCTCTGTGTAATACGGTTTTCATGGTGGAGAAACATTTTCAAAAACCTTTCCGGGCATTTTGTTTTAAAATAACTTAATTTTTTTATGATTTAGAAAATTATAAAGAATTTGCAAGAACTGGAGCTGTAATGTCACAAGATCTATCGTTTAATTTAAATGAAAACTTAAAGTACGTTGAGGCCGAATTTCAGATTGATAACAATCCACATTACTCAAGGCAAAGGGCAAATGGGGGCGTTTGTTAATTCTGTTTTCGTTAGATGTTGTTGATACCCGACCTCTTTCGAGGAATGGTGGCATGGCGGGAGACCATGGAGCACTAGAAACCGAGAAACTCTCCAGCGCCTGTACCAGAGGTTGTAGAGAGACAGAGAGTCGCCAAAGAGCGAGCGGCGCAAAGAGTCCGTAGCTAGACAGTGCAGAATGAGGTGAGAGATTTCCTCGGACGAGTGTCCACAGGTGTTGCAGGAAGGATTCTCGATTCTGTCAATCCTGAGAGATAAGAGCTTAACAGTAGGCGGTGTCGGTTGAAGCGAAGGCGAAAAAACACACAGCAAGCGTGGTGAGGGAGCACAAGTTTCTCAGTGGAAATCGAGGAAACCTGTATGTCAAAGAATTTAGATGAAACAGTACGCTCCAGTTCGAGAAAAGTGGTAAGTGAATACGAGAGATAAGAGGAAAAAGACTACAAAGAATTGCAGAGGGCACGAGTAACCCTCCCCGTCTGGCCAGCTCATCAGCTGCGTCGTTTCCCCGCAAGAAACAAATGTCCGGGTACCCATTGTAGCCTGATAGAACAGGAGGAAAGAGAAGACAGTTCCTGCCAGAAAGATTGAGGTAACAGGAAAGACGGAGGAGAGAACAGAATGATGAGGAGAGAATGAGAGTCATATAGGAAGAGAAGAGAAGAAAAGTGGCAGACTTGTTGATGATGCCAAGACCAGCAAAGAGCTTGCTTAATGGCGCAGGCTTTAGCGGAGAAACTTGAGCATACTGGGTCTGCTGAAAAGGAAAGAGTGGCCTCAGTGCCACAGTGAGAGCAATTGGCAAGTACGCCAAAGCCGCTTTTGCCAAAAGGAAAAGGAACAGAGCTGTCTGTTCAGAGTACCAGATTGCAAAAGAGGAGAGGAAAGAGCAGAGATGCGCAATGTCTTGGCACCTGCACCCCACCCGGATCCCGCAAGTCACCTCAACAGTGCAACTCGGATGGAGAGTCTTTTGCGCAAAGCCTCGAGCAGATGACGGAAAGTGATCGACTTATTCAGCTTTACCCCAAGATACGTTAGGACTGGACAGGTTAATGATGAAGTACAGACTGGTTAAATAATGAAGTACAATTAAGCTCTGAGCACCGCTTCTCTTTACTAGTTCTTCAATATCTCTGTCAATTATTGAATTTAGCTTTGCAATGTCGAAAACTGAAATTTCTTTGTCCAACTTACTGAACGAATTATCTTCAGAACTAGTGGGCTTGTCATAAAACGATTGTCCGCCTTCGATGAAAGTGAAACTCCTATCAGAAGTCAAACGCAACTTTTCAGCATAGTTTACACAATCCAAACAAATACTTTCATTAGGTATTTTTTTCTGTTGTTTGAGCATGGTACTAGATTTTGTGCTTGCATGTCGTTGACAAGCTGCAATTTAATTTTTTACTTTTTTTGATAATACCCTGTAATCAGCAAGCGAGATTTGTTATTCGCGTCTGTGGCGCAAATACATGCTTGTGCGAATTTTCCAGAGCTCTTCCTTCTTCGTATCGCATGTCATCGAGTTTTCATGTTAAATTGACTTACCAGCCAGCGGCAACCAGAATTTTTTTTAAAAATTATACTCTAACTATAAATTAAAAAAATAATTTAGGCTAGTGATAAAATCAAATAAAGTTAATTTACTGTTACAGGGTGTCCAACACTCGAGTTTCAAAGTAAAAAGGATAGCGGTTTCTGTCGGCTTTGATCTTTGTTATCATGATTACTAATCCACCTCCCCAATTAAGTTTGGTCATAGAGAAAGGCCCAAATGCATAACGCAACCTATCCCAATAATAAATAGTAGTGAAGATATGATGCAAAATGCCCCGATTGGGGAACAATATTAAGTTGACGTCATGAACACTTGACTAATGTCCCCGATCGGGGTCATTACCTCCGATAAGGGTAATTTCTATTGGTTGATCTAGTGTTCTCTACTGTTATACTATGGGGCGCGATTTGTTCACCGCTCATTACAGGTGTTTTAGGACAACATTTATGACTAAATCAAATGCATTTGTTTAAATGCACAAATACATTTGATTTAGTCATAAATGTACTGAAAAATAAATGCATTTGTTTAAATGCACAAATACATATGTCACTCAACCGTATCATTCACATATGTCACTCAACCGTATCGTATCGTTCTTTAAAGGGAATGTACTGCGAATAACGCTTTTCCAATAGATTTGGTCATTGGACCATCACGTGATAGGTTTGCGACAGACTCGTTTGAAATGGGCGACAGGCGCGACATAGTTAAAATTCTTGAAACATGTGGTCTGCAGCAAATTAAACCACCAACAGCAAAAGTCCGAGTCTCTTACTACAAGATGTCTGCTGGATAGGATATAGGGTGACTGCTGGAAGCAAAAGTGCGAAACATAGGCTGTATAGATTTATGCTGTTAGTCAATGAACTCAGTCTGCCAGTTTCTTGCAGAAAATAATGATACTTATGAAAGACCTCAAGTCCAAGATAGGTTAAACTAGCGTATAGGTTGTTGTTTAAGGTAATCTGCCTGAAGACATGTCTCATAACATTATTTTAATGTCATGGTGTTGTGTTAAGATACTGAGGTGGATGTCCTGTTAAAAATGATTCCAATGTTTTGTTTACGAATTCAGCGCAGTGAAAGATATAAGAAATATTGACCCAACCAAATCCAGAGAAATTTAAAGTCCTTAATTATTTACTTAGAAGAATATTTATGTTGTCGAATTTAGCCAAGAGTTTACATAATAATATATCATCAGCAGAGGAAAAGTTTGGCGAATGATAAATCGCTCAAAGATGTTGTAACTTATATTCATAAAAAGACTGCGAGTTTAGCACTTATAGTTACATTCCATGTAGCATGGCCGAAACGAGTCGGCATTTACAGTAAATTGATTAAACAAGATAATAAAGAAAATATACAGCATAGGATATAAAATTAAAAAGGTTTTTTAATGTTTTATCTTATGATTAGGGTGGCCATACGTCCCGTTTTAGGCGGGACAGTCCCGCTTTTTCAGGCCTGTCCCAGTTAAATTATCGAATGTCTGGTGTTTTCGCTCACTCATGCAGCACAGCTTGACCTAGGGTATGCCAAAGTTAGCCGTGATAAACTAGGGCATGTTGGCAGCGAATCCTACCTGAATGATGAATCCGGCCGAAAATGACAACAAACGGGCAGCGAAATAGGTGGTGACCTTTTTTTTTGGAGATCCACCCCACCGTAGGTGCGACCGCGGTCTTGAGCGTCCTGATTTTGATCTAGAGTCTATAGTAAGCCCAACTATTTGGCTTCGTGAAAGGCGGCCATTCACTGTCCCGTTTTTTGCTCATGCAAAAACGGGACGCTTAAATGGAGGTCTGTCCCGCCTAAATCGGAACGTATGGCCACCCTACCTATTCATAATAGCAGTCTGCAATAAGCGTCCCGGTTTTGCGTTTCGAAAAAATGGCCAGCCTACCTATGATGTATATATATATACGTATATAGTCTTTCATAAGTATCATTATTTTCTGCAAGAAACTGGCAGACTGAGTTCATTGACTAACAGCATAAATCTATACAGCCTATGTTTCGCACTTTTGCTTCCAGCAGTCACCCTATATCCTATCCAGCAGACATCTTGTAGTAAGAGACTCGGACTTTTGCTGTTGGTGGTTTAATTTGCTGCAGACCACATGTTTCAAGAATTTTAACTATGTCGCGCCTGTCGCCCATTTCAAACGAGTCTGTCGCAAACCTATCACGTGATGGTCCAATGACCAAATCTATTGGAAAAGCGTTATTCGCAGTACATTCCCTTTAAAGAACGATACGATACGGTTGAGTGACATATGTGAATGATACGGTTGAGTGACATATGTATTTGTGCATTTAAACAAATGCATTTATTTTTCAGTACATTTATGACTAAATCAAATGTATTTGTGCATTTAAACAAATGCATTTATTTTTCAGTACATTTATGACTAAATCAAATGTATTTGTGCATTTAAACAAATGCATTTGATTTAGTCATAAATGTTGTCCTAAAACACGTGTAATGAGCGGTGAACAAATGGCGCCTCATATTATACACCGAAACATAGGCGTCGATCCGGCGGGGGCAAGGGGCGGCACCCCCTTGGGTCTAACACCGAAGGGGGCGACATATGTCTGGCCCCCACGGTGTTTTGATAACTACATTAATAGTTAAATGCATGCACAGCAGCTAAAACAGTTCCGAAATATAACAGCACAAAATCGTAGTATTGCGCATAATCGCAATTTTTCGCGCACATATATAAAGCGAAAAGAAAACTCTATCAGCGTGCGGTCAGCGTCGGCGGCATGACGCATAAACGAAAACAACGGACAAACAACATGATGGTGGGAAAGGCAAGCCGATCAATGAGCTTCCATGAGAAGACAAAAATAAACATTATTTAGCCCAAATAAAAAAAAGAAAAATAAATGTGTGTGATTTTAGACACATACAATAATAATACGCGAATACACATAATGAAACTAGAATCACACACAACGGCGGGAGAAAGGTGCTGAGCCGCCGAAAGCAAACTAACAAAGAAAATAAAAAAGGACAAAAAGATGTTTGGCATGGCAGCTCGATGAAGTGCGAGGCGCTACACGCTACAAAAGGAATGCTTAGGCTTTGATTTGTTGTTAACCAAATTTCGTTTTGCTTTTTTCATACGGCGCTACTCAAATGGGTTAGTTTTACCGATCGGAAACAAGCTTTGTTTGAACAGCTACATTTATATTTGGTATTGTTGAAATGGGAAATTTTTAATAAAACCGATATTGCGCAACCTTCTACGTCACTGCTAGAAAAAATGTCTTTCAAAAAGGAAAGGATGGTGGTAATTTCAAATTAGTTTAGATATATTAACAGTCGTAACATATTTTTTTCTATTCATTTTGGCTATGAGTATAGATTTTGAAAATGCGTTTTATTCAAGCGTTTTTATTCGTCAGCGGATGAACAAATATAACAATTTCTTTTTAAGATCAAGTCAGCTGATCAGAGTAGAAGAGAACACAACACATATTACTGGCTTGCAACAACAGCTAAGCCGAGCAATCAAAGTTAGTTATCAGTAGTGAGGCGCGTCAGCCGATAACAGTGCTCAAATATTAAGTAAAGTAAGGTAATTAAAGTTCTTCAGATGCTTTTTCTGGCACAGGGCGTCGTTAATCGTGAAATAATCCGAGGTGATTTGGCATGCGAGTCAACTTTGCAGAACGGTGAATAGTGTTGATCCATGCCAGCTTCTAGCATTTGACTATCAATTTGCCGTTGACAGTTATGTAGGATACCTGTATTCAGTAGAGTACGTACTTATTCCATCCCCATACCGCTAAAAAAAATAAATTGTAGTATGCAAAAAAACAAGTGATTTGTGTGACGGCAAGCATATTAAACTGAAAAATCAAAAATTGCAAACAACAGCATCAAAATAGGTCATAGAAATAAAAAATAACAGTGTCAGCGTTTAAATCCCCAGTTATATTTAATACTCTTCGTTGTTTATTGCAACTTTAGCACACTTGTGAGTAATTTTTAAAATTAAGTCTTGTTATAGTGTAGCTTAGGGTTATAGCTTAAGCTAACATTAATTTTTGACGTAACCAAGGTATTTATAGCCTAGTTTGAAAATGGTCTCATTAAGAATAGCTCTAGGTGTGCAACCTTTTTTAATAATAATGGTGAATCGACAAATGTAATAGCATTCAGGCCAATCTTTTCATCTAATTTCTTCAACTTATGCTTACGGCTAAGCTGCCAGCAGCTACGAGTTTAATATGCCCTGTATTTGTGCAGAAGATAAACGGAGAGTTTAAGGAACTGTGAAGTGACCTTTTGGTCATCTAGTTATCAATCAGCTTGTCACCCGTACATGTTGGTTCAAACCATAGTCAAAACACAAGCTTTGATGCAGGTTCCAATAGGCTTTTGCACATCTGTGGAATTTGAATGTGGAATTTCACAGAATTTCTGCATTTTAATGGTATCTACTATTTTGCCATTGACAGCATTTTACCCTTGAAATCTATTTTTCATTCAATGTTTGTGATTCTTCTTCGAAAGAAGAAGAGGTTTGTGATTGGTCAATTTTTATGATGCAATAATAACTTGATCTGTCTACAGAGAGAAAAAGATTTTATATACCCTCCCTCAGTGTACACTGCTGTACACTAATTCTACTAATACAATAATTCCAGAAACAAAACAAAAAATGTCACTGCCAAACATTCTCCATGAAATCAAACCCCAATTCTAAAAAGAAAACTGGTGAAGAAATGAATTTTTGACCATAAAATTCAGTGCAGCAGTACTCGTCATTGCACCACTGCAATGCTGAAGACCAACTAGTAAATGTGCTTATTTCAAGACACCCCAATCACGCATGGCAGAATAGCCACTTTGAAAAGTTTTTTGCTGTAAATAGTAGCTTAGCAGAGTAATTCAGTACAGTAAAGTTGGGCCTTATAGACATAAGGTTGCGAGTTCAATGCCTGCATGGGCTTTGCATTTTACTTTTGGGAAGGGCCCTTTATAACAATTGTCTCTGCTTGGTTTCAGTCTTGTGCAAATGCTTTGTGCCCATGAAACTGTTACCTTCAAAGCAGGTCTTAAGACACTGATGTGCTGTGCATAAGTGTCAAGATTTTCTGCCAGTTAAAGGATAAAAATCAGCAATAAGAAGGAGTAACACTGACAGATAAAAGATTTAATTTAACCCATAGTACTATATCTCAGTATATATTGTAAATAACTTTAAAAATTTTGTTTTCATCAAAAACAGTTGTAATACGTTTTTCTTAAAAATTGGCTGATGTAAGATTTTGCTGAGGGCAACACTAAACTACATTAATTTTTATGGAAATGGGTAAAAACACCAACTACATTGTAAAACTCACAAAAATATGCATAGTTTATGTCAATGCAGTGATCTGATTTTCCCCAAGTCAGTAGGTGTATTTTCAGTGTTATCAACTGCTGTAAATTTCTGTACTTCTTTCGTTGGTAGTTTTTCTCCATTGCAGTTTCTTGTTATTTTAGAATAAATTTTCATATTTTTGTGATTCCATTTTTTAGTGTGTGTTTCCTTTAGGCAACAATTCCATATTTTGTTATGAATATGTGGATTTTTATATTCTTTGGTATTATTCTTTGGTAAAACACATTTTCAAAAAAAATTAAAATTTTTTTATTGTGTCAAGATATGTTTGCAAGGTTTTAAACTTTTAGAAGGTCTCTAAAACTAACCAAGTTTCATCTACCACACTGTTACAAAACATCCAGCTTTGTTTTAAAGACATCAAATAGTGTAGTAGCTGATTTTTTCTCTAAGTCGTAACTTGCCTTCTGTATTTAGTTGTGAGCCACAACTTTTTAGTCTTTCATTTTAATAACCACTGATAAGAGCATCACTGAAGGATTGGGGCAATAAAGCCATTTTCAAAGCTGTATTCCAGATATACCAGTGATAGTTTTGTTGTCACTTATTCTAAAAAATAGACTGCCAGAATTGTGTCTCAATTGATTAAAGATATTCTTAGCGGTATAGTTCCTTTTAAGCCAACTTTTTTCACCTGGTTGGCAGTTTGTTTAGGCACCAACCAAATCTATGGATTGCCACAGTTTTCAAAACATCAGCAAGTGCACATTTTAAACATTTGTTATGTTTTCAGAAGGATGTGCTATCAAAGGCAATAAAGTTTTGAACTTTGACAGTGATAATTGTTGCTTTCTTTGTAAATGAGCTTTGAAAGTTGGGCACACTTCCTCTATAGCTCATTGCCAAAATTTTTGGACACTTAATTAGTTGTCAAAAACTTGAAGAAAATCTCTGGTTTGTTGATAAATTAGAATATAATCAAATAAAGGATGAATCCAATTATTAAGATATTGTCAACAGAACTGATTGAACCAAACAGTTCCAAATGAATTAAAGGCAGTTGAAGCAATCTTTGTGGTATATGTTACTAATTTAAACTGAGCATAATAGAGGAAAGCAAACACTTAAATTGTGTCCAAACTAATCAGTGCAAACTAAAGAAATTAAATTGAGTCACACAAAAATGCCTGCTGTTAAATGAGATGACAAAAAGTTGAATTAAAATTGTTTTTGAATTTTTCCCAATATTTAAATGACTCTCCCCATTTTGTGAGAAACTAAATCGAGAAAGGTTTTTCAAATTGTTTAAAAATATTCTGTTGGGGTTTGATTGCTGGGTAAGATTAGAATTAGCATTATAAATTAACCTTGCGTGTTAAATTTAGCACCCCAGAAGGTTAATTTTTGAGTACTAACCAATGTGAAATAGTGTATAACTGTAGCCAACTACTATATGATTGACTGAATTTAGCTGTATTTGGTACTAACCAAAATACTATTTAGGTTTTCACATTTTTGTATTGCCCTCTATGTTACCATAAACTACTTTCAACTTTATCATATCTATTTGTGCTCTATACTGACCATATGCTTCTCTGCTCAAAGGTGCAGAGGGAAGTTGCTATGGTACCACTTGGTACGGTAAAACAACAATCGCAATGCAAGACATATAGGGGTAAGCCAAAAAACTGGAAATTGAAAATATCAACATTATGGGAATTAGCAGACTGTTTCCTAACTGCTCAACTTCTTTGGTAGCTTTGAAACATTTATCTTGCATGGAAAACTAATTTATTTAGGACACAATGACATTAATAAGGCGTTTTTGTCAAGAGTTGGCCACTTAACTTTAATTTTTGGTTTCTTAGCTGTCTTCCTTTTGTAAAGGTGTGATGGCCATATGTGTTGGTGTGTTGGTTGAAAACAAAAATGTTGAAGTAGTCTTCATCTAGGAAGCAGCTTTATGGCAGAATATGTTCACAAAGTTGTGAAGTTGATGAACTATTATGCAGTATCATGTGCAAAGTTGTTTCTTTGTTAAAAGTGTGCCATGGTCAAGATTAATATTTAACTTTGTTCAATCACCGTGCTTTGTGTTTGCCAAACAAAGCTTATTGTGACTCAAATTAAATATAAACTACAACTAATAAGAGACTGTTTGCTGTTTTCGTTGATTAAGTTTCATTTATTATTGCTTACATACAACTACAACTTCAGCCTATTAATTTATTTTACTGAACAAGTGGCCAGTGTAGGAGAAATATGCTTGACATATGACAGTCAGCTGTCAATAAACAATTAAGTTTTTGATCAGCAAAAAATTGTTGGAAGTAGTGCAAGTAATTTACATGAACTTAATGTTGCTTTCACCCAATTGCATAAAATAAAAGAGTGCAGTTCATCAAATTTATTGATTAAGTGCTGCCAAAAAATATCAGGTAAGAAAAAATGCGACATCAAAATAAATGGTGGCAGTGCTTGCAATGTAATATTTGTGAGGCGTGAAGTTCAGAATAACGTGTGGAAGTTAAATGCATTCAACTGGCGTACTACAGTTTTTTTGTAGTGGAACATCACAAGAAAGTTTTATTATTTATAAACTTTTAAAAGAAACCTATGCTAGAATCAAATCAATTAATTAAGGGTTAATTGGGGTATCCCACGATCGTGAGTTCAAATCCCAACTGGAGTCAGTTTTTTGATGCTGTCTTGTTGTAGTGACGTACATTCATTAACTGATTTTCATTGTGGCTAATCTCATGATCAAGTGTTGGATCTCTCTTCTTGATGCATTCTTTTACACCAACCGTTTATTAATATACTTTTCACACCGAAATTCCCTGCAATAGGTTAATGATCTGGCGATTTATTAGTTAAATTTTGAACTGAAATCAATACCAATTCATTTGCAGACAAAAAAGAGTTGTTTGGTACATAGGTCTGCAATGGAACACTTACCTTGAAATCACACAAATCTTATTGTTTTTATGTTTTAGATTTAATTTTTGTACATTTGTTGTAAGAAAGTTGACATTTCATGGCATTTGATCCCAATTTAAACAGCGGCATTGGTGCCAGTTCTGTAAATAATGCAGATTGCGTGGAATATCCAGAATGGTGTCAGAATGAAGAGTCATTTGATTTGACAAGCTTTATGAGCAGCAGTAAGAATTTAGAGTTATGCAACGATGATCTTTTTGAAAATTTATTTCCTTCCGACTCACCAGCACAGGAGCCTCCAAAGAAAGAAAATCCTGATCATCTCGTTGATCAAGAAATGGAATATTGGTATCAACGCAGCGCTGCCAATGATCTCTACTCAGCATGTGCATCGGCTTGTTCGTCCACTGCAACATCACCAGCACCACAAAATTATTATAATACTCCACCAGTGACACCACGTGCAGACCGGTACAGAGCATCCCCTCACCATTTACAAGCTGATGGCCTCACTGCGTCAATGTCATCATCGCGGCTTGCTTCCTTGCGATCAGAAAATCAGCAACCTAATCAACATGTTGTAGCATCAGCACAGTTAAGCCATGAAATACAGCAATACCCCAGCATGCAGCCAATGGTTGTCAAGCAAGAACCAAATCTTGATTATAGCAGCAGCACTGCCCCATTTGGTGTCGGACATCAGAATAATCCAAGTCTCACAATGCCAGCTACTACAAGTCTGCTGCAAAAACGGCAGGAACCAAGTTCGATTCCTAGCCAAGCATCCAATCCTTCTCCGTTGAACAAGCGGGCAACTACAAGCTCGATTTCAACAGCTTCAAAGAAAGCAAAAGCAGTTGAGAAAGGTTCTTACGAGTACATAGAGAAAAGAAAAAGAAATAATGTTGCTGTGAGACGGAGTCGAGATAAAGCAAAACTGAAAGCACTAGAAACACAGAAGAAAGTTGACGAACTGACGAAAGAAAATGGCGCTCTCCGAGAAAGAGTTGCCAATCTTAGCCATGAGTTGAACACTTTAAAAAATCTTTTAACTTCATTACCACAAAGTGGATTAAAATCTGTTAATGCCTACCTTAAGTGAGTGGGTGTTAAATTATATACTTCCTAGTACAGGACCAGTATTGGCTACATCATAATACACGGTGGGATGGAGGATTTGCTTGTAGCAGGATGGAGGAGGTCTCCTTCCATTAGAGACTGTTTTTTTATTTGAATCAAACACTGCTCTTAATTTTTTATCTTTGTGGATTTCTATAGTATGCTAATTATTTCTTGACCATATTGTTGCGTTTAAAGGATTGCAAGAATAATCGAGTTCTCAAACGTACTGCGACTACGTAACAGCTGTATCAATCACAATTAGCATAATAAACCCACAATTTTTATACTTTATTATTCCCATAGCTTTTACAGTGCATCATTTTTCTACCAGCGTTATTTTCTAAGCACGATTTTGTTTATAGTTGGCTACTGCAACCGTAATCCTTGTCTATCTACGCTTCCCAGTTGTAGTTTCCGATTGGGGAAGCAACTATATATGTCTACAATTCTTCATTATTTTTAGTTGGGCATAACCAAGACAAGACCTACAAAAACGTTTTGTTTAATATATAGCCTAATGCCGTATTGTTAAAAGCTAGTTCATGTCGAGTGACATACTTATCAATGTGGTTTTGGTGAACGTAGGTGAGTCCGTAGCTGACTTCAAGTTTATGTGTGTCTCAGTCGTTATCGCAAATGGCTTGTTTGAACTCTAAAACGAAACTAGCGCGTAGTCAAACGCAACACATTATTTGAATCTTGTGTAACTTATAGTACTAAGCACTCGCACAAGCTGTATTGACCCAAGCATTGTTTGGGAAGAGATTGTACCAGTAACCCGAAGGGGGGGGAACAATTCTTCAAAGAAGGAAGTTTTTGGTCATTTAAGGTTGGACTCTACCCACTTGCTTTCCAATACAGTCTTGAACAGCGGTGAAATTAATTTATTTTATAATGTGGCACTATATTAATTATTTTGTATTGCTCTACAGTAATGACGTTTCAACAGAAGTGAATGGTTTGAGCTTGTATCACGCCACAGTTGCTTGTTTAATTTGACATCTTTCTTCGAAAACTACATTTTAGCATTGCTCTGAATGCGGATTAATATTCTTTTTGAACTTTTTATTGCTGAGTACTGATTGAAATTATTTTAAACTTTATTAGAGTTGTTGCAAATAATGTTGGAGCGTGACAAATTTTGTTGAGTCTTGACTACTAGAGATCATAAAACTCGATTTTTACTGTTTTATAATTTTCGAATAGTTGGGACTCGTAATTCTCCCTATAGTCTGCAAATAACATGCTTTGCTCGTTTCAAAAATTTTCCTCGTACCGAAAACATTTATTCATTTACTTCATTTGACTGTGAAAAATAACCCACATCTAGGTAGCTTGTCTAAAATTTGTAATGGGCTAGTGCATGCATTTTTATTACCATGCTTGGATCAAATAACTATTTAATTGAATTGTTTTTAAACGTTGTGAAAATAATGTTAGTGAAATATTAAGACCTGCTTTAAAGCTGGATGGCTAAACAATCCCCCATTCTTTTATTCCCTAAAATTTTTCTAAACTCAAGATGCAATAATTGACTTGCTATAGTCAATGCAACACTTTAAGTTTTTATGAGCGACCTTTCATGAACTACTGAGCAATCCCTTTCATAAAAAGAACCTGTTTTCGTTACCGTAATTATTGTTTGAAACGGGGCGTGCATGTTATTTGGATCCTTAGTGACATTCGCTATTTGTCTATTGGCTGAGAGTTAAAAAATTTGTCACAAATATGGACCGTATTATAATGCGTATGATCAACTGCTCTGTAACTTGCTGTGTAGTAGGCATGAGAATTTCAAAAGTGAATCGGTTTTATTTGGCTATCCAGTATCTACCAACCGCCGATGTACGTTAATAATAACATTTGAGTTTCTTCAAATTAGTTTCAATATATTTTGAAAGTGCTCATTCTGTTGTGGGACACCGAGTTGCAAGTTCAACTTGAAGCTGCCTATTGTTTAAAGCATTTATTGCAATAACAGTTTCGGCTAGCACTCTATATACAAGCGAGTACTGGAGCATTTGTTTTGCTTAAGTGCATACGCTTGTACAATGTGCGATTAAATACTGGTGTTGAGTTTTTGTTGCTGATCGTTTTTATTGGAATAATTGTGTTAACTTCATTATGTTGAACTATGGCGTCCTTTAATAAAATGTTCGGTTTGATAAGTGGTGGAAGATGTGACGTGACTAGTCATCTGTTAGCTGTGCAAGTTTAAACAGAAAGAGTAAACAGTCCACAAGCTATAGATGGTGATTTTCAACGGTCAAGATTGGCAAAGCGACGTAACTGCTCCTGTATAAAAGCATGCGAAATTTTTACGCATTTTCAAGCGATAGAATTGTTCTCTAACTGCCCCCGAAAATGGTAGAAGGTCATTTGCTCTCTTAGTGTCTGGAGTAAAAGCAGCTGATTCACGAGAAACCGCAATAAGTGAAAGTCTGTAAAAATTTTTGTGAGTCGTTGTAGCCGCAGATCTAGGTGGGTATGTACCCCTCCACTAGTCTTTCTAAGTATCAGTTTTGTATACTTACTGGTTTCGAAAAAGTAATTTACTTAAAAAATTGAATTTTGAAAGTTGATCACCCAAAAGTATTCTTTATCTTTGATGTGGATAGAATTCACACCGCGGTTTTGAGTTTGCAAAAGTTTCTCCGAAACAGAGGTTGACCCACAATTAAGTTTTAAAATACGTTAACGTAGACCGTTTACCCCTCGCCTATCATAACCCTGTGGGTCCGCTACTGACTCAAAGAAAATGAAATAATGCAGAATCATTTCAATCGAGGGCATGAAAAATGCAAACCGTTCGACCAAAAGATGTCACAGATAAAATTAAAGTATTGCTTTGTGTTCTGCCCACACAAACCACTACACCGCAACTTTGTAAACAAGAAAATGAGAGTCTGGCTGAAGTGCTCAACTGTGCACAGCGTATGCGGTCTTGCGTTACTGTTAGCTGCCATGAAACCAGTTGAAAGTTAATTTTCAGTATTTCATATCAACCTAGCGCTAAGAACCCTGCCGCGCTGAAGGCCAGGAAGTTACGCGGTAAGTCACATGATCACAATGACGTTAAACGCGTGTTAAAGTCCAGTTCATCGATTGTGACGTCACTCGTCACGTGCTTGTTCGCTATGCTGCTGATTAATCAAAAGACTTTCTCCCAACAATGCATTGTGAGCTGATTAGAAAAATACCATTTCAGCACTGGGGCCTCTGTTACCTCACAACCGGTATCGTAATCTGTAATCATAGATGATGCAAATGCAGCTTAACATAATACTAATTTTTGTTTTATGGAAGCATTCGGAACTTAAAAAATTACGGCTGACGTGCATGCACGAAAGCTGAAGTGGTTTATGACTGAGGGGATTTTACTTCCACTTATTCAAATATATCGCGGAAACGCGACGTCCGACATATTTTCTGTAAGGCCTACGTCGTTAATGCTCGCTCTTACTTAGTTTTAGCCAACTGAAGAAACATGACTTTCACTCACGGGAAGATAATCGCAGCATTGTATGAATGAGAAAAGAGAGCCATTTTGAGTGGAATTTTCTCGCTTTTACTTTGTCGTTTGGGAATGCGGAACACGAGCCTGAGTGACGTAACAGTCAATGGTTGCGGAGTAGATTAAGAATGACAAAAAAGTTGGATGATAAAAATTTGAATGTCATGTGATTTGGACCAAAGAATTAAATGGCAGCCGGTTCGTCATTGACCACTTCACAGTGCAGCAATCACGAATTAATTTTGAAGAAAGGAGCTAGATGCTAAAGATGAAAGAAAAGTTCCCCAACACAGTCTTCAGGTGGCTGATAAAAGTTTGTGTTCCTGTGGAAAGCAGTTTTGACAAACTTCCTGAGGTTAAAGGTCTCCATTCCCAACACATTTAAAAAAATATATCCGTCCATGTTCGTCACTTCGCGTTTTCCATTTGTTGTGGGTCTAAGTTCATGTATCGGCAACACCTCAAAAATCTTTTTTAAATAAAACTCAAAAATGAAAAATGTTGGTTTTGTACTTACTTTTCAGTTGACATTTCACTTTCAAATGTCATTGTGCAAATATTTTTATGACTCGGCTGACAATGCAGCCGGCGTGTTGGTGTTCTTGCCAACAGTGATGACGTCACAGTTACATGAGGTGACGCTTAATGTTACAAAGCAGGAACATGAATCTCACGTCAAGCTGTAGCCTGAAACTTTGCCAAATAGAAATTCAACAATTATTGAGGGGAGTGTTTGAACGATTTGAAAGAGGGGCCAACAATCCTATGCAATCAATTTTGAAAAAGGCTCCTTAACGGCTTAATATTTGTGGTTTTTGTTTATGCTGTAACATTAATGATGAGTAGACCTATTTGTTGGAGAAGAGCTGCAGCAGTCACTCTTTTTGACTTTCTTTTATAAGCAATGCAGCTCATTGCTTCGGTGAGTTTCATGAACTATTAAATGCATTAGCGAAGCAGGGAGGAATGTTTGGGAAAATGGGGAGGCAAATTATGTTGTTTCGTTTTTGTGTCCTCAATTTTGTTAAATGACCTGTTTTTTGGTGATCGATATTTTCTGATGTCCACCATTCTATATCTGTATCTCAAATTTTTTTGAAGATCGACGTTTTGTAGCGACTACACCTGAAAATTCATTACAGTAATTAATTCTTCGTTACTCGTGGTTAATGTGTTCCAGAACCTCCCGCGAAAGGTGAAAATCCGCGAAATAGCAGCAAAATATTTATTTTGTTATTTAAGTATAATTTAAACGTTTGTGAGCCCTCCCCATACTGATATTAAAAACCAGCCAACACACAATTAAGCTTTTTTCAAAGCATTCCAATTTTCTTCTTCTTCTTGGGCTCACTAGAGGAATCTTTCGCAGAGGCACGGCACTTGTCCGGCATTGTCAGGGCTTAACTTAAAGCTAATTGCAAGCACAACACTAAGATGCACGAGACACAGTCAACAGCGCGAACGAGAATGGCGTGATGATGGGCAGTCAATCAGCGATATGGCGCTAGTTTTGAATTTTTACTTTTTGATAAACATTTTTGAAAAACCCGCGATGCACTGAGGCCGCGAAGTAGCGAGGGAACACTGTATATTTGTACCTACATCGGGTTCAAAAATTTGAGAGACCATGGCTCCTATGCTCCACCCCCCTCCCCCTCTAGTTAAGCTTATTCTCGAAGGTTTTGATGAAAATAGTACGTGACAAAAAAGTGGCTAAAGATTCGTTAAGGTTTAGAATAACTCACACACCTCCTTTTTCACTCAAACCGCTCCAATGAAATTGCGTTTTCTTTTTGAATTCGACATATTTCAAAACCATAAGTAGGCTTTTTATGGGGTTTGATTGGTAGGGGAAAAGCGCGGTAAACTAACACAAAAATCCGGATAGGGCAATAATAGTTGAAGGAGTTGTTATCAAAAATTTTATCGAAATTAAGCAAGAGAAATGTGTGACCATTTCATGGAGCCCCATGTTTTTTGGAAATTATTTTTTTTTCTTTAATTTCTCATTCCATCGATTGTGCAATAGCTAGAGCGTCTGCATGGAATGCAGAAGGTCAGGGTTTCAAACCTCAATCGGGTAAAACCAAAAAGTAAATCTAGCAAGCAGACGTTTTCTTAGCGAGTGTAATTGCGAAGATCTTGCACCCTGCCAGCTTCTCTCAAACAACGCATACAAGTTTCTTTGACGCGCATTTTCTGAAATAAACATAACACAATATAAACAAAACAAACAAAAGCCAAAAGCACCAATAACACGCAAAAATGTTGCAACAGAACTTACTGATTGTTTGAGGCTGTAAGCAGTTACAATTTGATGAAAGAATCTGTCAAAATTTTTGCCAAACACTCAATCATAACTGTAATACATAGAATTTAGTCTACAAATTTTATGAATAAACTCAAACATTTAAAGTCACTTTACATCTATTGTACAAGCTGATATTATCGACTGACTACAATATCAGACACTAAAGCTACAGTAGCTAAAAACAGCAAGCAATTTGAACAATTCGTGCGTTATACTCATAACTCTTAATTACCGGCAAACAGTAAATCGCTTGATTACGTCATTAATCGAAAGATTGTGAGTTCGGTCGTTTGATGACAGACAAAAAAAGATAGCAGTTACTGTGGGTAATACAATTATTTTTGCAATTGTGTACAAAGCTAAAGCAGTACCGGTACTGCGCATCTTGTAATTACCGCACAATTCTTTGTTGGGGCGACATCAAAAAAGGATGAGAAAAAAGATAGTTCGGCAAAACGTTTTGTCGGGAAAATGATGACAAAATCTTGAAAAGACTGGATTGAAATGTATGAACAGAAGACATTTGAAGACCGAAATAAAAAAATTAGACTAAACATCCTAATTGCAGCTTAGAGTGAAAGTGAAATAGTTAAAAATAGCACCAAACACCGTGTGGTTCCGAAAATGTTGCTCGAAAAGTTTCGGGTGTGTATATGTTATACGGTCTCGAATAACACATCAATCATTTTATTTTTGTCCAAATCAGCATATATCGAAAATAAATTTGACAGCAGTGGACAAAAAAGAAGACGGTGGCAAAACGATATACGACAATACATGCACATAGAAAGAATTTTGTTTAAATTTGAAGATAGTGGCATGACAATCGCACCTATAACGTCTGAATAATTTCAGATTAAAAACGGAAATCGATAGCAAGTGTTGAAAAGCAACAAATACATTGAACTAAACGACTGCTTTTGCCTACTAAATACCGAGAGGTCATGATTGATCTACCCACACTTACGTAGAAAGTCTGAGATTTTAAGGAAGAAACCCTCTGTTTGGTGGCGTTGAACGTCCTCGTAAAACCACCGCCCGTGATGGCAAAACGATGTTTTATTTGTCTAAATTTTCTCAGCTGAGCTGAAATAAAGTATATTATTTGCTGCGCATTTGAAGTGTCATTGCCATTTGTCAGTCATGATTTAATCATATGCAAGAATGGACATACCTGCAACACCTCGACTGTGTTGTGCTAATTTTGTGAGAAACTGGTGAATTTTTGATATTTTTGCGACTTCCTTTACACTGTAGAGTAGTGTAAAGGAAGTGGCAAAATATGCAAAGCAGTGTAGAGCACGTACCACATGTAGTGTAGTGTAGAGTACGTGCTACATGCAGGGAACGTGCCACATCTCAGCCAAATGCAACTAATCCTCACCACCCAGTTCGTCGCGTACGATGAGTATGACGTGATACTGTAGACTCTACTCATCGTAAAAGGACGAACCGAGGGATGACAATTAGTTGCATTTGGCTGAAAGCGATTCCCTGCATGTGACAAATCTGAGCGGAACCGGTGTTTGAATGAAAGTTCACGGTTCGAGTTCAAACCATGACTGGCTTTTTCTCGAAGACCGCAAGGTCACTTCGCAGCCCCCAAACTCCTTATTCTTCTTGTGGTTGATGAATTTAATAAGTTATCACGTCATTTCATGACCACAAAACGGCGGTTGTTTTAGTAGTTAGAACGTCGATTTGCTCTCAAAAGAATCGGGTAAAATTTTCTTGGCGAGTCCAACAGTGGTTTCGAACACGCCCTTCTTAAATCTCCTGCTTGGCGCGCAGACAAAAGAAAGAGTTCAAGAGTTCCAGCAAAAAGCCAGCAAGTTCGCTTGCTGTGCCCTAAAAAAAAGCGCTTAAAAACAAACAACCATTGTTGTGGGGGAGTGAATATAATTTTGTGGCTCAAACAGAGCACGGGATCATAAACAAGAACATCTCTGAACGCAGCAAACGCGTCACGAAATAAAAAATAAAGCAAACAGTTTCGCAGATCTCGCTTTTCCGAAGGCGGGGAGAACCGTCTTGACCCGAAGGGAATTTTTTATTTTTAACTTCCATTTCCTAAGTGAGCAATTCAACAAAATTTTTGTTTAATTTCCGCATGACTTCAGTTTCCACCATACCAAGAGGAAATATTCAAATTTACAAATGAGTCACGCTGAAAGTACTAGCTTCTTTACCGTGACTTACTTTGTATCAGCAAATACAAAGTAGGTCACGGTAAAGATATACATACGCACTAGGAACTCAGAAATTATAATTATCAGATCAATGCTAAATCAACAGGGGGAGGGACACAGGTCGCACAATGCGTGCTGGGCTTGTAGTGAAATATAACTCAAGGGGGGCTTTGTGAGTTTGAATACACAGGTCTTATAGTACTGTTAAGTATTTTATCCGTGTTTGCAGGAAATCGAATTGTTGCCCTGCGAACGAAAGCGATGTCTGACATTTGAGTTACTGCTGCCTCGTCTTGCACGAGAAAATTGTCACGAACTCGTTGAAAAGACGATGCTTAAAGATTTAATTGGTCATTTGCTGAGAAAAAAAACGCACTAATGGCCATTTTTTGATTTTTGTTTTGCTGTGAATTTTTAACTAGAAGATAAGTTCGACAGGATTTCCATTTCCTATAGAAGCTTAAAACAGTTTAACGTTTTGTTGACAATATTTATTTACCTGCTTGGCTTTATTCGGTTGAATTTGGTAATGATGCCGGGGAAAACCCCTGCCATCGGCCAGTGACAAGAATAAGAAGAACTTTTGGTGGAGAGGGTAAATTGTTTTGCATATTGTATAAAGTGCAACTAAGCTGCTGTTGCATACTTTATGAGTAAGTTTCAACCTTCCTAATAATTACCATAATCAATAAGTACGCAATACCCTCCTTAAATGAAGCAGATACATGCAGGCTAATTATTTTGACGTGCATCAAAACCAAAGGTCACAAAATCGAAAGTTACATCGTGTTGCGATGCTCCTTATTTCCTCGCTTTGCGGCCAAAAATAAATTGAACTCAGTAAATTACTTACATCTGTCTTCCGGCTGTAAATGTATAAATAAACTGCGATACTATAGTTTTTAGTAACAAAGCAAAAAATTCCACTAGTTACAAAACGCTTATAAAAGTTACTTTTTCTAAGTTTTAACAATCTGAGGCCCTGCAAAGAACCATTATTTCGGTCTACACTCCTATTTTAAGCAGGAACTTGCATCAATTTGCATTACTTAACTAAACTATCCACCATACAACAATTATCGTGGTGCGCCTAAACCGACCAAACAGCTTTTGTTTCTATTACTATTTTAAGTTAAGCTGTCACAAACCTTGAAGAATTAATCTACACTTTTCAATCTTAAATTCATGGTCCTAATCGCATTTACAATATCAAAGCAGTGTTTCATTCAACGGTGCTTTTATTTGCGCAATTATTACAAATCAAATGGTAAATTTACTTCAGCTGGATTAATGCAAGACATGTTTTCACTACGACGAACTAGGCGAAAAACTATTTTCCATTACTGCAATTTACCTAACGTTTTTCACTTAATGTGCTCTAAGCAGTTTGTATATGCATTTAAGATTGTTTATTGTAATTGTATCGATTCGAAGTTCGAAGCCTTTATTTTTAGTCAGAAAATCATAAGCAAAGATCGGAAATTATTAAACCTTGCACCTGATTGGTAACGCAGCATACGAGCGAAAAAGGCATTAACAATTTATTGTTATTGTTATAAATTGTTAATGCCCTTTTTGGCTCGTATGCTGCGTTACCAATTAGGAGCAAGCCTTTATTATTAGCAAAGATAGCAAAGTAGGTGCGTTGTAGGAGAACTGAGTAATGAGCAAAAAATGCTGCAGGTGGGGCTGATTATAGCGGCATAGGAGGCTGATACCAATAACGTCAAAAAGTGACTCGTTTTCCCGCATAAGCCTCCCTTACTTTACAAGGGGAGGAGGATGCATGCAAACTTGCAATCTGTTGGCAGGAAAATGCATGAAAAAAAGTTACGATTTATTGGAGGAGAGGGAGGCAGGGATTCATTCTAACATGTGTGCTTTGCAACGTACGAAATTATCAAATTAAGTGATGACATGATTTATGAAAAAGGCTGATTTCACGGGTTGAGAAATGTATGCACAACAGAATATTTGAGAAACTTATCTAATTTAAGAAATGAATAGGCTATTTGTAAAAAGAAGACTTTGTGGTTTATAAATAAAAAATAAAACAAAATCATAATTTCAAAAGGCTGTTTTAGAAAGTGTGGTCGAATTTTTAATTTATTTTTGAGGGGACGTGTGCAACCTTATGGCCTAGAATACATAATAACTGATGAAATAGTTTTAAAGATATGCAGTGATCTTCAACGTATATTTAACTAGCTGGTCAGGTGCACTTTCCATTTGCGCCAGATCGGCTCTGGATTAATGCTGGAAGTGAGGCAAATGATCCAAACCGGAACGAACTCACGAGCATTTATTTTTTAGGTATAACCTTCGAAAACTTGTTTTGAAAAGCCTGGTGGGAGGATGCATCCTCCACATTATTTTCCGGATCCGTTATTGTCGTGAAGATATATCCTTTTACTGTTTTTACCTAGATGAGCTGAAAATGTTTGGCTAGGACTTGCAAAATGCATGCTTTATTAAAAATGTTGCTGCTCGATTACAATAAGAAAAAGTAAATTTGCCATTTCATTAGGATGATTATCATCAGTCAGGATTCCTTCTTCAGGCTTCAGATTTGCTTTCTTCTAAATCTGAAAAGATTGTTAAATTTTCTGTAGCGCTACCTAGTGTTTATTTTCCATATTTTCAATCATCCGTTGAGCAGCAGGCTAGTCTAAACCGTGACTCGTTCACTGTCTACCAGTGTTTTGCAAACTTTTTGGTCTGTTGGCAGAGTAATGTAGCTAAACAAACTTCCCAGCACACTAGCTAGATGAATCTAACCATATTGATCGCGAGTAGCATTACAGGTGACAACGAGAAAGGTGATGACCTTTTTTTTCGGAGATTACCACTTTTTCGGGCAGCGCAACACGATCTCCGACGTTATCGACCATTACTTTATAGCAGCATTTACTCAGTTTTGGTTGAAAACTTGTACAAATACTAAGTTTTTTTAAAAAATCGGCGGCACACCTGCAAATCTTCCACGGCAAACAGTTTGGGAAACACTGCTGTGTACTTCTGCACCCAAACCCACTCTTTCCACTGCATACAATCCCACCCTTTCCATTGCACCCAAGCCCACTCTTCCCACTGCATCCAAGCCCACTCTTCCCACAGGCAAAAACAAAATCTTCAACTTTATTAAAAGCAGAAAATTGCTTAGAATATTGATGTTGTAGTGTCACAGAAGTTTTGCTTACGTCACAATAGCATATTTATGAATATGCTACGATGGTGAACGTTGATATAGGGATATTTTTTGTTGACTCTTTCCGAGAAAGATTGACAACCTGCCAGCATGATTCAACGTCAATCAATTTTAAAAAAGCCCTCAAAGATTGTGGAGGTTGACGGTGAGTTGGTTGAAAAGCGGTGTAAAGAGAGAGGGCGTCTCTCACAAGTAGTGCGAAAACTTTTAATTTTTGCGTTGTAATATTACATGTTTTACAATAGCCGGCCACTGTTTGGGGAAATTTTTCCTTTAGTTGAATCCAGCCTTTCCTTTCAGAAATGATTTTGTGAATACGCTCTTGCTTGGTTGTATGTTGATATATTACTGTCTTTGCTTTTTTGTATTTACCGAAAAAAACTTTTCAGTTATTGCTCAACCTACATAGCATCAGCGTCAACATATTCTGCATTAAATGAAAAGTGTCATCCTAATTTAAAAAGTGACATGTTTTATCAACCATGCGTCGTTTGTGACCAACATTCATTTATTTACAGTTTTTAGAGTTGAGTCTGCTGACTCACATGAAAGAACCTTCTCCCTTCCTCTAGAGATGTCACTTCACTAAATAACTTTGTTCCCAGCGGCTGCGGTCTCGGTGCCACCGGCGGATTGCCTTTTTACCACCAACACGGCAACCTAGCAGGTGGGGTAGAAGTGAAGCGACTTTCCCAGTTCACAGCAACCAGTGCATGTTGTATTGTATGACGTTTGGGTAACGTCTCACTGTTAAGCCAAAAAGCGTTTTGACCAGCGCCGTGCGAAACAATTGTCTCGTAAACTCGGTCCACATTGAAACCAGACTTTAAGCGTCAAGCAAAGTAATCCCGACTAAGCAACAAGTTTGGTGTGGAGTATTGATTACACACGCAGAGAGAATATAATTGGATTGTGTTCCGTGTAAGATACCTCAACAATTTTGCGTTTTTTTCCAGAAAAAAGCGGAATGTTCTACGACAAAAGTGCCGCTGAAGCACTCCGTATTATCAGTAAGTGATGCTGAATGGGTCGTATTTGAATTCCTTTTAATGGGGCTGGGAAGGAAAAAGATTGAACAAAGGGATTCGAAAAATTTCCACATTCCCGTCTTTTTGAATAAAATGTAACTTCCGTTTTTACCATTCAGAGGGGTACTAACCAAAAATTTTCAAGATAAAAAGCAATTTTTTTGATGGATACCGACCAAGGTTAGGGGCTTCAGAATGTGTTTCGGGGGAATACAACAGCGACTTTTGCCCTCCTGCCTGCAAATTTCTTTCCACTTGATTTCGCTTTGTTTCAGTATAACATTTAACAACATTTGTAGGCAGCATGGTACGGTATACTGTTTGTTGAACTTGCCATCGTAAACCAGCAAATTCTATGTCCTGAGCCCTGTTGTTGCGTAGCACGAGGTTTGGCCGGTTCGAATCGGACTTTGCAGTAAGTTTCGGGTTCAAACACCGCTTGCGGTGACCGCAACAGCATGCATAAGTGACTGTTGTTTCGATGAATGTATGAACACTTTGAAGTTTGCTGAACTCTTTGTGGCTCCTGTGTTTAGTAAGTTACATGTTAAATAGTGCTCATCATTTCATTTTACCGAACCACTTCATTTGGTTCTTGAGCAAATGCATTGAATGGATCAGACTCGCTACTGAATTTTCTCTCAAAAGTATAGTTACTCGTAAGTACTCGAGAATTTCTGGTTTGCTTTGTTTGGAGATTCGAAATCTAATCGCTCTAATATCTTTACAGAGGAGAAAAAAAAACGCGATTTACGCGCTCGAGTCTGGAAGGCGATTATCAGCGGAATGTGCCTCTCAGTGTTCGTCTGCTTTGCCGTATCCACCATGTCTTTTATTAACTTGACCAAGGCAAGTTTCAGTTAACTTCATCTTTATCTTTGCCTTGGGTTCGAAAGCGAGCAAATCCTTACTTGGCAATGATTACTTCGATAGACAAGACATTTAAGAATTGCTTTTTACGAGGTCTGAAAAAAGTCCTTTGGCTCTTTTGGAGTTTGAAGTTAGTCTGCAAAAAGGGTTTTCGAGCTCTACAGATCGACGAAACTTCGGTTTTGGTGCCGAATTTTACAGTAACAGCATGTTTATCTTCGATTGGTTGTTATTTTTAAACTTTGGCAAGAATCGAAGCTTTATTTCTTTTTCGTTTTCTTTGTTTGGCTTTTTCCTTTAGGGGTCCCAAAGCAGGTCAAATCTCTTCACCTCGATCTATCTTTTTTCTTGATCAGCTTCGTTTCCTTCAAATCCTGTTTTACACAGTCCATATGTCTAGCTAAAATTTATTCTTCTTTCCTTTTCCGTCAAACTCATACTTAAAGCTGTTTGAAAAACATCATGTACATCTTTTCGGTTCACGTGACCAAACCAAAAAGATCTAGCTTCTTTCACTTTATCACCAAGTTTACGAACATGAACAGTTTCTTGAAAAACTGACTATGAATCTTAACCTTTCTAATCACTTCTGTCAAATTCTTAGCATTATGAAATCTATTGTTTCAAGTTCTCCTCTTGCTTCTACGCAATGTTATCCGCACTGCTTGCCTCCCTAACATCATAGCTGGCCTGACCGCAGGCTTGATGATTTTACCTGTTGTTTTAGATCTTATACTACTCCAATTACTTTTCACCATTTACACAATCCTACTTGAATCTACTTCTTAATTTCACTTCCCCAATCTCGGTTTTCGTAAATGTTCGATTCCACATCTGTAAACTTCCTATTTTTTATAAATTTGTGCCACACAGTTTCATTGTCTTTACGCAGCCCTTTTCATTTTACACACATGCACTCTCTCTCATTTTTGTTAATACTCATTCCTCTTCTTTCCCATATGTGGAGTGCCTCACTGATCTATCTTTTCTTCCATTAGTTCTTTATCTTGTCTGGATATTACTGTGTCACCAGCAAACAGCATGAACCATGATGCTGCTTTCCTGATGCCATCTGTCAATCTATTCACGTTGACTTCAAACAAAAAGATCAGAGCCTTGATGGAATCTAATCTTGACTTAAAAACCATCTGTTACGCCCAATGGCATAATCTTTTTATTGCATTGCAGCTATTTGTTGGTCTCAATTGATGCAAATTTCTATTGCTTTACCTCCTTTTCTATCTTCAAAGGTCAGCATCATGATTGAGAGCGAGCATGAGAAAAACTCAAGTTGATTTTAACCACACAGTGTGCTGTACGAGTGGGATATCTATTTGCCTTCCGAGTAGGAAAGTTATGTTGCTCGTGCTGTTATTTATCAACCAGGCAACATCTCTTTGATTAGCATTTGGCTTTTATGACATAAGCCAGGGATGTGCAAGTTTTTTTGCTGACGGGCCAGCTTCGCAGTAGTCTTGTGATAGACGTTGCATGCCAATTACAGAGTTTAAAGTAAGCATCGGTTTAAGATTGTGCATTGAACTTTGGGGTGACAGACAGAAAACCTTTTTTTGAAGGTTATTGTTTTCTCAGTGAGGCTTTTGTCAAAATCTGCCTCAAATCAAACTTGAGGACTTTTTTCGTTTTTAGATCAATTTACCTCGTTGACCTCAAAAAAACTGAATTTCAAAAACGTCGATCGAAAATTTTAACTGTCCGAGGGGCCAAAACTCACCACCTTCATTTTTACGCGGTTACAAGATTATACGTTGCTAGTCGCAGATCGCACAGTTGCAGACCCCTGACCCACGCTGTTATGGCCAAATTAGTCAGAAATTATAGTATGTCCGGCCAATTAACAGCGTCATTTTAGTAGGTGGGAAGAAATGATATTTTTGCCAAAGTGTCATGCGACAGGAGCAAGGCTAAAATGTGTCAGCTTTACCTTTTATGCTTTATTTCAAAAACTTTGCTTTCTTTTAACTTTCTTTTACGCTTTCTGGATGAATACCTTAATATTCACACTTCTCTTCAAACGCTTAACTTTTCCGCTTTATAACTTGGTACACGTGGTTAACCCATAATGGCTTTAATTTTTCAAAAGTAGAAAACTTGTTTTGACTACCTAGTCAAACCTGGCAAATTAAAAAAAAATTTTTATGATTGTTGTCTTATGTAGAGACAGCTCTTCGCATCGAGCGCTGGGGCTACAAAACTTTTTGAAAAAGAAAAAATCTCAATCTATTGATTCTAATACGCTTTGCTGGTGAATATGAAACCATTTTAATTACGAAAGAGCAACTTCATTACAAAGTAGATCTAGCACAAGAAAAAAATCAGTCAGGGCCGAGTTAACAGTAAGTGGGGCCCTGAGCTAATCTGGTCGCGAGGTCCTCTCAGTAGAGAGAATGAATTAATTTGCCAATGCGATCACAGCACAGATACTAACATATATTTAGGACCTAAGGCGTGAAGAAACGGATTTTCCTGGAGTAGAGCAGGGCGAAAATATTTTGCCCTAAAAATATTATGTAGTTTATATATTGTAAAGTTTCTGTTAGCTAAAGTAACTTTGTAAAAATAATTGCTGTAGTTTTAGTCTAAATTGTATTGAAAGGTATTCGCTATTTAAGATTTTTTGGAAAACTCGCGCTTGTCCTGAAAATCAGTGTTTGTTTTTTTCCAAAGAAATTTTACCCTTTTCAAAGAAATTGTTCTAACCCGGGGAATACCCTTCTCTTTGATTCCTGCATTCTACGTCTACGTTGATGAGAATAGAGCAAGATTTTCTGCATTAGTTTTTGATTACTGTGCGTCTTCTCCTTGCTCACTCCTATGCCCACTTTTTTCACTTAAACCAACTCTGAAGAAGGTTGCTAGTTACAGAGTTTTCTGGAAGAGTTCATTTTCACTTTTTTTTTAATATGCCGCACGTTTTTGGTACAACACTGGGATAATTGCGTACCATGAGTGAACCACCCGATCTTTTAATAAACTATATCATGTACATTACTAAAATATTTATCTTCATATTTATCTAAACGTTGTTTAAGTCAAATCACAAATACCGCACCGGTAGCAGTATTCGCGGCCTGGCTCAAAATCTGAAACTAGTTGTAGTTTTTGTTGATTTCTTACTTTGTTAGTTTATGGCCAAGGAGTGTGCAACTTGTTTAATTCCGCCAAGTTGAAATAATTGTCATAAAGCGCCTTATCCAAAAACGCAATTTCGTCACGACCAAAGCGCGCGTCCTATCGAACCCGAACCTGAACCAAAAGCGGGCACTAATCTAATATATAAAATCCAAAGTCTGTTTGTTTGTCTGTCTGTCAGTCTGTTTGTCTGTTCCTTATGGAAAAAAAATTAGGAGCACCTACAAAAAAATAAAACATGCATTCCGATGTATTTTTTTCCAGCGGAGTCAATGGGCCTATTTCCAAGTTCGTACCTCGCCCCCCAAGGGAGCTACGGCCTTTTTTCCACAGGAGGGTCTCAGATAACTCTTCGATTCTAATCGAATTGCGTATTTAGGTTTGGGGGATTAAATTGCAATTGACATCTAGCTTAGGCGCAAACTGCACAAATTTGCAATTTGGTTAATTCAATTGATGAATTAATTGAAAGTGTCTTTCCTAATCTTTTAAATAATTTTATGCAGATTACCTGGCTGCGCGAGAGGGCAATAATGGCACCAAAAAATTCAACTGTAAACACTGTCAACCATAAACTTTTGAACATTATACCAGGAAATGCGCACACTTACAAGTCCATTGACAGTGTAATCGAAGAATCAGAAATTGTTAATTATCCTATTGAGTTTTTAAACTCATTGGATCCCCCTGGTACTCCCCCTCACTGCCTTCAATTAAAAATAGGAACTCCGATAATGCTATTGAGAAACTTATTGCCACCTAAATTATGCAATGGCACCAGATTGGTAGTAAAAAAATTAATGATTAATTGTATTGAAGCAACTATTATAACTGGAAGTGGTACCGGGGAAAACGTGTTCATACCCCGGATACCTATAATACCATCAGACATGCCATTTCAGTTTAAAAGACTCCAATTTCCTGTCCGACTATCCTTCGCGATGTCAATTAATAAATCACAGGGTCAGTCTCTGAAAGTTGCAGGACTGCAGTTGGAAGAACCATGCTTTTCACATGGACAATTATATGTTGGAGCTTCAAGAGTGGGCAGCAAAAATAATCTATACATATATACACCTACAAGGAAAACGCGAAACATAGTGTATAAAGAAGTATTTAGCATGTAACGTTTTCTAAATAAGTGACGGAGAAACAAATTTGTATTGTTCTGATTGCCTTTCAATAATTATTCTTAATCAATAAAGTTTTCCAAATCACTTATAATTTCATTTCCTCTTTTTATTAAACTAGCTTTCATTTGGTAGGGGTTGTCTAGCTTTTTTGCATAAATAAACCTCAACACATCTGTATGTATATTTATATTTGTTTAGATATAAAAACAGTATCAGCTCATCGTAAAACTAAAAAGCATTAATTCAACATATTTTTTCCAGCTAACCCAAAGGTCATATTTTTATTTCTTACGTTGCTTCAAGTATTCTGTTCAGAGGTTTTGCATTTAAACCACCCGGCAACGACGGGTATTTCTGCTAGTTGCTTATATTTCTTGATCTCGAAACCAAACTGAGCCTCAAAGATTTGACGGTGGTGAAACGAAATCAAACCTTCAATTTTTATCAAGGGTTGAACCTGAACGAGTAAAAATGGATTTTGCTGAATCTGAACCTAAACCGAAGCGAAATATCGAAAACTGTTCCATTTACACAGATCCATTCAGAAAACTGGCTACTTTAAGTGCATCTGTACTTGCTCGGACTTTGGTTCCGATTTTGCCTGATATCCAAAAATACGATTTCGACAAATATGATGATTAACCAAAATTTTATTTCGGGTGAACACAAGAAAGTAAAATAGAACTGAAATTTTGCTGTGGGTTTTTTTGTTATTACCCTTATTTGCTTCTCTTAAATCTTATTACTTACTATGTAAAAAGGGAGTTGGACCATTTACTCCAGTTATATTTTTTGATTTTATTTCTATTTGTTCTCGCATTTCTACGCATAACTTCAGTTGCAAAAGTCTTCGTAAAAAGACTGAGTTCTTCACAAGTCTACGAGCATATCACAAATTCCTCTTTTGTAAGTCTAATTAATTCCGTGTTTACAATTTTTCTGTTCTTTGAACAAAAGCATTAAAAAGTATTGCTATATATCTGAAACTATTGCGTTATGGGACAGCAGATGATATAATCCTATGTTTGACGGTCATCAAAATCAAATTTCTGTTGAGTTCGGTTTCCTTTATTTCTCCGGCCGGCTAAATTCATTGCTAAAATTTATTTTTGAATACAAAGCACGAAAAAAATTAAATGCACCGAAAACAGAAACCTTAAAACATGCTATAAAAACAGGCGAAAGAATCGACTCAAAAACCAGTGTTAAATTGTTTTAATTCTTGATTCTAAATCGAATCCAAACCAAACCCGAAACTTTAATATTTGCCCTCAAACCAAAACCGAATCTCTTAAATTTGATACTGATCAACCCAAACCGGACCTAAACTACAATTTGTATAAAGTGTTGAACCTGAACCGGAACTAAACCGATAAAAATAAAATTTGCTGAACCCGAACCCGAGCAATAATTTAAACGATTCTACTCCCTAGTCACGAGTGGCAAGTGAGTGAAAGGTTGAACCAAAAATCTTTCGTTCCCGACTGAAAAAAACAACATTTTTATCTATTTGCCACAATGTCGAGGCAGCGTACTTAGGGCCATGACAGAACAGCGCCTCACCCCTGGCCAGAAGGGCCGCCATCTTGGTGGCTGGTGACCACATACAGTGCAAAACAGTTGATAGTTTGGGGAAAAATAAAAACATTAAAAAAATTTGTGTGCTGCCGAAGCCTTGACTTTAGGCTAGAAAAAGTTGCAAACTTAATTTTTGGAGTAAAAATGTAACTCCATAAAGAGCTAAATCAAAAACTTGAGAAGAAAAATAGCAAAATATTTTTGGTTGCAAATTTTCACCCCGCAAACAAATGCTTGATTTTTGGAGAGAGATAGAGTTGCTTTAGGACGATTTTAAACCAACTTCACTACTGATATCACTTCGTATTACTGTGCTGTTGTGTCACTGTAGTGAACTGCAGAAATGTGGTTATGATCAGGGTCCTATTTTTAGGCGGGTGCAATGGGATACATGTCCCCTCAACTATTAAACATATTTTATTCATTTTACTTGGTTGGATGTATTCTGTAACTGCCAGTAATATGCAAAAGACTTAAATTTGTCCCCAGCAAAAATTTCTAAGCAAACTATGTCCATGGTTATGATCACTTACGGATAATATTAACTATCTCTGTCAAACATGACTACCAGAGAGCAGCACCCACGAAGATGATGTAAACTTAACGTACCAAGAGGCATCCAAACCCTCTATTCCATCTCTAAGAGCCCTACCATTGCAATAAAGTATATTCGAGCAGACCTTCCAATACTTTTAACTTGACATTTCACCTAAAGTTTTCATTACCAAACCAGCTGCCACAACCAGTCATTATTTCTGTTACAGCGTTGAAAAACAGGAATTAAAGTGCTAATCTTTTCGTGTAATACAAACCATTCTAATCAAATAATCAATTTTGCGACCTACAAAACAAGCTGGTTTATTCTAAGCTCCTAAAATGACTTTGATTGATCCTCTGACAAAACATCATTTTAAAATCATTTGCGTTTTAAATCGAAGGTTGAAAATATATTCGGGTCAATTAATCGAAATATATTGCAAATGCAAATCTTGTGGGATCCTGAAATTTTGCGAGAACTGGGGATCAAGCCTTACCCCTTAATCGTTTACTTGAATCACTTCCTCATCACATTATTGCTACGTTGTAGGAACTAAACCTCATAACCCGGATGCAGAAAATCAACAAGGATCTCGTTCGCCTTTTTGCCGACTTGAGGTCCAGAGTTGATGAATTTGCGACAAGTAAATATTGTTTGCTTTTGTCACACGTATTTAAACAATAACAGAACATATCACGATTGCGAGATCGGTGGCTTCTCATCTTACCAGGCTGTTCCAATTCACAGAGCCGTCGAAAGGTAACAGGACTAGCTGAGCAAACGGGGGTGTCATTAAGATAAAATTTGCAGGAGCGGAAAACGGGAAATTCTCTTCTCAATTCTTTATATTTTAATCTCTTTTTAGCTCAAAGAATTGAAAATGAGAAACTTTTGGAGCTTAAACACCCCTGGCATTGAGAAATTTTTTGTTATCTTTTCGCAAATTCCAGAAATCACTATTTTAGTATCTCCACCTTCCTGTATGCTGGCTTCGCTCCTGTAAGTTCTTAAACCTCAAAAAAGTTTTTCTGAAAGAATTTCATTTAATTCATAGCCAGTTTTGAAGCTCCATGATCACCATCTCAACCTCCACCATGGCCAAAGCCAATGGCCAATTTTTGGCCAAATTTTCCTCCAAACTATCACTATTGATCTTTCTAGGTCCCAGGTTTTATGGGAACTTTTCTTTTTGTTGGAATCAGGGGATAATTAGCCAAAAATTTCGAAAGGAGGAAAAAGCCTTTTTTTAAATTGACTCAATTCAAGCGATAACCTTTTTTTTGTTACCCCAAAAAAATTTGGCAGGAGCGTCATGCAAAATTTAGAAATATTTTTTGAGAATAGACTTGTATGTGGTGATCTTTTGTCAGAAGGCACTTATTAGGTTACGTCAAAAACATAGCCTTGATAAATCTTTCGGAGGAGTAATGGCTGACTTGACCCCCCCCTCCCCCGGCTCGCTCTTGGTCAAAATCTATTGTCGTTTTATCAAATGATTTTAATATCGGTTTGTCAAAGAGTTAAATTTCTTTTTAACCTTCGCGTAACACTTTGCTTTGTATGAGAAAGCTGTCAAAGTTTTTGTCCCGAAATTAAATTGTTTAATTTTTGAATAAGATTATTTTCCGAATTTTTGGTTCAAAAGAAGGGCGATAACTTTTTTTGAGATCAGTTTTTGAAAAGTGATTTTGTTTTTATATTTTGAATTTTGCTTCATGAGGGGGAAAGAATTTGGGGACTGCCATTATTTTGGAGGAGCTAGAAACGGTTTTTGGGGCGTCCCAAATTTTCGCCTGATCTCTTAAATGTTGCGAACGGACTGTTGATTACTTGCTGTTTATTTTTGGTTAAAACACAATGTTGTTTCAGAAAACGCTTCACATTTGACTTCACGAAGAAGCATAAGATCCTCAAATCTCGGTGAATTGTAGCAACGCTGTGTTTTTTTACTTAAAATGTTCTGTTTGGTTGCAATGATGATGATGATGAGTGGTGGATTTAGAGTGAGGCAACTGCCTCAGACCCCCTTTTCAGACAAGTCGTATTATATGCTTTTTGGCCCTGCAAAATAGTTTTGGTCTCCAAAAAAAATCTTCACCGGTAACTTTTGGGCTGAAATCCTAACATTGGACAAGATTGTGTACTTCAATCCAACAAAACAGAGATGATCTTCAAAAACAAAAAAGGGTTTTGATTTGAGGTGTAGTGCAGAAACCCTAGTTTATAACAAATTTTCCTAATCCGAATCTTCAAAATAGAATTATTCTCCAGATGAACAAAAAGAACGGTTTCCAATGAGTACTTGACAAATAAGGGTTATTCATGAAATCTTGCTGCAGGCCCCTAATATCATCAATCCTCTATTGATAATGATAAACTACTTCTACAGTCACAGTTATCCAGCATTCTGAGATCGCAATCGATCTCTTTCTTGAAAGTTAGACCTATTTAATGCCGGCCGTGGGTTTTATCCTTCAACCGCCTGTTATAGTTGCTTTGTCAGCCACGATCCTCCACAAAGTAGGCTTATCATATAAGGATGGAGATATCGCATTAAGTGCCTTACCCAAAGACACAATAAGCAAATTTTCCGGTTTTGCCTTTATACTATTTCTTTTGTGCTAAACATCAAGCGGGAAGCAGTAAATATCATGTCTAAAGTCTTGATATGAGTCGAAAAGGAAGTAGAACCCAGGTTTACCAACTGCGAAGCGGAATCTTTGGCAATTACCCAACTCTAATTACTGCTCCACGAGCCATTAGGTTGCAGTGTGTATAGTTAATAGTCTGTTCACTTTATTTGCCATAGAAGCTTTGAGGAAAAACAATTACGTAACGAGTGGAAGATGATTAATCATAATTTCTTATTACCGCTATAAAAAAAATCTCCAACACAAAAAATGACTGATTGACTGTCTACTAAACGAGATTGAGTTCGAAAGTTTCTTATTGTAATCCAACGCATTTTAGTGATAGTTGGGTAGGACTTTTGAAATACTAGTATTTTGAAATACTAGATTTGAAATACAGTGCAGGGAGTAAAGGCACAGCACCATATCTTAGACGCTCACCATTGGAGGGCTCATAGCTATCGAATGAAGGCTAACCATTCCAAAACATTTTAGATGTCAATAAATTGGCCTCTTGTTGGTTCGACGCTCTGAACGGTTACCGGTACAAGTTTATCATGACGAAGCGATCAGCAGCGAAATCCGCAAAAATGTGCAAAAACAGTGGGGGCTGGTTAGCCAGTTACGGAGTGCAGGACATTCGGATCCGAAGGTCCGTGATATCTTTTCACTAAGAAATTGTGCAAGTATAAATCATAACATCTAACAGAACTGCTTAAAATGTCAGAAACATTTTTCAAGGTCATAGTGTTTCTTAGTTCTAATTTTTCCGAAAAATATCCAAACAAGCTCGTAGGCTAATTGCGCCATGATCTCCGATCATGACGTATCAATCCCCCCAAAAAACAGGTTTTCCGATTAGTAATGTGCTCCCGAAAAAAGTCTTTACATCCTTGCTGAGGGACGCTTGTTTATTACAAACCGTATGGCACGTGCAACCTGTCTCTGTTCCCTAGTCCGGTATGCTCAACAACAACAACAACAACAACAGCATCAACAAAAAACAATAAAAAACCAATCGCCTCTTGAAATTTTTTTCTCTAACAAGGTGGCGACTACAAAAGCTTTGTGTGAAACGTTTGCAACAAAGTCTTAACCTGCTCTCTTCGCAGCATTCTATAACCTGCTGTTTTCTTCTGAAAAACTTTTTTTACACAGCAACCTTTGCACCTCCATTTATCTTCTCGCTCTCTCTGCCAACTTCTCCAAATATCAATTCCTGTTTATACTTTGACTTTCATGTATATGTAAGCCCTCAAAGTTGTAAAAATTGCTAATTTTTGCTGCTTACATAAAAACTTTTTTTTGAACACAAGTTAAGTTTTTGGATTTGTCGATCTATTAAAGCTTTAACCAAAACACTATATAGCCTATCCTTTTTAAGTACACCACCATATTCAAATAACAGAGTGTGTTTTGATTATCTGTTGAAAACTTCAATGTTTTCAGAATATTGTCTTCACTATCAAATTCATCAGATTCTGAAAGAAATTATTTCTGGATTGGCTTACGATATATCAAAGACAAGAAAGAGTGGGTTTGGAGCGTTAGTGGGGCAGTGGCACCTCAGCACACTTCAAATTGGGACGCTACAGTTGAAAGTTTGAACAGTCGAAAACAATGTGCCAGTATGAATTCAGCTTCATCCTCATTTTTTCCAGAAAAATGCAGTGAAAAACTAATGTCTTTGTGTGAAGCGACTGCAAAATAAAGTTTTAGTTTCAACCGACAACGCAAAAAATATTATGTGGAAGATTGCTGCCCTACGATAGGAGATCTAGTCTGTTGTAGGAATACGTGGTCATAAAGAGATAATTATGCATTTTGACTTGTGTCTTAAGGCCTACCAGGCAGCTTCTAAGTAAAATAAAGAAAAATATAAAGCTAAGGGATGTGGAAGAGTAAGGGGACGCGGAACAAGTCCTTGAATTATCACAATCAAAGAGGTTTTAGGAAAAGTAAGGTGTCTTCTAGAGAATCCGAACTTACTAGAGTATCAAGGATTTTTGAAGGAGACAACCTAAAGGCATGTAAAGCAGATTTTTGGCTTTGTTGTCAAATCCAAAAAAAGAGGTCATGGCACAGTGCTCTTTCATAGACCTACATTTAGCCTAATAGTGTCCTCGCTATGGCTGAACATTGGCTGATAATTCCTGCTTTAATTTAAAATTTGCTCTTCCTGGGATGCGCTTGCGAGTTTTTTTATTGAAAATATTTTTAATGCTGTCAGGCAAGTCTTTCACCAAAATGTAAACAAGCTTCTGAAGCATTTAACTTGCCTGACTTTGCTGCCTACTTTTTCTTTCAGTCAAAAGAATTAATGATTGGATCTATCTCCTCGGGCGACATCACAGGAGAAATGGGTTGGAATAATCACCCATTACTGCTTTAGGCCACTTCTGTAATTCGAGCAGACCCGTTAAGTTTTTTTTGAAAAGGGAGGAAGGTAGAATGCAAGGCTCTTACTCCCCTGGCCTACTGAAGCACGAAAAATCATTTAGCTTTGAGTTTTATGCGGTCGGGGTAATCCGAGCAAGATACATGAGTTTTGTGAATTTTTGATTGGAAATAAAGTTACAGCGCCGGTACTACTTTTCGTGAATAAATCATTCAAAATGTTCGCATTGCGTTGTTTTATCACCAAAGCATTACTCCATAGGTTACGTAATAATAGCAATTTTATGGTAGTTTAGCAGCTGTGATGTAAAAATAAGATGTTCGAAAGCAGGGATCAACCATTTAACTCTTTCGCTCCCGCGATAATCGATTGATGATCTCGTGTTTTCAGTGTTTCCCTCAAATTTTTTTAAATTGAGTTACAAAGTTAGTTTAATAAAAAATCGATTTGTGACTTTATTTTTCATCCGATTTTCATAAAATTTTCAAAAGATCACGCTTATTTACTCACGCATCGGAACATGTATAATTTGTGCCCTAATTCTTGGATTTTTATACCCAAAATGGGTTAAAATGACCAACAACCCAGTTGCAGACGACAAAATCGGCCAAATTCTCAGCACGTGCCAACTACGCTAAAATCAAATTGAGATTACATCTTTACCACATAACCAAACCCTTTATCATTAACACAGTCTGAAAACTACTCTTTTGGGGCATCATTTAACAAAATTTCAAGCGATAATAATAAATTTTACTTTTTTAAATTTCCAAATTTTTTAGGGGTCTCAAAACTCCCCCGAAACAAATTTGAGTGATAAGTAGATAAAAGTAAATGTAGTGCGTAAAAAATATGATATGTTGCTAAATAGCAGTCTCATTTGAAAGCTTAGGAAATTTGCTTTCCAGCAATATATAACTTTAAATAGTTTAGACTAAGTGGTATATGATATTTACTGATCAAAAATGAGTGCTGTACATCATGTCAGTTCATAACCCCCAAAATTTTTTGACTTACCTTCACTAAATTATAATTTTTACAAAAACTACACCCTATAAAAAGATAAAATAAATTGCAAATGTTTCACCAATAAAGTCGTCATTTTGTATCAAGTTTCCAAGGAGACAAGAAGCAAAATACAAGTTTAAAAGCTAGCACAATTTGGCTTTCGTAAATCAAAGTTTGCTGTATCCCCCTTGTTTCTCAAGAAATGGGAAGGGTGTAAACAAGCTGCTGTTTCATTGTCAGTGACAGCATATTCTATTTAAACTTGATATTTTCTGAATCTTGAAGAAATTCCCTGTTCAAAAATACATAATGTTACATGGTTTAGGCTAACCTCTAGCAGATAATAACTGATCATATTTTAGGTACTAAATTTAACTACCAAAATTTGGTACCGGTCGGTACCGGTCAAAAAAAAGGTCATGTGTCTCAGAAAAATGCAAATTGTAGAAAACCTAGGCTTTTAGGTAAGTTTTGATTGATGTACCTTGAAGGCTTATTTCCTTAGCATCCTTTTGCGACCATTTCTAAAAAAATTGGTAGAAAATTAAATCTGTAGTGATCTTTGAGGTGAGGGTACTACTTTAATTTTGAAGACAACTACCCCCCAGTTGGGGGGGCTAATTTGCATAAAATTTGCATATTCAAAAAAAAAATTTTTTTTTCTATTTGAAATCCTTAAGAAATGTAGATTTCAACGATATATCACACTTAATGTAGAAGTAGACAGCTGAGTAATGATTTACAAACAAACTTGAGGTACATAATTATGATTAATTATGATTGATTATGACAGTTTTTCGCGCTGCCACCTTACGCTATTCACGCGGGAGCAAAAGAGTTAAGGTGACGCATAATGGCAATGTAGAATTAGTGCTTTAATTTGACCTACAAGAGATTTTCCACAGCTTTACTTAGGTCTAAGCGGACCAGATTTACCACTAAGAAAATTATCCAAATTTTTCACATCTAAATTTTATGCTAAAGTCAGTTTCTTATCAATAGACGCAATTTTCTAGGCTTACATATGAGTTTTGTTTCCTTTTTGGCAGAAAATTATCCACAAGATATACGCCAGATTGCATCAAATCGATTCCAGTTCTTTAAAATTTTCTGGGGGAAAGCCCTTGTAGATTCTTCACATAGGCCCTCGCAAAAGAGTGTTGCTTTATAAGCTTCGTCTCTTAAGCAAAGCAAGAGGGACCACTCGACTAGCTTTATATCATAACCATTACTACACATGATCAATTTATCCAACAAAGTCTACTTTTAAACCTATCAATTTTTGCTTTGTCTATCCTTACGCTCGACAAGCTAGTTTAGTAAATGCATTTGGCTTACCGGTGTTTGCCACAAATTGTACTCTTTGCTGAATTTAAACAATTTTCATTTTCGAAAACAGTCCAAACCAAGGCGATATGATCCAGATCAAGAAGCTTGATCCGGTGAAAATCGTATGATCCTAATTTACCAAAACCATACTCCGTTGTCAGCGTCATGACGTCACAAACCACATTCCATTTGAATATTTTGACTTCATGCGCGCGTAATACCTCATACTGACTAGTCAATGGCGTTGAGCAGGCGGGGCACCTGCCTTAGGTTTATGCTAAAGCATCATCAATTTGCTTGTAGCATTTGAAGCAGGCTCTGGATAAGGAAGCATCGGAAACTTAATAGAACCCTTTGTAGGTTAGTTGCCAAGATTGCTGTGGTAAAATGTAGTCTAAAATAGAATAACTTATCACTTACCTTCTATAACTGTGTGGCAGTGTGGTGGTTTCAAACCCAGTTTTTATGTTTCATTACTTTTTGGTCTTTACTTATCTTATTCTCCTTATTTAGCTGCACACGTTTTTGTGTAATCTGATGTAATTAATTTCAGTTTGTGTTGTTTAGTTGGCCTTCATAGCACATATTTTTAGATTCTCATTTTGCTGTGGTTAGCTTTGTTTCAATTGTGTTTAGTTGTTTTTCGGTTCAATGTAATTTGGTTCAGTTTAATCTGGTTCAAGCTAATTTCGTTTGCTTTGGTTTAGATAAGTTTATACCAGTAAATGGATCTATTTTGTTTGAATTAATCTTATGTTGTCCTTAAAAAGCATTATCAATCGTTAAGCCAACCATCATTATAAATGCCTGATCACTAATTACCCAAACTGATGATCACTACCCACTGAATTTACTTGGTTGTTGCCTATGCTTTATTTGTTGGTTATAAACGATTTGTAAACTGCATATGATGATGTCAATTTAGCTTATATGAACTATGACTACACTTGTTGCCAACACATTGCATTAGTCTGTGACTATTTAGTGCTTTTATAAGTAATGGCAGGGCAGTTATTTTGTCTTAAGTTATTATTTTGCAAATCCTTTTTGCAGGCATGTGTACAGCAGGACAAAGCATCATAGAAATGTTACTTTGATAAAGTATGAAGTCCCATTGAATGTAAAATACTCTTAAATGTAGGTGTAGTAGCAAAGTTGATGCAAAAAAGACTTTGTATGCTACAGGCGATCAACACTAACATATGAAATTTTGGAAATTTTTAAGAAAATAGGGAAAACTTGCAGAAATACTGAAATTCATAATTTACTGTAACTAAATCAATTATCTGATTTTATCTAGTTAAAAGGTTCTATTTTTAGTTTTTAGTAACCTTGGTAAATTTGTGTGTTAGTGGCTTCAGCACTTTTCTTGTTTAAAGTTTTTCCGTAATTTCTTATTGTAGAATAACTTTCCATTTCTTCTATTTCACGTTTTTGTATGAATTTCCATGGTTAAGTAAATCCATATTTCAATACAAATAGTTGTAAATGTGGATTTTCACATTTTATTGTTGTCTGCTGCAACCCTGCATCTTTCAATTCTGAATGATCTGATTATTCAATTCTAAGTTATTCTCTGAGCTTAAGTTGTGGTTTCTCAGTTTACAGCAGCATGGCCTGAGGACTGAGTGCTAAGACGTGTCATTAAAAGACATAGCATTGTGCAGCATTTGGTGTGACGAGCAGAATGTAAAGCTTATATTTTGGAGTGAAATTACAGTTGTGGTCAACTGCGACAACAATAGGTGACTGCTGACATAAGGACTGTGAGATCACTTCAGTCTTTCCCACACTCCGTTCTTTTGTGGTTATCAAGTAAAATTAGTTCTTGTCATTTCTATTGTATTGTGTATAGCTTGTAAGCTATATGTAAATATTATTATAATGCAAGGGTCTCTTGCTATCCAAGGATTGGATATAAACTCAAAACTTAGAGTTTTGCTTTGCAATACTTGAAAAAGAAAATGTTGTTTAACTTACCAACCAAATATAAAAACGTTTATGTCTAAATAGGATAATAATTTGATATACAGTACATTAAACACAAAAGGAATGGGATAAAAACAACTCATGTATGCATATGTAGCAGTTAGTATTTAGCAGTAATTTTTTTGAGTTTTTGATAACTTGTCAAAGGTTTCAAAATGTTAGTTATAAGTGTATTTATATATATTTTGGATCCTTTGTTCATGGGAAATCTTTTGTCAATATACTAGAGCAGTGGTTCTCAAACTTTTTAAACTGGTGGACTCTTTTGCTCTTTGATTTGCTGGATAACCCCATTCGGGCCCACTCGCTTTTTTCGGAGAGCAACTTGTGGAGTAGACCCATTTTTTCTCTGTTTATAATGAGTGATCTTGCTCTTAAGAGCAACTTTTTGTGAGGCCTTAAAAGTTTGTTTATAACTTGAAGACCCTTTAAAACTTCTTCATAAACCTTAGGGGGTCTGCAGAGCATAGTATGAATATCGCTGTCCTGGAGCATTGTTGTATCCAGACCTGGTTTGGAGCCAAAACTGCATTTGCCATCCATTTTTATTGCAAGCAGAGAGTTTTGTTGTAAATTGCCATTTTACTAAACATAAGGTTGGCCATCATGACGTTTGCATGTATGATCAACAAAAACAGTGCTTTGACATACTAAACTATGTTTCTGACAAAGATTATGTGTGCCCAAATTGAAAATCTAGCTCATTTCCTTTCCAAAATGGCTACCCCTTTTCTCAGAAGGCAAGTTTTAGTGTGCCCAAATTAAAAATCTAGCTCGTTTTCTTTCCAAAATGGTTACCCCTTTTCTCAGAAGGCAAGTTTTAGTGTGCCCAAATTAAAAATCTAGCTCGTTTTCTTTCCAAAATGGTTACCCCTTTTCTTATAAGGCAAGTTTTAGTGCCTTTGATCTTAGTTGCAAGTAGAAATACAAAAGAAAGTACACCTACTATTGTTTGCTAACAATGTCTTCAAACTTTTTTGCAATTATATGAGAAATTTTTAGGGGTATTCTGATTGACCAAGTGTTGGGCTAAAATAAGTGCGATCAGTTTACTGTGATCAAATATTTCATTAAAGAAATAAATATTTGCGATGGATGATTCACATAATGAGTTAGAGGCAATTGGAATACCCAGGAATTTAAACATTACGATTGGAACAAATGGTCACAGGTAACAGAAGCTGTGGATATTTTAATTGGCTGCTTAATTCTATTTATACTTATGGCTTACTTGACTAATCCAGTAACTGTTTGCATTGAGGCATATGCCACATATTTATGACTCACAAGTAGTTAATAGCTGGTTTGCATTGGTTTCTAATATACAGTATTTGCAGTATCCATGGAAAAGTCACTTTGTAACTATGCTGTACTTACAAAAATAGTTTTAGATTTCACCATGGTCAAGTAATGTAGATGTGTACTTTTCTTTCTATTTTTCTGAAGTCTTTAAATTTTTTGATTGAATAGAAATATGAAGTATACTTGAATAGCGTTGGCAAATGTTTGATTATATGGCGGCAACAATTACGTGGCAAGGCTCTAAGAAAAAAGTTCTTGTCTTGGGGCTGCAAACTAAATCTATTGACCAAAAAAAGCAAAATCATCATTTTGATGTATTTGATTACCATTTGTTCGGGATTTATTCTCCCATGTTGTTTAACAGTTATTGCGATTATGAGCCAGCAAGTAACGTCTAGTTATTGAAAATTGATGGTTTCACCATTGGTGATGTAAAATATTAATTTATGTTCAAAATTAATTCTGTGGTAAATCGATTTTCAAAACTTATTGTTTCATTCTCCATTAATCACAAACTTACCCACAGTTAGCGCATCCCATTTGCTACTTGCAGTAACGTGTTTCCTTAAGTCTTAAAAAAAGTCGTAATGCTTATGTGATACTGTTGTTGCATGTATATTGCTGTTTATTTTTCAGTCGTAAACTGCGAGTCCTTGTCACTGGAGGTTGTGGTTACTTTGCCTTTCAATTGGCAAAATCTCTCTATGCACTCGGTACACATGTGCGCTTGTTAGATGTTCAATTACCGCCCAACATCAAAAAATATTTGGATGATCGCTTTACGTTTGTCAAGGTAGTTTATGAAGTAGAGACCACTTGGACTTGGTATTCATTTATAAAAAAAATTCCGAATAGCGACTGGCAATTTCCGACTTAAAATTTGATACTAAAATAAACAAATGAAGACCCAACGGTGTAGTTGTTAATTATGAATAGATTTTTAGTAATGGTATCGTAGATTCTTAGTAACTAGTAATGTACAATGATGGAATGTTTTATGTATATGCTTTTTTATTTCGCAACGAGTAGAAGAGGCTGAGGATTATCTTTTTTATTTGATCTGCAGAAGTGGCAAAGTGCCAAGGGTAAAGGAGTGAACGTGTTGAGAATTTTTTGTGGAACTAACTTTTAATATAGTAAAATAACAGTTTGCAGTTTTTAATTTGTAATTTTGTAATGAGTGCGTGTGTGTTTTATTAAACTAGTGCCTGGTAGCGATTAATACATGTGTGCAGATTATGAATGCAAATCTAAACCAGGATTTGACAATGCTACTAGTTTTCGAGGTTTAGTCCACTTGACCAACTTTTTTATGCAGTGATAGTTAATTGACTCATTGTTGTTGAGGCACCGACAGTGTGTAGGTGCTGAGGATATTGAAGCCCGATGCACTTTATAAATGATGACTAAGTAAACTCGCTCTTATGCTCCAGTAGTCCGAGTGCCGGAGTCGCCACTGGTTGTGATGTACATTGAGTAGGTGGCATGAAAAAAATTTTGGAATTTCATAGACGTTCTCATTAGAACCTTATCAAGGGGTAATATTTTTTTTTTCTTAATTTTTTTCCACTGAGAATTGTGTCGTAAAAAGCTTGTAAACCAAAAAGCATTTTCAAAGTCGCTATCACTAGACAACATTTAAAAAATTCTTAATTAAATATTTAATTTTCATTGTTTGAAAGCGTACACGGATTGTCAAACTCAGGTTGTAGCACGTCGTTAACAAAAGATACAGTTTGGTTGAAGAGATTAAAGTAGTGGTTGAAGCCCTTGTCTGCATAGCATTTTATGCAAGGTTCAAGTTTTACCGGTTTTAGACTGCATTTCACGTAAACCTGTTAAAAAATTTCGCCTGAGGTAATTCGATCTTGATGTGCGGCAGGGTGACGTTCGTGATTATTCATCTGTATTGGAATCGATGTCAGGAGTTGATTGCGTGTTCCATGCTGCTTCGTACGGGATGACTGGATCGTCGCAGGTTTGTTCTTTTAATGTGTTGCACCAATGGTGCAAACATGCGTAACGTCAATTGCTCTATAGCTCGTCCGGTTTGAGAACATGCGATGCTGCGCACATCTACAGGCGATGTCTAAAATATACAAGCTTTAAATGAAATCCTTTTTGCGCTGGAGGCTTGAACGAGTCAAGATCGTTCACTCGCAACATTTTTGCGGTTTGCCTGGTCAGCCTTCAATTATGCTGTGAAATTTGTTACCTTCATAACTCTTGAGTGCTTTATGTCAGTTGGGGTTATATATATTTTTTGTTGTAACATGATGTAAACATTGGTAGATGACGTACAATCCAGCTGAAATTTCTGATTAGCGCTACTAAGAATTTCGTATTTGTGAATGGGATTCTTTTTCGTGATGATCACAACAATAACTGTAGGGATTTCTTTTGTTCAGCTCAATAATTAGATGCTGTGGTTGCAACGTTATGGGTAACTAGCATTAATTGTTATTAGTGTGTTACGCCATTCATCTTTTCAGCAACTAAGTACACTATATATTCTTTTTTCACAGCTGTTAAAAGAAATTACTGAAAGTGTGAATATTACTGGTACGGAGAACGTGATTAAAGGTAGGAATGTACGCTGGCATGACTTGTATATTTGATGTTAATTATCCTGTGTGAGCTTTGCGCGTAATGCTGGCAAGCTCCGGTGTGGGTCTGAACTTAACGTCTTTTATTAAAATAGTAAATGATTGTCATGATCGGAGGTGTATAGTTTCATGTTCAGTTTAAACTGGTCTTTTTACTTTCAACCAAGCGATCTTTCACTTTCATTGGGTATCATTTTGCAGCCTGTAAAGAAGTTGGTGTGAGCAGGCTTGTCTATACAAGTTCATACAACGTGGTATTGGATAGAAAAGATATTCGAATGGGAAATGAGAGCTTGCCGTATGCTGATCCGGATAAGGTAAGTTCATGTCGTCAATAAACATTTCCGATTGGTTCTTGGGTTTGACTTGGCCAGTAGTTAATGATGAGCATCTATAGCAACAGGCGCTACCAGTTTGCATTAGGCGTACTGTCACATGACACCGAAGGGAGTAAAACATGAAAAGAAAGAGTTTCTTCCGTGTTATACCGACCTGACTCGAACGTAAAGCTGGCATGTGCTCTGGTATATTGTCGGCCTACAAAGAACTATGTTTCATGCTTTACCAAGGTCGCTTTCAAGTACTGTATGATGCAGCATAATTCTGTTTGGAGGCTCATTCACGTCTACTTAGGATCGAACAAGGATGAGTATTGCTTTAGAACAGAGTTATCTTCCCCTCCCTCCGAGTTTGCTGAAAGCAAACAATTCGCAAACGCAGCAACTACGCAAAAAATTTGATTAGCTTTAGTTACGCCTGCTTTCTATGTTTCCTGATATTGTACATACTGAGAATCATTGTCCATGGCGATCACTCCCACATCTATTGCGCGATCACAAGACTTAAAAACGGTATAAATATCTCACATTTTTGTTATGACTTATTTGCGAATGTGGGCACTCACTAAATAGCGTTTGTGTGGTTGTGTCGTACTGCTAAACCAATTTGCTGAAATTAGTGTTTGTGCTATTCTTGTAAATTGAGTCCGTGAAGGTTTATTGTGGTCGAAAATAGTCAGTGGATGCTTTACTGTGATAAGTATTTTTGATTGTGTTGTCTTTCGGATTTTTTCCCGATTAGGGGTCGCCATAGCAGATAATTTCTGATCTTCATTTTGTATTACATGGCATTTGTTTTACAGTTGGATGCCCTTCCTGCCACCAACCCTCTCTTCAGAGGAAAACCTCGGCCACCTGTCTTCCACATAAAGGCTGGGGCGTCCCATAAAGTGCCTTGCCCAAGGACACAACAAGCAAACTTGCCGGCTTGTTCTCCACAACCTCCCTTTAAATTCCGAGCGCCAAGCAGGGAAGCTGTGGATACCATATTTTAAAGTCGTTTGATATGACTCGACAAGAGTAATGAACCCCAGGTCCACCGACTGCAAAGCGGATTCTCGAACCACTCCGCCATCGCGTCGGCAATAAGTAGTTTTGGTAATACGTAAAAAATCAAAATGTCTTAACTCTAGAAAATGCATGAATGTAATTGGCAAGTTTAGTAGTGCTCGTTTTCCCGGCGCTAAGGAGGTATGGGTGTTTATGGATTGTTTGCTGTACAGGAAAGGCATTTTCCCTTGTAACATTTTGTTTCTATTCTGTAATAATGGTTCTTGTTAGGCGGTAAATGATAAACGAAGCATCGTCAAACTAATTATTAGCGTGACGTAATTTACAAATCTCATAAGTTACTTGTTTATAGCTTTGTAGCTGAGCGTTGTTGTTTGCGTTTAGCAATATGGTACGTGTTGATGGAGCGAGGAAATGATTTGTTTTAGTCTGTGGCTCTCGTTGGAACTTCCACTTCCAGCACGTTGTCAGACCAAAAACCATGCGCTACCATAAACTGAAGGAGCTTGGGCTCCGTAGTCTTACAATATTTCGCTCCCATAAAAAAGGATCCTGCAGCAAAAATAAAAGGGCGTTGATGTTTATGAACAAACATTATTATATTGTGAATAATGTGTTTGCTGCGTTAATTGCAGTGCTTATAATGGCTGCATAGCGGCTAATAAAGTTTTTGCCAAAATACCAAGCAGCAGTGTAACTGAAAGCAACAATGCTATCACTTCAGTAGGTTTTGAACTTGGCCTGCTGATATCGAGAGTGTTGAGTCAATTAAAATGTTTTTATCAGTTACAAAACTATTTTCTGAAAATACAAATTACTTTCATTTTGAAATATTGGTCGAATTTTTTCACGACAAACCATCCTACAAGGACCTTTCCGCATCCCTGCTGTCTCTGATTTTTTACTAGACCATCGTTGTAACGCGTGGGTCTTTTTGTAGCCGGTTGAGAGTAGATCGCTTGCATTAGCAGAGCGCGTTTGCTAGGAAGTAGCAATGAGGAAATAGCTCTGCAAGTCATTGTTGATTCATCTCCTTAAAACGTATTACTTCCTTACACGCACCTGCATCATCGAACTCGAGGTTTGACTTGAAGGTTATGGCTATCACGACGTTATTGTTGTTTTTCATTTTTTTTTGTTATGAAAAGGTTAGAGGTATGATGATATGATTTTCAAGCAATAAGTTACCGAAATGAATGCCAGGCAACTGCATGGCTGCAATGTTGCAACCGGCATCAGTGCCAGGTCGTACTTGATGCCGATTGTCGGAGCAAGTTGGAGATACAGGTTGTGGTTAGTAGTCGTTGTCGTCAGGCATGTAATCCACCACTTGTCGATATATGCATATATAGATAGACTACAAGGTGACGAGAAGTTCAAATTTATTGTTGTATCTGATTTTGTTTCTAGATGGTTGATTTCTACTCAAAGTCGAAGCTAAAGGCTGATCAACTCGTTCTTGCTGCTAATGGCGAGCTGGTTGCAGGTGAGGCTGTTGATACCAAGGCGTGGTTGTGCAAAAAATTGTAATCAAGGTTACTCTCATCTTTTTAGCTGTCACTGCAAGATGAAAAATATTCAGGCTTTGCACTACAAATATATTAAAGCTGACAGGTGTGATTTTAAGGTAGCTCTTAATATTCCTTCCCCTTCTGTAATCTATATTTCTTGCTTTACGAACAACATCGCTCCTTTTAAGAGTGTCAGTGAAAAAGTTTAGGGAATGTTCTGTTCAAAGCGCGATGTTAAAAATGCGGGTTGTTAAAAATGGCATTCACAAATATCAACATTTCATTTTTCAAAAATCAACGAGAAGTAGTGAGGATGTAGCTTAAACGATTTATCTTTTAAGTTGTAGTTGTATACATCAGACTCTATCTAACAAGAGTTTTATCTTATATTACACTAGCCGGCGACGCCCGTCGGGGCTACCATCAATATCGGTTCAGCTGACCAAGCCGGCTTCAGTCAATGGATAGTTGTGAAATCAGTTATGAAAAGCCAAATCTCGTTTCGAAATAAAACTATCGTTTTTGAAACGCAATTGATAAAAAAGCACTTGCGTGGGATTGGGCATATTCACTACATGTCTCCACGTTTCTAAAACCCCTGGCAACGTCTTATTTTTACTGTTTTTATCATAGATCTACTAAACTTAACAAATTATTATCCGTTAAATTGAGTTAGTGCTTCAATTGAAAGTATATCAAAGTTGTGGGAGGGCCCTAAAGGAATTGATATGTCTTTTCGGGATTAAGCTATTAAATATTTGACCCACTATTTGCAATTTTATCTTAGCTGTTTTGGGTATTTGTATGAGCTAACGCTTTTGTCTGGGCGCATGTTGTGTAGTCCTGGCATAAACGCAGCCAGGCAAAAAGCAAACTAACCCGAAATCAAATACTCGCGGTTTAGTTGGGAAATGGCAGCGCCCTCAGCAGTATTATCGAGTATGAGGAAATCGGTTCCGCCGGCTTCACCAAACTGATATTTGTGAGAAAGTTAATATGTTGCTGACGCAGCCAATTGTCATTCCAAAATCTGTTGTTTAAAGGAAACCGATTAAACCTTAAAAAGCCCATTACGGGGGTTGCGCATAGTCGCCAGTATTTTTAAAAGGTTTCTAAAATTCCTGGTTACATCTTCCTGGGTTTGTTTTCTATGTAGGAACTAAACTTGCTCGCAGTTGGAACAGCCAGCGATTCCAAGAAGAGACGCCAAAGTAATTTACATATGTATTTTCAGGATTGTCCCATTAGATATTAGGACCAGTGGTAACGACTTTTTCATAGCTGAATGCCTATTAGTGCGACCTAAAGCCTTTGGCTGCGCGCATGTTGCTTGGTCTCGGCATATACGCAGCCAGCAAAGGAACAAAGCAACCCGAAGTGATTCACCTACAGTTCAGTTATTACAATAGTAGTCATTAGTAATAATGACTACTATTGTAATTAAACTGCTTAAACAAAGAATCTGTTGTAGCATTGCCAATTCACCATTAATTGTTGTAGGGTTTCTTTTATCGAGGGCACCTTGCTAAGATCTCCTCCAAAAGCTTTTAATCGCGTTTCTACGATCAGTAGTTTTTGAGTAAATTGAAAAAACAAATTTTAATATTAATTATTAATTATGACGTCACGTCATACGCAAAGAAAAAAAATTTGTTGAAGTTGGTGAGTCGGGTAGGCGCTTCTTGGTTCAAAAATGTTCAAGCCAAAAACCGTGTTTCTTGATCCAAAAATGCGATTTAAAAAATTGTCTTTGATTGTGACGTCATCATGATGTCGCGAACCCGCTTATGACACTCACCCCGAGGAGGTAATCAATCATGCGAAGTTGATTTTGATGCAGTTTCGGAGGAGTGAAGCCAGACAGACTGACGGAATCGTGCTTTATATATTAGACTAGCCGGCGTCGCCCGGCGAGGGCTCTCCATTAAAAATGACGAGGTTTAGCATTTCGGTTCAACCTGATGCGCCGGCTTGAAGCATGAAGCTTTTGTGTGAGCAGTAGCGAAAAAGTGAAATTATTTGTATGCACTTTCAAAATTCTTGTACACGAAAGTGCGATCATCATATTCTCTTAATCATGACTGGCAATGCTCACAAAGAATCTTGCCTTAAATTGTTTTTAATGTTAATACTTGTGAGAGAGAAGGGATTGTACATATCAAAACTGATGATAGCGACAAAATGTTGGTTGCTTTCACAATTAAAGAAAAAACTATTTATTGGTAAGCCTATTTTCCGATGGGGTGCTGCTGCTTTCCTATTTATATTTGTGGTATGGAGTTCCTACTTTGGCTGCGCTATTTGTTTTATTTCCAGCATAGCGACAAAGCGCCTCTTGCTCTCTATATTCAGCTTTACAAATTGTTATGGTTTTATGTTGACCTTTTCTTGAACTTGGGATTTTATTACAATGATGTAGAGTAAGGACAAAAATTACATAAATACATTAACACGTAGCATATCAGCAAAAGAAAAAATCCTTGCTTTATAGTATATACAACGGCGTCGCCCCAAGAGCGCCGATCAGTAACGTCGGGATTGAGAGTGTCGGTTCAGTCGGACAAGCCAGCTCCTCCTATCAGGCTCTTGTGTCAACAGTTACCAAAAGTTTATGTGTTTTCTGCTCATTAGATTTTTACGACTTTGTGCTCCTTTTCCTAATAGAATATCTCGTTTCAAGATCCTGGCTATGGCTTAGGTCTATGAGCTCTGTTCATTGCTGACACGAACCCAAGGAAACCTTGCGTTTTCCGTAGTTTGGAAGTAGGGATCACATTTCTGATACTAAGCTATTCTAAAGCAAAATAAAAGAAATGTCTCGTATGGTGCGATTTCACTCAGTCGCTGGTTACGCGTTATGTAGCATGTTCTTTTCTCCCTGCTTGACGTGCCCTGGGGGAGGGTTAAAAGAGTCCTTACTTTTTCCCAAATGTTTGGTTTGACCCGGTAGCTCTATAAAGCTATCATGAAATAAAATACTAATAATATCTTCCATGTGGTTTGATTTAACACAGTAACGTTGTTAATATAGCTTTGAAAAAAGCTGTTTGAGCCATAAGCTTTTCGTGACGCTCTCATCAGTGGCGGTATTGCGTCAAAAGGGAAGATCTAGAGTGAATAAATGTGTTATATGGGAATAATTTGGACGTTACGCAATCAAGACAAGCCAATGATAGCGCTAGTATTGCAAAGCGCGTCAAAGAAAGATTTCGCAATTGCGAAAGTTAGAAAAGGCGCAGCAGAAGGCCAAATGCCACGATTATCGAAAGAGTTTGAGAGTGTAAACAAACTCTTTCTGTCTGCATAACACCGGGCGTCGGGTCTTGATATAAGTAGCCTCTAAAAGATTAAGATGGAAAGAGCTGCGCGCTGCGGCGAGGATTGAAAACCGCTTATCATCATAGTTCAATGCGCATCGATCATTATCTAAAAGATGCTGACCAATGGCGGAGTCACAATCCGGTTTGGTATCGGTTCGTTTGCACGATCTGTGTGGTTGAGATCGGCATGGACGAGTCAATTGCTGTCTTAACCATTGCCGAACATGTTGCTTGATGCGATCCTGTAGTCGTTGAGATGTTCGTCCTACGTACCGACTGTCACAGTGGCACTTGTATTCATATATGACAAAACTTTTCTGAATGGCAGGTAGAACATGCTTGCGGGCCACAGGCAGCATGCGCTTAGACGTAAAGACCAAGCGGGTGCTGACGGAACCATAGCAGCTTTCCACGGCGCTTGTGACTTCTTTTTCTAAGTTTGTAGATGGCTTATCTATCCAAGGGACCCTCAAGTACACAGGACACTTTTCAGGGCCAAATCGCTTAAGGGTGGAGAACTGAGCAATTTTCTTGGTGATCTGAGTGTTGATGATGTTTTTAGGATAGCCATTGTCCAGTAATATCTTCTTGATCTCTTCTATTTCTTCATTGAGTCTACGCTTGGTGCAAATCATTAGAGCTCGATGCACCAATGTAGATATTAGACTTTTTTGCGTTTGAGAGGACTAAAGGACTCCCAACGCAAATACTGGCCAGTGGAAGTGGGTTTCCGGTATACACTGGTCTCCCAGCAAACATCTGTTCTTTCGACGTAGACACCACGAAACGGTAGACATTTCCCTTTCTCTTTTTCAAAGGTGAACTTGAGGGATGGATGAAGGCAGTTAAGTTTGGTCAGAAATTCATCTGCTTCAGCTTCGTGATCGAAGATGGCAAACGTGTCGTCAACATATCTGAAGTATGTTGGAAGCTTTTGGAAGTATGTTGGAGGCATCATTTGGCCTTCTGCTGCGCCTTCTCCAACTTTCGCAATTGCGAAATCTTTCTTTGACGCGCTTTGCAATACACACGCTATCATTGGCTTGTCTTGATTACGTAACATCCAAATTATTCACATAAAAGACTTATTCACTCTAGATCTTCCCTTTTGACGCGATACCGCCACTGATGAGAGCGTCACGAAAAGCTTATGGCTCAAACAGCTTTTTTCAAAGCTATATTAAAATTCTGTACCACGAACAAGGTTTTTGTAACGTTGTTAATTTTAATTTTGCCTCAAACTTTTTCAAGTCGCTGCTAGCTACGCATTATGATTCACATTCATTTTTCCTTGCTTAGTTATGTTCATAAAAGTTTCATAAATCCTTGCTTTTTCCATATTTTTAGGTTTGATTCCGGTAGCTCTATAAAGTTATTGCCAAGCAAAATAGAAAACATTTATCTTTTAAGTATGGTGCGATTTTACCCTGGCAGGGCACATTATCACCCGTGCCGATTTAAAAGGTATCAATTAATGCAGCTGCGCCAGCTTCGCAGTACAAATATTTATGAGAGCAATACGAAATGATTTAGTAATATTCCCTTTTTTTGGATTAATGTTTGTGACATTAAGATTTTTGACTGCGGTATTTGTTTGAATTCGGCCATAGCATGAAAAGGGGCTATGGCTTTTCTTTAAGTCATATAACCTTTGCAATAGGTGCCTATTACGCTCTTTTCCAACAAAAACTTTCCCTCTTAATCCAGTGTTACAGATTGATGCTATTATTGTTTAATTTTGATCTTTTCTTAAATTTGGGACTTTATTACATTTAACTTTGCCCCTAATCCAGACCTCCCTACTTCTAAATGAAGATTAGTGCTTTGTATCGATATCCTTGCAATTACTAATATCAGTAATGGGCTTCACCATTTATGGTTGCTGTCAAAATGATAGTGGATAATTTTGCTGTCTACTGCTATTCTCACTATGAAGTGGCAAACATTGCGATGGCATATAACATTATGACCTCACAATGCGTTTTGAGCCATTATTATTATTGGAATCGCTACGTGCCACTTCTTCGTCACTGTAGGCAAATTAATATGAAGTAACGTCTCTGACTGCGTGCATGTTCCTCGGCCCTGGCATAAACGCCGCCATGCAAATAGCAAACTAATTCGAAATGAAGCACTCACAGTTGAGTTGTAGCAGTAGCGGGGGCTCCCATTAATAATGTCGAGCTTAAGAACATCAAATCAGCTGGCTGCTCGCCTAATTGCAAAGGAAATTGCTTCAACATTTAGGTCATATGTTGCTCGACACATACATTTTGTAGCAAACCATAAGAAAGGACCATCTTTACTCTCTCGTCTTTTTCTTGTTTTAAGCGCGCAAGCGAAATAGAAGAGAAAAATGCTTATATGGCTTAAAGTTCTTAAATAAAGAAGTGCTCGTAGCATTGTCAAATCAGCAACAATTGTTGTAGAATTGTTTTTGTCCAAAGAACCTTATTAATATCTTCTGAAAAACGTTTAATCGCGTTTCTGCGATGAGTGCTTTTTGAGAAAGAACAAAAAACAAATTGCTCAGTGAAACGTTGATTGTGACGTCATTTTGGACCCCAAACAAATTAAAGTTTTTATAATGTGGTAAGTCAGAAGGTAGTTTTCGTTTGAGCAAAAAGTGATTCTCCTCTGTCAAGTAATGTAAATTAAAAAAATGGTTATGACGTCACGAACACTCTAATGACACTCACCACGGGGTGGTGATCAATCGTGCCAAGTTTGATGCTTGTAACTCAAGCAGTTTCAGAGGAGTTAAAACATACAAACAGACAGATAGAATTGCCCTTTATATATGAAATTGAATTGCATTAGATTTATATTGTATTGTATTAAGCTTGAATGATTCAACTTTTAAATTATTAAACGATGTATCTTATAAATTTGAACTATTATTCTATTTCACCCTTATCTTTTAAAGTATTTTTTATTCATTTTTAATTGAGAGTTTTAAAGATTAGGGTTCCTGCTTGTGTTTGTACTTTTTAGCACTGAAATATATGATGTGAGTGCTAAAAAGTACAATACAAGCTTTTGGAAAACTTTCACATCAATCTAACAACGTTGTATTGATACCAGCTTCGAAATCGCCAGCACTGCCGGAACAGTGCCGTTCTCCCACGAATACTACAGCCATCAGGTGAACCGGCATAAGTTTCTTTCGCAAGGGCGTAACAACCTGTAAGCATTGTTGGCATTGGATTCTTGTTGATATATTGTTCCACTAATTCCTGATAATAACTGTGACCGTTTTAGGGGGGCAAGAGTTGAGAACCTGTTGCTTGCGACCTGCTGGGATTTATGGACCGGGAGAGAGAAAGCACATGGAACGAATTGCGGTGGGTTATAAAGTATTTTAATGATAAACAGTATCAAGAGGTTTGCAATTGCGAATATGCAATTCAACTTTTGACATGTGCTAGTACGGATGTAGTTGAGCAGTGAGAGCTTTTTGTTAAGCATAAAATACAGTCAAAATGACTGGCAAAAGTTTTACTGGCAGCTTTTGTTTTAAGCTTATACTACGCAATCATTAGATCACTGATCCGGTACATGTCTGCCATTAACCACCTGCTTTGTATCAGACTCCATTCAGCAAGCGAGTTGTTTATTGACGGAGGTTTTGATGAAGGCTGAGGACGCTTTTGTGGTAACTTGTGAACTGAAGTCGATGTATTGTATTTTGGCAAAAAAATAGCTACTTCATTGATTTTATTGACGTTAAATAAGCTTTTTGATTCATGACTTTTCGTATATACTCATAGTTAAATCTTACGTGAAATTACTTAGAAATGAGTTTAATATTCGCGTGACTTCTCTGTTCTCCTTTTATTTTCGCATTTTTTTCTGCTTGCTTACACTGCTTGTTATAGCGATGCAGTGTGCCAGTATATAAATCAGATCCGAACTAGAGATGAACCAAAGCCAAGGGCATTTTTTGCCGAATCTTTGGCTTCGGCAAATTGTTTTCAGTTACCTTAATACACTACTGTTGCGCCCTTTTAGAAATCTAAAAAATGATTACCGCTACTAGATGGGAGTTAATTTTCTTTCGTGGTTTCTTTTTACGATTGCGGTTTAGGGTTTTGCTTGTGCAGTAAAGTGAAAGCTATATTGTTTGTATGTAGCTGAATTAAAGAACAAGGTAGTAATTGGAAAAGACTGATAATGCAGTTTTAATGAAGTTGTAAAGACAACTATTGTGCTACTTTTAAACGTAAAGCTTTGGTTGTCACTTTTCACACTTCACTCTCTACCAAGCAAACATTTTAATACTAGCCGATGTTATTAGCAGTCCTTGCATCACTGAAGTTTAGGTTTCGGTATTCAGATAATAGCTATAGCACAGAAATCATAAATGCTATAAGTGATAACTTAGTTAATCTGACATACAACGCCTAAGCAAAGTGACGATCCTTTTTCGCCGCATCTCTGTAATAAAGAAAAAATGATTTGTAGATAACATACATAAACATTTGCAGTTAGATATTCATTTTGTTGAAAAAAAATGGGCAGATTCTTTGTAAAGATAATCAAACACGAAATTTCTCTGCCGATGCAATAAACATTCGATTAACAGTTCATCAATTTTAAATTATCATGTTTTTTGCTGTTTGGAATAAGAATTGCAGTTGCAAAATTCGAATAAAAAATGCAGCTGCAAGTGCATTGTTACGTGATTGCCTGCCCTGTTGATAAATAATTTTTAGTGTTTAGTAATACAGGTAGTCTTTATATTTTTATGTTGTACAGTGTGTATGGTACATTATTAACATCTACCGTTTTCTGAAGAAGCTCCCCGGTAACTAAGGGGAGCGAAACGTTAAATTTGAATAATAAATTGTCGAAAGAACAAAGTGATCTGGTTGAAATATAAGTATCTTACTTTCTTCCTAGAAAATTTTAATATGCAATCATAAGGATTGCAAAATTGTTACTAAACTAAAACTTTTCGTAAAACTCATTTTGTGATTATTTGGTCATAAACTGCGCCTAGCTTTCAAAAGTTTGTAATGCAAAGGTATTTGTCACTTTTGAGATGCAGCTGCAAGAACTTGTCCTGTTAATCTGTAGAATGATTCAATATGCAATCAACGAACCATCAAGGTATTATGGTGTATTTTGACAAGGATGAAGGTAAGATTTCTGAAACAGGTAATTCTCAAAATGTAATGAAGCAAGTATCAGTAGGCCTACTGCAAATGTAGTAGAGCAAACTACGAAAAGAGCATATGTAGATGTGGTGATTGTCACAGGAAGAAGTAAGAAACGAAAATGGCAATTCGTCAGGCAATACGATAAAAAATACTTGGAGCTTGGTTTTAGTATAGCTTCGTGTAATGAGTAATCGTCACGGCCCTTATGTTTAGTGTGTTCTCAAATGACGCTATGAAACCTTCCAAATCTGCTCGTCACTTTCATTCCAAGCACAGCAATCTTAAAGGCAAGCCACTTGAATATTTTGAAGGACTATTGCCTGATATGACCGATGAAAAAAAGCAAATAAAAAAGTAGACGACTACTGAAAAATCCGCATCCTACCTAGTTTCTCTGCAAATAGCTAAAACAAAAAGAACAAACACGATTGGGGAAAAGTTAGTAAAGGCGTGCATCTTATCTGAGGCTAAGGAAATTTTGGGTTCTTAAAAAATTTGAAAGCATACCACTTTGAACAACCCTGTTCAGCATGGATTGAAAGAATCGAAGGTATGGTAATGGACATCGAACATCAGGTTGTAGAAGAGTTAAGAAAACAGGCCTATTTTGCTATTTAACTCGACGAGTCAACTTACCTGAGCAATTGTGCCATTCTTCTTTGTTTTGTATACTATAAGGAAAAACAGATTTCAAGAAAAAACTTCTTTGTTGCATTGACTTACCAGGACGTACCACCTGTATGATCACAAATCACAATCTGATCACAAATACTGAAGTGAGAAAGAAATAGAGGGGGAAATTGCGTCGGATTGTGTACTAATGGAGCTGCAAGCATGACTGGTTATCGTTCTGGTGTGGTGGCAAAAATAAAAGAAGTTGCGCACAAAGAAATGCCGTTTGCTCAGCATCATCCATCGAGAGAATAGGCTTGAAAGAAGCTTTTTCCTGATTTGAGAAACGTACTTACTAACGCTGTAAAAATTGTTAATGCAATTAGAGGTCGACCTTTAAACTCCAGACTCTTCCAAACATTGTGCAGAAGTATGGATTCGCAGCATGATCATCTCCTACATGCAGAAGTAAGATGGCTGGCACAAAAACAAATTCTTTTACGCCTATTTGAACTTAGTGAAGAAACAAAACACTTTGAGAGAAATAAACTCCCCATTAGCAGAATTTTTGTTGGATGAGATGTGGTTTTGTAAACTTGCGTACTTGGCAGATATATTTGGTCGCTTGAACGAGCTTAATACTTCTCTGCAAGGCTTTTGCACGAATATCTTTGTACTGAGAAACAAGACAGATGCTTTCAAACAGAAGCTTACACTTTGGGATAGTTTTGTGCAAAAGCTGGATACAATTATGCTTCCAGTTTTAAATAAGTACTTGACAAGTGTTGATGTTAACGACAAAGAGTTGCTGAGCCAAAAGAGAAAAAGTCAACACTTGAAAGAGTTGTCTAACAATTTTGACCATTATTTTCCCGAACATGAAGATCCTCGACAACCTTTAGATCAACCATCCATTCATCGAAGATGTCAACACATGCGATCTTAATCCCTATAAAAAAGAAAGTGATTGAATTCTGTTGTGATTCTACTTTGCAGTCCAATCACAAAAGAGATATCACGGTCTCAATTTTGGATATCTCTTGAAAACGAATATTCGTGTCTAACTCACACAGCAATTAAATTGTTGGTGGTATTTTCAACTAGCTACTAATGCGAGAATTTTGCCAATTGGTTGTAAGTTTTCGGCTATGCCAAAATCTTGCTTTGAGTTACGTAACGACAACTTTGGTTGTCAAAAACGTTATAAATAGGTGTTCTATTCACTACGACCTTTTGTTGCCGTTCCATGAACATTTAAAAAGTTTTTTACCGGTCCCCCGGTGTAGAAAGGTTAGGAACCACTGATGTAATCTATTGCAGGGGTGGCAAAACCACAGCTCTTTTTGACTCGTACTGTATTTATGTACAGTGATCTAGTGTAGAAGTATGCAACCTGCTGTGCGACTCGTTAAATTTTGTGGCTTGCGCAAGGGTGCAAATGCGCCAATTCAAACTAAGAATTAAGTAGCGGCTCATGGCTTCTATCGTTTTTATCCCTTTAGTACGGCAAGTGTGGCCACCCCTGATCTGTTATACGATGAATCATCTGAGTATTATACACTTTAATATCAAACTGTGAATTGTATATTCAGTAATACCGTATTAATATAATTTAATAGTAGTTGCACAAAACAACCACAGAAGTTTTCATACATCCCTGGTCTGAACTCAAGTTCAAGGATTAGCTTACAATTTTTCTATGTAAAGCGATATGTGTTTATTGATAATTTGAATCTGATGAGGATAAATTGTTAACATTTTGACAAATTTTTGCGTCACAATCATATCGACGGCCACTGCGTCGTTTTTTACAAACCGTTGTTTGTTGACAATAAGCTTTTGTCGTGGGCCGTTTAGCAACAATGGCTAGTTTATCTGCATAAAACAAAACAAGCAAGTGCCAAGCAAATCAGTGCAGTAAAGACAGATTGATGATATGAACGTTGATCCGCTTATGTTTGCTGAAGCTTTTTTACTTTTTAGGATTAACACAAAGCGCAGTCAACGTATTTTCAACATAATGGGTGAGAACTGCTGGTTAATCACACGCTTGGGGCACAACGCGCTTCGTTAACTCGAAAGAAAATCTAAAGATAGCGATTTTCGAGCATTACTGACTAAAGGCTTTACCGTGGCGAGGATGAAAACTAATAAATGTGACAAAAAACAAATGCTATCGGTCGTACGCGGTTTGTTCGGCCGTCAGTGTTGATTGCACATTGCAGCCATGTAAAAACAGGCCGATTTCTTTCCTGATACTACATTTACGGAATGTTGCGTCATTTCCGCTTTATCTCTTCACCGTTTTCCACGAAATGAAGCCTTTTCGACGGCCTTTGCTGTTGGCACTTTTTTCATGAACCGTAAATCTCGTGCCATCTAATTTAAAAATAAGAAATAGATGTAGTATCTGGTTGTGTTATTACTGTTGTTAAGTGAAATCTCTTATTTGCAGCTTAGCAGCATCAGCAAGTATGTTGGGCTGATGTACGCAAAAATGTTTTTAACGTCAGCTGGTTAATTGCGTCATTTCGCTGCATTGTTATTAGGATTTCTTTCGGTATTTCAGTGCTTCCCTCAATCCTCGCCTCATTTATTGGAATATTGAGTAGTTTTTTAGCGCCAGGGATTATATAAAAGATCATATTCTCCTAGATTATGATTCTCCAAAATATCATTAGAAAGTTAGCGTCATTACCTGCTTCCTATCTGCGTTTCCATACCAGCAACTTCGCTAAAAACGCTTTCGGATTTTCAGCAGCATCAATTATTGCCCCACCTGGTCTTAGAATGTCACGATTAACATTTGTTGAGTTAACGAAAAATATCAAAGTAGGCCATGGTGTATAGAAATCTTTTGCCCTGAAACAAATCAAAGAAGGGAGCTTCCTATTATAAATCGGTCGCAAGCCTACGTCCTTATATTTACTACCCTATTTTACGATTGTAGAGTAATCTGGTCTGTGTAGGTTTTATTACACGAATGTGCTGGAGACTGAATGCGCTGTGACGTGATTGTAGCAAAATTGATTTCAACAGCTATACAATTGTGACTTTTCACGTAAAATTCACTTTTAGGTCATGCGAGATCAGTTTTGTGATTATTTTTATGCAGTGCGTTATTTGAATTTAAGCATATGATAAATGCATCATGAGTTCACGCAATTGGGAAACCCATTGCATCGAACAAGAAGTGCGAACAGGCTGAACCAGTTGCTTTTTATTCCGAAATTCATCAAGGCATCACAAACTTTCTAGAAGCCTTTTTACAAACCCCTGGCCTAATTAATCTAGTATTGAATTGATGAAAATGCGAATAATTTTTGATGTTTTATAAGGTAATTACACTATCCGAACTAATTTCGTCTAACTGCGCTCGACTAATGGCATCTTACATACACCACACCTGCAATTATATATCAGAACGTGAAACACGTGTTACGTAGACCGACAAAGATCTCTACAAGTGAAAAATTTTTGTTTCGTTGAAGGTTTCTTGATCAAGCTTAGCAGTAGCAACGTCGTTTCACTGCTGCAGCAAATTGTTGTGATGCTGAAGCATTTGCCTTAATTGAATGAAGATTCCTGTGTTTTGTATGTCAGCTGCTTGATTGCACTACACGATTAGGCAGCGGAAGCGTTACGAGCTTCAGGGCATTTAACTTGTTATACTAAGTCTGCTATGTCTGCTCAGGTCTGGAATCGAACAAGCCGCATGGTGATCGAAGTCTGATGTAAAAGTAGGTCGTTAGTGGCAGACATACACCATATCAGTGATGTATCAACTTGTTTGCTGAAAATGAACATTTAATGTTTCGATCGTTTGAATAATTGATGATTACGAGAACTGATGTTATTTCAGGGTTTCATCGAGAGTGGATTGATGCTGTTGAAGCCGGGGGATGCTTACTGCGACTGGGTCCATGTTCATAACTTGGTGCAATCGCATCTGCTCGCCATGCAAGGATTGTCACAGGCCGCCCGTCATGTTGCTGTGAGTGAATATTTGAATATTGTGAATTAATTTGAGTTATCAAAATGCTAATATCAAAAGGTTTGTTTTTGACCTGTTTTCAACGCGTGGAAGGTCGCCGACGATGGCAAGATAATTGAAGGTATTTTCTTCTTCACCTCCTTTCAAGGTTGCCTTCCAGCACGCAGTTTGTCATCGGTCCGCCGCTTGAATGTATTGTAGATACAGTGCTAGCGCCACGTTGAGTCATTTCGATTATTCACAGCAATGATTTCCTCGAGGCATTTGTTACAGAGCAGAACAGGACAAAATGCACCGGTTTTCTGGGTTATTTGTCGCCACATCCCAAAGGTCGGTACACGTAAATAAAGCTTACGTTAAACCGTCTTGTAGTGGAAATGTGGTGAGGAGCACTGACTTAAAACGCGCAAGATAAAGGCATGTGCGAGCTAAAAGCGCTTTCGACTTTATATCCAAAGTGCAAGAGAAATGATTTTACAATTTATCGCAAGTATATCCAAAGTGCGGTCCGCGCAAAGTTTTTGGTCTTTCTAGTCCCCCATTGGCGGTTGATGGTGTTGTAGGTACTTAATCTACAAAAAATTAAATAACGGCTTAAAGCGTTTAGAGGTCGTTAGTTACTGTGCAATTTGAAGTTGCAGAAAATATATTGAAATGGCAATAAAACTACATCTAGTTCAGTTGTCTGAATAGAAATGAGATTTGTTTGGTTGATGTGATAAGACTTCTATTTGTTGATAAAATAACGAAAAATTGTATTGCTGCAAATTTTAATTTGAAAGTTTTTGATAAAAAATTGTATAATTTTTTATACGGCCAGTCAAGGCTTCATGTTATTGAAATATAAATTTTGGGCTTGTGTTCTTAATATCTGCTGTCGCTTGTGCGTGTGACGTAGGTCTTGTTTGAGCTTTGCATAAAACGAGCTGCAGTTAGGTCATGCTGAATTGTAGAGTCAAAAAATTTTCTTTTTCACCTACTTTACCACGGTTAGCTTGAAAGTTTGTTTGTTCAATTCTCGAGTTGGACGGCAGTAAGAACAGGTTGCTATACTCAATTGGGCTTTTGCGAGGGCATTGTTGTAGTCTTGTGGTTTTTGCAATTAAGATAACTTGTTTTTCCAAGAGATTTTTCCGAGACATTGATCAACTCCTGTTTCGTTTGAGTCAGTAGCAATGCAACGAACATAGAGAAACGATGGATTGTTACGTAAGATCGATTTTGGGCGTCTCACTATTGTCGTTCGCTGGTTGTTATCGCTTGTTAGAAGCAACGCCTTTTTGACTGGCAGAATGCAGGATGAACACAAGAAGTTGATCTTATACTGCCATTTCCTCATCAAGCGCTTTTCCATGTTGTTTTCACCAATCATTATCAGTGCATGAATATACTGGATGTCGATAAAGTCTCTATACAATTAAAAAAAATTAGTACAAAGACAGTTGATGATATATCTTTACCAGATTTGTTTTATTTTAATCAGTGTTAAGGAAAGTTTTTTGCCTCATTTAGTACACCTCTATATGGGCGCCATTAGTTTCCCTAAAACTTGAAGACTGCCTCATCACTAAAGCACTCTCTTGAATTCGTTCCAGCATGTTAACTGCAAACACTCTTTGTTTTGGCTCGTCATTTTGCTTGAATGCTTGTAATAGCTGCATTTATATAATCATACAATCGTAAGTTCTTATGCAAGATCTTGTGCCCTGGTGAACGTGGTAGTTCCAAAAGTCTGGCAGCAGTGCTGATGGAACTTTGTAGGAGAACGAGATACGATTGATGTTTTACTCAGATGTTCTTGGCCATCCTCTCTTTATCCAGTACTGTCCCTGACTCCATAGGTTTCCTGTGCCATTCACGAATTAAAGGACGTGGTGGTGGATCTCTTCTGTACTTAGTTCTGTAGTTTCGCTGAATCTGCACATTCGATTTTGTCTCAATAAATCAGGATGCAGATTGTGCTTTCTCCTGAAAAGTAGCCATTTCATTAACAGAATATCTAAAACACAAAGTTTTATGTTAATAAAAACTTTAATAAACTCATTAAAATAAACAAATAAGGTGAAGATATGTCATCAACTGCCTTTGTAATAAATTTTTGAAATTGTAAAGCGACTTATGGACACCCTGTATTGTAGTTAATTTGTGTAAACTTTTACTCGACGCCCGCGTTTTCGTTATCGTGCGCTTACGCATACAGACTACCACTCACGTATTTGTTAGGTTGATGAACTCGTGCAGCAGTTACTATCGGTCAATGAACCCTCTCTGTAGTCGGTATGCATGTTGATAATACTAAGCTGAGGCCGATTAGCATCGATTAAGTCTGACATACGTAGATCATGATAAATGATTGGCTGATGCAGTAATGTCTGTAGCGTTCTTTCGGGTAAATTTTGCTTTTTTGATTCAGTTTTGTCGTGTTCGACGAAATGTTGTGGTCACCTGGCACCTTTCTCGGGATGGAGGAGTATGGCTGAAGGTCTTGGGGCTCCAGTAACTGTGTAGTATATAATGAAAAAAATTTTTAAGAGGTGCCCTGAATCGGGTAACCGCAGGTACTGCACAAATGATTCTTAGATCTGACAAAAGAAGGAAGAATGATATGGAAATTGAAGTTATAAACTAGCATGCATATCACCTTTGTGCATCTGCGCATGCCACTAGCTAGACAAGATGTTCCTTTTCTCTGATGGCATAACTTGGTTGCGCTTCTGCTCTCATTGCAGCTCGTCGAACTAATTATGCGTGAATTGTTTTGGGTCAAAATTCACTTTCTGCCACCTATGTCAAAGCTTATACTTTTCATGTAACAACAGGCGCTCTTCGAAGTTTTTTTTAACTCATATGAGATCAAATACACTTCATTTTGGTGTCAAAATAAATCATCGTTTGGCCAATGATTGTAGCCTAAATAATCAATGTCTGGTTTATTTTTTGGTCAAATGCCGCTTTACTCTTTGTTTGCTCACAGTCACGCTTGTCATTCACGTGCATTCGTGGAGCTTTTGCCTTTTATTTCTTGATATGTGAACTGAAAGTTATAAATGGTTTGACTAAAATGTAATCAATACTATGGAGGAAGTGCTATAGTTGATGAGGTGTTATTTTTGTCAATTACTTTACACTTGTTTCATTCCTCTATTAATTCCGTGTAGTTATGCTTTGTATCGTTCACGACAGTTCTTCTGCTTGGTTGCGGTAGAAAACAACGAATAATACCCAACTGCTTTGTAGAACGCTCTTTAACTATAAGTAATCTTCAAGATTTCGTTGTTTAAAAGCGGTAATATATTTGTTTTTTGGCTAAGGTCAAAAATTTTGTTGCATTTGTTACTGCCGTAGACCGATATTCTGGGCCAGTATTTCTGACTGAAATATGAGCTCTGCCATCATGGTCGGTAGGCCAGAATAGATATGAGCCAGCAGACTAACCACGTTTCATTATTGATTGCATACTTTCTACTGTGACATAGCTGGCGGGGCGAAGTCGGTTGGTTCTATTTAACAACAATAATTTATACACATGAAGACATCGTACACACAAACTGAAGCATAGTAAGAAAAGCTGAAATAATTCTAGTGGGAATCAAACTCACAGTCTTCTGGTAGTGGCCAGATGCTCGTTAATGGAATAACACGTGGTCGTGTTGCTTATTTTCTAACCAACGTTGTTTGCTTACAGGCGGGACAAGCGTATTTCGTATCTGACGGAACTCCAATCAAGATGTTCGACTTTCTCCGACCACTTGTAAGTCGATTAATCAATACTATTTGCTTAATCCACTTATTCACCACCCACCAACAAAAGTAAAGTATCAGCATGATGCTGGTCGGAGCTCGATGCTTCGTTCTTAATAGTAAATACTCTGATAGGGGTTTCATGGCGGAAACAACACTGCCAGCATATATTGTGTTATTACGAAAAACAATCATTTGTTATGGCAGCGACCTGTCGTCGAGTTTTATGTAAGGTCACTGTTGCTACTCTGTCGTCACCTTGTGTTTTCATGACGGAAAAGTTTTGTTGTTGTTAAAATCGTGAACTTTGTACCTACACCAAGTTTCCATTTCGCATGCTTGGCACGCTTTCAAATAATGAGGTCGTGCGACAATTCACAGACAGCCATATCCGGCACAATTTTGAGCGGAGACTTGTTTGGTTCATCATCAAATTCAACACAAAACACAACCCTATCAAACGTGAAGTTTATAGGCGATGTGGGAGTGTTTGAGTGGTTTTTTGGTGCATTTTGAGAAATGGTAACCCTACTGACGCACAACTTTTATGTTTGATGTGTGCGCAATTGTGCTCACACACTGCATTCAAAATGGCTGCAGACAGATTGGTTTCGAAATGTCATCGAAGAGACCGCTTTCTGATTAGAGTTCCTTTCTGGCTGACGGTGCACAGTTGCTATCAAAATAGCAAATTATTGAACGTTTCAAACTACTGTTATCAATACAACAAACGTTGATGAAAATATTTTATTGGCGGAGCTGCCCGCTTTTTTTGCAGCGGCGGAATAAGAATAAAAATTATATTATTTTTGTCTCCACCACCTGACGATGGTGTTTCGCGCATGCGCAGTAAGAGGTCAGAGGGAAATCACTATCATGTTGAAAAAGCGTTGAAAAACTGCTTTTGATGCGTCGCTGAAAGCAAAAACTTCCGAACGCAGGATCTTTTTTTGGGGATGAAGACGTGATGTAAAGCGAAGCATACCGCAGAGGAATATGTGCCACTTTTTAGCTGAATTTACATCGCCGACCCTATTATAAGATTTCCATGCATGAGGTGCAGGCAATGACGTCATCAGATAGGGGATCCACTGTGTTGAGAATATCCTAAAAAGCGGTTAATTTCAATATAAAAACTTTTTTTAAAGAGGAACTATCAAATTGTGTTAGGTCTTGTTTTTAAAGCTTTTGACTTCGAGAAACTTCAATTGTGGCCGCAACGTCTTTTGAGTCTTCTTGAGGGGTCACGGACTGTGATTAAATGAGGGGAGAAGTAAACGTAGATCTTCTGTTGTGGGTGTGAGGTGAAAATTGATAACTGTTTGGTTGGAGGAAACAGAAATCATTTCAAATCAGTCATAAAAGCAGACCGGTGGCCCCACCATCAAAAAGGCGGACTACCTACCATTGGTGGATCGTCAATATGGCCTCCAGCGACGTAATGGGTGGGCATTTTCATTGTTCTGACGTGGTTGTGGTAGAGCATCGCACGGACTTTGTCAGGATCTGAGCTAATGTCAGTATCACTATTCTTTGATTTGTGCCTCATTTTGTTTCAGTTTCACGCTCTCGGCAGCGAAGTTCCACGTTACACCTGTCCGTTCATCATTATGTACGCCATCGGTGAGTTTAATGCCGGTGTAAAGTATACTTTAATTTTTTCTTGCATTTCTTGTTTTGGACAATCGTGGGGCAGCAGTTCTTGCACCTTTCTATACACCTTACGATATTCAGTTACATCTGCCAACTCAACTGGGTTAGTTCCAAGTTTGTATCAAATCCGTGAACGATTGATAGCGCAGAGAGAGTGATTGGTTTGCTAGTTGAAATTTGGTATTTAAGTAGAAGTGGTCATTTAGTGCAATTATATCGCATCACTTGGTTAGTTGTTCACATAGACTGCAACAGGAGGCTAGTGGTATGTATACAATCACTGCATGAGTAATTGTAAAAGACAGACAACATCCGCTTTACGCTGTGTTTTGAATTTTTAATAGCTACCCTATCTCTTAATGACAAAATTTTTGAAATTTAAGACCTTAAATCGATGTTTGCAAAGTTTCTTTTAGTTATTAATGAATCTTGTAATCTGTTCTTTTTGAGCTTTTTTACACTTGTAGCTTGTGTCTAAATAACGTGACGTAACGTCTCGTAGCAGCAAAGTTAAGAACGTTCACATTTGTCCATTAAATTCATGAATAATTGAAGAGCATTGGCAACTACCCACCCATTACTCGATCTCCTTTCTAAATATAGAAATTCATGTATACAGGAAGCGTTACTACTTTGTTTGAAAGGCTCAAGGAGTCCATTTTAAACGTGCACACAAAGCGGGTTGTTTGGAAATACTGTAGTTGAAAATATTTTTTAGTTTATTATAAAGTTGCATTAGAACGCTTTTGTGTCATTGGATTTTGTGTGCTCCAGTCCTGCTGTGCTACCAGGTCACCAATGTAACCAGCGCTTAGGTAATTGGTATTTGTATGTAAAAATCAAAGTTTTGTAGTAAACAATCACCAACTGCTCACACATGCCATTTCATCTATAATTGTGACGTCGTATCTCTCCACTAAAATACATCACTGTTGATAGAATAATTGTAAAACACGTATACACCGATGTAACTTACAGTTACATGGGTGGTTATATGTCACTGATATCCTGTACTGTGTCACTAATTAGTAGTGCTTATGCTAATGAGGAAGCGATTTGTTCTTCTCTTTAAGGTAGCGGCACTATGTAAAGAATTCAGCTTCCTAATAATCAGATAAACGAAGCGGTAGCCCCATTTCCTACAACGCGAAATAACATGGGTGACCTCTAACAACGTGCTGTGTGATTAGTGTTAAATAGAATATTGCTTCAGGTGAAAGCTCTAAATTGTTTTCTTCGCAGCTTTTCTCACTGAATATGTTCTGATCATGGTCCGACCGTGGTTTGTGTTCGAACCTTTTCTCACCCGGAACGAGGTAGGTTTCAGCAACTACTTGGTCGTTTATTCTTCCGTGTGATGGAATTACGGCGTGAAACGGCAATTCATGCTCGCACCGTAAACTCGATCAAAACCGGGGTATTGGTTTGAAGGAAAAAACGCAATGACATTTTGGCTGTGGTTGTGTTTTTATTCTTTAAACATCGACATTGATGCTAAAAAAATGGTTCAGACCTGCTTCAAATTTCCTTAGTATTGCTTCTGATCAATTTACTGCTGGTTAAAATCCACCAAGCAGAAGAAATCATGGTAACCAAGACCTATGACAAGATGTTATTGTTTGGCTTGAACCATCATCGCTCTCTCTCATGGTTTGCATAAAAACGTCGCCCCGCGCCCCGCTTTGCCAACTTGTTTGCCGCGTGAAGCAAGATTTCTACCGATACCTTGCGACATGTTGAACAGGCGAGCTGGTGCTGAAATAAAAATATGGCAGTTTATCATATTTTAGCAGAAGGACTCACGAATGAGTTTGTCCGCTTTCGGGCAGTTATGAGCCTGTATGATGGTGCAAAGAAAAGAGTGAGGGTGGGATCTGCATGTTCAGAGGAATTCGAAGTAAAAGTTGGTGTACATCAAGGATCTGTGCTTTCACCACTATTGTTTGCAATAGTGGTGGACGTTATTGCAGAAAATGCAAGAAGGGATGTGGTTAATGAATTGCTATATGCAGATGACCTTGTTATCATGAGCGAAGACTTGAAGGAAAGGTTTTGGAATTGGAAGGATGCACTGGAAAGTAAAGGTTTGAAGGTCAACACCAGAAAAACAAAAATGATGGTAAGCGGGTCAGAAGGCGAACTATACAAAAGCAAGATAGATTTATGTGGAGTTTGTGGGAGGAGAGTCATGGCCAATTCAGTGCTGTGCACAAAATGTGGAAACTGGGTTCATGGCAAATGTGCAAAAATGAAGAGAGCTACCGCTAGGTTGGCAATGCATTTTGTTTCCTCGAAATGTAAAGGAACAATGGAAAGGACGATGGATTCGATCGAGAAGTTGTGCGATGAAGTGGAGACAGTGAATGGATTTTGTTATTTGGGAGACAGACCAAATGCTAGTGGTGGTTGTGAAGCGGCAGTTACAGCAAGAGTAAGAATCGGTTGGGTAAGATTCAGGGAATGTGGAGAATTGTTGCTTGGAAATGGGTTTCCTCTGAAGATAAAAGGTAAAGTCTATTGTTGTTGTGTAAGATCAGCAATACTGTATGGAAGTGAGACATGGTGTCGAATAGAAAATGAAAAAGCAAATTTGAGAAGAACGGAGAGAGCTATGGTAAAAGCCATGTGCGGTCAGAAAGTTGTTGACAGAAAGACGACTGAAGAACAGATGGAAATGTTTGGGTTGAAGGAAACTATAGACCGGCTAGTAACAGCGAATGGAGTTAAATGGTATAGACATGTGCTGAGGAGGGATGACGATAGTGTTTTGAGGGTTGCTCTGAATCTTGAAGTGAGTGGCAAGAGAAAGCGAGGACGACCGAAGAAGACCTAGAAGAAGCAAGTGGAAAAGGAGACAAAAAAGATTGGTTTGAAGAAGGATGCCCTGAGACGAGACAAGTGGAGGGACGGAGTGCGAGCAATTGCAGAAGAAATGGGGTAAATCCGGCCATCTCTGTTAAAGGGACAACACCGGATAAAAACTGAATCACTACTACTACTACTCAAACCAAAGCTCTATCCGTTTTTTTTCCTCTTTGCCGGCTAATACATGTTGATTCCGTGTCCGTCTGATGCTATCTGCTCTCTCCAACCAGATTTTAGCTGGAGTTACTGGCACTTGGTGCTCCGCTTTCTCATTCTGCAAGGTAAAAAATTGGTCTTCCAAGAACTTCAAAAAATGTCCAAATGTCCTCGTTTTCGCAATTAGTCACAAATTTTACTATAAAATCCCAGAAAATGTTGCTACATCAAAATTGTTCACCATAACAGGCCAAACAGGTCTTTTTGATTGTTTAAATACAAAATTTGGCGAAATTCTTGTTTCAAAAAGCTGATGTATATAATAAAAGTATTCACAGCTACAAGTTGCCTTGGACTACCGCAAAACTTATTTCTAAATCCGCCGGTGTTTACGTCATTAAATAGTTGAAAAACGAAAATGGCGATCCCAGAATGTCATCATCTTTTTGCATGTTAAAAATTGCTATTCGTGATCTGTGGCCCAGGTTGTGCCCGGTGGCTTTCTATACTCTGATCCCGAGCCGGCCAAGAACAGCGCTCATATAAAGTTGCCTCTCGTTGCAGGTGTTGAAGATGACCACCGATCACTACCATAGCATGGAGAAAGCGATGAGAGAACTTGGATATCAACCGAAGCAGTTCAAGTACTCCGATACCGTCGCATTGTATGTGAAACAGAGGAAAGCCAATGGTAAGTTGCTAATCCAGTTGCGAAAGCTAGTGCTCGCCATCGTTTCAAAGTAGATCTACTCCAATTTCATCCAGTTTCAAAACAATTATTGCAGTTTTACTCAACAACATGTCCTAAAGACCAGCTTAGGAGTTGCCATCAGTGCTGGAAATTTTTAACGATTATCACCTCGCAGAGCGTCAGTTATTGACCGATTCAACATCAGGCATAGTTTGTTTTGCAGAATCGCTTGTAAGTGGTGACGGCATTCGGAGATGGATGAAGCATCTCTTCATTTTCGTCCTCCTTATCATCCTCCCTGCATTGGTGTGCTACTCTACCTCCTGATCGTCACTGTGGAATGATGACGTCACAATCGATGTGATTGATATTTCGCTCTAAGATCTTTATATATCGTTTTTATCGCAAACCTTCGCAGCTCACGCATCTGCGCCACGCTTGACCGAACTTCAGTCAGCTAGTCTCGTAACATTTTTTTATGTGATGCCGATTGCTCGCTGGCAATAAAGGAAGCTATGACGTCAGAGTGACGCATTTGCTATGACGACGGCGGTTGTCGTCCGATGCAGCGATGCGAAGACATTATGAATTATTGTACACAAATGTTTGCACTTATTGTTACGCAATTATGGTGTCTTAATTTGATTGATGTTGTGTAATGATCCATTTATTTGCTACACACTTTGAACAAACCTCCTTGCCTGCAATGCAAAACTTGTTTTAAACAAAATTTATCCGAATATCATCTATACGTTTACTGTGAATGTTTTAACAATCCACAAAATTATTTTGATCGAACATCTTATAGCTACTTTCTTATCCAATGTTATTGCCGAATGTGGTAGTGTTCTTCAATATCATGGTCGTCAAAATGTAGCGGGACCCGATAACTGACGCTCACAGATAAGTGTTAATAAACTGAAATTACTGCCGTCGCCAGAACATAGTGAGGGGAGGAGATAAAGTAAAAAAAAATGTCCCCGCCTTTGAAACAGTACAACTCCGTTATATTTTGGAAAGTGCCAACATTGTTGTAGCGTCTCGTCGACCAGATTCATCTGTGTCTAACATTTATTTGTTGCGACTGTCAACTGGATACGTGCAATTACATTAATTTTAAACTGAAGAAAATATCGCACTTCAATATTATTGTATTTGTGATGACGTAATCGTATGTGCATGACGCGTTTACAGAACATTGCGACGTATATTTTCGTTAATTTCATTGACCAAGCAATGATGCAATAAATAAAAATTCAAAAATGTTTGTCTTCACAGTACTATCAGTCGATCATAAAACATTTCAATTTAATGCTGCATCACGCACTTGTTTCTCCGTTGAACACCAGGTAGCAGGGTGAAATGAACAACATTAGTTTTTGCGTCATCGAAATCAATACAAGTTCAATTAGATCTCCACACTACTGCAGCACCTGTAAATGAACGAGCGATAAAAAGCAACGAGTAACCACATAATAACTTTCTTATCGCGCAATTTTTTGCCAAATAATTGCAAACCAGGGGGCGTAAGCGATGCTTTTTGCTAACGACTTAGCCTCAAATCAGACGTTCAGTTTTTGTTCACCAGTCTTTCCTTCGCGAAACTTCTAGTTGGAAGCCTTCAGGGATTAAAGGTTAAATGATCAATTCCACCTAAGTGGGACCATGTGGGGTGAGAAAGAAGTTCAGAATTGAAAATTAGTTTACACATTGTTACTTAATCCCCACGTCAAGTTAAACACGTTATAGGTAAGTGTAGTGATTGTGCTTTGATACGAAGGTGTATGGAATGCATTTTAATAAGGTCACACCGCTTTTCCTGATAACTGCGTGCTGCTTCCGACTTCCTCCACAGGTAACCCTTTGCATTTTCAGATCAAACAGCGTCTCCATTGTATCACAGATATCGTATTCCAATGGCTTGTTTTTGAACAAAAGACGTTCATTTCTCACGTCACATTCAATTTGCTGTGACAATTTGATATAAGAATTGTAACGTAAGTGACAATAACAGTAAAGAACAACTAAGGGAGCTGAGAAAAGCAGTATATTGCAAGAAAAGAGCACGATTCAAACTTGGACAACATCTTTATGTTGCGATAGTAAAGTGAGGGCTTTAAATGTAACAAGGTCCCAAGGCTGTCAATGAGAAATATGGTGGTGAATTAACCTAGAACTGAACAAAGGATAATATGGAAGAATTCAAAGCCTTATTCAAGATTCTATTTTGCGTAAACAGCGACCAGGTTTAGTTAAAACCCAGAAATAAATACAAATTAAAAGCAAATATATATATTTACGATGTAGAGTTGGCAGAAGATGTATGACAACCTTGCAGGGATAAAAGTAAAAGGAACAAAACGCATCATCATTCTGAACTGAGTGATTGACATTTTCACTAAAGAAAAACCTTTCGTTTATCAACATCACTGCAAAGAAACAATACAGCTGGCAGACCACATTTTTACCACTAACAATGCAACCAAGGCGGCCGTAAAATGTCTTTCCCAAGAAAAAAACGTGACCAGTGTTTGGTTCAAACGCAGCCACCATGTGATTGACAAATCATTACTAAAACCACAAACATCAAAAAGCTAAAACGTTTCGATCATCTCCACAAAAAAACTTGAATGAATAGAAATTTTCCAATAAAGATCTCTACTTTCAAAACCAGTGCAAATGCGCTGGTGACAGGAACCTAGTTTCACTTCCATTTATGCTTCCGAAACGTTGGCGAATTGTTCGAGCATTAAATCGGTGGAAATGTCCTGTTACAGAACAATTTCAATCGGCGCATGTTATAGCAGGGAAAACAGTAAATATGACAAGGTGCTAAGCAAGTTGCCGTAATATACACACGGGCATTTCGGTCACCAAATCTTTCCTCCCCCCTAGTTGAAGTAACTATCACTTCTTCCCGTATCTTTCGTATCAATAGTTCGCAACAAACTTTCAGTAGCACTGATTTACCATCGCATTTAACACCAATCGAAGAATGAAACGTCTGCATGTATGTTATCACACTTACAAGACTGTTTTATTGGCTATTAAGTTTCAATCTACCATAAATAAAACCATGCTTAGGACTTCTGTTATTTTGAAGGCTGTATCACACTTCTGCTTCAAAGTTGCATAAACACGCCTTTTTGTAACTCCAACTCAAGAAGTCCAAGTCAACTCATACTAGCAATTTTTACTTGTTATCCAAAGCACAATTGGGTATCATCAAAGGTTGAGTATTGTCTAGTTTCAGCCAACATTTAAGAGAAGTGAACTTTTGCCGTAAGGATTTGAGTTCATCATGGCTGGCACAGCTCGGCACGAACACGAGATGGCGCAGAAGGCAAGGCAACACCTCAAAACATCAAAAGATCCTATCGAGAAGTTGAGGCTGCGATGTTTGGAGAGAGGTTCGAGGTAAGACCTGCTTGTTATCTGTATTCAACGTTGTATTAATTATATGTTGACCGACTATACGTTAAAATGTGATATTCTAGTGCCGGTGATCTACTCAATATATTCAAATTAGGTTAGGGTTGGCTATCTTCGATTTGTTGCACTCGACTTTTTATTCAATTGCTTTTTATTTAATTTCCTTGCAACGGTAGACACGGCTGGTTTTGCAATGTTTTGAAAGCAGCATAATCTCGTTCTTCAGCTTCCCTTCAATAGATGAAACTGAATCAAACATGGCATTGTGGGAGAAATGAGCTCGCTCTCTTTCACGGCTGCAGTCATCTGTTCATCACATAATAAGCGCTGGTTCGAACCCGATAAGTGAGCTTCAAAGTCATTAGCGTTACTGACGTCATATACCATGTTGTTATGACAAGTGGAATCAAGGGACTCGGGCGTTGTTTCCGAGTGATGGATGATGACAGAAGCAGAACACTGGATTTCCGCGAGTTTAAGAACGGGATTCGGGGATTTGGATTGTTGCTAGAGGGAGGCGAAGTGCAGGACATGTTTAACGAGTTCGACAGGGACAAGAGCGGGACTATCGACTTTGACGAATTCCTAGTAAAGCTGCGCCCTCCGCTTTCAAAATCGAGACAATCCCTGATCCGAAAAGCGTTTCAGAAACTGGATAAAACAGGTTGGTGGCGGATTGATTAAAGGGCCCTTGTTTTTAAAATATTAAGGGGGCAGCGACTCTCTCATAATCGTGCCCCTTGTCGTGTCCGCTAACAAATTCATGTTAAGAAAAAGGTAATCTTTGTCCGGTTCGAATAAATGTGCGTTCCAACCTCACAGTAGTTGCATTGATTATAGAATCACTTCACAACAATTCTTTCTGCTCGGCACAATTTAATACGCAAGATTTGCCACACAGAAAACAGGTTAATACACGTTGTTCCATAGCCGGGCCACGTCTTCAATAATTCAAAAACTTTCTAGTCCGGGTTGTTAACTAAGCAAAGCGGTGAAGTGCGATGACTATTAGTGCTTAATAAGTTGCGATCAATAACGAGCTCAGTTAATTTCCGTGCTTAGCTTTTCCAAGCGAAAAAATAAGTACCCCCCATTGAAAGATCTTTACATGTGAGGGGAAACAACTCTTGAAAAAATGAAAGACTTAACGATTTCTGGGAAACACGACTCCTAGAAAAGTCCTTGCCACTTACAATACCATCCACATTTATAGGCGATGGTGTGATTACTGTTGAAGACCTGCACGGAGTTTACGATCCACGTCATCATCCAAAATATCAAAACGGAGATTGGACGGAGGATCGTGTATTTCTTGAATTCCTCAAAAGCTTCGACTCCCCCAATGAACCTGATGGCGTGGTGACGTACGATGAGTTTTATAACTACTACGTCGGAGTGAGCGCATCGATCGACAACGACATCTACTTTGACGTCATGATGAGGAAAGCGTGGAAACTGTGATGTCACCCCACTGCAAAGTGACGTCACAACACACCGAACAATTAAAAGTAGTTGAAAGTAAGAAGGAAATGGTGGGAGAACATCAGTGCATGACAACTGTCGAAAATTGAATTTGATTTTGCTCTATTTGCCATAAAGTGCTTTTCTCAACGAAGATAGCTCGTGGTATCGAATTAGCATTTTTTTATGGAAACAATTTTCTGTTAGAATGTAGGGTACATGTGCCACATTAGCTGTCCTTGGTGCTGATCATACCTCAGAACACAATCTGCGTTTGATTCGTCAGCTTTATCGCATAATCCTTGTGTAACTTAATTACGACGTCAATACATGTCATATAATAAAATTACCGTGCGTGACTTTATTACTAATTTAATTAAAAGCTAACTGATCAAGTTTACGAGGGAGAAACCGAAAGTATTAAAAAAAAAGTTTTGCCAAAGCATTTCAGAGGTACTGTATACATCAGTGGCTGTACAGCACACATGAAAAAACTAAATTTACAGCAAAGTTTTTACTTGATGTTATTTAAACGAGCGGCATATGCTTTCGATAAGACTGCTTTTGTTCCAAGTTATTCTAAAGTTATGACAAAATAAATTACACGACACGTACCTTTTGGTAACACTAAGATTGTTTGTCGTATGTTTGTATTCCTGATGACGAAATAATAAAACGTTGACGTCCCGATGAAGTGGCACAATCGGATTGGCTAAAGATACAGCATAAAATGACTTTATTTAAAACAACGAGTTGCATTTAATTGACAGTAATTGGTTCAACAAAATTAAATGGCAGAAATAATTAGTAATCAGAGCATTAGGATAACCAGCGTTGCCCCACACTGACGCAAGCGTCCTTGTATCTCCGTTATAAAAGCTCGCTTGATCAATTGGTCTGATGCCAAGCACACAGCATCAACAAGGCACCACTTTCATAACACCAATCGTCCCAAACAGGCGATCTCTTTGCTTACTTTTTGGTCAAAGACGGTTCCGAACAATCGCCAGCGCCATCCAGCGGTGGGAGTTGCAAATTTTCTGGAAAAACGTTAATCAATTTGTTAAAAAGAGAGATAAAACATGGAAGTCGTTCTATAATCATGGGAGAATAATTTTGGTAATCTATACATGGAACCATTTCTGTTCACAAGCGCTACGGAGAATCAATAGCGCAGGCAAATGCTGGCAACCTTGGACAGAAAAGCCTTTTCCAAAAGCACAACACAAAAACCAAACAACAAGCAGGGAATTGAGCTGGCGATACACTCACCTTCAATTCCTTCGTGATTCGAATCGCTTCCAATCACCAGCGTCACAGGGGAATTCCCTGCTACCTGAAACAATCACCTTTCTAAGAATGACAGTGAGATCACTTCCAGAAGTTTCCTATAAACTTCACCACCTTCAAATGTATCTGCTACCTGAACTAGTTCAATTGCAACCCTTGACCAAGTTAGGCGACATACGTAACTTGCCCACCACGTTCTTCGGGAACTGTTTTTCCTGACTGTAAAAAGCCTATGAATCATATAACAAACCATAAACCATGCAAAATAACGGCGTAATCATACCTCAAATATTCGTATAACGCTTAACTGTCGTCTTCACAACTGCTACTGTCTACTACACTACGAGTCGCGTGAAGACAAGAAAACACGCAGCAATAAATGTAGCACGCTTACTAATATACACTATTATAAAACTAATAACACACCAGAAATTAGAAAGAAAGAGACACAAACGCTAATTCAAAAAATTGTGAGCTGAAATGTTTTATGCAATTGGTAAATGAAACATGACATTTATATGGCTCACACCCATTCCGTAAACAAGCGCGTCTTACCATCGGTAGAATAACGTGTTGTAGGTTTGGTATTTTAATAAATGCGCTCAACAGAACTTCATCGATGGTTGTCATTATAGCCGGTCGCATGCTGTCCCCTACGTAAGTGGGAATAGGCGTGGCAGGGGTGCGCTGTGGCTCGCTGACAATCAACATTTCAATTTCAGGGGGGTCGGCAGGGGTTGGAAGACAATGAGAAGAGTCGGAGCGTTGTACTGAAATGTAATAGCGATGTATTAAGGTCTCCTCTTACCACTGCAAACAAGTTACAAAGCTACAAACCTGTTTCAAGTGCGGATCCACCGGCGCCATCTGCCGGCTGTGGTTGCTTCTCTGTGATTAAAATTCCCGACAACTTGGTGGCTGAAGCGCACTCTTCGTCTAAATCTGGATAATGATGCTGCAAATTGCAAGCACACATTGTTACTCAACACTAGAGTGAGTCACGTAATTATACTCTCAAGTTACCGGAAAACCTTTTGTCGGTTATACTCAAATCATGGTATTCGGACCACCTGCGGAGTTATCAATACTGCTGGCACAAAGCATTTCTACTTCATGAAGTGCTTCCAAAAAAAAGGATGCCTTCCCCAAGCACAACAATACATTACAAATTGGTTACATCAGCCAACTGTTTTCTGTAAACTGCCAAATAAATTCTAGATATGGAGAGATTACTTTCAACTCAATACCAATCCAAAAGGCTGTCAAAAAAACTGAAAGTTAAAACAGGGAATGGCATAGACGTGCGGGTAGTTTTGTTCGTCCTTTTATTTGAGATAGAGGCGCGACATGAATCAGTTATACAACCACACCGCAAACTAAATCAATATCAGCTTGCAGTGGTTCAGTTCGAATCAATCACGAAAACAAAGTCTTGCAGTGACGAGCTGCACTGCTCGAATCCGGTAGAGCGCGAAACAGACATTCATCGTGTCAACATTTAATATTATGAGAAAAATGAATGAGATTCAAACTTACCTTTTTGAGATGTTTGATATATTCGCAGCCATCGTCGGTCGAGAACGTACATTCCGTGCAAGGGTAGATCTTTAATCCTGCGTGCTTGCGCGTTTTTTTAACGTGTTTCCGCAAATTTTCGATGTTCGAGCTCCTAAACAAGACAATGACGTCATCAGCCATGACGTCATCGCTATGACGTCAAACCACCAATGAAAGAAAATGAACTTGTAAACCACTAAAAGGATCAGCAAGGGGAATTCAGACCCCTATTTATTTGCGCTGCAAACACGTACCGTACCCCCTTTTCATCATTTAGTGGCGAACTACTTCAACTCAATTGTTACCGCGTTGCTGTCTAACCCTCCTCTTCTTTGGATCAAAAAGCATAAAACAGTGATTCAGGTACACAGTGCCAAATCAAATAAAAGTGTTGAACAATGCAAGTCCGGCTGGCACTAAACGAACCTGGGAGGATCACTTACCTGTACGCGCAGTACGGGCATTTGTAAGGCTTCGACCCGGTGTGCTTGGCAAGATGACGTTTCAAGCCAGATGAGTTCGAACACTGGTACGAGCACATCTCGCATTTGAATGGCTTCTCGCCGCTATGAACGCGTTGGTGCCGCAACAACAACTGCTTGCTTTTAGCCGAGTACGAACATAGATCGCAAGTGAAAGGGGATTCCCCTGAAACGATCGCTGGTGAGCATCGGTCACTCACGAAAACAAGGATGTCCCAAACTTAAATTCAACTTGTTCAAAGTAAAACAAATTGAACTCAATCAGAGACGCATAAAAAGATGCCGGTCCTGAGACACAGAACAATTGGAGCATGGGCGGTTTTGATTTAAAGACAATGATATTGAATTCAAAATCGGCAATTGGCGGAAATGAAAGAACACAAAAATTACATCCCAAGCAAGTTTAAGGTCGCCAATTTTCAGTCAAATTCCTTGCTAAAATTCCTTCCCGACCAAATCAAGGGGGGGATATCACCTTTTCACCAACAGGTGAATTTACAACCTCTGAAAGCACTAGGGCGTATTGATCAAGTCGCCAAAAAAATTTTTCGACAAACATCTAATCGAGTTACATGATATCAAGAATAAGTTCGCAATCTACGAAATTACAAGTGACTTAGTTGAGCGCGATGAAACGTGGATTTATTTAGGATCATGTACTAGTGATCTTACCCCATCATGGCGGCGTTATGGTTTTGGAATAAACCATCTACAATAATTTTCTCTGCTCGTCAGACTCTATCAAGCATTAAATTTATCGGAACAAGGAATTTGACATGAATGTTGAAACTTGATAACTCCGAAGTAGGTCCTGGCAATTGCCATATAGCGAGCAACTCCATCGCTTTCCTATTCATTCACTAGTATGAGCTCATGCTCGGTTTGCATGTCTTTCGTCACACTGGGTCACCACGACGGGTAGACTGCTTGGCCCCACCATCTGTCTGCCACATAAAGGCGCAGGCATCCCGTTAAGTGCCTTGCCCAAGGATACAACAAGCAAGCTTGCCGGCTTGTTCTCCACACTATCCCTTATGTGCTGAGCTCCAAGCAGGGAAGCTGTGAATACCATTTTTTAAAGTCTTTTGGTATGACTCGACAAGGGAAATGAACCCCAGGTCGACCGAATGCGAAGCGGACGCTCTAACCACTACACCATCGCGCCGATGCTTTCCTATAAAACTAGGTAACAAAAATGCTACACAAACAAGAATCCACACTAAGTTGAGTTTTTTAGTTGGTCTATTCCTTACAACCACGATACTAAGGTTATCAGCTTTTCAAGAACAACTTAAACTTACCAGTGTGTGTACGTTTGTGTTGTTCCAAAACCGCTTTTGAAGAGAAGCACTTCTCACACACATCACAATGTATGAGTGCGTGTCCAGTGTGTATTTTCATGTGTCGGTTCACGTCCGATTTGTTAAAAAACGTTCGTTCGCATTCCTGTATCGACAAACTAATATAATTCGAAGTGAAAATCTGTTGTCACAGTGTTCACCAAGTTGCAATTATGAAACTGATCACACAATCACGAACGAGACCATTCACCAGTGCTGCTATCTGCAATTGTGACTGGTACAAAAAACATTCCTCACTTAGTTACATAAGGCTAGGCTAAGGCAAATAGTCATCCATCACTTAGTTTTGTCATCAGCTTGTTTTTAAGTTTTGAATAAGTTTGCGGAGTGAAGCTAAATGCTGGACATGTGCGACAGTCTCAAGAAATCATAATCTTATTACCATGTTTTGCGAAAAATAGTAAAAACATGAATATATATCCCCAGTTCGCAGCCTGCCGTAAAGCAATATCGGCATTCGACAAAACATATTTGAATCTAAAAACTTGCTTGTTCTGCTCTAATGCAAGGAACTTGTGGTGAATGGTGTCGATTCAAGTCCCAATCCTAACAAATCGGATGAAATCGATTTTACAAGTAAATACATTCACTATTCTGTTCAACAAGCATTCTAAGTGTACATACCGTGCATTTGTAATTACGCGCTCTTGTATCAGGAAACTGATGTTTCGTGATGAGGTGAGTGCTCACTGATGATTGACGGCTGAACACAGCAGGACAGTTCGAACATTTATAACGAAAATGAGCCCCTAAAACAAAAAATAACTCCTAGTAGGTTAAAGAACTCCTAGAAATCGTAAATGGACGAACAATCGAACAAAGTTAGAAAATTCTCAAACACTAAATTTTCACTTTATTATGTCTGAAAATTTTCTGGCCTAACTTGATCATGAAATCACCCACGACGAACACTATTTTAGTGGCTTGATTCCACTGATTACCACATTGCTTCTCCATTTCTTTGGATCTCCCTTTATCTGAAAATTATTTCTTTAGGAAAGGATAAGCCAGCTTAAGACAACCATGTACACAAAGAAGTCATAGTGAAGCTTTTGCGCATAACTCTCCCGTTATGTTTGGGTTATTGCCCTCTTTACCACCGCCCTGTCTTCACTGTAAAGCGTAATTTTGTCAGTGTTTCTGTTTGTCTTCTGTCTGTGTTAATTCTTCCAAAACTACTGGGCGTACAAAGTAAAACGGTACATGGTTGATTATCGGCCTGAGGTGAGTGTTTTAGGGAGTTGGTGACGTCACACTTGAAGATATACTTTTCATCTTTTAAGTAGTGAACACAACTTGTCCTGTCTATCTGCCTTCTACCACTAGTCGATTAGGCAGGATAAGTTGTATTCACTATTTAAAACTACCCTAGCCACGTATGCATGAGCAGCTTTTCATGTGTTCCCCCTGTAAGCAGCAGGGAATACATGAAAATTGGAAAACGCTTTTCTTTGCGTTATTTTACTTACGTACCAAAATAGAAAATATTTTCCAGATTAGATACACTCATATTTGCAGCCTTCTCCAGCGAGATATCGTTACATGATAGCCATGGTAGCTGATCTCGATTCTCATTGACGGAGGTGCCCTAAAGAGACCTTTCAGACAGAAACAGACCTGTCAGCATCTGTCAGCGCACGCTTTCATCTCTTGAAAGCGGAGAGCGTTTTTCAATCAAACGAAAGCTAGTACCCGACTTACCAACTTGAACAAATTTTATTACTTTAGGGAGTAAGATGACGTCAAGAGGTTGATTGTAAAAATTATTTTCACAATCTTCTCAAAAAATACTGACCTAAAAACGCGGTTGTAAGTTTTTTGGAGATGAAATGATTAATAGGCAGTTCGTAAATAAGACCAGTTTTGAATTAAAAGTGTTTTAACAGTTCTTGCGTAATACTATAGGTAAATTAACTCTTTAGCTCCGTTTACTTTTTACTGAAACCGTGTCTGCACTTCCTAAGCAATACGTCCTTCTTTTTCGTCTGGTGAGATGAACGTAATAGAAATCTTTTGAAGCAAAATAATTTTGTAAGCCTATCGAGTTTAAGTGGGTTATTAATTCACTGGAAGAGTTAGTTTACCGCAAATTGGAAGGTTTATTACTGATATATATATGCTGTTATTAAAGCAGAATGATCATCCTGCGACCCCAGTGATATACAAATAACACTTAAATATCGAAAACTTATTCAACTCATCAACCAAAAAGTGACCGGGAAGTTTTGAAGTCTATGATGTAACTCATACACCAGAGCACACCTGCTCACCTATGTGATGTAACTCATACACCAGAGCACACCTGCTCACCTATGTGATGTAACTCATACACCAGAGCACACCTGCTCACCTATATGATGTAACTCATACACCAGAGCACACCTGCTCACCTATATGATGTAACTCATACACCAGAGCACACATACTCACCTATACGATGTAACTCATACACCAGAGCACACCTGCTCACTTATGTGATGTAACTCATACACCAGAGCACACCTGCTCACCTATATGATGTAACTCATACACCAGAGCACACCTGCTCACCTATATGATGTAACTCATACACCAGAGCACACCTGCTCACCTATATGATGTAACTCATACACCAGAGCACACCTGCTTACCTATATGATGTAACTCATACACCAGAGCACACCTACTCACCTTCATGATGTAACTCATACACCAGAGCACACCTGCTCACCTATAGGATGTAACTCATACACCAGAGCACACCTGCTCACTTATGTGATGTAACTCATACACCAGAGCACACCTGCTCACCTATATGATGTAACTCATACACCAGAGCACACCTGCTCACCTTCATGATGTAACTCATACACCAGAGCACACCTGCTCACCTATATGATGTAACTCATACACCAGAGCACACCTACTCACCTTCATGATGTAACTCATACACCAGAGCACACCTGCTCACCTATATGATGTAACTCATACACCAGAGCACACCTGCTCACCTATATGATGTAACTCATACACCAGAGCACACCTACTCACCTATATGATGTAACTCATACACCAGAGCACACCTGCTCACCTTCATGATGTAACTCATACACCAGAGCACACCTACTCACCTATATGATGTAACTCATACACCAGAGCACACCTGCTTACCTATATGATGTAACTCATACACCAGAGCACACCTGCTCACCTATAGGATGTAACTCATACACCAGAGCACACCTGCTCACCTATATGATGTAACTCATACACCAGAGCACACCTGCTCACTTATGTGATGTAACTCATACACCAGAGCACACCTGCTCACCTATATGATGTAACTCATACACCAGAGCACACCTGCTTACCTATATGATGTAACTCATACACCAGAGCACACCTGCTCACCTATATGATGTAACTCATATACCAGAGCACACCTGCTCACCTATATGATGTAACTCATACACCAGAGCACACCTGCTCACCTATGTGATGTAACACATACACCAGAGCACACCTGCACACCTATATGATGTAACTCATACACCAGAGCACACCTGCTCACCTATATGATGTAACTCATACACCAGAGCACACCTGCTCACCTATATGATGTAACTCATACACCAGAGCACACCTGCTCACCTATATGATGTAACTCATACACCAGAGCACATCTGCTCACCTATATGATGTAACTCATACACCAGAGCACACCTGCTCACCTATATGATGTAACTCATACACCAGAGCACACCTGTTTACCTGTATGATGTAACTCATACACCAGAGCACACCTGCTCACCTATATGATGTAACTCATACATCAGAGCACACCTGCTTACCTGTATGAACACGAAGGTGACGTAACAGATCGCAGCGACGGTAGAACTTTGCTTCGCATCTGACACAGTGGTATGGAGTAATGCCTGAGTGACGTCGATGATGGACCAGAAAGTCCCTACGCCACATCCGACCCTCCCCGCATATTAAGCAACTTGCAGGGTACTTGACCTCCTTAAACTCAGTTGCCTCCTCCTTTAATAATTCGCAATTCGTCCCTCTTTTAGCCTGTAACGAGCTTGTGATTTATTTCCCAATCTAGCACTGTAAAAATTGCTCGCAAATACCAGCCAGCCTGGAGGTAGGGAGACTACCAGTCTGCATTGATGCCTGCAAAGTTCAAACAAACTGCCTCAAATCTAATCACCACGTCTCCACTTGCCAACTGGTCTGCATTTGGAAATTTCATTTTTATCTTCATTCAAGTTGATTGAAGTAACGTAATGAGCGCAAAAACAGCTTTTCCGAAGCATCCGGTCGTGCGCAACACATTGGTGAAAGGTATAAATGTCAATGGCAGGCAAGTATAACTCATCGATCACATGATGATTGAAGAGTTTTAAGAATCAGCAAAGTGACTTTACCGGTCTACTCTTCAAGTCTGCAGTCATTCATACATATGAACACTATAACTGAACAAGTAGAATTTGGAAATTTGGAGGGTGCGGTACGACCTCCCAGCCTTCAACGTCACTTACAGATGCCGCTTGCAATCGACCTCTAAGCATTGATTGCTAAGTAAACCAATCTCGCACCTCTGACATTACAATATGCTGTGAACTTGCGAAATGTTCATTTCTTTCTTTCCTCGATGAATAGGCGCGCCGACACAGACGACAGAATCCTGAAATAACAACTACATTCATAAACAATCTTAAAAGTGTTTGCAATATTTCATCGCTATTCAAGTAGTCCTGGAGATGTTTCTGAGAAATAAAAAACACAACTACATTATTTACTGCCTCATTCGTTTACGAGTACCCTCAAACTAACCAGCCGCTAATTTTATAGCTATTTAAGCAAATCTGAAGTTTATCCATAGATTTTTAAAGTGCTCTTTATATATTCTTTGATTCTCCGACACTGCCTCGCTTTTGCAGCAAGTGTTTTTTTATCTTTGATATTTATTGCATTGGGTGAAATTAGTACACTGTTTAGAAGCAAAAAATAAAATTTCTCTCACTTTGAAAAACATAAGTCATGCTTTACAAGGATTTGAGATAAACCTGTTCCATAGTAGCATTGCCCACAAAAACCATTTCCAGAAAGTGTAAGGTAAAAGCCAAGTTACTATCGAGCTGAACTGTTTGCCGAATAACAGAAAAGTTATTTGTGAGGTGTAAAACGGAAGTTACTAGAAAGAAATCACGAAACGTTCTGTTGTAAATCCATTTTTTGCCTCTGAGTCATGTCTTGACTGAGCGAGAATACAGATTGTTAATAAGAGAATCATTAATATTCCATCGACAGTTTCCTCCACGTAAAATCGATGAAATTTCACTCTGTTATCGTTGCAGTTTTCAAAATTTTATCAATACAAAATGTGCTTTCTAACACTAAATAGTCTGCTGGTTCCGGTACGACAACACTTGATATACCACATACGCTACAAGCCTACCATTTATTATATCTCCGTTTCCTTCGATTTGATTCTCGATAAATGATTTGGATTCATTCTCAACAGATTTTCTGTGAATGTAAAGCGGTTGAAATTAAGCTGCAACTATTAAGTTGAAATTATGCTGCAGCTACGATCAGTATTTCTTAATTTTTTTAACCAACACCCCACATTCGTGCCAAATGTTATCGTACGTCCATCCCGATGCTAACACTATCCAAGACCTCACATTTTTTAGTGAAGCTGGATCAACATTTTTAAACACCCTCTTCTTATATATAATGGATTGCCGCATCTCCGTTTGACAACACAGTTTTGCTACTTTTGCGACCAGCACGGCTCGTTTTAACAATGAACACACAAAAATAGAATATTGCGCATCACCGAAAGCAATCTCACAACTTCTCACCAACACAAACCTGCTTTCTGTTAATAACTTTTTATTTTTTGAATTTGCTTTTTTCAACCGATATATTTTTTCTTTCATATTTTCTTTTCTTTTAGTGAATTTTTCTGAAACAAAAATAATTTTATCAATGTTATAAAGCAGGCTTGCACAACACTAAACAGCAAAAAGGCTTGCTTCAGCAAATGGTCATGGCGCGGGCCGCAAGACGCCACTCTTACATGCTTTGACCTCGAAAGAAGTTTGATGGCCTCTTTTTTCTTCTTCTTTGGAGGATCTGTAACTTCAACAGCTCAGTTACGCAATGTCTATTACAAATTGAACTGGAAGTTGTTTCTATTTGCAGATCAACCATTCTGGCGACCAAAATTTCAAACATTAATGCAACGTGTTTTGAAACCTCTCGCGGGCCGCACAAAAACTTTACGTGAGCCGTATGTTGTGCAGGTCTATTTACTTTTTTAGTCAATTTCTCTAAAACAAAAACAATTTTATCAACCATAAAAGCATTCCTGCTCAAGTTTACTCATTTCATTTCGTTTCGTTTCTTAGCAAAATAATGGGATGCTTGTTAAAACCTGCCATACAGTGATAATCATCGTAAAAAATCTCATTTCAGGGCTCAACCACACAGCCATCGTAATCGTGATCACTCATGATCAGTTTCGTACCGGCGCGATGGTGTAGTGGTGAGAGCGTCCGCTTCGCAGTCGGTCGACCTGGGGTTCATTCCCCTTGTCGAGTCATACCAAAAGACTTTAAAAAATGTTATTCACAGCTTCCCTGCTTGGAGCTCAGCACATAAGGGATAGTGTGGAGAACAAGCCGGCAAGCTTGCTTGTTGTATCCTTGGGCAAGGCACTTAACGGGATGCCTGCGCCTTTATGTGGCAGACAGATGGTGGGGCCAAGCAGTCTACCCGTCGTGGTGGCCCAGTGTGACGAAAGACATGCAAACCGAGCATGAGCTCATACGCGTGAATGAATGAATCAGTTTCGTGATCGCTCAACCACGACCACAGAAACATACCCTGTACATGCATAGTCCTGAAGGTAGCAGTACATATGGCGAAAATATTTAGTTTTATTAAAAATTGTACTCATCAAACTTATTTTTTGAGAGACAAAAAAACTTAAGGGGTTAAGCTAAAAAACGCGCTGAAAATCCTAGATCAGCACAACACAGAGTTGTTTATCTCGAACTTCATGAGCTCTCTGTGGACTACAAAAGATTCCTTTTTTCTGCTGGAATAGTGCTTGTGAAATTAAAAATGCCATGTTACAAGAAATTTTCAATTACAAACCATGAGACCAAGATAGCTAAGTCAGTATCTGAAGAACATTATTTTATGGCTAACCACAATCTACATACCGTTTATCAAATTATTTTTGCTTTGATATCTTCGTATTATTGATGTGCTTCTTGTTCGAGGATGTTTCTTCACCGAACGGTGCGCATCCTGACCACGTTTCGACAAATTAAACTGATGAAGAAACTCCTCCTCATTTATGGAACAGGCCACATGGTCCATGGTGTCTAAAATTTAAATAATAGTATTTATATATATGCCAAATACAGGGTGTTTCACAATTGTTTTTCATCAGACGCAAAGCTGAAGTGGAATGAGCACATTACTCGCCTAACCTGAATCCCTCACATCTCTTTTAGTGGGGGTTTTTCAAGTGCAGCCATCTACCAGGATAATCAATGAACCATTGCTGCCTTGAAAGCAGCCATTACTGCGAAGATTCAGGCCGATACACAGGAGGAATGTGAGCGTGCTATCTACAACTTTGCACACCGCGTTCAAGAATATCTCCAACTGAACAGTGGATATCTTGAGCACGTGCTCAAGAACTCTCCTTGATATTTTATTTCAAATTTGAAAATAAACGGTTCCATATTGTAAAATGTTATATTTTTACCCTTCGACAAATATAATCATCATTATTGTGTCATTCAAGAACCTGTATTTGTGCCCGATCGTTTAGTTTTAAGAATGGTGAAATACCCTGCCTTCCACAATAGTTTTAGGCAATGCGTGTTGCTGGGTCATGAAGAACTGTTCAATCTGCTGCTTCGGGAATTCTCAATAATGCAAATACAAACAAACTGCAGCAGTGATGAAAAATGTGCAATTATTCACGTCATTAAACATAAAAGAAAACGGAGAATTTAGGAGAATGCAGAAACCTTGTAGCGCAACTGCCTAGACCAGCTTCGGAGTTTTAGTTCAACCTTACACTTGAATTTCTTCACTGTCAAGCAGAGAATATTATCACGAAGTGTCTCTCTTAAGAGAACGCAGCCATCGTGGGTTTGAACACGATCTTGTTTGTTTGATCATTGACGTCATAACATCGGCACTGCAATCCACTTAACTAAATGCTTTGGCATACAATATCACATTCTTACCTTGAATCACACTTGAATGTCTTTCATTCTAATAAAAATATGGGAGCCAGTACTTTGAAAAATTAGATACAGCAGAATTTGGATAGCATAATTTGTTCACTATCTAGTAAAGGTACGATCTACCTATTTTTCACACAAAATTTAACTCCACTAAAAAGCAAAATGTTAAAGCACGTACGGCAAACTAATAGTGTATAAAAACGCTATGTGACTTTACATTGTTTTCAAGTTGTACGAGGTTAGACAGCGGTTATGCAGTGGTGTTTAAGTGCCATACATCCAATGCCAGTAGGTAAAAAGTGGTAAAAACTTCAAATGACATTTTGATAAATATGGTGGTGGCACAAGTAGGGTTGTGAATCGAATCTGTGGCTGCGATCCAAAGCTATAACTTGGTCTACACTGAAGCGGAAATAAAACGAACATTGAGTTAAGCCGCGCCTGGATTCAGTGTGGACGAGTTTTAACTCCCACTACAATACAAGTTCATAATTAAGTCTCCAGAAAAACATTAGGTCATTTTTTGACAACGTAATGCAGTACACTCCACTTAAAACCACCACGGATTATGACTATTCTATTTATATAGCCATTTTGAAATGATCCCGAAAATAGCCAAACAAAGGTCTCAGTCAAGTATAACATGTTTGGATATTAAGACGACTTTCTCATCTCTTTCAAATTAGGTTACAATAGCATTAATTGTTACAATAGCTTCACATCCTGTTCCTGCAAGCATGAACTGATAGCTATGTCCACAATATAAAGCTGTTTTCATTAAGCCAAGAGTACACACAAAAATTTCCGATAATTCTTATAATCACATCCACTAACAATTTTGTCACCGGCGAGGTGTCTGCCTATCAAGGAGAACTTACACAGTTGCTTGATTTTTGATTAATTACATTCTTAGTCTTTAACACAATTAATGAAGAGTTTGAATTCCACAAACCGTCGCACGCAATGACGCGTTGATCACCAACATTGTTCAAACAATTGTGAAAAAGTATTAAAAAAGTGTGAGAACAGTTGTGCAGTTTACAATATAAATCGAAAATATGAATTAAAAAAGCAACCCAAAAAAATTCTAAACAAATTGAGCCTAAATCTAAAAATTGAAGATAAAACGTAAACCAATAAAATCGACAAAGCAAGCGTCTGATACAATTGAAAAGAAACTTTTTGACTTTTGAAAACAGAAAAAAAGAGCCATGATGTAACACGAAGCCATTACAATCGTCTTGCTGAAACGACTTTATAAACTCAATATTTTGGTCTTTGTTTTCAATTATAAACTCACTTTGTTTAGAACTTTTATTTATTTACTTTTTGGATGTGCTCAATGCCAATCAATAATGAAGACAGATAAATGATGATGACGGAAATGAGTATGACTAGGACAGAGGTTCCCAAACTGGGGTCCGTTGCTTCGTCCCGGCCAGTCAATCAATCAACATTTGTCACAGTTAACAAAAAAGTCCCGGAATTTCACTTCAGTGAAATTATGAAAAGTAACTTTAGCCTGTCGATGAAGAGGACCACAAGTGACATAATCGCGGCAGTAACACAGGTGCTAACCTTTTTTTTAAAGGACAGCTCCATTTTCTTTTGACGTTGTATTTTAATCATTAATATTGGAAATGAGTCGGGTGATCAAAGTAATGTCACAAATGATTGGGCTCTGCAAAGCAGCAGATTCGCAAAAAAGGGTCTGCGAAGCAAAAAGTTTGGGAAACACTGGAGTAGGATAAAGTGTGGAGAGACACTTTGGGGTAAAATCACCAACAATGTGGTGAGAGAATGGAAGATATTGAGGTTATTGCTAAACATCTAAGAAGATACCGTCTAATATGATTGGGGCATTTTGAGCAAATAAATGCGGAGTTTGACCAGAAGAATTCAAGAAAAGACAAATGTAGGAAATGCGAGAAGGACCAACGAAAACTTGGGAGGAGACATAGAAAGACAACATGAAAAAAAGAAACTTCATATTTTAAAGATGTTATGGATGGAGAAAAGTGGAGGCATTGCTACAAACAACCGGTAGAACTTTATGGTTCGGGATAAAAGTCAGGTCTTGCAAAGGAAATGACAATCAGCACTAATATAAAATTGATAATCTTTTACTGGAAGTTTTAATGAACTGCACAAATGGGCCATTACACTTTCTAACACTTCTTCATTTGACAGTCTCATAAGAATCACTATTGCCTTCATAATATCAGAGTTGCGATTCTCAATAAAACCTTCAATAACCACAAGACTGTAATGAAAATTTACATGCAGTCAATTTTATTGGACAACAGGCTGGTATGAATCAGTTTTGTTTTCATAAGAGTAGCTTTCTAATCTATTTGTTAGTTTTCATAGTTTTTTTCTTCCCATTTTCTTACTTGCCTCAAAGCATTTCAAAAATTATTATTAAAAAGCAAGCTAACAAAAAAGATCTTTGCAACTCCAAAAATGCTTTCACAAACACCTGGGATCGTATTTCTTAGCCTGAAATTGATCTCCTACGACAGTTCATTGTGAAACAGAAGTCAAGAGTTCTTCACTTTTTGTCTTCATTGCATTATATTTTTAGCATTTTAAAATTCTTCTAACCTCCAGGCATGATAGACAGCTGATGAAAGCTGTTTTTGCTTGTCAAAGAAAGTAACTTTCTTTCAATCAAATTGACTGTCTAGTAACAAGCAATTAGTTTATTATGTCAAGGATTTCACTTTCTTAATTAAAGGCAGAGCTGCGTCTGATACTCCATCATTACTCCGCTTCAACACTGAAGTTTTTGTGTTGTCATCAGAATAATTTTGAAATACTTGTGTGTTTTGAAGAGCAGCATCAAGCATTTTTCTTTTGATCACATCGGTAAGAGATATGTCTTTCGGAAGATCCTGGGGCGCAGGTTTAAGAGGACGAAATAACATGGTAAATGGAGAAGATCGAGAGTTCATTTTACTTACAGATGGAGAACTTCTTGGACTTTTACTGAACAAATTATCTTTCTCTTTAACATTTCGGCTGCCCTCAACAGAACAAGGATTAGTTTTCCTGATGTTTAATGCTGGTGATTGTTCATTGTGAGACGTACTTTTGCCATTTAGCCCATGGGGCATACTTCTACCATTCTGTCTCAAATGCAATTCATTACGTTTCACATCGGTATCTCGGGAAACAAAACCGTTTGTTTTGTTTGTGTCCATAGCCCATTCTTGGAGTGCTTTTTGAAACCTTCTCACATGCAAAGGCTTGCTCACCATCCCCACAAGAGACATTATCTCCAAAAATTCTTCTTCATCTGCTTCGCACAGCTGCTCCACATCATCACCTCCTTGAGAAATAAATGATTCAAAGTAATTTAAAAGATTAGCTCGTTGTAAAATTTTATACAACTGCATAGCACCAAAACTACTTTGCCCAGAACTACTCATTATTACAACTCTTATATTGTTGTACAGGTCTGAAAAAACAAAGTATTTACTTTTTATCTACATAAGGGGTGCACAACCTCTTCAGAATAAGAGGACGCATTACAGACCGTAATTCACTTACATGGCCAGTGAAAGCAAGCTATTTTCTACGCACTATGTATTTCAGCTTTCAAGATTAAATTTTTTTATGTACAAAGACCTTTTTCTGGGGATCAAGCTTTGGAAAGTCAATTTTTCTTATTTAGAGCAAAAATTTTGTTTAAATTGCATTTTCTTACAGCAGTTGTAGAATCAACTTTTTTTTTACAATTTCCTTTGGAACATTGCTGAATCTTATAAGTGGGTCATCAATGCACAGGCGCTATAACCTATACTTTAATACATATCCATGGTCGAAGGTTGTGCATCCCTGCTCTCCATCAAACATGTGTAAAATGGCAGACCTGGTATGCAGCTAAAGTTCCAGTTTGAAAACATATTTGTTAGTTTATTTATGCCAAACCTGCAAACACTTTTTGGTTCTAAAACAATAAAAACTTTTTTTGCTTATCAACGTTTGATGTACTGACAGAGTTACTCTTCAAAACTGTGCAGATTTGCAGTCAGCAATTGAAAGAACTGACATTGCAAAAATGCTAATTTTTTGAGAAGTTAGCAAAAGGTTAGAGAGACTTCATTAGGAAACAATATTCCATTTTTTAATAGGTATCAAAAATCAAAAAGTTGCTTTCTGCTTTGACCTATATTCTGTCTGAAGAGTCATGTTTGTAACAATAGGGGTAAAATACCTACCGTACTACCAAAAAAAATTATTTGATTACAAAACTAAAGATGCATTAATCTGCAAAATCATGTTTTTTTTCATTAAAATATAATTTTGAGCTGATTCCTCGATTACTCATATAAAACAACATTTTTTGCTTCTTTTTCCATAAAAGTACTATGAAGTTTTTAGAAGCAAACAATGATTGGACGAAAATCTAATGGGCCAAGTATCAAAGCAAAGGAGCCCAAAGTTTTTACGATTCAGGTCACATTTACCAAATATCAAATCTTAATGGGTCACATTAAGAATATTTTCTGGAATTTAACTGACGTAGGTAAAGACTTCTTGTATGTGGATATAACTTTCTGAGGACAATTGATATTATTTGTCAGTGATCAACATTCTTAACTCAAATTTTGTGGTGAACAATATTTACCAGACTAGTGGCAGGCTGCAAAAACTTCTTCCAAAGATAACTCTTAGGGCACCCCAGCATTAGAGTATTTAACAAAACAAAAGCAGCCTGCCTTCTTAGGCCTCTCCTTGTAGCATGTACTTGATTGTAAAAAACATCTTTAATCTATTTTAGACCTACTTAATTTGTATTTTTTAAAAAACAATTTTTTCATTATTTAACTTTCTACTGCCAGTGAAAAAAACTAAATTTCAAGAAGAACAGTTTTCTAATGACGCTGTTCTCACCTGATTCTTTCTTTGGGTTGGAGGTATTGAAGCAGACCATGGCACTGAAGGAGTCAGAAAAATCCCCTACGGTTAAAGCTAGAGGAAAAGTTGCTATTTAAAGTGTGGTGAAGATTCTGCAGCAAGATGGAGCAGAATGAAAGGTGTTTAGGTGGTCATCACAAGCACTGGATAAGTTGTTTAATTCCACCAATTTTAGAGAGACAAGCATTCAAAAAAAAGGCTGTGCTTGATAGAGCAAAGATATGAAACTAAAACAGTATATAAGGAACTTGATGATGAAACATATTTTTTAGGAGATACTGCAGGAACCAGAGAGTTGGAAATAATAGAAGTGATAGTACACCAGTGCTCTTTAACAGAAGTTTCTTAAAGGTTTCACTTTCACTGGTAAAACCCTTGAGGAACTTCTGTCAAAGTTCATCAAAAGTTTTTCAAGGTTCCTCAAGGAACTTCTCTTGAAGTTTCATAGACTTTTGGCAAAACAAAACATTTTTTTAATTAAACAGAAATAGTTTGGCAAAACTTAACAACTTTTCCACGAACTCATAATCTAATAATCACATTTTGTTTAAATTTTAAGTGCAACAATTATATTTCATTAGGTCTATTGATTACTTCACAAAAAACACAACAAAACAAAAAGTTTATTTTGTCAAAAAGTTGAAAATAACAGCAGATAGGTATTCCAAATGATAGAAGAAAACAATACTATTAGTTGCTCACTTGTACAACAAGTTATGATGCACGTATTGCGACTTAAAGTTAGTATGGAACAATGCCAGAAGTTCTTAAACTTTTTTATATTTACATACCTTTTTGCTAAATCTAAATGTGTGATGTACCCTAAATATGAACATAGCATAAGCACAAATAGATTTCATGTAGTTGATTATCAAAAAAAGGTCTTTAAGTTGAGAGCAAGCAGAAGCAGCAAAACATTATAACATAAAGGCTTTCAATAACAAAAAGTGAAAAATAGGCAAAATAATCACTTTTGTGCAATTAATCTCCAAGAATAGAATTTTTTTCACCAAAAAAGACAAAACAATTGCTTTTGTGTAACTAATCTTCAGCATAAGCAAAAAGCCGTCTTTAAGTTGAAAGTAAGCAAAAGCAACAAATATGCATAACCAATGTCAAGAGCAAGCATAAAAGCGAGTGTATGATGGATATGCATAAGCTATGAAGGGCAGAAAAACGTCAATGGACAGTGATATCTTTAAAATCAATTACAAAAAATTTTAAAACTGGTATCAGCATTCATTGCATTGACGCATATCTGCTATATCTAAATACTTAAATAATTTATGTGATGTAAGAAGAGCTTTTATTTTTAAAAATTTATTTATGTGACTGTGGAATAATTTTAAATTGTTGCTTTAGCTTCATTCTGCTATGTTGATCTTGCCTCCATCCATATGCAAAACTGCAGCAAAAAGTGCTGGGCATTGTGATTTTGCTTGCAAGCACCTTCAACTTTACACTGCTAAATAAAACTTAATCAAAGCAGCCATAAACTATTAAAAACTGTCCAAAATGTATGCATTTTGTTTTTATTGGTTTAATTTCTTTACATTCTGTGTCATGTAGCTCTTTTTCATGGTGCACATTGGCAATTAAATTGTGCAACAACTCACAGAGATTATCAGTAATGAAGTAGTGCTAATTTATTGAATCATCTGAGTAGATTTTTCAGTAACAAGCTACTTACTTGAGTGGTTTTTGTATTCTACTTTTTCCTGAGCCAATAAAGAGAGAACTAACACTACTTGAGTAGCTATAACTTTTAGTTAACTAGTCGCTACAAATTTATTATCTGATAAATTGGGATAGAACATGCTGGCATAAAAGATGGCTTCAAATCCAAGTGTTTATTTTCTTCAAGACTTTGGTTAAAGTGGACTATCTTTATCTCAAATTTCGGAAATCAACTAGTGCTATTATTCAATACAAATAGACTCGATGCAATTAGTGAATTACCACTAGTGAACCAGTTGTCATAAAGTATTTTGGTTTCAATAGGTTTTTAGCTCTAGGAGTAAATGAAATGTTTAACAGTATTTAAAATTCCAGTGCGTTTCACCCTCTTAAGCATATACTGGTTAGCTCACAAAAGCCAGATGAATAAAGAAGCAATTAATTTCCTAATAGATATAAAAAGTCTCCATTCTAGGCTAAATTATTAGGGCCAGTAAAAAAGATAATTAAATTCATTAGCATTGAAAGAGAGGTTCAAAAAGTCCCCACTATGTTAGGCCCAGATTTATTTAGGAATGTTCTTGAGTGCCCCTGCATAAAGGGCACAAAATATATTTTATGAAGTTGATCTCAAAAAAAGTTCAACTGAAATAACTCAATTTAAAGAAGTTGATGTCCAAAAAATAGCCTTTTACTAAAATCACAGCAAAGCATTAACTTTAGGCAGTGGCTATTTTGCCGTCGACGGCAATTTGCCCTTGGAATCTATTTTGCCGTGATCATTCACGTGTGTTTATATAGCCAAATTTGCTATTATCGCACCAGTGACTCTGTGGTGTAGTGGATAGAGCGCTGGTCTTGAGATACCAAGGTATCGGGTTCGAATCTCAGCTGGCCAGGGCTTGAAAAGAAAGGCAGTGTACACTGAACGGGCAGGCCCGGTATGTAAATGTACGGGGCAGTGTACACTGCAAGGGAGTGTGCAGGGTGGGGGATAGAGACCTGGGGGTGCAAAATTTTTTTTTTGGTTTTTAAAATTGACCAATCAGAGACGGCCAAAAGTCACATGTTTATTACATCATTAAGATTGACCAATCACAAACAACTCACGGCAAAATAGTCTCTGAGGGTAAATTGCCGTCGACGGCAAAATAGCCACTGCCTTAACTTTACTCTCAAGTTGACTTCCCAAAAAGATGAGATCATCACTTTGAAAAAAGGCAGAACAAGCAACAAGCTTCAAAATAAAACTCATCTTTCTATGTCACCAGTCTTGATGGTCAAAAACTTTGATATCAAGCCTGGGTCAACCTTTCAACAGCTCTAAATAAGCTCTACCTCAACAATATCTCTGAACTTTTCTTAACGTTTGTATCTTTCTAGGTTCTTATTTAAGTCCTGCTGAATTACTACATATAATAAAAAGGTCACCACCAACCATGTGACCAATTGCACACATAGTAACTTTTCTCCTTTCCACCAAACTTCTAAAGTTTTTAGTTGACTATGCCTCTTGTTTAAATTACTGCAAATCTCCAAACTACCATCAAGGTCCAAGTTTTGCAATAGGTTCAAGTAAAAGAATATTGGTTGTCATCAAGTATCTCCACCTTTTACCAACTTGGAACTACCAATGAACAATATTTTATTAAAAGCACTAGAGTGACTAGACAACAATATAAAAATCAAATCAATCAAACCTACAAGAAAAATATGAATTATTAATATGTAATCCTTAAGTTTAGCGTCGGAAACTCAAGTAAAAAAACCCTTACCCAACGTTCAAATACATTAAAATGGCAAGCGGGCGTACAACTCATTACGAATTTCTTTACTTGAGTTTCCGACGTTAAACTTAAGGACTGCTTTATTAATATATAATTACATGCCCAATGTTCACCAAAAATTTGTAAAATTTACAATTCTATGGAGGGTGTGTTAGATTTTTTTTTTGATCAAAGGATGATGACCTTTTTTATTATTTTTTGTTGGTCAAGATTCTGTAAAGTCATTTTCAATTCGCTTTCTCGTGAATGGAGGATAAATATGAACAATACAAATACAAAAAAGAAATATAAAAATCATCTAACTGTGAGGATTAATAATCTTAATCATCAAGAGAAGGCCTACACACTAGCACAGGCAAGGAAAAATTTACACCTCCTTATCCTGTAGCCTGAGGGGGGCAAAGGACCTATGTCCCTGAAATTCCTTGACACTCAATTGAGGAAAAAACTATTTTAAAAAAAAGGGGAAGGATTTAAAAGTCATAACCAAATGACTAATCTACTTGAAAATGAGAAAAATGTCCAGAATAAAACGACCGTCTTTAAGAAAACGAAAAGGCTATTTTGGTGTCAATGGTACTTTACCCTTGGAATATATTTTGCTCTAAACAATTAGCGTGTCTTTATATAAGCACATTTGCATTAAAGCACAGATTTATGCTGTGGCATAGTGAATAATACTCGTGCCTTTGAATGTGATAACTACAGGTTCAATTTTTTGCGGAAAGGGTATTTTAACAGGGCAGTAAACACTGAAAGGAAGGCTTGGTATATAAATGTAAGGGGGTGTACACTGGTGGCTTGATTTTTAATGATTCACTTTTTTAATATGTCATTGAAATTGACCAATCACAAATGTTCAATGGCAAAATAGATTTCAAGGAGAAAATGCTATTGACAGCAAAAAATGCCTTAAAAAAAGGAAGTAACTAATTTGATGTTGATGATATTTTACACTTGGAGACTATTTTGTCATAATCATTCATGTGTTTTATATTGCCATAATTGCAATAATTCCGCCAGTGATGTTGTGGTGAGTGGATGGAACTAACGAAATCGCGGGCTAAAATAGTCCGCGGAAAAAAGGTCTAAATCAATAGCATAAACAAAATTAAGTTAACCCGATCAAACAAAGTTAAACAAAATAAAAATTTATTGAAACAGCAAACAATTGTTCAAATGAAACCACCTATATGTATGATAACTTGCGCAAACTGTTGCTATGACAACAAAGAATGCTAAATCAATACTGCATCAAATATTGCTCATTTAGATGAAAAAAATCTGAATTAAAATCATGTGACAGATTGCGCACGCACAATCAATATTACATGTCATAGCACAGTCGATGGAGTATTGGAAATCAGCGTTCAAGATCATGCACAAGCCGTTGGTATGGCAACAAAACATACTCAATTGACAGTTTAATGTTTAAATCACACTTGTCCAGATGCACACTCATCCTGATTTCGATTCATGTGACGGCTTGTGCACGCACAATCAATGTCACATGTCATAGCACAGTCGATGGAGTATCGGAAATCAGCGTTCACAATTGTGCACAAGCCATTCTTTTGTCGAAGAAATCCCTATTTGGATGCACACTCCTCCTGATTTCGATCCCTGTGGCGACTTGTGCACGAACCATCAGTGTCACATGTCATAGCACACTCGATGGAGTACCGGAAATCAGCGTTTAAGATTGTGCACAAGCCGTTGCTATTGCAACAAAACATACTCATTTGACAGTTTAATGTGTAAACCACACTTGTCCAGATGTACACTTCTCCTGATTTCGATTCATGTGACGACTTGTGCACGCACAACCAACATTACATGTCATAGCACAGTCGATGGAGTACCGAAAATCAGCGTTCAAGATTGTGCACAAGCCGTTGCTATTGCAACAAAACACCCTGATATATTGTTTGAATGAAATCCCTATTTGAATGCCTCCTAAATCCCTCCTCCTGATTTCGATCCATGTGATGACTTGTGCATGCACGATCAATGTCACATCTCATAGCACACTCGATGGAGTATTGGAAATCATCGTTCAAGATTGTGCACAAGCCGTTGCTATGGCAACAAAACACCCCGATATATTGTTTGAATGAAATCCCTATTTGGATGCCTCCTAAATCCCTCCTCCTGATTTCGATCCCTGTGACGGTTTGTGCACGCACAATCAATGTCACATGTCATAGCACAGTCAATGGAGTATTGGAAATCATCGTTCAAATTGTGCACAAGTCGTTGCTATGGCAACAAAACACCCTGATATATTGTTGATTTGTCAAAGAAATTCCTATTTGGATGCACACTTCTCCTGATTTCGATCCATGCGACGACTTGTGCACGCACACCCAACATTACATGTCATAGCACACTGGATGGAGTACCGGAAATCAGCGTTCAAGATTGTGCACAAGCCGTTGCTATGGCAACAAAACATACTCATTTGACAGTTTAATGTGTAAACCAGACTTGTCCAGATGCACACTTCTCCTGATTTCAATCCATGTGACGACTTGTGCACGCACACCCAACATTACATGTCATAGCACACTCAATGGAGTATTGGAAATCAGCGTTCAAGATTGTGCACAAGCCGTTGCTATGGCAACAAAACATACTCATTTGACAGTTTAATGTGTAAACCACACTTGTCCAGATGCACACTTCTCCTGGTTTCGATCCCTGTGATGGCTTGTGCACCCACAATCAGTGTCACATGTCATAGCACACTTGATGGAGTATTGGAAATCAGCGTTCAAGATTGTGCACAAGCCGTTGCTATGGCAACAAAACATACTCAATTGACAGTATAATGTTTAAAACACACTTGTTTAGATGCACACTCCTTCTGATTTCGATCCTTGTGATGGCTTGTGCACGCACGATCACCATCACATGTCATAGCACACTCGATGGAGTATTGAAAATCAGCGTTCATAATCGTGCACAAGTCGTTGCTATGGCAACAAAACACCCTGATATATTGTTGATTTATCGAAGAAATCCCTATTTGGATGCACACTCCTTCTGATTTCGATCCATGTGACGACTTGTGCACGCACACCCAATATTACATGTCAAAGTAAGGCTTTGCTAGTCAGCATGATTTTCTTTTTACAAGAGTGATGGAAGGGGAACAGAAATCACGTACACAATGTTGCTTTAAAGTATTTATTTGGCAATTGGTAACTATCGCTTGAACACTAGTTCAAACTTATTTATGTTAATTTGTTTATTAACCTATGTTCACGAATGTTTTCTTGAAAGTTATAGAATTACAATTTTGGTAGCTTGTAGCAAAAACTAGAAGGCACTTTTTAAATATTTTGTCCTAGCCTCGGCGATGTTCCGAATTATCGGAAGCGGTTGGCTAGTTAGTTATCACAAAAGCAGAAAATATACACGTAGATTTATTGGATTAACTGCAACGTGGACAAGTATATGAAGTATATGAATCGGATGTTTCATCTGATGATGACATAGACAAACATTTTTTGTGGTACCAATCTCTGCAGTCTCCGTTGCAAAAAATCATTTCTTTATTACTTGGTTTCTTGCAGCTGCTTTGAAGTGCACATAAAGAATATCTTGCAATAAATTAAAAGGAAGAGACAGCTTTTATAAAGTTTTTTGATGATATAAACTCTCTCGGACTTTTGCGATTTACCACAAAATTCTTGCTCCATTTCGTCGTCGGGAAACTTGAACCCCTTGCTTGGAATCAAGTTTTTCATGTTTTAATTTTTCCTCCGGCTCGGATATTATATTAGTTGCAATCCAATTTCTTGCTGATTTTGAATCAAAATCGTTGCAATCAATGAAGCAACCGTTGCATACCATAAAACTGTACATGCAAACATACACTCCACAATCATAGCTAATCTTTTGAAGGTTCAGGTCTGTAGGTGCACTGATGTACCAATCTTTTTCCTCAAACATTGACGTGGAATAAGAAACGTGCTGCAACTTGTGCTGTAACTCAAAACTTTTACATAGTTTGAAGTTAAGTATTCGGAATAACTGCATTTTAGCAAAAATGAGTCAATTATTGCATCATTTTCCCATTTCTGGGGTAGCAAAGTAAACAGATCGTTGTTTTTCACAGCATATCCACCAACCATGCATATTGGTTTACTGCTATCGTTTATATTAATTGAAAATTGAAATCCTGTTCAGGAGGGGTCTACTGAAGTTAATTCATCAGTATTTTCAACAGCGCTTGATGATGGCTTGTTTGCTGAAGTGATTACTGGAGATTGATTTTTCTTAGGCGTTGAAGTAAATAAAGGGAATGAATGTTTACTTTCTGACGCACTGTGAGAATCAGCAGCGGGGTTGTATTGAAATTCGAACTTACTTTTCGGAAATTGTCTACCTGTTTTGTTTTTTCCTCGGGCATTTTGTTTCAAAACTGTAGCAATGATAGTAATCTTTCAGTAAAATAAAAAAAAAACAGTTCTACTCGCACGCTGCTGCCCAGAAAACCACACTACTAATAATAATGCAACTTCGCATCACCAAGCACGAAAAACAACACATTCCAATGCTTACTTCTTCACTATCTAAGTAGCGACAAGCACGTTGGCGCGCACACACACACACAATGGCCCATGCTCACACGCATTTAAAGCGCAGCATTTCAATTTGCCATTACAAAAACGCTCAAATCAAACATTTTTTTCGCTTGTTAGTGGGCTTTCCTACAGTGATATATCAGGCTTCAATGTGCCTACATGACTTTGAAGAGCCGCAGGAGCATTTTTCTGGATACAGTTGGACTGTCTACAGTCGATTGTTTAGTCCTCGTACAAGAAAGCAATGCATAGCTGTATCCAGACTGACTCGCTGTTGCGAGCAAAAGTATTTTGCCATTCCTTCGACAGAGTACGATTCCTCTTTTACCTCTGAAGGCAACTTCTCATTTCTAAGATATTCAGCAATTTGATCCGGAGCAACAGCATCCTATGAAAATTCAACATCTTCGATATTACGTGCAGGTTTGGGATCCACCACATGCCAATCGTCCATGCCACAGTATCCACGTAACATTTTCCGGAGTTCAAAGTTTTGCAAAAAATAAACAGTGAGCATAAAGTCATGCAACTTCGTTTCTAAATGCCCAATCGCTCTTTTCAATTGAGCATTAAAACTTTCTGCTGGGTTTGTGGTTGCTCCACTACTTTTACTGTAAATATGTGCCTTTTCAAGCAGCCATCGACAGGATCGTTTGATTATTGAGTTTTTTAAGTGAGTTTCATAAGAATCGTAAAATGCTCTGGTCCATTTATCTTTAGGTTGTCTTTCTAAATCATTGAATTTTTCGTATGAAGCGCAGTTGAGAAGTGACCAGATGTGATTTCGATAAACTAAAAGATCGTCACTTTTAGCATTGTGACGGTGTAGCCAAAATTTTACGTCATTTAAAAGATGATTCCAACAGTTAAAATGTTTCCGAATGGGACAAATTTTTGCAATAGCATTTTCAATTGAAGCTTCGCGGTCCGTAATCAATGTGGCAGTAGAAAACTGAAAATATTTTCTCACTGTTGAAAAAAACACTTCGTGCACCACTTGTCGCTTGCTATCGTGAACCATTATCAAGAGTGGTATGACAGGCTTTTCTATAAATTCGATTTGACGATATAATGAAGTATTGACAAAAAAGTCGCCACAATTGAATGTTGTGTCATAACAAAAGTAAAATCCTTCACTACGGTATAGCTTTTTTGCCTGCTGCATTAGTTGTGATATGCCAAATATTATGTAGAATTTCGGAAAAAGTTTAAAATCCCGTACAAAATCGGTTAGTGTATGCACTATTTCATACGCTCCCTAAAGATCATCATGGCTTACGCTACGTTTTTCGCCTTCATAGCGTTTCTTATCAACAACTTGTTTTGTTGATTTGGGATGCTTCACTGGCATAACCGCGGATGAACAAAGTTTTGCAACAAGACTCTTGTAAATTTGCTTGCGTTGTTCGGAAGATTTTCCTATTAATTTTTATAGTTGACGGCATAATTCTTACGTGAGCCCGTTCTAAAAACTGCTTGCGATTCCCATGCGGTTTATGTTGAATTGCAGAGGTATCTCCTCGATAATGTACAACCACAAGAAGACTTTTCTTACGGGCAAACAAAAATACTTCTTTATTGAAAGACCCATTTCCATTGGCAAGTCGGTAATATCGCTTTTTCACCACATCTTTCTTTGTTTTAAATGTTTTGCTACCTGTACAGCGCCATGAAATGCCGTCACAACATCAATCTTCGTGGTAATCATCCGGTGAAATTGGGTATTGAAATAAATATATTTCTCCGGATTGTGGTTTTACTGGTGGATCTTTTGAAAAGTCTTCATCCTTGGCTGTTTTGAGCAATGTAAGAGCATCGTAACTCGTAAGAACGTTATCGAAGTATTTTTTATAGATTTTATTTACGCTAACCAAAGAAGGTAAATTTTGATGATGGTTAAGTTTATTGTTTGTCTCAGTTTGAATAAACTTATGTGTTTCCTTAAATTCTTGAGGCACGACATTCACATTCTCACTTTTTTCATTTCGAAGTTTGATTTTCTTTGTTTTACTCATGTCCGGCAGGTTGTCTTCAAACAAGTACTTCGGATCAGAGAGTACAGAATGAAATGGACTACTGGGTAACCGAACTTTTGTTGGGTGAACCTAAAGAAAACAGTAGAATGTTACCAAAACATAAACTACAGCATGATTAATAACTACTGTAGACCAGAGATTGATACCATTTTATCATTCGAGTAAATTGAAGGCCTAAGAGAAAGCGCTATGGACTACGGCTTTGTCGCTCAGCAATGTAATTTACAAAGTGACACTTTTGTTACTGCGAGTGATTTCCTGACCCATGAATTGACAAATGCAATGAAATCCGTGTTTACAAATTGATTGTTTCAGTTTCAGGAAAGATCGTCAGATGGGAGAAAAAGTTTTCCAAAGGAAAACTATTAGGTACAAACTACAAAATGAAGCTTTGTACTCTTTTAGATCTCTAGTAATCCTTACCTGCATTTACGATCAAAAGTCGAAAAGAGGGTTTTCTAATTTAATTTGGAAATAGCATCGGCATATTTTTCCAATTACAGTAGTAAATAATGTGCCCTAAATGATATTGCAATTGCTGACAGTCTTCATTGCTTCAAGTATTGCTGCTGTTTATACTGCACTTATATAAAAATTACTACTAAGATTCGTTTTGAGCAGACCACAAGGCCAATTTTTATACAAGTAATCAATCGCGACACTTTGCAACTGATTTTTGAGAAAGTGCTTTGGTTTTTAAGATCTTTGTTTTTCACTTTTCTCAAGAACATCCAACAGCAAGTTGCTTTTTAAATATCTTTTTTGCAAAGCGGTTTGAAATTACATGGTGAGCAATAAGTTTAAATGCCATAAAAATTTTAAAAAATAATAACGAAGCTCGCTCTAAACCTTTTTAGTACTTGTAGCAGAAATTTTGTAATCATTGTGGAGAGTTTTTGAATTTTCTTTCCTTTGGATAGACTCTTCATCACATTTGGTTAATTGAAATGGCGAAAGCTCTTCATCATCACTGGACAGTAAAAACATGGTTGGAGAATTATTTACCATTGCGTGCTTTTCACCGATGGATCTCTAAAAATAGAGATTTGCGACAACCATCTCATCCATTTTTATTTTTAAGATAATAGCTTTGAGTGATGTATGTTCGTAAGTTGTTCTCTTACTTCGACTTCAACCTCCACGCTTTGTTTTTTGGCTTGTTAAGGCAGAAAATTGACATCACACTCATTTGTAACATTGCTCTTCTTTCTTCCGCTTACCTCTGGCAGGTCGTCATCAAACAAATACCCCGGATTAGAAAACTCATTGTTATTTTCATGACATAATTGTGATTGAAATGAGGCAAGCTTTTCATCATCACTTCACAGCACAGGGATTTTGGAAAATTTTTTGTTTATTACGTGATTTTGGCCGATCAATTTCTGAAAACAAATTGAACTTATAATTGCATCTAATATTATCTTTGAAATATGTCAAAGCTTCAGCTCAACTGCAAAAAACGACATGTAGCTGCACTCAAACGGCAGTCTGCTTCGTCGGCGGTAAGCTACCAATCTCAAATTTTCCGGGCAAGCTCTCTCCATTGTATCAATGCAACTTTGTATCTATTGTCACTTATTAAAGAAATAGTTTACCCAGACTCTCAGGGCAGTGACAGTGGCGATAATCATTAACTCTTTTAAAATGATTGGCATGTCTTTCCACAAATTTACTGCTTCTTTCAACAGTAAAGCGAAGAGAATCATCGTTAAATACTTTTATTCATGGGCACAACAAGCAATTATCATAAAGTTTGAACGCACAATCATACGACTTTTGCATTACAGAGAAGCGACTAAACCCACTCTACCATATCGGTGACTATACGTAGGCTTAATACCGTGGTCCTCAAAGTAAAAAGCCGCTTGCCAATTTGTGATGGCCATCTGTAGATTAAAAAAAACTTCTTCATATTGTGCATTGGGGCGAAAATAGCAAAAATGGCACTACGAGTAACTTGATCCAAAAAAAATTTTCAACTTTGTCTTGAGACAATACATCTGCGAACAAGGTCAAGACATGCTTGTATTCTAGGAATTTTATCTAAATTGGAGTTGCTTAAAATAAAGTTCGGAGACCAAAGGCTTCATAAGTTCGCCGTACCTGACACTCCAAATGTATAGCACGTTTGCAATTTTCAAAGTCCCTTTTCACGCGAAAATACCATTTTTTTCGGTTGCGAAAGCAGTTTTTTCCGAGTTTGCCTTGCATATTTCTGCCTATATTCCCAATTCATCGGCAGCGTAGGAACTTTGAAGAACATCATAAACTTGTACGCTTCGACGCGCTATTATTTTTGCAATACTTTTTACCACCACTTCATTCATCGTAGAAAAATGCTAAGATCTTTTTAGGTTATCCGAAAGTTCTTGAATTTTCACAAACTCTTAAAACGTGATTTACACGCTGCAACTAAAATCACTTAAAAACAAAAAAAAGCAGAGCATTTGTTTGGTAGTTTTGAGCCATCCTTGAGTAATAGCTCCTGTCAAATCCCAACTAAGTCCATTATGTCATCAAATAATACAAAATGACGGCCTAATACGTCCAATTGTAATTTAATTTTGAACAAACGACAATATAGCAATGGTTAACGCGACTTTGGGACGTAGCCAGGATTCGTATAAGAGAGGGAGCTGACCTAAACTACAATCGTCTTTTTTGTGCAAAGCTGTTCGGTTTCTCGAATGTGAAAAATTCTTTTATTTTTTCGGGCAAAGTAGCTCGGCCAAGCAGACTAGAATCGCTTCAGCCTTCCTGGTTATATTGTTGCGGCTAACTACATATAATCTGATAGCTCAAAATTAACTTCGTCTAAAAATCTACTGCCTAACAATTTATACCCTTTGACTTACACGTTTCTTCTCTAAATGATAATCTCTTTCCAAAACTATTTTTGTCGAAATTGATCCAACCATACCGATAGATTTTTTAATAGAGATTGATGATTGTAATTGGGAAACTTAGAAATTTACTCAAAGGGTGGGAGTATAAAATATTTACGACTTTTTTTCTATGTAAAGCGCTATTTGTGCCGTTACCATTTTATGGATCTTTTCTAATACAAACACGCAATATCAGTGGAGAATACTTTCAGCCATGCTGTGGCTTTTGTTTTGGTATGCAACTATCACGCTTGTATGTGTGCAAGCATAAATCATTCGTAATAAAAATAATGGACATTGGATATCGTGTTAATGAAAAGCATGGCTAGGCCTATTCTAGTATTTCTTCGTAAAACGCGCTTAAATGAAATTTTTTGGTTTACTTGTAGCAGATTTAGGGAAAAATCTTTGTCGCAAAGAGGTCAGTTGTTCCACTAGCCTGTACAGTTTTACTACAAAAACACAACTTCGGTGGGTTCATAGCGTTTGGGCAAAAGACACATTACCGAAATCGTTCGAAAAAGAAAAAATTTTCAGAAAGTTTTGTCAAATAAATTTTGTTAAAAATTACATTCGCAATATAGAAAGCGCAGTTTATTCATTTTGTTATCCCTTTAGTGACGTCATAGTAGAGAATACAAGTTTGGCCCGTTGTGCCAGCTTCAATCATACTAGTAGCAGTGATGAGATTAATAATGAAAAGTTGATGGTTCTTCGATATAACTAATTTCTGTTCCAAAATCAAGTGTACTTTAAAAGGGGAATCAGCAACATTTTGATGGAAAAATATATACCTGTTTTCCTCATTCATATTCTTTTACGGTTCCTTCCATCATCAAACAACTCAATTCTTAATTTGTTTGTGTAAAATTCTCATTTTGGTCCATCGATCCATTCATTAGCAACGGAATAAATGAAAACTTTATATGTAAATCCAATGATTAACATAGAAAGTAAATCATATGACACTTCAGTTACATGTTGACTTAAAAGCAGTATTCGAGGGGATTTTTATTTCGATTTTTTCTAAAACTTTAAATTTTATAATCTGTCATCGTCAAAACAACTGAATTCTTAATTTATTTGAGTAAAGTCAGTTAGTCTGTAAGTTATCATAATTTTGTTCCATCAAACCATTTATCAGCTGTGGGGTAAATGAAAACTTTGTTCACGAATCCAATGATTAACGGAGAAAAAAATCGTGTGAGACTTCAGTTAAAATTAGACTTATCAGCAGGATTCAACTACAGTGAAGTTTGCTTGTTGGACAAAATAATTACAAACAAGCAAGTTAAGAGAGTTATTGCAATATTTCCCAAATAGTATCGGTAAAAAGTACAAAACGACGAAAAGTTCAAAATTGATACGCATTTCATTGACAGAAAAATTGGTTTGTAGCTTGTAGATGTTCTCATTACTTAGCTCGTAAGTTGATCCAAAGTACAAGACACTCGAAATCTAAACGTTTTCACAAATTGTATTCAAAGATAGGCAGTATCAAGATGTATGTATGAGCGATCATGATTGAACAAAGAGGTTTGGAGCGATCATGGATCGCAATCAGGAGGAGTGTGCATCCAAATAGGGATTTCTTTGACTAACCAACAATATATCAGGGTGTTTTGTTGCCATAGCAACGGCTTGTGCATGATCTTGAACGATGATTTCCAATACTCCATCGACTGTGCTATGACATGTGATGTTGATTGTGCGTGCACAAGCCGTCACAGGGATCGAAATCAGGAGGAGTGTGCATCCAAATAGGGATTGTTTTGTTGCCATAGCAACGGCTTGTGCATGATCTTGAACGCTGTTTTCGGGTACTCCATCGACTGTGCAATCACATGTGACATTGATTGTGCGTGCACAAGCTGTCACATCATTTTAATTCAGATTTTTTTCATCTACAGGGTGGGCCAATAAAATGTTACCACTTTTTGAATCCTTGCTATTTCCAAAATAGATTTTTTTTATTCTCAAAAATACTAACAACAAAACATTGAATTCTCACACCAATGGATCGAAAACAATATACAGTGAAGGAGAGAGTAAAGATCGTGGAAGCATATTTTGAATTAAAATTGGTAACCCAGACTCAGTGACGATTCGTCATTGACGTTCCGGAAAGAAATCTTCCATGTATACTCACAATCAGACATCTTCTTCGAAAACTCAGGAAAACAGGATATGCGACCAAAGCGAATAAAGGACATAGTGGTAGGCCAAGGTCTGCGAGAACAGCCATTGACACAGAGATCGTGAGACAGCGTCTGGAGGAATCACCAAGAAAATCGACCAGATGTTTGTCAGAGGGAGACTGCCCTCTCAAGGACCACTCTCAGACGCATACTGAACACAGATCTTCATTTCTTTTCCTACAGAGTTCAGATTTTACAAATTCATTGATATTAAATGTTGGTTTAATGTTTCTTATCACAAATCTTTGAATAAAAATTTTGAATAAATTCACATTTGAAAACTTGGGTATGATTGAAAAGTGGTAACATTTTATTGGCCCACCCTGTAAATGAGCAATATTTGATGCGGTATTAATTTAGCATTTTTTGTTGTCATAGCAACAGTTTGCGCAAGTTATCATACATATAGGTGGTTTCATTTGAACGATTGTTTGCTGTTTCAATAAATTTTAATTTTGTTTAACTTTGTTCGATTGGGTAAAATTAATTTTGTTTATGCTATTGATTTAGGCCTTTTTTTTCCGCGGACTCGAAATAGCCCGCGGTTTCGTTAGTTCCAATACCAGTAACGTTTGTGTGGAGCTTTGAACTCTTTTTAAGTCTTTCATTCAAAGTTTGGTGCAATCACCCCAGCACCACAGCCGTTGATAAAGATATTTGTAAATCAGTTGTATGTCCTTTTTTCCCTATTGTGGATGTTGCTCTATCATAGTTTTGTTTAGATATAGTACTAGTACCCTTTTCTTTGGGCATTTGTTAACATGTATTGTACGTTTGTGTGACGTAATATTATTGGCTAGATTATTTGAAGTAAAACTGACAAAAATGTCATTTGTAGTAGAAAAAAATCCAATTTATTACATTGTTGTGGAATTTATAAAAGAAAAAATTAGCAATAGTCCCTTCAATCTGGGTGAAGAAAGGTTAATCCTACTGGTCACCGTATAATGCAGATGCCAAAAAGGGGAGTGCATGTAGAAGAAAAGATGTTCCTGGCAGTAATTGATCATAGTTTCCTGTTAAAGAGTAAGCTCGAACATCTATTTTGAGTTAATTTGTACTATATTATTAATAGGCCTTATTATACTGTACATTAGCTAATTGTTTTATGCAATGATAGAACGCTTGGTTATACTACTTTTACACTGCTACAAATTAGCATGGCTTATCTCTAGATCAGGGATTCTTAAACTTGGGGCATATGAGATTCCTAGGTGGAAGCATGAGGTTACGGTGCCACAAAGAATTTAAGAAATTGACGCTTTGAAACAAGCTGAACTAAAACAACATCTAAAACAGGGGTTTGCAATCTACAGCTCGCCAAAAAAAAAATTAGAAAACTTACATTAACACAATAAAATAACCGTTTCTTAGGGAGAGGGTGTAACTTTTGTTGAGGCCCATCCAGGTGGGCAAAAATGTTTGTTGAATCTGCAGACGGAAGCACAAATCTGTGTGAAACTGGCCAAGGGGGGCACATTTAAAAGGTTTTGGAACCACTGGTCTAGTGTGTACAAAGATACAAACATTGCAGCAGTAATGTGTAAGTAATGAGTAAACTTCAAGACCGCAATTGGCAGCTCCAACACGAATGTCACCACTCGAGCTTTGGGATGTCATTAATGCAAGTGAGCTTATGCTTTGTTTGCAAGCCTTTATTTACACTGGGTCAACTCGACGGATAGAGTCCTTAGTCCACCAATAGTTTGCCATATAAAAATGAAGGTATCCTGTTTGGTGCCTTACCGAAAGGTACAAGATAATTTTCCGAATTTTTTCCACACTACCCAGTTTATGCTCAGCATTATCAAGCAGGGAAGCTGTGAATACAGTTTTTTAGAATCTTCACGGAATAACTCGACAAAGAAATGAAACCGAAGTCCACCGACTGCAAAGTAAACGCTCTAATCTGCGCCACCGCTTCGGCGTTGTATGTTTTATCAAGACTTGTCTCCCTAATGTTAAAGTCAATATTTGCTCTAGTTGTGCTGAGGTCGTGAGCTTCCAATAACACCTCAGATTTTAATTGTATTACAGTAGACGCCGCTTAATATGACCACCTTGGGACCAGACCATTTTGGTCATAATATCCGAATGGTCATAAAAACCAAAGCCTCCATAACAGCTCCTGAATCGACGCCGTAAGCCCAAGAAGTCCAAATACCGTCAAATTCATCGTTTACCCGAAGTAACAGTGTGACGTTGGCAGTAAAACAAAGTACAGTACTGTAACAGTACAAGTGACGGTAAAACTAAGTATAGTATGTAACAGTACGTTGAAAAGGCGAAGTTTTAAGTGCGTGGTAGGAAAAATACTGCACTGTAATAAGAGAGATGAAGAAAGTGTTGGTCATATTATCCGAAATTTGGTCGGAGGATTTTAAATGGAGAAATTCCGGATCGTACCAAATTGGTCATAATAAGCGGCTGGTCATATTATCCGTGGTCATAATAAGCGGCGCCTACTGTAATACATTTTTAAAATGGATTTGTAGTTTGTTTTAAGCTATTTTTCTTTGTCTACGGAGCATTGTAAGTGGTTCAACGTGTAATCACCATTTTCCCAAGCTGGTGATGAAAGTTTTTACTAACCTTTTTTGTTTTTTTTTACTAACCTTACTCTAGATTTAACGTTTCCAATTCCTCCTGAGCAATCAAAAATCCAATTCGAAATAGTTTTTTCAATTCTGAATCTATAAGTCACATTAGCGTCTTCAATCCATGTTATTTCAAGACTGGTTTAATAAACTTTGCTACATCGAAATTCTGTCCGATTTCTTTGACTGAGCTGAAAAAAGAGATTTCAACACATCAAAGCTGAGATGTGACGCTAGAGATAAACAATAGTATATTTGGTGAACAATATCAGCAGAAATAAGTTGATTCAATGAAAGGTTGCAACTCGACACAAAAAGATCCAGTCTTTTAAGGGCAATGTATCATTTGTAACTTTAGAAAAGAATCTTATAATAACTACTTTTACTTTTATCTTTTTGAGTCATTGCAATGACGTGGTGATTAAAATCCACTCCGCTCCGCTGACCTGGTGTTTATTCCCCTTGTGGAATCAAACAAAAAAGCTTAAAAAAAGGTATCCTCACCTTCCCTGCTTTGCGCTCGGCATTTAAAGAAAGGTTGCTGAGAACAAGCCTGCAAGTTCGATTGCTGTGTCCTTGGGCAAGGCACTTAACGGAAGGCACCTACCTTTACGTGGAAGACAGGTGGACCAGTTTTCTCTCTGAAGAGAGGGTTGGTGACAGGAAGGGCATCCTACCGTAAAACAAATTCCATGAAATACAAAATGCAGATCAGAAATTATCTGCTGTGGCGACTACTAATCGGGAAAAAGCCGAAAGACTGCAACAAACCTTATCTTTCTTAACAAATTCCTAATATTTGAAATCAAAATTCAAACTTTTTGAGAAGATTAAATCGAGGCAAGTACTGAATACAAAATTAATCGTTTGCGATTTTGAAATTATCTCGACACAAGTGAAAACGAACGACAGATCTGCATATTCATCAATAATAATGCTTACAATTTATTAAAACACATGAGTTTTGTTATTAATTTAGCATCATAAAATATTTAATTTCATGTTTATAGACAAATATAATCTCTAATTTTATCAAAATCATAGATTTTATTTGAATAACGAGTCAAATTACGCTAAATCAAGAGCAAAGTTAATATTTATATTTTTAAAATAAAGTTTAAAAATTATTACTGACTGATTCTGTCTAAAGGTTTGCTCTAAAGTATTATGTGTTAAACATGATTTATATTTTATCTATTCTTTCTAAGTTGTTGCTTGTTGAATAGGCCTAACAGCCTCATTCACACAAAAAAGTGTTAAAATCAAACTTCGAATCTAACAGCAGATGAATTGCTGTGTGATTCAACGTGATGAACAGGCCCCACGTCGTCTAATTACTTCATGGACTCAATGCATCACAGAAAAACCAACTAGAACTAAATTTAAAATTATGAATTTGAAAAACATCCAAATAAATGCAACAATTTTTGGTGAAATTTTTCAAGGTTTTGAAAAGAACTTATCAACCTGTGTATCCTAAATGGTTTTTGTAGAAGCTTTTGCAAAAGAGTCAGACAAATTTTGAACAAAGTCCAGCAGAGGCAGAGCAATAAAGCCCAATGGAAACTTCCAATATACTCGCACTCTGACCAAAGTATTGTTTAATCAATAAAAAACAATAAAAACCATCAAAATATGTTGCAATTTTTATATTATAAGCTGTAAAAATAGAGTCTGGAAAAAAATTACGTTATTTTGCATTTTAAAGAGCCAAAAGTTATGCGGACGTATGTGGAGAAACACAACATTCCAACTTTCGTATAACAGAAATTTTCCAAATAAGCTTTAGACGTTTGCATTTATGAAAGAGGTATCTTTGTAGCACACACACACACACACACACACTTGTACATGCACTTCAACCCGTGCTGTTTTGTATTATTGCTGTTGTGAACGCGTAGTTAGCAGTGCCTTATTTTTCACTGTAACCTACTATTTCATTATCGCATTACCATATTACTTCGCTTATGAAGCTAATTGAGCCTTGATTTAAATGCAAATAAACAGTGAAAGACGTACACTTACTCAGCAATGTTTGTACCAGTGGTTTGTAACCGAAACCCACTTCTTACTATGGGAGTTACTAATAATTGCTGGGAAAAATTTTTTAAAGAAAAACTTGCCAAGTCATGTGGCATTAAAAATGCTCCCAAACAGAAAACGGAGCAATTGCGTTGAAAACAATACATCGTCACATGACCAAACCATCTCAACTCAACATTCGAAGATGCTTTTGCCTTAACAATTCTCATAAAAAGCAACCAAAATCTCTCTTGAATATACGAAAATGTCTACACGGAAGAGTGAAATAACGACATAACATTATCCTAAAAAATACTTTCCATACCCATCGCTAAAGAGGCTCCCGAGCTAAAACTAGTTTAGCAAACTGACTTGTTTGCCGAAACTGCTAACAAACACGAGATATGCGAGGAACGGATCAATATGCTATCGGACATCTTACTCCTGTACCGACCATTCCAGATAAAATTGACTTTTCCCTCTTTTGTTTTAGTTTTGTCAGCTGTTTGATCTATTCATATCAATTTGACTGCAGACAAAAGTGACGGATTGGCAAAAGTCGGCCAAATTAGTTAACATTTTGTAAGGAGCGGGATTGTGCACTGTTTCGCCCGCCAGCCCCGCAAAGCACTGCGTGAGGAAACTTGCTGCTGTACGCAACTAATTGGGGGTAACTGAACCCCGTACAACATCCCTAGAATGAATTCGCATATCAGTAAAAACGGGGGGATATGTGGGCGAGGCATCCGACCCCTAATTTACAAAAATTTCATTTGAACATTATCCGCCCGACTGCCCGCTTTATGACAGTCCCGGGCTACGTAGATTCTGACAACACGGTTTGGAGACGTTGATGGTTTGATTTCACTAGCGCCGTGGCTCACACTTTTAACGTTGGTCAGTGCGTTGTTATGGTTCGTGATCAGGGATGGTCCCGTCTTTTTTGTTGTAGTAGCATTGTTCGGATCGTGACTCTTGGTAAAAACTAATTTTTGCTCCGAGGTGTACTGCGTCGTGTCTAGTTCTTGTGGGCTTCGAACTAGGGTCTTTCGAGCTGCTCCCGCGAGTTCCGGGGCTTGCTGTCAGGAAATCACGTACTACCATCATTGCTTTAAAAAACTACATTTAGTGCATAATCATTGGAAAGTTTTTCTATGCCTAATTACCTTTTGTGAGATCAATCTCATGCAAGAACATTAGTTTTAGTTTATACTTGCAGGGTTGACAGTAACGTCAAAAGGAATCCTGGTTCAAAAGCAAACGGTAAGTAAGTCATGTGTTTTGAGTTGGATTGTTTGGGTTTGTTTGGTGTACAATATTATGTAGGATATTGGGCTAGCCAGGAGTCATTTAAAGCACCTTAAACTTGGCAAGAGACCTAGTGACAATAATGCCTCTCTCTTACCCGTATTTGAGCAAAGGTTTCGCCTATATTGCCATACTAACGTTGTTCGGATCGTGTTTCTTTGCAAAAACAAAAAAAATATATATATATTCGTCATACTAATAATATGTAGATACGAAATGCTTTTATCACCTAATTAGTGATTGGAAAAACTTTATCTACTGTTTTAAGAGTTAGATAGAATGGCTTTTTAGGTCCATTGCCCATGTTTTAGTGCTTGCAACCTGGCAATGGTGTTTTACTGTAGCTTTTTTGCAAGTTTTAGCTTTTGTTTGTGTTTTACGTTTTTAAACTTTGTATGCATGTTGATTATCTTCGTTCGTTTAGTAACAATAATAATTAGATATGTGAAGAGAAGCGGAAACTGGAATGTTCACTAGGACCTTTACATATCAGATGTCCTCTCACTTCTGCGTGCTAACGAGCTGTTGGAAAAACTTATTGTTGAGCGCTTTGTTGAAGCATAAAAACAAATGAGTGCGCTGTGAAAAAGCAAATAAGCTATAGACATCTCTGCAATAAAAGAACTTGCGATACAATTTTGGAGCAATACAAATTTGGACGGGTGATTTTGCTGGGAGGTTTTGGCGTTGCTGAGAGATTTTAACGTCCCTGTGTTGCTGAGAGATTTTAACGTAACTGAAACGCAATTGACCGGCCTCGAAGCATCGCCGAAGTATCTTGTTTGCCTCAAATGGATTCCATAATTATTTTCAATTTAATATCAGAAATTCTAGTCAAGTTTTTCAAAAATGCAGACATTTCTCTCAAAGTTTTTGCTTTATCATTTTCGTTTTCCTGCAATAGATAAATAGATAGCTTCATAGTTTAAATCCAATAGGACCCTCATCTGACATGACGTGATTACACACCTCTGCTTGTTTTTCCAAATCTCATAAATACAATGGCCAAATCCCAGCGTTCTTAAGAAGCATCAAGTCATTGGGTTCTATTTTTTTAGCAGAGCACGTTTTACCCTCAAAAATCAGGCATTCTAAAAAAAGCATTGTTGAGCAGACTCATAAACAAGGAAAGCTCGCAGTCCATCAGATCGTAATACATATGATAGATGAAATTCTCTCACTTAGGGAAAGTCATCCATTCCAACAATTGCATGCAAAGGAGCTGAGAAGACCATCACAAAACTCTGTGTTTTAACAGTATAGGAAATGAAAAAAGTCAAGCTAAGAAAATAATACAGTTGGAAAAATATCAGCCTGTTTGACAGCAGTGCTTGCAAGTGGAAAGCATTTCTCCTGATCAAGCGCAATGCAGCTGGACAAGTGCAAGACAATTTATATTAAATGTCAGTGCGATTCTTTGAAAAAGATTCCTACAAGCAAGCTGAGCTTTCTTGATCAAAATGATCAAAAAGTTAATTAAAGAGGTCCTAGAAAGATAATTGCTTGTTTGTGGTTACCCCTCCTCTTCCTCGGGATGGAGGTACGGCATGAGCGACAATTCTGGTTCATGCCGTCAACCTAATTGAAAATAGGCTAAGGGAAAGATGGCAGCCCATTTCGAACCAGTCATGAGTGACTGGTAGCCCCACCACCAACAAGGCGGACTGCCACTGGTGGGTTAGGGTTAGGGTTAGATGTCAAGAGTTAAGGCAAAGGTCACGAAGTGTTGGCGAAGTGGTGAGAAAAGAGAGGCTGCTTTAGAAGCACAGAGGAAAAAAGAATGGAAAAAAGAGAAAATGGACATGGTCTGGTAGCGTGGTTATTCAACCGAAACAACCCGTTTGCCACAGACAAAAACCTGCACCCTCGACTCAAAAGAGGAGGAAGTTGTGGCTGGAGGAATCTTTTCAGTGTTTCAGTATCTGACACTATTAATATGTACCTTATGCAATCTTGACCACAGAGAACATGTTCACCAAAGAAATAAACAAAAGCAAGCTTTACCAATGACGAAAAGTTGGGAGGAAGAAGATTCAACAAAAGAAGAACAAACAAAAAAATGACTTCAGAGTCGGTCACTTAAGTTCAGTCTGATTAGAGTTCAAAGATCTAGAAATCTTACACTAAAACAGTAATTGAAGACCACTTTGAAGGAATCAGTGAGTGCCTATATTGGGCATAAAGTTTCTTTCTTAGGTCATAGAATCAGCATCAGTTTGAAACTACCGCTTTTTGAGCTCCGTAAACTGAACTGGAAGCATCCATTTTGTTGATGCATATGGATGCAATGTCAACTCAGGAAACAAAGAATAACCCTTAGTTGATCTAAAAAAGCTTCTGAGAGCCCACTGCTATTTTTTATTGCAAGCTCCATAGATGCGAACTGCAATTTGGAGCCATTTTAGATGCTTTTAATGGAGGAACTCCTGCACTATTTACACAAAAGGACCCAATTGGAAACATTCTGAATCAAGTTTTGACAGAACTGAATGTGGGTTTATATGTGAGGAGTAACTATAATAAAACGTTTACACCATTATTAGTCATAAAACTTTACAAAACTATCGCAAAAGTTGCAAATACAATCCCAAAACCCAAAAATTTAAATATGACGAGACTCATCCTAAGGCTTATCATCCTAAGACTCATCATCCTAAGACTCATTCAAATTAGACTGACTGCGCAAAAATATCTTCAAGATGTCCTACTTGTCAAAAGAGCTTTGGCAAGGTTTGAACATGTCATTTAGAGGATGTTGCAAAGAAATAAATAATTTGCTCACACAGGAACAATTTTTATGGCCATGCTTGCCGATAATGAAGCTGGAGTGAGAGCTCAGACAGTTAACGCTATCTTGACAATACGAATGAAGGTCAGCCAGCTAACTCAACAACCTGGTGGTAAAGACGAAGAAAATAACAGAGGGGTGGATTAAGAAGATGATGCCAATGAAATTGCAGATAGCAATAAATTTATCCTTAAGCTTTTTGCAGGACTTTTTTTAAGAGAATATACACCAGGCTGGAGAAGAGAAATGGGTTGCAGCTTTTATAGCGTGAACACGAACAAAGAATGGCACGAATAAGAAAGGCAAACACACAGAAAGGCACGCTCGCCCCGATTAGTCAGAAGCGACCAAGGGAAACGAGCGACTAGTGTAACCATTTTAGGCTATAGGCTATAGGCTATGGGCTATATACATTTTAGGCTAAATCTTTTTCTACATAGGTCCGGTTTTGATGTTTGTGTGTAGGTGGATTCAAGAGTGAAAAAGTGAAAGACCGCGAATAAGTAGGGAAAATTGAGAATTGTTTTCATTGTATTTCTGCTCACATATTGGATTTTGCAAAATATCTCGTCCAATTGCTGATGACGAGATTCAGGTGGATTTCCATTGGTTTGGCTGGAGCGGGATGAATATCTGCGGTCGTGTGGAGTGTGTTCTTACAAGATAAATTCGAAAACATTTGGTTTGTTGCTTTGTTGCAATTTTTGGGTAGTACGAACCACGTACTGGTTGTCAAAGTGGCATGGAAATTGCTAAATAACATAGCTAATTCGGGAAACAGGAAGTACATCCTTTTTAGTTGTTGACAGGAGATATCTGGTGATGTAAACAACGCGACGCTCGACGGCAAAAGAAACAGCGTTCAAAAACTATCTGGATCTGAGTTTTGAAACTCGCCAAAGCTTTTCCCAGCCACAATAAGCGTTGGTATACCAGTACCAAAATGCAGTAATTTGTGAAACTGTTTGATTTTCCTTGTCAAAACTGTGTAAACGACGTGGTGCAGATAACTATTGTTTCTAAAGATTGACCGAATCTTCGTAAGTTAAGCTTGAAAGAAAAGTTGAGAGCAGATGGCCAAGGCTCTGTAAACAAACGTAAAAATAAGTTTCCGTTCCTTGCTGCAAAAAACAATTCCAACGTACTCTCTCGTCTGTGAAGATAGGTTTTCTAAACACTGATGTGATAAATTGGAAATTACTCTTCTTCATTCCTACATCCACAAAAGGTAGAGAGCGATTGCTCTCTTTTTCAAAAGTAAATCAAAGAGAGGGGTGTAGGGTAGACTCATTGTTGCCTTGTAGAACAGGTGGAGAGAGAAGGCAGTTCCTGCCAAATCTGCCAAATAGATTGAGGTAAAAGGAAAGATGGATGAGAGGACACAGTGGCGAGGACGGAGCGAGAGTCAAATCGGAGGAAAAGGGAAGAGAAGAAAAGCGGCAGACTAGCTGGTGCTGCTGAGACCAGCAAAAAGCTTGCAAAATGGCGCAGGCTTCATCAGAAAAACGTGAACATGCTGGGCTTGCCGAAAAGGAAAGAGTGGTCTCAGTGCCCCTGAGAGAGTAATTGGCAAGTACGCCAGAGCCGCCTTTGCCAAACGGAAAAGGAACAGAGCCGTCTGTCCAAAGCATCAGATTGTAAGGTGGGAGAGAGTCAAGGTGATTGAGAGCCACACCTTGGCGATATAGAGGGTGGTCAGAGCGGGAGCATTAAGAGGAAAAAGTAAAGTCCACAGTGAAGGAAGGTAGGTTCCAACGAGGTGAGGGAAAGCAAGCAAGGAGAGCCTCCCTAGGAAAAGTAGAAGGAAGCGTGAGTGAGCGAATGGACGCAAAAGCTCTTCAGGAAGATCTTCAGCGTTTTGGTTTCACTCCAAGTTTGACGAAACCTGAAATGGGAAAGGAGGTAGGGAGACGAAGAACCCGCTCATAAGATGACAGAGTGAAATAAGTCAAAGTAACTTGTCAAAAAAGCGTGGTTCGTTGCCACTATCTACCCCCTCCCCATACTCCACAACATTAAAGTTATGTTTTTTTGCTCAAAAAGGTATGATTTATTCTGGAAGGGCATTTGACTCGGAACCTCATAGAAACCTCGCTAATGATATTGTAATGAAACTGTGCTCAGTTTAATATGGTACAGTTCGAGACATATATGTTGACCGGTGTTTTACCTCTCATAGCCTGGTGTGCAACCTTTTGCAGATAAATCTTACACTAATTGGGACAATTATGGCTAATCGGCTTGAAGTACCAGTGCAGTTCAAAGCAGCAAAAGAAAAGAAAGATTGAAAGCACTAAGCATTGAATGATCATTCTAACAAAATTATACTATTGTCATATGTTCCCAAACGCAACAAGAATGATCCTCTTCACACTCTTCTATTTCAATCACGGACTGCCGCAATAAACCTACAGTTATCACAGATTAGAGTAAGCATAAAGGAGGAGTTGACACTCTTGATGAAAACTGTAAAGAATTCAGTTGCTTGAGGAAAAAATTGTTGGCCAATGGTTATCAATTACAATTCGATAAATGTTGCCACTAACAACGCTATTATCGTAATGACAGGGAGTGGAAAATGTGACAGAAAAACAGATTTTCTCAAGCAACTAAGCTTTCAGCTTGCTCAACCATACGTAAGCAACCGAAAATTGAGAGGTGAAACAAAGGTATTTGCCAAAAAGATGGGGCGCTGCTTCCAACACCATAAATCGTACAGTTCAACACATCAAACGGGGAAGATGATACAGATGTGGAAAGCATACTCGCCTTGTATGCTTGGTTTGCCGCCGACGTGTTTGCCTGCAACACAGAAAAATACCACAAAACACATATAAGCTTAGAATGCTCAACAATTTGTGGTTGTACTACATGTTAGGGTATTATTGTGTTTGAAATGCAACCTTTGCTTGTTGAAATTTTGCGTTACTTCAGCTAAGAGTTAAACAAGCTAAAATTATACCTTAGATAGGAAGCAGACCCTGGATTTTAGATTCAATATTGTAATGCTTTATCAAAATCAAATTAACCGTACAATCAATGGGTCGCGAAACGCAATCAATCGATTGCGCTGTGAGATTGATCAATCGCGCCTATCGATCACAAGAGAACAATATATATACTTTGAAATCAGTGCGCATTATAGCATTAAAAAACGCAAGAAAATGGCATGTTGACAATTGTCAACATATGTTCCGATCAAGTTACATAAAAACACTGTTCTGATAAGGATTAAATTTAACAAATCTCTAAATTTTCTCCCTTTTTTGCATTAAAGGCTGTTGGCTTAATCAACAAATAACTTTTTTATGCCACCAACGTTATCATTATGTACTTGTAACTAATATATGATATTACACGTGGTTACAAGTTAAGGTAAAGTACAATTTCCTCCCTGCGGTAATAATTTTGTCAACAGCATTTGTTGCAAGTGCTTTTCTTCTCTAAAACAGCAAAATCAGTTGTTTATTACCCGGATTTTTCCTTTCATGCAATAAAGTGAAACCAATTAGTTAAAAAGCTATTCATGCACAACAAGTTAGCTTCAAATTCTGCCGGCAATATATAAATTGTCTTATTCTTTGGAACTTTGCTTTGTCAAGGCGCTCTCAGGAAGAGCACATATGAGTGATAGAGATTCAAAAGTGCAAATTTAAAAAAACCTCAGACAAAAATGGCATTTGATAGTATTGCGAAATGGCAAATAAATTATTCTGTCTATCAGAGATGGAATCGGTCGAGATCTTGGAACCAAACACAACCGGAAAAAATTAATTTGTTCTCTGGTTGATTGTATTTGCTATTTTTGCAAAGTTTCTAATGAAAGTCTGTTCAGTAAAAATGCCTTTGGAAAAGAGTGCGCGTCAACAAATCAACTAAGAACTTGCAAACAAAAATAAAAATTATTGTGCTGTCACCGATTTTCGCAACTTAGTTGGTTTATCGTTTCGACGTTTGGTAGCCACTCCAATACCGATGCTTAAAAATTGGAAGTTTTGGTTTAAGAGCAACCGTTTTTCCAAGCAGTTAATAGAGCAGGATAAATTTCAGCTTATATGGTGGTATATCTTCTAGAGAGCCACAAAAGAGAGAAATTAACGTTGGTAAGAAAGAATCTTCAAGAAACACCAGAATACAGCAGGAAGCGCAACTCAAGCTGTGAGTGCTGGTTAAGGAGATGATTTTAGAGGACGAAAGATATATACATACATCGAAATTTATCATCTTTATGTGACGGTTGAGGCCTGCACTAACCTGCCCTTTTGTTCAAGACTGTCTTAATGAAACATCTGCATCCCCTTGATTAAATTTGTTTCGCCAGCGCACTTAGAAAAAAAAGGCAACGCAATGGTTGGAATGTAAATTTACGCTCAGTAGAAGAAGATGGATAAAAAGGAAAAAGAGCGAAGGAGAAAATTGACCGATTTTAGATAAAACAAAAGCTACCCGTTTACCAATATTTGGATGGCAGTTCCATGAAATTATATTTCATGAAGGAAGTTTCTGGGGTATATGGTAGATTTAGAAAAGCTAACAACCATTTCAGTTTCAGTTAAAGAGGTCGGGAACCGCATCATCAAGTTGAGACAGCTGTTGATTCGTGTAGCGTTGAAGCCCAAACTACCAGCCGCTACAAAGTAGTAATTTGGCCCATGAAACCGTATTTTTTAGGCTGCTTTTTGATTTTTCCTGATGAAATACGATATGAATAGACAAATAGACCAAACGTATATCGGTATTCAGCCAATAAACCAGTAACATTGTAGAAGATGTCAGTCAAACTTATTTAAAACAAACTCTATTCGCAACGTTTTGCAAAACTGTATTCAGCATGACTACTGTGACAGGCACAAACTTCACAGAAATCATCAAATACAAAAATTCTTCATATATAAGTAGACAGAGAACTTCAAAATCGTTTCGCTTCCAGTTTATTTGATAGCTATCACAATGATTAGTCTTGTTACAGAGACCGCAGACTTTTCTAGTCGCTTTTAAATGTTTGAGAGGTCGTGACGGGTGTGAAGGGCGCGGTTTTAAAGCTGGTGGTGAATCTGGGTGGTCTTGATATCCTGAAGACATGAGACCGTTTAAAAGTATTTACCAATACACAAAAATTGATGATTTTACCGGCTCTGATTCGATTTTGCTACATCACAATGATGTTTGAGGTAAGCGAGTCCTACGACGATGAAAATTACTGCGACAATCGAGCCAATCATGACACTGGCAACGAAACCTGAATGAAAAAAGCTGTCATAATATTTATCTTCTGAGGGTACCAGTCTGGTTGGTTTCCATGTAGAAGAGACGAGGTTTTTTCCATAACAGAGAGATTCATTTCATACAGTACATTAAACGTTATTGCTATCTTATTAACACGTTATCTAAATGTTTTTTCAAGCTTTTCTTACCTAGGTTATTTCCTTTTGTTTCTGAAAATATTACTTTATCGCTCTTTATTATATCTTCATTGTCCATCAGCAGTGTGTAAATTACCACCGTGTATTTCTTCCCAGGTTTGAGACCGGATATTGTATGGGAAGTACTTTGATTGGGAAACGTTGCCTTCTGCAATATTGTCGAGTAGGAAAAAGTTATTAATAAATGATAAAGCTTACCTTAAACTCATTGCTATCCGATTCTACAACAATCCCGTCGAAACGGCCAAGACTTGGATTGTGCCAATTGATTGTGAGGCTGTTTGCTGTTCTGGAGTACGAAGTGATAGTTGGTGGAGATGGATCTGAAATGATGAACAGTGGTTTATAAGTGAATCAACAATCGAATAGAAATAAAACTGATAACGTACTTGTAATGAAGCTTCTTTGCAAAGACCTTCCTTGGCCAGCTTCATTTTTGGCAGTAACATTGGATGTAATTTTTTCACCGGGAAGCAATTCATTAATGATATATTTGTAAATTAATTGTCCACGAACATTATTTAGGGTTTTTGAATCAGTCGAACCGTCTGCCCTCGACCATTGAACGACATATTGATTAATCGCTTCACCACCGTCTGGTTTCATCCAGTTGATACAAATTTGTTTGGTGTTGATTGTTGCATCACAGGTTTCTTCCGCATTTTGAGGTTGACCTGGAACTGCACATCAAGCATAGACATGATGAGACAAAGTAGAACATCGCCTATTTAAAATGCTGGGGGTAAACAGCAACGATATTTTGGTAATTGATCAGAATACATGCGTAGAGTTCTAACAAAGTTGCGGCCAAAAAACTCAATAATGATGATTTTTACGTTTTGTTTTGAAGTACATCAGGTGTCAAACTCGGTACTTTGCGTCAGAGCTTTAGTTTGCCATCTAATTTGCGTTGCTTGTAATCCTTATTTGATGTTAAGTGTAGTTTCTATGTACGCTATAAAGCAGCTCTGCGTTGTGTAGATAATATTGTCTGCTGTAAAGTCACACCAGAAGTTAAAACGTTATCTAACAAAATTTACATCGTTTTACCCTAAAACGTAGCAAACACATTTTTTCAAAAACCATCAGAGCTATGGCTTTTATATTTTATAATATTTAATGCAAATCGATCGATGATCACGCATATATCAGCTATGACATATCTATATATATAAAACTCAAAGTCTGTCTGTCTGTCCGCTATAGAAATAAAACTGGAGAGTGGAGACATTTAGATACAAACAAACATATGAATCTTATAAAACTTTTTCCAGGGAAGCCAAGTACGGTATTTTGATTTCGATCAGAATCGTCAATGGGGGGCTACGAGCCTATGGGGCTCTACTATAAATATTTGTTAGATACCACAAATAAAAAAATATTTTTTGCAGTATATAACTAACTAGCAGATTTACCTATCGTTGATCGGGTAAAATGTAAAGACTGCTAACTTACTTTGTCACGTAATAGTGCGTCTGTAATTTTAATTTTGCTCGCCTCATATCAATACGACCAAAATTTCGCACTTCGCTATTCAGAAGGATTAGACTCTACATTCAACACGAATTCAAATATAATTGCACCATTTCCTACATTACTCTTAAATCTGAGCGCCAAGCAGATCTGTAAATGTCACAATTAGTTACCCGTCGTTGGTCGGGTAAAATATAAAGACTGATTAAATTTTTACATTGAATAACCATCTATATATATAAAACTCAAAGTTTGTCTGTCCGCTATAGAAATAAAACTGGAGACATTTAGATACAAACAAACATATGAATCTTATATAACTTTTTCCAGGGAAGCCAAGTACGGTATTTTGATTTCGATCAGAATCGTCTATGGGGGGCTACGAGCCTATATTTATTCAACCTATATTAAAATACTAGAGTTGTCTAAAGTTTTTGTTAGGTACCACAAACAGAAAAAAATTTGTGACAAAGAAAAATCCAAATTTGATGGTTACGAGCAAGACTGTACTTTTAGGGAATTTACCCGTCGTTGATCAAGAGGCAAAGCAGAAGACAAGTTTATGCTCATAGGCATGCTATATCCAGGCAGCGGGAATCTCAAGAACAAAAGAACATTGAGATGCCTCCTAAGAAGACACTTAAATTTGGTAGATCTGCCGATGCACGAAGAAAACATGTAGCAAGAGCATCAGAAACAGAGGCAAAGCATAAGACAAGTTGATGCCCATAGGCATGCTATATCCAGGAAGCGGGAATCTCAAGAACAACAACAAACCAGGAGACATATTGATGCTGAAAGACATGCTATATCTCGACAGCAGGAATCACAAGAAAACCGTCAAATAAGACTTTTGAGAAGTAGGAGCAGGCAACGTGAATTGAGGTTTCAACCATTTACTACAAGGCAAAGGAAACAAGGTGCATTTCATTATGATCCAAAACATAATTATGCAGCTGAAGAAGTAATCACTATTGGTTCTATGTCTAAGGTCTGCAATTATTGCAGAGCTAAAAAATGGGATAATGAACCTCCTGGTGTGTGCTGTTCTAACGGTAAAGTTCAATTGGCAACGTTTCAAGAACCACCACAACCTTTAAAAAATCTTCTTACCGGCTCCACTTCTGACTCAAAACATTTTCTTCAGCATATTCAAAAGTATAACTCAGCATTTCAAATGACATCTTTTGGAGCTAAATTTGTTACACGAGGGGGATTTATGCCAACTTTCAAAGTTCAAGGTTGAGTTTATCATAGAATTGGAAGTCTTTTACCAGAAGAGAATGAAAACTGTCAATTCTTACAAATTTATTTTATGGGGAATCAAGAAAACCAAGCTCAGTTTTGACACTACAATCAGTTTTGATTACGTATATACAATCCCTGCTCCCTCACAAGTATTAATTGTCATAATTTGTGGCAAGATTCTTTGTGAGCATTGCCAGTCATGATTAAAAGAATATGATAATTACAATTCCGTGTACAAGAATTGTGAAAATGCATAGAATTCATTAACTTTTCGCTACTGCTCACACAACAGCTGGATGGGTGAAGCCGGCTTGGCCGGTTGAATCGAAATACTGAACTGGACATTACTGCTGGAGGGCCTCTGACGGGCGACGCCGGTTATAAATCTATATATATAAAACTCAAAGTTTGTCTGTCCGCTATAGAAATAAAACTGGAGACATTTAGATACAAACAAACATATGAATCTTATATAACTTTTTCCAGGGAAGCCAAGTACGGTATTTTGATTTCGATCAGAATCGTCTATGGGGGGCTACGAGCCTATATTTATTCAACCTATATTAAAATATGGTTATTCAATGTAAAAATTTAATCAGTCTTTACATTTTACCCGTTCAACGACGGGGAAATCTGCTAGTTCATAAATAAAAGAAAAATCATCATCGCATATGATCTTTTCTTCAAGACGAATAATCATCGCAGGTAAGCTTTTCTCGACCGAGTCTATATTTTTCAATTTTTAAACAAGGTTTTTAGGAAGATGATATTCAGACGGGATGCATTAAAAAAGAATTAATATACAAACAAATTGCTTGAAAATTTTGTGGTAAAGGATGTGAAGTGATGTCAGCACATTTACTTATCAACATTATTGAACAAAGTGATACTACACAAAAAAAGGACTGGATGTTGTACAACGCAAACTGCTGCTAATAAACAAAACAAAGAATTTCTTGAGAAAGAGATTGCTTCTAAAGAAGAAAGCGCTGGAATGAATAAACATCAACAGCAGATTGCCAAGCATATGCAAGTGAGTTTGTTGTTCGTTTAATTTTGTCACTTTTTGTTTAGGCACAAAACTTCTGTAACACACCCAATCCTTCAAAATAAAGCAAGATTAGACTTGAGGCAATGATATATTAGTCCTTACTCCTTGTAGCTACCACTAGTCTAAAATCTTTGTCACAATTTACATAGTGTGGTATATTTTTGAAGCAGCTCCATTTCTTTTATTAGCAGTTCTCATGGGTGGAACACTGATGGTACGATTCCCTGTTTGAAGTTAATGAAAAAATGGCAACAGTGGTTTCTTGCACACTATTTATGAACCAGAACATTACCATGGTAATTTGTTGTCATAGAGGATGGCTGTCAAGGCTAGGTATTCCATAATGCACGAATCTTTTCAATTAGATTGCCAGTTAGGTAGATTTATTTAAAGAGCCGTGTCATGACAAAACGATTGGGTGATCATGCATTCAAAAGTCATGACGCCTGTTGTTGCGTCTTAGAATAAAGGACTTCGCAATGATTCCTAGTGCTTGTCGGACTCAAACAAACAGTAAATTTATTGTAAGTAATAACTAGCAGTTTGAGTGAAATGTAGATGTATTCATTTGTTCACCAGCAACAACAATTTATTTGTTTACCCGAATGTTGACACTCTAGAGCCTAGAAGGCAAGCCTAACAATTGTTTTATATTTAGCACCGCTGTCATTACCCAGCGAGTTGAAAATGCTACAAAAGGAAACAGAAGTCAATACATCACAATACAAGCAGATGCTGGAAAAACGCAATAAAGTTCTCAAAGTTTTTCTAATGTATCAGAACCATGCAGAGTCTATCAAAGAATACCCAGATGACTATACATCAAATTTACTAAGCACTGCAGTTTGCTTCAAGTGCTATTTAATAAGATCATTAGATCTCAACACTATGCAATAACAAAATAAATATTCTCACAGTGATCTTGTTTAACATACGTGAAACAAAATTATTCTACAAGCTCTTTTGTGACTTACAAAAATATCAAAATAAGATTATTATTAATAATTCTAATTTAACTCACTTGTATATCCAGTTGCTGGTTGGCTCACATCGCTAAATACTTCATATTTTTCTCCACGGCCTTTAATCTGAATAGTGAGAGTGTACTTACTGTTAGACATCAAGTTATTCAAAGTTATTTCGCGAGGAGGAGCTGCTGTGGCATTCCCACCATCTTTCACTGTTGCAGTTCGTTTTGTGCCGCCTGCTGCTTGGTAAGTTATTGTGTAAACATCGGCAACTTGTTGTTGTTCGCATTCTATACCGGTATTTACAACCGCACAACGATCTTCCCATTTCATATCAAGTAGATTCGGATTGTTGCTTGATGTTGTGATGCTGTATGGAGCTGGTGGGCCTAAATATAGCAACGGTTATACTGTTGTTCTGAAATGCAACTTCTTAGGACTTTTACTTCGACGAGTAATGGGGCAATTAATATGGTCGTGTACTAGAATCAAGGTTATGGATAGAGAGCGGCCTATATAGCCGTAAAGATTTTCGAGTGTTTTGTTAGTACGTTAGTCAATATGATTATTTTATCATTCAAAAGAGTGGTATGATATTATTCATTAAAATGATGGCTCATGAAAAATTTAGGAAGTTTTATATAAATTTGAATCGCCAACACCATGCTAGATCAACTCCAAGGATTTTTCTACTCTAATTAATCATAAGCGGTTGTGTCCACAAAAAAAGGCCCTAAAAAACGCATTCAATACCATAAGTTTGAGGAATAACTGAACATTTTGAGATGGAAAACCATTGCGTTTTTAAATACAGCACTTTGGCGCCAATGTGTGTAACCTGCTGCTATTTCATGTAAATATAGTTTCAGGTTCGACACCAACGGCAACAACCTGAGTTATCATTCCCTCAAATGAGTTGTTTTGTCTCCTTAAATGAATGCAGAAAACCTAACGTTAAACGAGAAGCGTGTAAAATTTTGCGGATTTAAACGATAACATGTGCTGTAAGATTTAATTATTGGATTAAATTATACAATTACATATGTATATTCGTAGCATTTAGCTTGGAAGAAACCTTATCTACAGTCACTCGCGTACACGCACACACACTTTTTCTCTCTCTTCCTCTTTGGCCGATTTCTTCCGAAAATGAATAGATCTCTATTTCTTTTTGCCTGGGTTTATTGAATATAAAATCAGTTCTTTACTTGTTATCGCACTGATAACACCAATGATTTTTGAGAAATTTTTTGCATCAATTCGGCACAGAACGACATAGTATTTGGTCAATGCTTCAAGCGGATTTCCGTTGCTTTCTCTAGCTCTTATGACCTGAAATACAACAAGTGGGTTTTTAATTAACTACTTTTATCACAATGATCAGAGTCGCAAAGAAGTTTACGCGAGGCCGTTTAAAGTCTTGTCACTTTTATAACCGCGTTTTGTCGATGTTTTTTGTTGAAAGTGTGAGCATAAATGCGTTGTTATTATCTCAAAAGACAAGTTGAAAGGTGGTTAGATGTGCGAAAATAAAGAGCGTGACTACAAATCTGGCAAAAGTTTTGTTTGTGAAGGATGAGTAGAGGTAGCAACAGGAATTCTGGAACCAGACAAAAAATTATATATCAATAATCAGATGAAGTTAGTCAAGAGTTTTTGTTACTTGGCAACAGATTGAATACCGGTGATGTAAGTGAAGCAGCGATGACCGAAAGGACAAGAATTAGTTTGGATCAAAATTTGGAAAAAGCAGGGAGTTGCTTTTTGGAAGAAAGTTGGTGAGGAGTAAAACTGAAGGAGAAAAGGAATAGTCAAAACCATAATTTTTCTCGGTTTGGAAGAGACTTGGAAAGATTCGCCAGGACACATCTAGAAGTAAAATAATAACGAGGTATCTAGAGAATGTTTGATTTTGTAGTAGTTGGAAAAAGAGGGCGTGGGCGACAAAAAATGACGCAGAGAAAACAAGTGGGAGAACCTATTAACCAGATTGGACTAAAAACGGAAGATGCCAACGAAAAAACGAACTCCTGCAATGGTGTATGTGAACTGTCTAGGAACATGTGGTGTGTCCGGTCACATCCAATAACGGAGACAAAACTGGATGTAAAAATTGGACCTCTCTCTCCAATGCCTCATCATTTTGAATTGGGATGTGATGTATTAATCAATTTTGATGTTGCAGCTATAATGCCCCGTATGAGAGCTTGGCTTGCACTATCAGTCGCATTACCATCAATTTTTGCGTTGCAAAAAACCTGCAACGTGAGTGGTGACAGAGTGGGACAAAATCTCACGAAAGATTGTAAAATGTGTATGTACGCGCGTAATTGTATTCGCTAGCGACTGTAAAAAACGTCTAAATTTATAATTTGCAATTAAAAGTAGCGATAACGATCGAGGGTGTCATTTTGCTTAGAGAAAGTTTTCAGCGAGATTCCATGCCAAAGTAATAGTATGAAATACAGCTTCGTTGTTAACCTGTCAACTCTCTGTTAATGAAGATGCGATGTCCACTTTCTGAAGAAATTGGAAAAGGGAAAAAAAGTGCACATAAACCAATAGATCCGTTTTTCATTGCTTAACATCAGTATTGGTAGACTTTTAAAATGGATTTATAATTTGTTTTAGTCATTTTACTTTGCCTACGGAGCATTGTAAGTGGTTCAACGTGTAATCACCAATTTCCCAAGTTGGTGATGAAAGTTTTTACTAACCTTTTTAGTTTTTGACAACTATTTGATTTTGTTTATTAGCAGACTTTTGATAAATAATTTCAAAATTTTTTCTCTTCAGGCTGCATTTTGAATATTGATTGTTTTGCGTTATAAGTTGAACACTTACTCCAGGTTTAACGTTTCCAATTCCTCCTGAACAATCAGAATCGGAAACCGAAACATCTTTTTGAACTATTATTCCATAAGTCACATTAACTTGTTCGATCAATGTTAATTCAAAACTGGTCGAATAAACTTTGCTAAATCGAAATTTCTTCAGATTTCTTTGGCTGTGCTGAAAACAGAGATTTCAACACATCAGAGCTGAGATGTGACGCTAAAGATAAACAATAGTATATTTGGTGAACAATATCAGCAGAAATAAGTTGATTCATTGAAAGGTTGCAACTCGACACAAAAAGATCCAAATTTTAAGGGCAATGTGTCATATATATCATTAGAAAAGAATCTTACAATAACTACATTTACTTTTATCTTTCTTAAGCCCATGCGATGACGTGGTGAATAAAGAGTTCGCTTTGCTCCGCTGATCTGGGGTTCATTTCCCTTGTAAAGTCAAACCAAAAATGGTATCCACAGTCTTCCTGCTTTGCCGTCGCTGTTTAAAGGAAGGTTGTGGAGAACAAACCTGCAAGTTCGCTTGTTGTGCTCTTGGGCAAGACACTTAACGGGACGCGCCTACTTTTATGTGGAAGACAGGTGGCCCAGTTTTCCCTTCAAAGACAGGGTTGGTGACAGCAAGAGGATCCTACCATAAAACAAATGCCATGTAATACAAAATCCAGATCAGAAATTATCTGCTGTGGCGACCCTCAATTGGGAAAAAAGTCGAAAGACAACAACGACAAGTTTTATCTTTCTTAACAAATCCCTATTATTTAAAATCAAAATATAAATTTTTTTGGTAAGATTAAATCAAGCAAGTACTAAATACAAAATTAATCGTTAACGATAGAAAGCAAATGACGATATGCATGAAGCGCCTGGCGAAGATTAATCATTAGACTCAGAACTCCTGAGTGAGCCAAGATGGGAAACAGTATTGGTGTTACGAAACATTATTTAATTTGATCTCGTTCATATAGCGGCATTTTCCCATTAGATCAGTTCTCTTGTTCAACCATGTAGTGGAGCATGATTAGTGAATTGCACACTTCTCTGTGAGGCACATCATGCAAGCCCTTGCCCCTGGCTGGTAAGGGGTGGTTCGCGTTACGATTTCCAAGTAATTTGGAGACATTTTTTCCATTGTTTTTGTCAAGCCAAAATGCCTGTCAGAGCTCGGTAGCATTGCTTTGTCGCTGATATTTAAAGCTCTGTTTGTGATTATAGTAACTAGCTTTAAACTCCGTTTCACAGCTACCGAAGTAGCGCTTGGTGTTGTCATCAGTTGTTAGGGTAGCTTCATATAAAATGCACTTTTCGCGGCACTTTCCTCGTCGTCGTCGTCGTCGTTTGGTCAGGCACTCAAACTCAATTCGAGCCAGCACAAATCAAGGCCAGCGCCGAGGGTCTAACCTTTTATCACCCCGGGCTGCTGCGCTGCCCAGATTAGATGCTGTCAGCGGTGGTGTTAAGCCAACATCAAGTTGCGTCATCCAAAACCTGCAGACCTCGTGTTCCTCATGGTACATGATGCATGAGACATGAAGATATAACGTGATCTGCAGTTTGCTCAGGGGCGCCACATTTAAAATTTATCCAAAGTTAATTTTTATTTCCACATCCAAAAATGGTATTGTATTTTTAGCCTGTTCTAAAGTAAACTTAATACCCCAATATTTCTGCCCAATTTCAAAACAAAATTTTATGCCCAATTTCAAAACGAAAAAAACAGACAGTAAAACCGAAAAAGAATTTATCAATCTTTTTATCATTCCCTACCTCGGAAAAATCTCAAAGGAATTCGGTCTACAAATTCAATCACTAATAAAGAAACGGTTTGGCACTAAAATTACAATCGTCTACAAAACAACAAAAGTACAGGGATATTTCTCTTTGAAAAACAAAACTCCTCTGATCTTGAACTCAAATGTCGTTTATAAGTTTACCTGTTCACGTGTCGTGAACGTCACGTACATCGGTACGTCCCGAAGACATTTGAGTATAAGAGCAGGGGAGCACTTAAATGTTTCAAGGTCAGGTAAAAGTGCCATCAAAGAACATATAAAAAATGCAGTTCGTGCAAAACTCAGCCGAATAGCATGAAGCAATTTGAAATAATTAGAAAATGCCAAACATCCTACGAAGCCAAAATCCATGAAGCTTTGGTGATCAAAAGAAGTAACCCTGTGCTAAACAAACAACTGTATGCAAACGAAGCGTCATTTCTACTAAACGTGTTTTAATCAAAGTTATTTATTTAATCACTTAACCAAACAATTTTGCACCGAACTTTACTGTAATTTTAATTCATTTGAAACAATTATTTACAAAACCTCAAATCCAATCAACTCCTAGCAGGCAATTGTTTCTATTATCAGATGATTCTTTGTTGGCAGTAACCAGACAATTACGAAGACCGCAGAATGAAGCTTTACTGTTTTTTATCAGAACTATTTTCAACTTATTTTGTGTTTTTTGTGTTTTCGTTCAACGAAAGTTTTAATGCTGTAAATATTTGTGTATAGATCTTTCAGAAATGTCAGACAGAAACCGAACCTGCCAACCTGGAAGGGTAACTCCTCACCCCGATGTTCAGCCATGACCTACTACTAGGCAAACCGTCTACTACTGTGCCCCTGTCAGATCACACCGTCAACAAGTTCCGAAGGCCAGCAGTTTTGCAGCTGAACATCAAAGGCCTCATTGCAAGCAAGATGAATGTATTTCATCATCTCACCGTACAGTATGAGGTACTCATCATTTTTCTTCAGAAGACCCTCTGCACTCGTGCAGATAAGCTAACAATACCAGGCTTTGCCCTAGCTGGGTCTTCTTTAAGCAGGAAGCGTGGCCTTGCCACGTTTGTTCATGACCGGTTAAAATGGACCCTTGTTGATCAGTTTCCAGCTACATCGGAGACTGAGTGGTTGTGCGTGGACGTTGATGGTTATAGAATCGTCAATGTCTACAAACCTCCACCTACGCGACTGCAAGCGTCTGATCTCCCAAGTGTTCTCTTGATTTTAATTGTTCTCATGTCAAATGGGTTTATAGAACCAGCAGTGCCGATGGAGAGTACCTTGTTGCTTGATCAAGCCTTAACGGCCTTGTCCCTCTTCACGACCGTAAGGACGAGGCCACCTTTTATTCTGGCCGCTGGAACACTGGCACCAACCCTCATCTGACATTTGTCAGTGTTGGTCCAGATAGCCGTGTACCTGACAAATGCATCTTAGTGAAGTTCCCTAGGTCACAACATCGACCCTCGCTTATTGTTCCACCAAGACTTGCTCTGCCTGTTAAGCGATGGAACTTCCGCAAGGCCAACTGGAGTCACTACAATACATTGACCAACAAACTTGCCAAGAGTTTGTTGCCACCAGATTTACCGAATGTGGATCTGGCCTACCAGGACCTCTGCAATGTCATCAGAACAGCAGCCAAAAATTCTATCCCATGGGGTCGTCAAAATAACCACATACCGTGTTGGTATGCTGAGTGCGAGTACCGTACTTTGTGCAGTCGCCTGAAGGAAGCGACTCTAACAGAGCTGCCACTGCCCTGCTCCTCAGGATCGACAAGAAACGCAGAGATCGATGGTCCGAGATAGTTTAGACTATCGACTTTTTGCACTCTAGCCGAAAAGCATGGAGTATATTGAACAACCTAACTGGTAGATTACGGCGGACTTCTAACCAAAAACTTTCCGCCCACTCTTCGATTGCACAAGATCTGCAGCAACAACAACGTAAAATTGACCTACAGCTGCATGCCTAACATGGCAAATCTTATCTACAAGCATAACAATGCCGTGCTAAAAAGTAAAGCCAACTTCAGCAACACCACACGACCGTACAACTGCAGAGTCAAAGTTAGCTGCTTTCTGAAAGCAAAGTGCCGCGAAAAGTGCATTATATATAAAGCTACCCTAACAACTGATGACAACACCAAGCGCTACTTCGGTAGCTGTGAAACGGAGTTTAAAGCTAGTTACTATAATCACAAACAGAGCTTTAAATATCAGCGACAAAGCAATGCTACCGAGCTCTGACAGGCATTTTGGCTTGACAAAAACAATGGAAAAAATGTCTCCAAATTACTTGGAAATCGTAACGCGAACCACCCCTTACCAGCCAGGGGCAAGCGCTTGCATAATGTGCCTCACAGAGAAATGCGCAGTTCTTTGATCATGCTCCACTACATGGTTGAACAAGAGAACTGATCTAATGGGAAAATGCCGCCATACTAACTGTTTTGTAACATGTTAGAGTTAGTTAGATAGAATGACTTTTTATTCTACTGCCCATCATTTATTGCTCAAACTTCTGCTTCCAAAACTTGTAACCTGGCAATGATGTTTTGCTGTAAGCTTTTTTTTGTATTTTACGTTTTTAAATTTTGTTTGCATTTTGTTTTTGTTTGTTCGTTTTGTAGCAATTATAAGTAGATATGTGCAGAGAAGCCGAAACTGGAAAGTTCACAGGATCTGTTCTATACATATCAGATGTCACTTATGCGTGCTAACAACATTCAAAAGCTCTCTTGAAACAAATGTGTGAGAAGTGAAAGAGCAAATTTGCTATCGACATCTCTGCAATAAAAGAACTTGCGATACAATTTTGGAACAATACAAATTTAGACGTGTGTGTTTTTGCTGGCGGATTTCGGTGTTGCTGAGAGATTTTAACGTAACTGAGACGAAATCGACCGGCCTAGAAGCATCGCCGAAGTACCTTGTTTGCCTCAGATGGATTCGATAATTATTTTCAATTTATAGTAATGCGAGAGACTAGCGATTGGTCACCAATTGTCACCAAATTATTGGTCACCAACTGCACTGAAGAGACTTGATAAATCGAAACAGTGTCACTATCTTCAATTTATTGTCAGAAATTCTAGTCAAGTTTTTCAAAATACAGACAATTTTCTCAAAGTTTATTATCGTTTTCCTGCTCATAAATACAATGGCCGAATCCCAGCGTTCTTAAGAAGCATCAAGTCATTGGGTTCAATTCTTTCACTAGAACATGTTTTACTTATAAAAGCAGACATTCTGAAGAGGGTATTGTTGAGTAGAAAAAACCTTGAGCAGACTCATAAACAAGGAAAGCTCGCAGTCCATCAGATCGTAATACATATGATAGATGAAATTCTCTCACTCTGGGAAAAACCATCCATTCCAACAAATGCATGCAGGAAAGCTGAGAAGACCATAACCAAACTCTGCGATCTTAACACTACAGGGACAGAAAAATAAACAAGTAAGGAAAGAATGCAGTTGGAAAAATATCAGCCTGTTTGACAGCAGTGCTTGCAAGAGAAAAACAACTTCTCCTGATCAAGCGCAATGCAGCTGGACAAGTGCGAGACAATTTATATTAAATGTCAGTGCGATTCTTTGAAAAAGATTCCTATTAGCAAGCTGAGCTTTCTTGATCAAAAAGTTAATCAGAGTGGTCCTAGAAAGATGATGATGTCAAGAGTTGATGCAAAGGTCATGCAGTGCTGGCGAAATGCTGAGAAATGCACTGACTACCTAAAAATATCTTCTGATCAAGACTCATTCAAATTAGACTGACTCCAAAAAAATATCTTCAAGACGGTCCATTTGTTCAAAGAGATTGAACAAGATTTGACAATGTGATTTAGAGGGTGTCGCAAAGAAATAAATAATTTGCTCACACAGGAACAATTTTTATGGCCATGCTTGCCGATAATGAAGCTGGAGTGAGAGCTCAGACAGTTAACGCTATCTTGACAATACGAATGAAGGTCAGCCAGCTAACTCAACAACCTGGTGGTAAAGACGAAGAAAATAACAGAGGGGTGGATTAAGAAGATGATGCCAATGAAATTGCAGATAGCAATAAATTTATCCTTAAGCTTTTTGCAGGACTTTTTTTTAGAGAATATACGCCAGGCTGGAGAAGAGAAAAGGGTTGCAGCTTTTATAGCGTGAACACGAACAAAAAATGGCACGAATAAGAAGGGCAAACACATAGAAAGACACGCTCGCGCCGATCGGTCAGAAGCGACTAAGGGAAACGAGCGACTTGTGTAACCATTTTAGGCTATAGACGAGTTCTTTTTTTGTCTAGGTCCGGTTTTGCTGTTTGGTCTGTGGCTTCAAAAGAAGAAAGGTGAAAAGCCATGAGTCAGTAAGCGAGAATTAAAAATTTTTCTTGCACTGTACTTCTGCTCACATGATAGTTTTTGCAAAATATCTCGTCCAATTGCTGATGACGAGATTCAGGTGGGTTTCCATTGGTTTGGCTGGAGCGGGATGAATATCTGCGGTCGTGTGGAGTGTGTTCTTACAAGATAAATTCGAAAACATTTGGTTTGTTGCTTTGTTGCAATTTTTGGGAAGTACGAATCACGTACTGGTTGTCAAAGTGGCATGGAAATTGCTAAATAACATAGCTAATTCGGGAAACAGAAAGTACATCCTTTTTAGTTGTTGACAGGGGATATCTGGTGATGAAAACCATGTGACGCTCGACGGCAAAAGAAACAGCGTTTAAAAGCTGTCTTGATCTGAGTTTTGAAACTCGTCAAAGCTTTTCCCAGCCACGATAAGCGTTGGTATACCAGGTAATTCTTTGTACCAAAATGCGGTAATTTGTAAAACTGTTCGATTTTCCTTGTCAAAACTGTGTAAACGACGTGGTGCAGATAACTATTGTTTCTAAAGATTGACCAAATCTTCGTAAGTTAAGCTTGAAAAAAAAATTGAAAGCAGATGGCCAAGGCTCTGTGAACAAACGTAAAAATAAGTTTCCGTTCCTTGCCGCAAAAAACAATTCCAACGTACTCTCTCGTCTGTAAAGATAGGTTTTCTAAACACTGATGTGATAAATAGAGAATTACTTTTCTTCATTCTTACATCCACAAAAGGTAGAGAGCGATTACTCTTTTTTTCAAAGTAAATCAAAGAGAGGGGTGTAGGGTATATAAATAAGGAAGAAACTTGTTGCATTGCATTATTTAGATGAGTAAGAAATTTGTTGTGAAAGACAAAGAAGGTGTCATCAACGTATCGGCAAATACATCAACAATGTATTTGAATCCGTCGGAAGAAAAAATCAATTCATTTTTATATGTTTAGATTTCGTCATACCAAAAATCAACTGTGAAGCCACAACGTAAGCTGAGCTGATTGATTGGGATAATTTCAAGCTGACTGAGCTTTTTCATACTCAGGTACTGAGTGATGCTGAATCAATCTACTTCAAGGACACTGCATTTGCAGTCCCTAATTAACTTTGCCGTAATCAGGCAATCAAAGAGAGAAGTTTACTTGTTTTTATAAAATGCTTTATCTGATATTAGCTCCAAGGCAAGAAATGGTTTCATCAGGCAAAGAATACACACAAGAGTTGAAAAAGTTTTTTTAGAAAAATTTCTTTCAAATAATTGAGAAATTTAACAAGGATTGATTATTGACGAGGTCATGGTAAACTTATTCTTTCCAATTCACTTGCAATTTAATCTCTCTTTAAATTGATTCAATGATGCTTCATGAAAGAACTGATGGAATGATGCTTGATGAAGGAACTGATGGAATGATGCTTGATGAAGGAACTGATAGCTGTCTAGCTATTTGTTCTTAGCTTCTAGAGACGAGCGTCTCACTAAGCAAGTCAGTAAGTGTTGACTAATCTTGCCAAGATATGCTTGCAGGCATTTTGATTCTGATTCAAGAATGATTCTATATTTTCTTGAACATTGCGCGTATCAAATTGCATCAATTTTCCTTCTCTGATATTTATAGAACAGATCCTGGTAACCTTCCCAGTTTTCTCTTCCTTGCACATATGTACTTATCATGATTACTTAAAAAACAATACAATGAAATACAAGCAAATTTATAGAAAATTATGAAAAAGCTTTAGTAAACCACCAATGCCAGGTTGCAACTCCTGGAACCACAAGTTTGAGCACTTAAAAACGGGTAGTACTCCTAAAAAGCAATTCTATCTAACTGGATCAAACATGTTATAAAATCATATCTAAAGTTTTTCCAATCACCAATAAGGTGATAGAAGCATTTCGTATCTACCTATTATTAGTATGACAATTATGTATATGTATTTAAGATATCTAGTAAAAATTTTTAATAATTTGGCTGATTTTTACCAATGCGACCCTTTTGTCTTCACTCCAAAAACTAGCAAAGATTCTTCGAGACCCACATAGAGCAGATTGTTTGTCTCAATAAAGAGGACCATAAGATATCAGAATCCTAAGTTCTGCAAAGAATTTCCAAAACCTACCCTCTATGGCCTTCCCCTACAATTCATGCAGCACGTTGACCAAATGTACTGCAAAGTTATATTCAAGTGCAATAGAAATTGTCATGTTTTGATGGTTAACAACAATTTTATCTGCAAACTAACTCCAACATTTGATTTATTATATTTCCAAAATTACTTGGTTTGTGTTTACGTGTTTTTCGCAAGAAAAAGTTAAAAAATCAAATGTTTAAAGGGCACCTTGCTTGTACAAGGTGCAAAACTTTATTTATGATTGGATATTTAATAGCACAAACTTTGTTGCGTCGTATTACGTTTTATACAGATCAATTGCGTCAATATTAAAAATTGATTGACTAAGTCAAAGAATAAAACGTAAGCCATATTCTGTCAGGCCTAATTTTAGGAAAGAACACTCTGTCGTGCTCAATCATAAACAATACCTGAACATAAAGCTTTTGCATAGAAAGGTAGGACGTGTTGGACAAATGCAGTCGTCAATAGCGAAGATAAATTTCTTAGCATCAACTTTCACATTTGCTAGCCTATCAATAACCTTTGTCATTTTCGAATCTGTATTTTTTAAAACCTACCCAGCCGGATGAACCAAGGCTCTTCACTTCGGCAAAGCTGGTTGTGCAGCCTAATGCAAGAGATTATGATTTTACTCACCGCATTGTGCCAGCAAAAAATTGCAATAACAATACAAAGAAACCATTTTTTTCTAACCCCATGGCCATCCATTCAACGCTCAAAGTAATGTAGAATGAGCCAAGGATAAACTTCTACAAAAGAAAAACTTTTTTATTGCAACTTCTTGTAATTTGTAAACTTAACAAATGTCAAGCCTTCATTGTTGCATATCTATGACGCTGTAATGCTGTCTTTTTATATTGCTTAGTTCTACACTTCGGTCGTGTAGAACAGCATTTATAAACCTTTTTAGCCAGAAAACACCAAGTCTGGTCTTTTCGCTTTATCAAACACCAAGAAACAATAGAGTATTTATGGCAATATTGATATGATTGACAATACAGCAATTTTTTGACAAAAACAGTTTTCCTGATTACTTTCAAGAAGCTCGCTCAGCACAATTTTAGAAGCGCTGATTGACAATATCACAAAAAAGTTGCTTTTTTCGGCCGGTATGGCGGTTTAGTATGTTCGGGCGCAAAGACTATTGCTGTCCGGCGAGAATGACGTGTCATGAATGTCGAACTTTTGGGTCCCCTTCTTATATTATTCATATTGCTGATATTTGCATAACCTGTTTGCATTAAACAAGATTTGATTATATTATTATTAATGACGCGGGCAGCGCGGATGTTTTGCATATGTGGGAGGATTGTTGTCATGAGCCGTGTATGTCGTTCAATAATTGAGCTCAGTATGACAACGAACAAAAATGCAAGTTAGATCCACAGATGCTAGTCATTCTGGGTTGATATCACACGAGTAACACAGAGTAAATGATTTTGCTTATCACAAGTTGATGGTTGATCTACCATCCACTCGATTGATAACAACATATAATTGCCGACAAATAGTCACAAATAACACAAAAAGCACGTAGTAGCCGCAATATTAAAAATATTTTGGTGAAGTTTTAAATGTTTTCTGTCCATCTTGTTGCCAAGTGAAAATACTGTACGCAGTGGTTTTATAACATGACATTTGTTTTATGGTCGGATGCCCTTCCTGTCACCCAACTCTTTCTTTGGAGGGAAAACTGGGCCACCTGTCTTCCACATAAAGTCGGGGGCGTTTCGTTAAGTGCCTTGCCCAAGGACACAACAAGCGAACTTGCCTGCTTGCTCTCCACAACCTGCCCTAAATGGCGAGCGCCAAGCAGGGAAGCTGTAAATACCATTTTTAAAGACCTTTACTATGACTCGACAAGAGGAATGAAACCCACGTCTACCGATTGCGAAGCGAATGCTCTAACCACTATACCATCGTGTCTGAGCATACCTAAGCAAGGATAAACGAACATGCAACATAATGCGTAGCCAGCAGTGACTTTAGAACTTTTGAGGGTAAAAGAAAATAACGTCGCTGTGTCAAATCGCTCCACATTGGAAGATATTATTTATATTTTGTTTTGTAATAGGATTATAGAGCTATCGGAATCAAACCTAAACATTTAGGAAAAGCAAGGACTCTTTTTAACTTGCTGTGGCATGCCAAGCTGTGAGAAAAAAACATACAACATAATGCGTAGCCAGCGAGAACTTGAGAAAGTTTAAGGGGAATTGAAAAAAATACGGCGTCACCAAGTGAAATCGCACCACACGCAAAACAGTTATGCTATTTTGCTACAAAATAGCTTAATATTACAAATGTGTTTCCTATATCCAGATTAAGGAATACACAAAGCCTCTTTGAATTTGTGTAAGCAATGAACAAAGCACACACATCTAAGGCATAGCCAGACTCTTGAAATGAGAAATTCTATTAGATAAAAGAGCGCACAAAAAGTTGTGAAAATCTTATGCGCAGAAAACACATAAAAGTTTTGTTATTGTTCACTCAACTGTCCGACGGGTAAAACAAGCTTGACCGGCTGAACCGACATTCTCAATTTCGACGTTACTGATGGGGCTCTGCGGTCGACGCTGTCATCTAATACATGAAACGCAATTCTGTCTGTTTGTTTGTCTGTCTTAACTCCTCCGAAATTGACTGGCGAACAAATATCAAACTTGGCACGATTGATCACCACCCCAAACGGAGTGTTATAAGAGGGTTTGTGACGTCACAGTAAAAGATAATTTATTACTAATTTGCATTTTTAAAACAAGGAATGCGGTTTTCGACTTAAAGAAAAGTGAACATCCGACTTACTAACTTCAACAAATTTTGCTGCATTAGCATATCACATGACGTGATATTTAACAACTAATTGTAGAATAGGTTTTCTTAATGTTGTTGATAAAAACACTCTAAAATAATTCAAGATCAATTGACAATGCAACAACAGATTTTCTTTTTAAGTATTTCTAAGCATGCTTTTTGCTTCAAACTCGCTCTACGATGTCATTATACGTCTGGTACGATCAACACAGTCATTTCTTTTTCTTGCGCAGATCACCACATGATGATTGATTTCAAAAACTGCAACCTTTTTACAAAATCAGTTTACTTAAACATTCATTTGTGACCTCATTTCTCAATTGGCTTTCAAACTTTTCTTGACGAGTTAAAGGGTATTTCAAAGCAATTCTCATAATTTATAATTTGTACATTTATTATTAGTTTATATGCAAAAAACTAAATTTTCAACGCCTGTAGTGTAACTTTTTACCTCTGTAGCGATCTCCAGTTTGGGTGACTGGCAATCGTACAAAATCATAATCGCTGATGCTGGCTTGTTTGCCTGCTCGTTGACTAAACCAATTGAACAAAAATATGGATCCAATTATTAATGAACTGAGATGAACAGAAACAAATTCAAACTGAACCAACTGAATTGAACTGAATCAACTGAACTGATATAACTGAACGCAATTAATACAAAGCCAACTAATTTAACTAATGCGTAAAATGCTTAGAGCAAAATCAGAAACCCAAAATATGCGCTCATTTTCGTGCACAGCGCGCAAACCAAAGAAATCAAATCAGGTAGACAAATGAACATGCACTGTTGCATAAAATGATCACAATAATTAACACCAAAAAGAACGAAACATAAAAATCGAGTTCAAAACCAGTATATCCGTTTGTAAAAAGTGATAACTTGAGTAAAAACAGAGAAGTTCAAAACAAAAAGTCTATATTTAGATGCTATCAATCAGTGTTGTTTGAGAGCTTAGGAAATTTGCTTTCCAGCAATATGTCAGTCTAATTAGTTAGAGCTAAGGATTACTTTATAATGGCTCATCAATAATTGGTTGCTATTCTAAAATTTTTTGTGCTTGGATATAAGGGTTTCCTACTACACCCAAGTAACTAACAATTTCTCTAAAATGTTAGTTCTTTGGTAGATTTTGGTGGTTTTTCATCAAACGCATGCTTGTTTGCCATTATTTATCTTAATTTTCAAATAGATCATCTCCACATGAAGTCTATAAAAACAACAGAATATAGCCCACCGATCAAAAACACTGAGAATTTTGGTGTCTTGGCCTCACAAAATTGTAATTTCTACAAAAACGTAAGTTCATTTGTACATTTTGACTATTCTTCCTCAAAAGCATAATTCATTGGTATTATCTATGAAAGTTTTCAAAAAGATTTATATAAATCACCCTCTTACTCCACAACATTTAAATTATGCTTTCTTGCACTTTATAAAATGGAGGATAAAGATAGTTCATTCTTATCGTTTGCAACGAAATGTTAGTGTCGAGCTACATATGATCTACATGTTGAAGCAATTTCATTTCAATTTCCTTTGCAATTGGGTGAGGACTGCGCAGCAAGCTGAATTGATGTTCTTAACCTCGGCATTATTCATGTGGTACCTGCAATTGCTATAAATTAACTGTGAGTGCTATGTTTTGGATTAGTTTGCTCTTTACATGGCTGCGTTTATGCCAGGGTGAAGGAACAAGCACGCTGACAAAGAGGTTCTTCATATTAATTTGCCTACAGTAACGAGAAAAGCGTAAGTAACGAAACTAATCTTTAATGGCTTAAAACACATTGTTTGGTCAAAATCTTAAAAGATATCACAATGCTAGCCACTATTTAGTGAAAACAGCACCAGGTAGCAAAATCATTCACTATCATTTTGATTGCAAACATAAATGGCAAAGCACATTATTGATATTTTTGATTGCAAGGATATCGGTACAAAACACTAATCTTCATTTTACAATATGGAGGTCTGGATTAGGAGCAAAGTTAAGTGTAATGAAATCCTAAGTTTAAGAGAAGATCAAAATTAAACAATAATAGCATCAATTTATAACACGGATTAAGAAGCAATGGGTTTTTTTGAAAAGAGCGTAAAGGGGATCTATTGGAATAGGCTGTATGATTTAAGGAAAAAGCATTGCCCTTAAAACCACAGAGACAATGGAACTTCGACAGATCTTTCCACAAATGCATAAATCACGACATAAAAAGTTGCTTCAGAAGTGTATGGGGACGTGGCATATGAGAAGGAAGTGCATGGAAGCCTGGCATATGAGAAAGAAATGCATGGAGGTCTGGCATATGAGAAAGAAGTGCGTGGCGGCGGGGCTTATAAGAAGTGTATGGAGGCGTGGTATATGAGAGGAGCATGGAGCCGTGGCATATGAAAAAGAAGAGCACGAAGGCTTGGCATATGAGAGGAGAATAGAGGCGTGGCATATGGGAAAAAGTGCATGGAGGCGTTGCATATGAGAAATGCATGTAGGCTTGACAAGTGAGAAGTGCTTGGAAGAGTGGAATATGAGAAGTGCATAGAGGTGTGGTATATGAGAAAGGGGTGCATGGAGGCGTGGTATTTGAAATGTAAGTGCACGGAGGGGTTGCATATGAGAAAGGTATATAGGCTTGGCATATGAGAAAGGTAAAATGCGTTAGATTTTGAGGAGATTTACCTTTGCTTTGGAATTGTAGTAAAACAGATTTTACTTTTTGAGTAAAATATTTTTGTCTTTTTTCTCATTACTTTTCCAACACCTTGCGAGTAAAGGAAATTACCAATTAATACTTAAATTTGACAAAAGTAAAAATACTTAATTTTGACAAACCTGTAAATTTTCTCCCATTTTTGCAGTGAAGGCTGGCAACTTAATCAACGAATAACTTTTTTTCTTTATGCCACCAACGCTATTATTGTATACTTGTAACTACTTATAGTATTGTACGTAGTTACAAGTTAAGGTAAAGTAAATGTTCTTCGTTGCGGTAATAATTTTGTCAACAGCATTTGTCGCAAGTGCTTTTCTTCCTACAACTAGAAAGTCAATTGTTTGTTTCCCGGAATTTTTTCTCCAATACAATAAAGTGGAATCTATTTGTTAATATATGTACATGCACAGCAAGTTGGCTTCGAAGTCCGCCGGCAAAACATAAGTTGTCGTATTCTTTGCAACTTCGCTTTGTCAGGGCGCTCTCAGGAAAAGCAGTGAATCAAAAGTGCCGGAAATTCGAAAGTGTAAATTTGAAAAAAACTTAGACAAAGATTGGCATCTAATTCTACTGCGTAACGGCAAATGAATTATTCTGTCTACCAGAGATGGAAACGATCGAGATTTTGGAACCAGACCCAACCGGAAAACCATTAACTTGTCCGTCGGTTGATCGTTTTCGCTATTTTCGCAATGTTTCCAATGATTGCATGGCTTTAAGCACACACTTGAAAAGCAAATTGAATTTTAAAGTAGAGCGATGTAAAGCATTATATGTGTTTTTGAAAATGCGTTTTTCCAATTTGATATTAAATCAAGTTTATGAAAGTCCTAACAGTACGGACGACTCTGGAAAAAACGCGCGTCAGCAATTCGATCCAGCATTCCAACTACGAACTTGCAAATAAAAATGAAAATTGTTAGTGCTGTCACTGCTTTTCGCAACTTAGTTGGTCTATCGTTTCGACGTTTGTAGCCACTCCACGACTTTTGTAGCCATTTCAATACTAATGCTTGAAAAATAAAAATTTTTGGTTCAAGAGCGACCGTTTCCTCCAGCGGTTAATAGAGGAGGTCACATAGAGGTATACCTGCTGGAGAGCCTCAAAACAGAAGAATCAACGTTGGTAGGAAAGAATCCTCAAGAAAGACCAGAATACAGCAGGAAGCGCAACTCCAGCTGTAAATGCTGGTTAAGGAGATGATTCTAGAGGACTAAAGAATATATATGCACCAAAATTTATCATCTTTATGTGACGGTTAAGGCCTGCACTAACCTGCCCTTCTATTCAAGGCTGTCTTAATGAAACAACTACGTCGCCGTAATTCAGTTTGTTTTGCCAGCGCACACAGAACAAGAAAAGACAATGCCACGGTTGGAATGTAAATTTACGCTCAGTAGAAGAAGATGGATAAAAAGGAAAAAGAGCAAAAGAGAGAGTCGACCGATTTTAGATAAAACAAAAACTACCCGTTCGCCAACGTTTGAATGGCAGTTCCATAAAATTATATTTGATGAAGGGAGTTTCTGGAATAAATGATAGATTTAGAAAAGCTAACAACCATTTCAGTTTCAGTCAAAGAGGTCGGGAACCGCATCAATTAGTTGAAATAGCTGTTGATTGGTGGTGTTGAAGTATAAATTACCAGCTTTATTTTTGACTTGTTAGTTTTAGCTAAAGGAATTTAATTGTTTTAAATTCGAATAAAGATGCTCAAATAAATTTTCATTGTTCATGTCAATTAATAATCTTTGGTAATGGTATTTGCAAATTTATCTATAGCCCATCCGCGTAGTGCCACCATTTTAAATAGATCGGTCCCACAAAGACCATGCGCTGTGACAAGTCGCCATCGTGCCGGTTTAACCCTTTGGCTGCCACGGCACACATGTATGGGTGACACCTAATGTTTCAATGCGGTTACCGTCAGTTATATGTGGGTGACACCACATTTTTTCTTCTAGGCCAGGTCTCTCGCTTATGTTTGACAGTACGTGCAAATTCAATAAGGGTTTGCTAGCGTGGCCTCTGAGAAACCTTTTGATAGCTTTGGTTTTAGCAAACGGGCAAAAATGTGGTAATTACACATAAATGAGTGTTTTGATTGTATTAGAAAAAATATAACTAAAAATAAAAATCACGTGTTATTAATGTTTACTGATGGACTTCATTGAAGCATTTCAAACACATCTGCGGTTGCCCAGGACACAAATCACAGTACGTGTATTATTTTTGTGTCATCTTTCTTGCGTTGTCCCGGCCCTCTTGTTTCTTCATTTTGGCATAACAGGATGAACATGTTCTTCGTATTCTTTTTCCATGACTTCCAGTTTTCTCAACTAGATGGTGTGTCGAGGACGAACCCGCTGGTGTAACATGAACGACAGCTCCTAGATTTAACGATTGCTCAGCCAGACGCTCCCTGAACTTGGAAATCTGGATCTTTCTTTGGTGGCTTCCTTGTAAGCAACCCAAGCATTCACGACTACCATTCCTAGCAATAGTTCTGTAGCCAACTTTCGATACCATTTGACGCCCTTTCTCAGAGTTGTGACATAGGATGCCATTTGATCCGAGAGATCAATGCCTCCTTTTCCCCTGTTATATGCCAGAACAACAAGAAGCTTTTCCGTCGCTTTTCTAGATTTCTGGTTTCTTCGCCGGACTATTTCAGCTGAATCAAAATGATGTGCACGTCGTGCCACTGGTACCATAACGGGTGCGTGTTTTGTGGTCAAAATACGGACTTCACGACTGTCTTTCCATTTTAAAATAACAACTCCGTCTTGATCCTTCTTAGCAACCATTTCCCCCCTTTTCAATTTAGCGTTTAACACCTCTTTTGGTATGTGCTTTTTGTTAGCACGGAGAGTGCCGTATATGACTGACGCGGCCTGGAGTGAAAACGTTTCACCCGGGGGCCGCGTCAGCCCATATACGATCGACATAAAAAAATCACCAGAAAGATAAAAAAAAACACGGAAACTCAGCGCAGAATGATCATTTCTAGTCAAAATAAACTCAGAACACCCACCTTCGCACTGTGGCTTGTGGGAGCTATTTTCTGAAAATCGGCGTGGCAGTCAAAGGGTTAACCGGCGCGATTGCGTGGTAATTAGGGCGTCCGTTTCGCAGTCGATAGACCTGGGGTTCAACTCCCTTGTCGAGTCATACCAACTTTAAAAAATGGTATCCACAGCTTCCTTGCTTGGTACTTGGCATTTAGCGGAGGTTGTGGAGAACAAGCCGGCAAGTTCGCTTGTTGTGTCCTTGGGCAAGGCACTTAACAATAATTGTAATTATGGCATCATGTGAGATGCTAAAGAAGTGAAATTTGTTGAAGTTGGTAAGTCTGATACTAGCTTTTGTTTAAACCAAAAACCGCCTTCCTCAGTCAAGAATGCGAGTTCAAAAATTATCTTTGCTTGTGACCTCATGATGACGTCGCAAATGCTCTTATGACACTATTCCCCAGGTGGTAAACAATCGTTCTAAGTTTGATTCTCGTTTGTCCAGTACTTTCGGAGGGGTTAAAACACTCAGACGGACAGACACACACATAGAATTTTAGTTTCGGAGGGATTAAAACACATAGACAGACATACTGACAGCATTGCGCTTTATAGTTAGATGTGGCTCGACAATAATATTTTGTTGCAAAAGATGAGACAGGATCATCTTTGCCCCCTCTTTTTTGTTGGGGAATTGCAAAGTTTCTTGCTTAAAGTAGACTACTTTTTAAAATTTCTGGAGACGATATTTTTGATAAATTTTTTCATAATTTTGATAGATAATGCCAGAGATCCATGCTTTTGATAAAGAATAGTCAAAATGTACCAAAATAATTTAGTTTTTCTAGAAATCGCAATTTTGTGAAGCCCAGCATCCAAAATTTTGTGTGTTTTTGACCGGTAGGTTACCTTTCAAAATGTTTTGAGTCTTCATTTTGTAATGAAAGTTTTTGAAACTTTTGACAGATAATGCCAAAAACCATGCTTTCGAGGAAAAGTAGTCAAAATGCGCCGAAGAACTAACTTTGTCTAATTATTGCAAGTTTGTCAGGTCAAGTAGGATAATTGTTTAACTAAAAATGGAACATGATGTATGGCAACCAATTTCTGATCAGCCATTATAAATTAATCCTTAGCCCTTACTAATTAGAGTTAGTTATTTCTGCAAAGAAAATTTCCTAAGCTTTCAAACAACATTAATCGTTAGTACCTCATTATAATATCTATGTATTGAATTTACCTGTTTTTACTCTGCTTACCAGTTTTTTTTTGGACAGGGGAGAAGTTAAAGTAGGCTACAGCTCTTGAAGTTCAGTTTTGTAGTATACAAGCAAATAATAAAGTTGCATGTTATGTACACACGACTCTCATTTTTGCGGACTAAATGGTGCGGTAACCGGTCTAGATAATGAAAAAGTCCGGGTAACACAAACGTATATATTATATTGTTTACAATGTAAATCAAGTGAAATAACTGTCCGTAACAATATGTACAACATACACTTACTTAATCTTTGTTTACCCGGATTAAATGGTGCAGGAACGAGTCCGGATAAATGAAAAAGTTGGCATCGCACAAATGTATTCAGTTAATGCCAAAAAAATGAAATAACTGCCACGAAAAAAATAAAAGACATCAGCACTATAATTTTGTTTATATTAAAATATTTACTATGTATTTACATGGTTGGGGTTTGGGATATAGAACAGCGAAGTGAGGAGAAGTTGGTGACTTTTGTTCATAATTTAAGCCAGGGCTTCTCAAACATTTTTGTTCTGCGACCCCATTTTGAAAAAAAAATTTCTACGCGACCCCTGGATGAGTAGCCTGCACGTTAATGGTATTTAAGTAAAAAATGTCCCACCACAGGCATTGTTTTGAGAGGGGAGCGTAAGCTTAATCTTATTATCAAGCAAGTATATAAAATACGTAAACTCGATCTTCTTTCGAAGGGCGAAGCATTAAACGAAGAAAACCTTGCGAAAGCAAGAATTTTGCATATTTTGGTCACAAAAAATCTGTTCTTTTACATTTTTTGTTTCTGTCATATCCTTTGAGAGCTATCTCTGATGTTTCCCTCTATAATTGCACCACTGATCACAGATCTCATGTATCATTTTCTAGGGCGAAATCATGCAAATGTGCTCAATCCACGAAAGTAACTATACAGTAACAAAAAGAATACATGAAGGAAATAGTGAAGCAAACAAAAAATTGACGAAATAAAAGTCATTTTATGAAATTTATCAAGCGCATCTAACGGGATGGATATTGCGCATGATGATTTATGAAAGAAATGAACTGATACGTCAGAACTGCTTGTTCTTGAAATAATGTCTTTAAATTGCATATTGAAAAAAGTCAAGAATTGACTCAAATGTAGCTCACATAATTAGTTTAAATTCTCGTGAAAAGGCCAAAGCAAGGAAAAATGACACTTCCTCAAAATACGCTATTGGTGAGGTAAGCAACTTGCATAGCTTATGCACTTTGCATTGGCTTCCGCTTGGCTCTACTTAAACAAACCAATATTCCCAAGACTAGTAGTAGTCGAAAGCTATCTTGTCAGGCTTAAAATGTTTATGCCTTATCTGTAACTTAAAATCGTATTTTTTAAGTGTTTGGACCACGGAAAATGAAGTTTAGCAGCGTTTTTCCGCAATTTCTGCATTTCTACATGGCATTTTATTTTACACTACATTTTTTGTAAAGATATGTTGTTGCAAATTTTCCTTCTTACAATAGACTGCTAAATGCTTATCTCCATTGCCTGCTGTCTTCCATATAAAGGTAGTGAAACATAATTACTTGTCTTTCCGTTAAATCGTCATTTATTCTTCAAGAAAGAAATCAAATAATTGGAAAAGTGTGAAACAAAAATAGCAAAAACCATCTAGTAATTTCTGTAGCCTAGCTTGTTTTAATGGTTGTTCAGATAGCCCAATCATGCTAACCAAACGTTTTTCACCTGATTTTAAACACTCCCCATCCCAGTCCTCTAATCCTATAAAAGTTGTGTTTTTGTGAGCTTCTTCAATCTTTTCTTATGACACCTAGACCTGGTACAAAAATTAAACTTACCCCCCAATGTAGACTCTGTTTACAGTAACTTTTCCAGTGTGATTTTTGCTTAATTGAGCAGCAACTCGACAAAATCTTTAAATTCTGAAAATGTCTTATTCTAGCTACGCAAGGTATAAAGCACATCCTGATGTTCTTGGCCAATCAAAATGCATTTATTGAACTTTCTCGTACAGAACTCAACATAAGTTACTCGATTTGAACCAATGGTTCTGAGGTGGTGGGCCACCGCACAAATTCGAGTGGACCACGACCACAACGTAAATGAAATCACCACATTTTAACCAGTATTTTGTGTAGCAATGTTGTAGTAGACAAACGAAAGATGAGCGCATAAAGATAAAGTTTAAAAAACAACCATTGAAATTTTGTGATGACTGATTGCTTACATTATTTAATTACGAAATGAGATAGTCATTGTTTGAATTTAAAAAATTTTCATTTATACTTTTTTACTCTTGTAAAACACAAAGCAATATGAAAAATATTTCTTCAGAAGCTATGAAGTAGTTATGTCAAACTTTCAGCGGATATATCCACTTTGTTTATTTGTAGCCAAAGCATTTTACTATAGGAAAAAAGAATTTACTCCAGTAATTTCTTTACTTTCATCTGGTTAATACTCTTTTAGAATTAACAACCAAGTCTGCACTACACTACATTAATCACTAGCGTTAACTTCGTAAATTGCACCCAGGAGTACTGTTTTTGTAGTGTTTTTTTTAACCGGGGTTTCTGTATCTAAGAGACTTTGTAAATATTTGACTGGATAAATTGATGCATCTTGGACCCTTGAATGATTCTCCACCACAGTTCTTTACTCACATACAGGAGTGGGGTTGCTATTATTACATTCATTTTCATGTTATGTGGTTACGGAAAAATCTCTACGGTTGTCAACTACAAAGCAGGAGTGGACATTTTCGTATTCAGACCCGTTTCTGAGTTACCAGTACTATTGGCTCAGAGTATTTCTTTCACAAGCCAGCAAACAATCATAGAGAGTTGCGGTAAAGCGCCTTTCCCAACAGCTTGTACTCATCTTTGTTTGAAGAAAAAAAGCTGAACGACATATTGATTTATGTTGTAGACTTATAGGGAAGGCTTAAATCTGTTAAAGCTTTTTATATTATTCTGCTATATAACGTAATTATTTATCAACTTCTGGAAACACTTTGACTAGTGACTAGCTTCCCGCCATCACATATTGCAGGGGATCTCGGTATTCCATTGCAAAGATTATATTAATTAACTGCTGGGAGAATAACCGGCAAAGAACGAAATCTAACCTTCGATTACGACGTTTGCCTAAAAAAAATCAGTCAATACGTCACCATCACAAGGGGGCATCAGCAAAATCAGTATCAGTAAAAATCGACTTTAGTTGACATTAGATCCCATTTTAGAACGTCTCGTCATCTCATGGCTTTCAGCCAAATTTCGGTGGGAGTCCGCAAAATTTATGGTTTATTTAAATGGGTCCGCGAATACAAAAAGGTTGGGAACCACTGCTCTAATTGTAAATAGTTCTCGAAATTTTGTCATTACCGCAACTGGCAAAAAATATTTTTGGCAACATTATTTTCTGGTCAGCTTTTTATCAGGTTGTTAAACAATGTGAACGCATTTGTTTGCGAAGTCACAATACAACGACTTAGTGAACGTTGGTACAGTGCTGGCTGCAAGCAAAAGCAGTCGAAATAACAAGAAATAGTCGAACAAGTTAGTCTAATACTAGTTGATTAAAATAAAGTTTTGAAGATCATGATGTTAGTGAAGAAGTATTTTGATTTTTGCGGCGCTCGTTTACAAAAAAGTTTGAGCATTCAAGTTAGCTTGAGAAAGGAATTTTTTAACCAGTTAATAATGCAGCTTACCTCGGTATCTTACAAACTAAATTGACTTTCAAAGAAAACGTGTATTGTTTGGATTAAAAAAATTATTAATTTCATAACAGAAGGCTTTGGTCGATTGCATAAGAGATATTTGCGTGTGCGCTGACCCTGTAATAAGAACATAATCGGTAGTGTCACCAGGGGAGGTGAAGAACCACCCTGTCCTGTTAGCACTATTTGAGTGGGGCGCGATGGTCACTTGTCTCCCGTCAAAAGTGTTAACACCCACATAATATATATGTTATAAGATTATATTACTCGGTAGATGTCTTAACCAACTTTTAGCGTGTAATCTTTAATTACTGATTTTTTATTTGAAAATATCGTTTTTTAAAATTTTTTTGTTGCAGTCTTCGAGTTCGCCCCTGACATTAGGTATTCCATTGTCCTCACTGGCAACAACAAATAACAACGCATTAATAGCGCCATTAAGCGGAAAACATGATCGGATCAATCGTGCTCTCCGTAATGATGTTTCGTAATGTATTTTTCTTGAAGCCACAACAATCCACAAGACAAGCCACGATGTTTACTCACAATCCTGCGATGGCAAAGTTTGCGATGAGTCAACAATGACTCTTCACGTAATAAAGAAATCTCGAAATAACGATTGCAAAAAGTTAGTTTGACATTCCTTTTCTAATTTGAAATCAGGCAAAGCGAACGAAAACATTTTTGATGGTTCTAAAATATTTCATTTAAACATCATGTCACGTCGATCTTCTGAAACCCCAGATTCGCCCATCACTGCCAATCAAGGACAACGCGAAGAAGAAAGTTTTGATGCCTCACACTTGACTGCATCGCTACAATCAACCGCTTTCGGTAAGGCTTCAATCTTGTTCAGTTTTTAAAGGCAAACGGAAAGAAAAAAAGCATGCAACTAAACGATACAGCAATTGATGCCATCAGTGTTAGCAAGAACAAAATTTCAACTCCATTTGTTTGAGCCATTAATTCGGCGGCCATTGATATTAACATAGAACAGTGGTTGTAATATGCAAATCATAAAAATAAGCAATAGTTTGCATTATGATTACGCGTGGCTGCATTACCTTCTATATAACAGTAGTAAAGAAAATAAATAAAAAGTTTCAAAATTAAAACGCAAAGTATTGATGAAAAGCAGAATTCTAAAGTGTGTGCAGGTGACCAGCCGTCAATCAGTTACAAAAGTATGAACTTTTCAATGCTAAAACACGTTACTTTCGCTAAAAGAGATTAACTGATGCTACATTTACTTGTACTCTTATGAGTGATCTGAAGAAAGAGAGAAGATCCTTCAATCCTTCTTGTTTACAAGAGATAAGTTCACAACCGGGAACAGTTTTATTTCTAGGAGCCGGCTTATCATAGCTGTCTTTATAGTATCTTAGGTCGACAATTATTTTGAAGTACCGTAGTTAGGTATGCAGTTTATAGTGGACTGTGCCCTTGCTAATTACTGGCGGTAGAAACAGTTGTCTGAAAACGTAACGTAAATTACAAGTTGAATGATTATTGAATATCAGCAAAAGGTATGTAATTAGAAAACTTGAGGTATTTAGTTACGACCCTTCTATAGATCCAAAGTAAAACAACCTGCTGCTACCAACATTTGCATAAAGCGCAAAAAGCCTTATTTTAGTAAAATAAACGTAATCGGTTACACCAAAGCAGTGTCCGTAACTTATCAAGATAAATTTTATTGCTTCTACTACATCAAAATCACAGTGTTAATAATTGATTATTTCAGCTTATCAGCAACCTAGCCCAATAGCTATTAACCAAGCAAGCAACTTGTTACGCGATGGTAATTATTGAACATGTTTTTTGTCGTTTGCTTTGAGTAAATTTTGTGGTATAATGCGATGTATTACTCCTGACCAAGCGTCAACAGGTATGCAAGTAAACAACAAAAATCCTATTCACTGTTGTTGAAATTGTTGCAAATTTTTCGTACCACCCAAAGTCCAAACGGTTTTCAAAAGCCTTTTTTTTATAAAAAATTTACAGTATTTGCCATATTCCTTTAAATAACTATTTAATGTGCTTGTGTCGGTCAGCCTTTTAATATCATATTTGTGATTTAAGCTGTTATTATTTATTTTGCGTTTACATTTGAAGACGTCATGAAGTCCTTAATCTCTAAACTTGCATAATATCAAAATTCAGCATTAAATCAATTTTTGTTAAACGCCAATACTCACTCCAATTGAAGATAGTAATTGCCTCGCGACACTTCCATATATAAAGCAAGCATAAAATACGTGAACCAGCGTAATGCATTCAATTAAGTAATGGAAATAAAGCAATAAATGAGATTACGTCATTACATAGAAAAACTCAAAAATATTGCTCAAAAATTCAATGCAAGTGCACATTCATAAATAGCTTTACAGTAGAGTGGCCCCATATAGAACGAGACAATAAAATTCTCTATTCAAACACACAAGCGGTAAAAATGACATTACAAAAGAGCTTATAGCGCTCTAAGCTCTTCCTTAATCGACAGCTATTGCAAGCGTTTGATGAAGGCCGTCAGCATATCCAGGCAGTCAGGCATTATTAGCTGTTGCTATTCAGTGGCGCAACTAAGATTTTGCTGAGGAGGGTGCTGATTCGCTGTTTCTGGGGTCTAGGGAAAAATTTTGACACTTTAGCATAAAAGATCGCTATTTTAGCGCAAATTTTACGACAAAAATCTTGCAAAAAGCGATAAACTAAACTTTCGCTAGTATTTTCCGCGGCTAGGGGAGATTCAGCCCCTTTACCTCCATCTTGATTGAGCCATCATTGCTGCTACTTATTCCAAAATCTTTTGTCTGGAATTAGTATGGAATAGGATATGGAAAATTTTACGAATGAAACGGAATGAAACATTTCGAGTATGGAATGGAATGATGTGAAAGATTTTTGGTAGCGTGGGGTCTTGAAAAGTTGCATTCTGTTTCATTACATACCATGCCCTGCTCAAAATTTACTTTTACGCTTCTACGTTAGAAGAAAATATGTTTCTATTATCGCTGTTTTTAGCATGAAGCTGGACATGTGAAACAATTTGTGATGGGATAGTGGGGCAAAATGAGCATTAGCGCAGTGGTTTCTAAATTGGGTTCGATGGGTCAGCCTCTGGGATTTGGCGGAGATTAGCACACACACATGCATTTGTTGAATGTCCATTCGGTAACGGTAGACGGATGAACACATACCCAAAGCTTACGGCAATGTATTTAATTTTATCAATTGCCGTAGACCTACCGCAGTCATAATTATATAGATTAATACTACTATGCTACGATTGCTTGCGCACAATTTCATTGTTGCTACACCGTAACAAACCTGAGGGTGTTGTTTATTTTACATTTACATTGCTGTTATTTAATATTTGAGGTTATTGTTAGCCTAACCCGAGCGGCTATCTCTATAAACAGGAAGTGGTCAGAGGAATATGTAGAATATCGATTCACATGTATCACAGAACGGGGGGGGGGGGGGGATTCAACATACTCAGTGCATGATTTGCGACGCCAAATAGAGCAATTCAAGCTTAGCAACTAAAGGAACACTTTTTGAAGATGCATGGAGATGGAAAATGCAAGAACACAACGTTCGCTAAATTTAAAGTGAAGAGAGCCAAATCTGATGAAAAAGCTACTCTTTCTGTTTTCAGCTTTGTGCCCATTGACAAACCGATTCTGACAGCATCGTACGAAGTTGCATACATGATTGGAAAAACAAGGTAAACTACACACCGTGGGTGAAAAACTCGTTCAACTAAATGTGTTGAACATGGCGAATATAATGCTTGGAAAAGTAGCCGAAAATAAATTATCCCAATTCCCTCTATCAAATGGCACCAGCAGCAACAGAATACATGAGATCAGCGATGATATCTTGGCTCAAATTGTTTCAGATTTGATTTTGAGCCCCGCTAAATTCAGTTTCCAACTCGATGAAACCACAAACGTTTTCAATTTAAGCCAACTTGCTATGCTCGCGTGCTATTTGAAAGAAGATGTGATAAAGAAGATTTCTTATTTTGTAAGCCCCTCACTACAACAACAAAGGCAGTCGACGTTAAGGAATTTGTGGGTAAGTTCTTCAAAGACAACAATCTTTCATGGGATATGGTGAGTGCAGTTAGTTCGGACGGAGCTCCAGCCATGTTGGGACAAAAATCTGGTTTTGGAGCGCTAGTGAAAGCCAATGCGCCACACATTATTGTAACACATTATATTCTACATAGGCATACATTGGCAACTAAAATCTTTCCTCCAAAACAGGGAAAGTATTGCTAGTTGTAGTGGAACGTATGAACTATGTGCGAAACGGTGCTGCAAAGCACCGCATTTTTAAAGAGCTGTGTAATGAAACAGGCTGTGAATTCGAGGTACTTCTGTAGTATTCTAAAGTTCAATGGTTCCTAAGAAAAGGTGTTGAATTGTTTGCTCTCTGCGTGTAGAATTAACTCTGTTCTTGCAAGAGAACAGATATTGTCATGCAGATTGCTTCAAAAATTCTGAGTTTACTTTCATTTTGGCGTACATGGCCGATATCTATAATGTTCTTAATCACCTTAATCAACAGATTCAGGACGGTGGAGTCAACATTATTGAAGCGGAAAAACATTTAAAGGGATTTCAAAAAAATTACGATTGTGGAAACGACGAACAGAAAACGATAACTTTGCAAACTTTCCACTGCAACAACATATGTTACATGGTTTTGGACTGGAAGCAATTTCATTGAATTTCTATTATGTTTTTGTATAAAATTTATTTTAGTTGGTCTTGTTTCTTTGAATAATATAATTATGTTTGCGATTTGAGCTTATGCTCATTATCATGCATTCTTTGAATTTTAACAAAGGGTTCGTTGAATGCATGTATGGCACATACCAGGTTTGGTATTTCAGCAAGTTTAGAAACCACTATATTAGCTTGTTATATCGATACATACCAAAAATCTCTCAGTTTGAAATCTTTTCGGCAGTCGCTACACGATAAAGGTTGAGGTTTTTAAAGTAGTCGCTTGTTGTAACATTTGTTGACTTTCAGCAGTCATTTGGATTATAAGCAAACAAAAGCGAGCAATGCGGCCAGCGGCCAAAGCTGACCGCAGTCGTCTTTCTGGAAAGAGAAAATCTGTCGTATTTCTCGGGTTCACATTGGTGTAATGGTTCTTCTCTTTTCAATAACATTTCTGTAATGTTAGTATTTTTCAAAAGCTGTTTGGTATTGAACAAATCTGTGTATTTTGCTTATGCAGGACTGAAAAGATTTGAAGTGACAAATTTACGAGTATGTTACTTTGTAATTATTCTAACAGCTCACAGAGAAGATGTAAAACTTCCCACCGGTAGACAAGCATTAAATGTCTTTTCATATCATCACCAAGGGTGCTAGGAAAAGTTTCCAACAGCATCGACCTATGTTGTTGAAGAAAGCTTTTGGTCTCGTCCATGAATCCCGATTAAAAATATAGCCAGGGGTTCATCAAAACGCTGTAGAAACTTGTCGTTGAAAGCAAAGGGCTTAAAATTAGCAAAGTTCTGTAACAAAATGTGGTGAAGCAAGCGCGAAACAAGCAACTGTTGAAAAAGAAGACGAGGTTCACAGCTTGAAAAATCATCTCTATTGGAGAGTGCAGAATTGGAAAGTACCATAAATAGTACTGTCTTTGACCAAAGTGAAGAACAGCCACGCACAAATGCAAGTCTTCAAACCGAAGGTGTCGACCAATATGTAGCCTCAATTAGCTGGCTCACTTGATCGCAAACAAATTAAGTGACCGATCTGCAACAATGACCCTTTTTCAGGCATCCACTGCCTTTGGAAATAGTCCACAAAAGTTCGCAATAAACTTGACTACCATCCATGGTCAACGACAATAAGTAAGAAAACTAACAGCAATTTCAATTAAAGAAAACTTCACTGTTTATCACGATATAGGCGCAGGCCTACACCTGGATTGAAAACTCGTGCCTGATATTATAGAAAAGGAAAAAGTGAATAGACTTCCTATACTTGTTTCCGGAACAAAAGAAAAGAAATTTCTGGGGACTGCGATATTTAGTAATGATACTGGGAAAGCCATGGCTCATTCATGCGCAATGGATTGTAAGAGCGGCAAGTAAAAGATGCAGTTTGCGCTATGTGTTTTGACATGACAGCATCAAACACTAGGCCTTCGGCAGGAGTTTGTATAATTCTTGAATAGTTTTTAGGAAAACATCTGCTGCATTTCGCCTGTCGTCATTGTATTCTTGAGATAATACTAGGGTATGTGCTTCAAGATTGCCTAGGGTGCGAAGGAGCATCGGAAATTTGTTTATTTAAACTGTCGCGTTTCAATAGAAATTTTTGATTCTATTTCAATTTCAATTTACATCTTAAATTGAAGCGACCTGCAATATCGATCGAATAATCAAGTCTGGCTGCAACTTAATAGCTAGGAAAAGATTGGCTTCCACTGAGATACTGTAACCCGCGCACTTCTCGATCAAGAGCAGAACAATATATTCACAAACCACTTTAAAACTTCGAATTCCTTTGCTTGCCAAAACACAGAACTAAAGCACTTCAATAAATAAATATCAGAGACTACATAAAACTAAAACCACCAAAATAATCGCTTGATCCCTGTCACAACAATCACCACACAACAACGCCTTTTACAACTTCTAATCTCTACTCTACTCTGATCTACAACTCATTTACACTCTGAATGAATAAAATCTCGCCGCCTTATACATACAGTATACGGCTGGAAAATATTCTAGAAATTGCTAGAACATCACGTGACACAAGAAAAACACCGATAATAAATTACGTAATCGGTAATAACAAAAAAAAATCTTCGAGAAGAAGCAAGAATTACCAGAATATGCTGGAAAGTCATGTGGACAGCCTTTGTGACGTCAGAAAGGCGTGTGAGTTACAAATCTATTTATAAATCCGAAAGAAAAAAGGTATTTTTTTAAAAACAGTTTAGCGAGTTAGAGCTTCAAACAATTCAGATTTACAAATAACATAATCACGGCAAAACAAACACATTACAACTCTATACATATGTAACACTATTCTTTAACAAAAATTTACCTATCCGTGACACAAACGCTTCGAGGCAATATGGAAATATTTGAGCAAATAATATTTTCAGGACGCTTTAAGATTTTCGTGATAGTATGATTAGCTTTTCCAACTTACAACTCCAACAAAAGCTCCCTTAAGTTGACTATCACGAGTTGCTGGACACAATCCTCACATTTTTTGGAAACTAATCATCTTGTGGCAAAATATTCTGAGCAACTGGCGGCATGCATCAAGTGCCTAGATAACAAGAGCTATATGCATCATCAAAATCTGGTTAATTTAGTTCAAAGTTACTAACAGGGAAGTGAATGATAGCAACCTTTTGCTTGCAAAAATTTACATTAAGGCTTGGTTCTTGGCACTACTTGCACCACAAGCAGCGAGACGCGACTTGGACTTACTGCAATTACTTCAATGCCAATCTCAATCTCGAACCAAAGCAGCTGCCTAGCATTAGATAGCTGGTCATTTATAGTACCTTTCGAAGGATTTACTTCTTCGTGGCTTGTTTGATTGTGACAGATACAGTATCTGGCTGCAAAATTGGCCATGCTTCGGAGAACATGAAGGAGAAAAAGAACCACTGACAAGATTCCTCGTGGATATTTCAAATAAAAAACACTGCATGATTTTGTTGAAAAGAAAGTGAAGACTTTGAAATTGCTCGTGATGTTATTTGCTCTTTTGCAATCACTAACGATCACGCTGAGAGGGAGTGTGGCTTTGATCTAGCAAATAAGCCAATCGGGTTGTTTAAAGAATGAAGAACAATTGAAGTATGCCTTGCAGATTGTAGAACAGAGGCAGGCAAATATTCCGAATATGAAGAAATTGACTCTAACGTAGCAATGACTTTTTTGTATGCTTGAATGCTGTATTACCAAACAAATTTTGTTTGTGTATAGAGCGATCTTTATTACATCTAATTTCAAGCCTCTGCGCAACATTTAAAAATAAAATTTTGCAATAAAGTTTTGAATAAGTGAGTTGTAAGTAAAATGGAAATTTTTTGGAGAGTCAGACATATAAAAATAAAAATTTCAAAAATTTAACTCAAAGTAAGAGCCACCTTACTTTACAGAAGCGTTCTCATCAAATCCATTTCAATTAACCAATGAAACAATTTGAACTACAGCTTCGCTACTTGAACTACCGATACATCACACTACTCTATGTTCTGCTGATAACTGCAGTAAAAAAGAAAGGCTGTCATTTGAAGATTGAGTATATTGAGTATTGCAAACTTGAAAAAAGTGCTATCAAAATTAATCTTGTCCAAGAAATCTTTTGTTTACATAAAACCAGCATTCAATCGGTCCCAATAGTGTTCAGCCTTGAACTTTGGCCTAGCTGAATACAATTTTGGAAGAAAAACTTTCAACAATTTATTAATTGACGTTTTAAAAACTGCTAATCCGAAAGTTAAAGCCTTAGTAAGATGCTTTTATTTTGAATTCAAAATCTTTCTATTTATTAAAAAAAGATTAACGCAATGGTATTTTAGTCTTTTAGCGCAACTCTAGGTGCCGTACGATTAACCACCCCACTGTGGCATCTGATAGGTGAGGGTGAAAGCAAATAGGTGATTGTTGAAGGAAGCGTAGCCATGCATAAGTTTCTTAAAAGACCAATAAAAACAGAGTATTTCTAAACATGAAGTTCACGGCTGAAAAGTGTCGCATAGCAAGACGTTGGTGAAGCGTGGGTATGTTTGAGAGTCCTCCAAATAAAAAAATTCTTTAATTTCATTTTCATAGCGTTTATTTTTGGCTAAAGTTCTGAGTAACTTCTTAAAAAGATTGCCACTGGATTACGTGAACGGAGAAGCGTGTCATCATTTTTAATGCAAATGTGGGGGCCAGGTGTGGGGGTCAGGAGAACAAGGGTCAAAAGCACAGTTTTAAAAAGAGATAGACCACAACTCCAAAAATACGCCTCTGCAAGTTCAATTTTTGTTTTTGTTTTTTGTTTTAGAAACTCTGGCAGTTCGCGAACTTCAACAGCTGAAGATCCATAACCCGTTGCAGGAGGTCGATCTTGGTTATTGTGTTCACCTTTCTCAACGTTTAAGTCTAAACCCCAGCACAATCCCTGTGGTGCACCCAAAAATATTTCAAGTCAAACAAGGTAATGACCCCAACAATGTACAACGAAAAGGTCAAGAAGTACAATTCGATGATTTGTTGTCAAGTAACAATCCAAATAGGTTTGTTTGTTTAGTTGGTCCTCCTGGAGTAGGTAAGACCACCTTAAGTAAGCGTCTAGCGAACAATTCAGTGTATGAGTTATCGCTTCATCTCAACTTTGCTTCAATCAATTACACAGAGAAAATGACTTTACAAGAACTACTGTTGGACAAACAGTTTGCCAGTTTGGACTTCCCCGCAGGGAAGTGTCAGCAAGTATTTTCTTGGATCACTAACAATCAATCAAAATGCCTGTTGGTGATTGACGGACTTGATCAGGCTCAGTTCGATATAAATGAGCAGCCACCAAACGAAACATATGACGCTCATCTCAATGTAAGCACCATTATCGCTTGTCTATTCAAGAAAATATTTTTGCCAAATGTTCGAATCATTGTCACTTCTCGACCTCATGCTGTGCTCGACCTCCATAGTACTCAGCGTCCCGACCTTGTTTGTAAGCTTGAAGGGCTGTCAGATGAGGGGGCCGACAAATTATTGCCATTATTTTTTTGGGAACGATATGATGAGTTCTCGTCAAACATAAGAAAGCTGGCGCCAGAATTGAAAATTCTCGGTGCATGTCCTCGGCTGTTGCAAATATTTGTCTTATCCCAATTTAATTCATCAGATACAATTGGAGAAGCCAAAACCTTAACTAGAATATTTGCTACCGTGCTCGAAAACTTGCAAATGGCAAAGAACGTCAGTGCTGACTTTCAGCAAATTCAAGATAAATTAGCTCGTCTTGCCTACAACGCGTTCATGAATAAGCAAATCTTCATAACATGGCAGCAAGCAACAGATGAAGGTCTTACAAAAGAGGAAATCCAGGATTTGACTGTCGCTATGCCGGACCTTCAGGGAGGAGTGTTTAAAGTACTTGATTCTCACAAATTCTTGTATTTTTCACATCAGATGATTCACAAATATTACTGCGCATTGCACGTATGGAACAGCTTATCTGATGAAGATTTCCACGAATTTTTTTGCAAAAATAGAAATCGATTCAAGGATGAGTTCATTGTTGTGAAAAAGTTTTTGTACGGATTCGCTTATGACATATGTCGCGACCAAGGTGGGATTTTTTTTCAAACAAAAAATTTAGGCGAAATTATTCTGAGCAAATCAAAATCTAAACCAGCACAATTTTTAAGCTACATATCAAAAAGTTTGGATGAGAATAGTACTTGGCCTAGCTTGATCTTGGAGTAGATTTTGCTAATTTACTTTTACGGTTCAGCAGGAATAAAAATCACGTAAAATGGAATTAAGAATCTCAGTGATACTAACTTGTACAAACTTCAATTGTGTCCGAAGTCACAAAGGATTGACGATGATTAGAAATCAATTCTTTGTGTATCATGGTAACGTTATCATCATCACGTATCAGTAGTGTTGCCGGCCCAAAATTTAGAGGAGAGTGGCGGCACTTTTAACCCCCTTGGCCACATAACCTCAAGCCTCTTTTATATTTCTACAATACTGTGTAGAAATTTTTTACAAAGATTTTGCATTTTTCTGGGAGTTATTTATCAATATTGAAAAATTTAATCATTTATCAGCTGAAAACTTTTTTTTAATCCTTCGTTGTTTTTCTATTTTTTCAGAAATCATTTTGCAAAACTACTTTTATGATGAGATTTACCGATTAATGTGAACAAAAAAAAAAGAAAAACCTTATAATGCAACAAGAAAAATTTTATAAAAAATTTTGCAAAAAAAAAAATAATGCAAAAAAATAATGCAATAAAAAAATAAATAAATAATAAATAAAAAAAATGCAAAAAAAATAATGCAGCAAAATAAAGAAAAAACCTTATTTGCCTTAATGATTCTTAATCGGGTAAATGATTTACCCGGGTGTTAATAAAATTTTTGCAAGATTAAACCAATGAAGTGGGATGGATGGGGGTGAATGAAATCATTTATTCTATTTTTACCAAAAATATTAAATAAAGTAAAATGCTTGTCTGTTGACATCAGCAAGTCAAATGGAAACCATTTTTTGTAACTTAACAGCTTTGTTACTTCTTACTTATTTTACTTCTTACGTATTCTCACTTCTTATTTGTCAAATGCAAACATTTTCTAGACTGGATGGCACAGGCTTGATTTATCCTGTTCAGTTTTCCGTTTTGAGGTAAGCTTATTTCTTGAATTTGGCAAGTTGGGCGCTGGGTCATGTTGAAGCCAAAATTGTTTTTCTTCATCTAAAATACAATTTTCTTCTCTGTATCTTTAATTGCAACGTCACCAACTTCAGTTTGAAACATTCTCGCCAGTTTGAGAACCACGCGCCCCGCACGGTGCCTCTGCTTTTTATCAGTAAATTCTCCAGAGCTATTTTGTCTTTTTCATTTCGGCAAACAATTTTTCTTGCTGCAATATAAAATGCAATAAACAATTAAATAGGAGACCAAATTGTTTCAAAAGCTCATAATTCTTATAATTCGACTTTAAACAAAGACTACACAGTAAGCTCTTTTATGGGGCCTGCTTTCATTTGACGAAAAGGCCTAATGACTCATTTGAAGAACAATAGGTTGGGTTGTTTTCTGTTGGCATCATTTTTGAGGCGCTATGGAAAGCAAGAGCAAATTATACTGGTCGGCGCCAAAGTGCTGAATTTGGGGAGGCGAAAAATTCATTTGGGGGCGTGATCGTTTCCAAAATTCAAAATTGTTTAATTTGTACTCCAATTAAGTGGGTTAAATGCGTTTTCTTTCTGGACACCTTCAAATGGAAACACAACCACTCAGTTTGGAAAGCTATGCTTCGAAGTGACTGAACTGACTTAAGATTGAGACTAGATACGACATTTTGTTATAGTACATCAGGCCTAAAATATAAAAATAATGCACTAACACACCTTTGCATAAAAGAAATCAATTATTTGTCGCAATGAATAAAGAGGGCATTTGGAAATGTTTGGGACTTCAGATCCCCTAACTCTTAGACCTCGCCGTCGCTGCTCATAAAATGCACAGTCTTACGTCATAAAATGCACAGTCTTACGTCATTGTCCACTTTAAATACAGTAACTGGCCTGCTAAATATTCTACTACAGTAAAATCGGCCCAATCGCCTGCAAAAAAGGCTGCAAATCTCTGATTTAGAACCATTCGGAAAAGTGGTGTTACGCTAGAACTAGGTAGTCACGTAGCAAAGGTGTAAAAAGTATGTTGTATCGCAGCAGACATACGGAAACAACATAAACGAAAATTAAGACTGTACAGAAAATATCTGTTGCTAGCCCAACAACATTTCTTATAGCCTCATAAAGATACTAATTATCTGAGTCATCGGAATCCACCAAAAATTTTTCACCCCTTTTTTTGCAAACCCCCATACCATTGCAACAGCACGAAATAACTCTCCCCCCCCGAAATTTTTCACTCGGAAAAGTAGCAAGAAATTGTTGAATATTGCCAGGAAATCGTTTCTTATTTTACCGAAATATGCTACTTAGCTCACACAAGCATCCTATCATCAACAGACTAATAAGCCACTCGAACAAATTCGGTTCAAAGCGAGATTAGCCTAAGTTACAGGCAATTAAAAAATATTCTTTGGCATCTTTTAAGCAACTGTAAAATCAAGAGTATGACGCAAAAAAATTACAGCTGACATCGTTTAGTGTAAAATCTAGAAATTATTGCTGCAAAACGTTACTATCGCATATAAACCAAACTGCCTAAAACAAAGAACTTCAAGTCGAATAAAATCGACAACGCATTGCCATTTTGAGGGTTTTCAAATGAAAAGCTTCTGTACCAAACGTAACCAAGATAAAAATGTTGACATCACAGCAAAATACTCAGCGCCGAACCGATAAAATGGTAAAAGTTGAAACGTTACAAATTTGTTCAGTCGCTTCATAAAGGTTGATCGCAATTTTTTAGTTTTCCATTATTTTACGGTGATAAAGAAACTTTTAGTTGTGTAACCTACCTTCAGTGTAGCCACTAGCGTTCAAATCAATAATACAATATTTGTCTTATCTTTTTTTGTAGGTTTGGACTTAAGAAATCCCTATTTACTACTTAATCTATTCTTTTTCTTCCGATTTTGGGTCAATGACTTTTATGTATTATCACTCCCTTGTTGTGTTTCGAAACTTTTAGTCAAGCAACAACTACACTAGTAAAGTTTTCAGCGGTCCGACAGTTCTTGTCTCTTCTATTTATCTCAATTAGTTCTAAATTTTACTCAAGTAGCATCTAGATTAGTAAATTTATGGTTTGTCCATTATTTCTAATTCTCTTTTATTTGCTAATTCCTGTACAAAAAGCATTGTATTCTTTCTGTTGCTACATTTTGAGAAGTCAAAAATGTATTCACGTTGTGTCCTTGCGCTACAAAAACTCAACAGAAAGTACAAATAACTATTTTGGAAATTAAAGAAGAGTAGATCATAGAAAATAAAAAAAATGAAAAATCTAAAACGTTACTTAATAATTTAATGAAGTTATCAAAGTGAGTAGAATCATGGCGTAACATCCATTTCTGAACAATAGAAAAAGAGATATAAGCAAACTGTCGACAGTGTTACTGTTTGGACCTGTCAGGTTTCTTCAGTGCAGTTGGAGCAGACAAATAGCTACTAAATGCTTTAGATAAAGCATAGCCTCTCTGTCATTAACTACACTGAAGAGACCTGATTGGTCCAAACAGTATCACTGTCTGCAGTTTGCTCAACGTAAATTGCTGGCCTCGTGTATTACTTTGAGATATGAATGTGAACAATTAAGTCACACAAATAGTCTGAAGAACAACCTCGCCTGTTATAGTGTAATGCTCGTGTTTTCCACCTATAAATCATGTAGATGATTTAAAAATAATGTTAAACAAATAGGAGATGGTCTCATCACCTTTAAAGTAATCATTATTTTTCCAAGGTGGAGATTAATTAAAGTTTAGGCGTAGTGATTTCTGAGCGTATCACTGTGTTACAATCATTTGTTTGTTTTTGATATTGATGGCCGTTGCTGCAATGAGTTTAGATGAAGTACTGGTGCATCAACATCATGGCTTGAAAAAAGGTCCTTTGTGCAAAAGTAACCATCATTTTCTTCTATTTGTAAAATGTTCTCCAAAAACTATAAAAGTAACCTTCACCTTAGTGTCAAGGGACTTTTTTTACGCACATAGTGTCTCTTTCCAGGGGTGAAGTGGTGTAGGAACGGTCTTCCAACACAGTTTCACGCTAACTTACCTGGAAGGTTTATATTTCCATTCTGCGCATTCACATACTTCTTTTCTTAGCACTGCATCCCTGCCTCTTCCTCCTCATCATTTCAAGTAGACTCTGCTAGTTATAGCTGCTTAGTGCATATCCTCTTACCCCTTCTCGTTTGTTCCTCCTGGGTCTCAAAAACTTACAGTTGTACAATATGCCATACAATAAAGTATTTTTAAAAAATAAAAATAAAGTATAGTCAGCAATACTTTTTTTGAGATAAACCACAAACCTAGAAAAGATCAAGACGATTCTGAGCAACATTATTAAAATACAACTTCGATTTTAGAGGAAAAAGAAGAAAAGCGAAGAACTCTCATGGGTTTTATACTTTCCAGCTTTAAAGGTAATTTTGTTTTTGTTTGCTTAAAAACCCTTAGCTTCAGCACTATAATGGCAGAGAAATATCAGTATATTGGTAATTATCGAAGTTGTCACAATCCACCGTAATCAATGTTTTTCAAGATATAGACGCAATACGTTGATAAGTTGCATTCATGGATTGTTTCCATGTGTGCAGTGGCGTTTCAAGTGGCACAGTAAAGCAAAGTAAAAACCCTTTTTTATAAATTGTCGACCCAATAAGACTCACGTTACATTTGCATTTCAGTAAGGGTGAAAAACCAGGGAAGGCTTTAGGTTATGGGAGGTCAAATCATAAAAAAGCAATGTGACTTGAGAATTTCTTTTGTTAGAGAGATAACTTTCCTCTTAAAAAGAGTAATATCAATATTTTCATCTGTTTTAAGATAACATAGTTCGCCATTGGTTGCCATTAAAATTACCAATGCTTTTTCGGTTACCATGAAAAGCTAAACTAAACATTTTTAGTACAAAGTCTTGGCCATAAAAAAAGTTTGACATTTCATGGTTTTAACATTTTATGTACAAAATGAGATTGAACCTTTACAATAACAGATATTTTGACAATGAATTGGTATTTAGATTTGTAGGTTGTTGATTGATCGATTTGGTGATGGCTTGGGAATAAACAAGAACAAATTAAATATACATATTTTTTCCTAACATCAAGTAGCATACATGATGACTGATAATAATGAATATCTCACTATATTTTTCTTGACTAATGCAGAATCATTTTACAATAAATATTAATATTTTTTTCGAGATCTGATTAATTGATAATATTATTCTGATTAACATTTTTCGAGATCAAAATTATTTTAAAAAAATGATAAATCAGTATAGGCCCTATCCATCGGCGAAAGAGTAGGTGAGATTGAGCTGGGAAAAAGTCTTTATTTCAGGTTGGGGCTGAAACTAGCAAAAACGTCACTTCCAAAAAATAAATTTTTGAAACAAAAGAAAAGGTTTTTATCATTGCTAAAAAATTGCCTTCAGCTATCTCACATCAAAAACAAAGTGCTATTTTTGCTGGAGGTCTATAGCACGGTGTGAAATCATGACTGACGGAAAATTTTGGCCGAAAAATTGGTTGTGAAGCCAATCTGGTGATCGGATGCAAGTCATCTAAATGAAGGTATGGCCCTTTTTTTTCCTATACCGGGTCCATACCTTCTTTTTCCTTTTTTTTCCTATACCGGAGCCATTGAACGCAAGAAATGAAAGGAAGTTTGTGAGTAAGCTGGTCACAAAAATTCGAGGTATACGTGAGCAGAATAAGGACCATAGGAGTGATGCTCCATTCGTAACAACTTTTGTCACTTCTCTCAAAAATATTATTTAAGAGAAGCCGACAAAACAAATGTATATAGTCCGACTCAAACAACCGATAGCTCTGTCTTGGGACGTCGACATAACCGGCCGGTTATTTATAACCGATTTAAAACAGTGGAATGAAATTTTTCGTCATGTGATAAATCGTATTCAATTTCTCAATAAAATTTACCCACTATTAAAAATTTCAATTTTTGTTTCATGTTGAATCTACTTTAAAACTATAGCTAGTAAGTGAAATGTTGCTTGGGTCCATAACGTACAAGTTTTATGACTTAGGGCTAATGCTCTTTACGTAACCACATTTGAGTGATTTTATGATGATTTTATCTAGTAAAAGTTAATAGATTCGATGGAAGTCTGTGCATATACGTTATATTTATCACAAAAACCACAACATACGTTGCTATTTCGTTCACCTGCTCGTATTGTGGACGGAGCCATGACAATAAACAGCTATCCATGTACACAATGCAAATTTAATCAATAATCGGGCTGAAGGAAAACAGCAGACCCATGCTCAAGTCCAACCATCGCGCAGTAATGTAGTAATTAAAGCGTTGGTTTTGCTGATAACAGTGAGTTCTATTCCCTTGCCGAGTTTTACACAACTTATTCCATTCACAGATCTCTCACTTGGCGTTCAGCGCTAGGAAGGAAGAGAAGAATAAGGAATGAAATCGGGTTGACTTCATCATGATCAAAAATGTCCCGGCGATAAAACCCGTTTTGTCAAAAAAGTGTCATAAAACTCAAAGGCTTTTCCAATCATTTTAACCGACCTTTTGTTTATATTATTTTGCGATGTGATCAGCAGACATAAAATAAGTGTGGTTTCAAAATTCAGCAAGTTGATTGCCGGTGATATAACGCTTCATAAAACGACTTGTCAGCCGGGTATGAAAAGCATCTTTTAAAAAAATGGAATGTGAAGCAATTACTGTACTACCAAATAGGAACTGTTAAGTTTTTTCTTTCTTTTTTAAAATCATATATAGGATATAGAAGTCATGACACACAATGTTCTATAAATCTGATACAATTTTCACAATTCTGGGAGAATTTATTACATTTCAGTGTTTGACTGATTATATTGTATTATTAGCTCATTCAGTTTTCCCACGAATTGAAGTTTTAAAAACAATGCGTAAACAAAAGTCTTCATTATCTTACATGTAAAAAGTGAAGTGCTCTATGTGGTCTACAATCGCTGGCAAATACAAAACTTTGTAATCTAGGTCACTACCAAATACAATAAACTGTTGATGTGCAAATCTTCAGTAAAGGAACCATCTTATAAATCGGATTGACTTTTCCCAGAATATTGTGTAACCGAAAACCACAAACGGAATTACATCCCTGACACATATGAAAATCATTTTATGGGCAAAGTGTCGCCTTTCTTTGTTTAGAAATATTTCCTGAAAACGGCCATGATTTCAATTATCTAACATTTTGATTGAGCAGTGGCTGCCAAATAGTTTTACAAACTGCATGATTTTGACTAATATCCATAAAACACCATAAATTTTCGTTTGTTTGGAATTAATGTGTAGATGCTTTTGAGAATATCACTGCTTATGGTTCATGCAGAGCTCTCAACTCGTATGCTTGGATCACAGCCTTTTATTCATTTACTGTATATTACATAACTTTTAGTTTGAAATAATTGGAAAGAAATTTCAGTGTTCGGTGATAAATTGTTTAAATTTATCGATGAAATTTGCCATCATTGAAAATTCAAACTTTGTTTTATGTTGAATCTACTTTAAAACAAACCAGCTCGTAAGTAAAAGAGGAAAATCATTTTATGGGCAAAGTGACAACCCTTCGTTGTTAAAACTATTTCCTGAAAACGGCCATGATTTTAATTATTTTATATTTTTGTTGGGTAATGTTGCAAAATAGTTTTAAAAACAATTTTATTTCCACTAATTTTCAAAGAACATCATGAATTTTTCTTTGTTTAGGAGCAATGCTTCTCTGCATTTAAGCATATCACTGCCAATCACCCATGCAGAACTTAGGACTCGAATATATGCGACCACAACGTTGTATTTATTTATAATTGGTTTTGGTGCAATCAAAAATGAAATTTCTTAGTTATGAGATAAATCATTTTAAATTTATGAATGAAGTTTAGCTTCCATTGAGATTCATAGTTTTGTTTCATGTTGAATCTACGTTTAAACACACCCCAGTTTGTAAGTAAAATGTTGTTTGTGTGCATTTAGAAAAAATTTATGATGAATAGATTGCAATGACTTGAGTATCTTCGCGATGGCGTAGTGGTTAGAGCGTTCGCTTCGCAATCGGTAGACCTGTAGTTCATTTCCAAAGCCTTGATAGTGTGAAGAACAAGCCGGCAAGCTTGCTTGTTGTGTCCTTGGGCAAGGCACTTGGCGGGACGCCTCCATTTTCATGTGGCAGACTGGTGGCGGGACCAAGCAGTCTACCCATCGTGGTGGCCCAGTCTAACTGAAGACTGGCAAACCGAGCGTGAGCGCACACGCAGTGTATATACATCTTCCTGCACAATGCTCAGAACGAATAGCTCAAACGACCACGAAGAAGAAGACTTGAGTAATTTCATGATATTTTCATCTACTGAAATTTAACAGATTCAATGTTATTTGTAGATATATTATTAATATCATGAGAACCATGACATATGTGGTTATTTTGATTATCTGCTCTTTTCTAGGCATGGCGTTAAGATAGCAATCTTTATTCACGTATTGTACACATCGCAAATTCAACCAATTACAAGGCTACATAAGCACAGTAGCTCATTTCACGAAGACATGACATAGCAATCATAGCGTTGCACGAAGATGTAGTGGTTAGTGTTGGCTTCGTTATTCATGGGTTTGGGTTGTATTCTTAGTCACAGGTCTCCTGCTGGATATTTAGCAACGGAAGTAATGTCGAGAATAAAATATGAAACCGAGTTTACTTATTCATGATTACAAATGTCCTAGCGATAAAAAAGGGGCCAGAATAAAACGCCAAAGTCTCCGTAATATTGTTATTTATTCTGCCCTACTGCGTGTCAATATGCTTTTACAAACTTATCAGTAGGTATAAAATATATGTGGGGTTTCGAAATTCAGTAAGTTGATTATTAATGGAAAAAACGTTTCATAAAACCACTTGTCAACTGAGAATGAAAGCCATAATTAAAATCAATGGAATATGAAACAATTATTACTAGTTAGAAATTGATAGGTTTTTTTATCTTTTGAGATCATAAGTAGGTTGCACAAAATCATAAACAGTTTTACTAAGTATAATAAATTTACAAGCATTTGTAAGAGTTCATTTCATGTCGGTGTTTGGCTAATCATTAGTTCAATCAGTTCTTCCACAAATATAGGCAAAGTTACAAAAATTATGCGCAAACAAAAAAATTCACTAACGTACATATATGAAGTTGTCAAAAAATGATTTTGTGATGATCAGAAAACCTTTATAGCTTTCAATTTTTCGAAAATACTTAACTTTCAATATCCATGTCTTTAGGGAATGTAGTAAATTGCTCTACTATCAGCTGGCGCGCAAATGCAGTATTGTTTAGGAGCGATCTCATAAATTGGACTATCATTTTCTAACTTTTTTAAACCTTTAACCACTGATGGAATAGCACCCATGACATGCACGAAAATCAGTTTTTGGGCGAGTTGACACTCTTCTCTGTTTGTAATATTTCGTGTTGACCGCCATGATGTGAATCATTTAAAATTTTTGTTGAGGAATGAGCTAAATACTTTTAAAAACAATTTGATACCAACTAGCCTCCAAACAATATTATAAATTTTTGGTTGTATTGATTGATATTTAGATGGCTTGTAGACACCACTGCTTATCACATATGCAGAGCTCTGAACTCCTTGCGATGACCACTTTTTATGGATTTATGTCGTATGAATTCTAGCTAAAAACATAAAATTTCTTTGTTTTGTGGTGAATTGCTTAAAATTTATTACAAAACTTTAACTAGCAATAAAAGTTCAAATTTTTTGTTTCATGCTGAATCTACGTTAAAACAAACTAGTTTGTAAGTAAAATGTTTCTTGTCGGTCACCAACTGCACTGAAGAGACCTGATAGGTCGAAACAGTGTCACTGTCTGCAGTTTCGCTAAATGCATCGCTAGCCTCTTGCATTACTAAAATGTTTTTGTTTGTATACTAAACACGAGATGATGCATTATCAAAGCTGTTTACATAAAGACTAGAGCAATTTTTATATGAAACTGAAACGTTTTTTCTCTTTTTAGGTCGTTAAAAGGATGTAAAAGTCATAAACACACAAAATGTTATACAAATTATAATTAATATAAGCATTTTTGTGAGAAATTATTCCATTTGAGTATTTGACTGATCATTAAACTAGTTTAGTTTTCTCACAAATATACGTAACAAAAATAATTATCCTGCACATATGAGAGGCAGTCGAAATAACTTATGGTGGTTAACAGTTACTGGCAGATACGAAACCTCGTTATCCAGATCACTAAAGAATGTAGTAAAATGTTTTTAAAACCGTAGATGCACCAATCTACAGTGTTGTTAAGGTACCATCTTATGAATCAGAACAACCTTTTCCAGAATTTTGTAAAACCGATAACCACAGACACAATTATATCCCTGGCCCGTATTAAAATTACTTTATGGTCAGGTTGACACCTTTTTTTGTTTAAAAGTAATTCATGAAAACGACCCTGATTTCAATTGTCTATCATTTTCGTTGAGCGGTGATGAGCAATTAGTTTTTAAAAAATTTTATTTCAACTAATCTTTAAAGAACATTATAGATTTCCGTTTGTTTAAATAAAAATTTAGATGTTTTGAAAATGTCATTGGTTTCCACCCTAGCAGAACTCTAAATTCGCATATTTGAAATCACAACTTTTGTTCATTGACATCACTTACTAGCTAATTCTGCTGGCATTCCCCGCAAAGCCACCAATCAGTTTTGTCGGGTTATATAAGTGGGTTGAGCTGATTAGCAAGGCATTTGGATGGCATGGGGGCACTCTAGAATTATTTTTAAGAGCAATGACAATAAATTTTTATATATGCTCTTAATTCCGATCACACTATACTGGGGATTTTTAAGAACGGTCTTACTCGCAAACTCCTTATCATTTCATGTATTCAACCCGTTTTTTCAAATAAATATTGGGGTGCAGAGTCAAACTTGGGGTCGGCGCCGTAATGGTGTCAAAGCGACCTCTTGTGACGTCAAGATCTTTAGTTGGCCTCAAGTTTCTTGGTTATACATACATCTCATGGTCCGGGTATAGAGCAAAAGGGACCATAGCTTCATACAATCGTCTTGCATCAAATCATCCGGTTGGCGTAACAACTCATTTTCAAGCAAAATTTTCTTTGACAGTTGTGATTTCACATAGTGCTATAGACCTACGTAAAAGTTACAGAACTCGTAAAAGCTACACATCGTTCTCTATGGTAGATAGCGGAAGGCAATTTTGATTAGCAATGGTGAAGACATTTTTTGTTGTGAAGATTTGTTTTTGAGAATGATACTTTTGCTATTTTTAACTCCAAGCTGAGGTAAAAGTTTTCTCCCACCGCAATTTCCTCCACTCTTACGTCTATGAGCCCAGAACCTATTCTTTTCTGTTGATTCCTCTCAAGTTTCAAATTTCATAAACTATGCCTCTCATACCGAACTCCTTGTTAGTGAATTAAAACTGCGCTTATTTGCCAACGGCCAATAATTTTACCAACTTTTATGCACTTGCTTCATAAAGTCCACGGGGACATAAATTCAAAACTATGCGAAAACGTTAAATCGATAGATACTTTAAGTTATTTGATGACTTAAGTAGACAACCCATTAACTTGCTTTTTGTGTTTTTTTGAATCCTTCAAGAGTACACATTACAACTTGGAGTTTTGTTCCGCTTTGGTATACGTGATCAACATATTTTAAGGAAGTGTTCCGCAAACGCATGTTGAGATGGCCCAAATCTACCTGTCAATAATTGTTGAAGACTTAGCCAGAATCGAGAACCGCGTCGCGTTGACGATCAATCGCCCATGATTTACGTTTATACGCCGAGTAGTTTCGTAGAAGTTTTAACTCACTAACACACACACTGAATAGTATGGATATTTGACTTTGAAACCATAATAAAATTTTTTTGTCATGTGATATGTTATTTAATATGTATCACTAAAATTAAAGTGCCTTTGAAATTTATAATTTTTGTTACATGTTGAATCTACGGTAAAACAAATTAGATCGTAAGTAAAATGTTGTTTGTGCGTGAAAGTAAAACTATTGTAATGAATAATAATCAATGCTGTTTATGTAACAGGATTTTAGTTGTTTCCTGATAATTAAATCTACTGAAAGTAAACAAATTCAACGTTCGATGCAAAATCTAGTGAACAGATACATTATTTATATAACCATAAACATAACATATGTTTCTAGTTTATTAACTTTGTTTATTAGCTTATTTTTTTATATAAAGTCCTGACAACGAACAGCTATCTATTAATTGTACACATCGCAAATTCAACCAATTACAAGGCTGCATAAGCACAGTAGCTCATTTCACGAAGACATGACATAGCAATCATAGCGTTGCACGAAGATGTAGTGGTTAGTGTTGGCTTCGTTATTCATGGGTTTGGGTTGTATTCTTAGTCACAGGTCTCCTGCTGGATATTTAGCAACGGAAGTAATGTCGAGAATAAAATATGAAACCGAGTTTACTTATTCATGATTACAAATGTCCTAGCGATAAAAAAGGGGGCAGAATAAAACGCCAAAGTCTCCGTAATATTGTTATTTATTCTGCCCTACCGCGTGTCAATATGCTTTTACAAACTTATCAGTAGGTATAAAATATATGTGGGGTTTCGAAATTCAGTAAGTTGATTATTAATAGAAGAAACGTTTCATAAAACCACTTGCTAACTGAGAATAAAAGTCATAATTAAAATCAATGGAATATGAAACAATTATTACTAGTTAGAAATTGATAGGTTTTTTTATCTTTTGAGATCATAAGTAGGTTGCAAAAAATTATAACCACACGATGTTTTAAAGACCTTTATAAGTTTACACATTTATGTAATAGTTCATTTCATGTCGATGTTTGGCTAATCATTAGTTCAATCAGTTCCTTGAAAAATGGAAATTGCAACAATAATTGCAGAAACAAAAATATCATTATCGCGCACACAAAGAGTAGTCGCAAAATGACTGGTGGTCCACTATTCAATCTAACGTATAAAACGCAATTCTGTGTGCGTGTATCCGTGTTTCTTTGTGTCTGTGTTTTTGTTTGTGTTAACTCCTCCGAAACTACTGAGCGTGCGAACATCAAACTCGGCACGATTGATCATCTCCTCCAAAGGAATGTCATAAAGGGTTTCGGGACGTCAGGACATGACGCCAGGACGACGTCACAACCAAAGACAATTATTTTTGAGCTTGCATTTCTTTCTTGACTGGGTATTTTGTTCAAACGAAAGCCAGCCCCCAACTTACCGACTAACAAAATATTTCATACCTTTGGGGTCTAAAAAACGTCACAGCTAACGCTTAACTACCCAATTTGTTGTCCGTATTTTCTACAAAACAACTGATCGTAGAAACGAGATTAAAATGCGTTTGGGAAATATTAACAAAGCGCTTTTGATAAAAAACTTCTCCTACGATTTAAGCTAAATTGACGACGCAACAGCAGATTTTTTTTAAGCATTTTAAGCATTCTAAAGCTTGCTTCTTTTGTCTCACAGGCTTCAAAGTTACTTTATAATATCATAATGTTTTATTATTTTATTATTTATATTTATCCTCCATTCACGAAATAGCAAATTGTATGGCTATCTTTTGGAAGGGAGGTCCGCACTCGCTTGGGAGTTGCCATTTCGGTGTCTGGGCCACCTGTCTTCCACATAAAGGCGGGGCGTCCCGTTAAGTGCCCTGCCCAAGAACACAACAAGCGAACTTGCCGGCTTGTTCTCCACATCCTTCCCTAAATGCCGAGCGTCAAACAGGAAAGCTGTGGATACCATTTTTTTAAGTTTTTTGGTATGACCTGACAAGGGAATTGAACCCCAGGTCTACAGATTGCAAAGCGAACGCTCCAACAACTACACCATCTCGCCGGTTAAATGTCTGCCATTGTGTCTGCCATTCAAGTAAAAAAGCAATAGGCAGCAAGCTACGCGTACAGATTTTGATCAAGTTGTTTCAAATACTAGTAACTTATATGCTGTCTGTTGAAGAAAAATAGTGTATTACAGTATCAACATGGCGGTTGGTCAAAAAAATCAGGGTTTTAGTAATGCAAGCGCAAGTTACAATACTTCTGTACAGTGGCGTCGCAAGCCTAATTGACTTTAACCTCTAAAACATACAGTGGAACCCCGGTTGGCGACTATTCGACAACAAGACCACCCAGTTATCAGGGCTACTTCAGTACGGGGTCTTTAGTAATTTGTACTACAATAATGCATTGCATTCTGTTTTAATAACGCGACCACCGCTCTAACGCGATCGCTTGAATGCGCCCGTAGGTGGTCAGGTAACCGAGGTTCTACTGTATTAATCAAATGTAGAGCAAAGTTGAGCAGGCTGGCAATTTTCATGTGAAATGCAAGCGCAAAAATTATCCCCATCTTTATCACAAAAACCTTGTTCATGGCTTATACTCTAAATCCATAGTCTATTTTAATAGCTGAACTGTAAGTGCTTGACTTAGAATTGGTTAGCACTTTCCTAGCTATGATTGTGCCAGGACCTACAAATAATCGCGCAGCCAGAGATATTAGTCATACAAATATGCATACACTTGCAAAAAGTCGTGAGAAGCACTAATATTTAACAGCTTATTTCTAAAATTACCCTGCAATTATCTTCGCGCCCTCCCCCACAGGATTACATTTATGCTTTCATACCAGTGGTGAAATAAATAAATAAAACTAGAAGCATAAAATGGGATTAATTCGCAATTTTCAGTAAAAAGAACGTTGCACAAACAGGCGTACAATTACAAAAAAGTCGTAAGTACCGGCCCTTACATTTGACAGGTTGTTCCTGATAATACACATAAATCACTTTGGCACCCCCCCCCCCCCCTTCCCCACAACTTTGATATTATGCTTTCATGCACTTCATAAAATGAACGAATAAAAATTTTTGAAATCTTTGCCTGTTTCAACTGAAAGTAAGTTCAGTTCCTTACTACATTTATGCTGATAACAGGGCAATCAACACGTAGCTAGGGACTTCACAATGTACAAAAATGTTATTATCTTATTGAATACGCCTTGATCTTCGTATAACTACAAACATTAGCTATTTACAAGAACATGGGGATTTTAATAAGTAGCGTATTAGAAACAATTCCATTTTTTGAGAAGGGAGAGAGCTTTAATTAAACTAATTCATATTATGAAGCAATTAACTAATTTATCTTATTTGGAGGGAAGAGAGGGCAGAGCATTAAGGGAAACAAACTTTTTTAACGTGAAAATCGTGCTAATTTTGGTCTCCAAACAAGCATGAATACCTGTTTCCGGTGGTCAGCGTCTTGAAAGTAAGAATTTTGCTTATACTCGTGCCCAAAGACGAATAATCACTTTTTTCTTGAAGATTACGTTTTTGAACGTCCTGTTATATCATTTGGGGGCATTGCTTTTTTTGTTTCCTCCCTAATTGCACAAGGCACAAATAAGACTTGGCAAGGTTTATGGCCTCGCCTGGTGAGTGTCATAAAGGGGTTTGTGACATCATAAGACGTCAAAATGGAAACAATTTTTAATTTGCATCTCTAAACGGAGGAAAACCCTTTTGTACTTTAAAGAGTCAGCACCCGATTTACCAAATTTTAACAATTTTATTTCTTTGTCGTTGGAAATGACATCATAATTGATAATTGATTGTAACAGTTGTTTTTGTCATTTTTTTTAACAAATACTGAGCCTACGCCCGTGATTGAAATCTTTTTTGAGAGCTGAAATGATAGGCTGATTCTGAATGACGCCAGATTCCATCAAAAAGTAGGGGGTGTTTTAAGAAAAACAATTCATTTATTGTTTTACTCCTTGCTTAATATTACAAAAAAATTGTCTCTTTACCTCCAATTAATATTTGATTTTGTGAGGAGTAGTTGATTGTATGTGTCTCAACCTTTAATAAGTTTTTAGTCAGCGGGGCAGCTACACTTTGGCATCAAAAAGTTATTGGGTATTGTTAGTTTGATTGTGTTTTTACTGACTGACTTGGATAGCTATTTGACCCAATATCAAGTGTGTAACTGTACCATCTTTATTTTGTAATTCCCTCGTGCCTCGTAAGAAGTGCCAGCGCGCTGCGTAAAAAGCAACTGGGAGATCAGGATTAGGAACACCATTTATGAAAATGATTTGTTTGTTTCTTTATTGTTTATTATTTTCCCGACAGGGTTGCACCAACTCTTGAAATATGCTTACCATCACGTAGCTGATTGTGAATTCGTAAAACAAAAGTCATTACGGCCTTTTTTCCCAACTTTGCGTCAGTACTCCTGCGATTATTTGCAGAAACGGAGTGACTTTGTGAAATCATAGGGAGTATATAAGACCTCTCGCAATTCAAAGTACTTGCACTACGATTGGAACTAGTGGCAAAACAGCGATGACCCCATAACACCAACTTGTCGCTTATGGTCTTGAAGATGTTCTGCTATATGGTTGAAGCCGGCTCAACCGGCCCAATTGATTTTATGAATCCAAAAAGCTGGCCGGTAGCCCTGCCAGTGGAGCCGGCTAGTGCCTCATAATGAAAAGTCTCGAGCTTGTTTAGGAGAAATTCAAAAAACCGTTCTGTGTAATAAATCAGCAATTATTTAAAAAAGCAATGCATGGCAGTTAGACCTTTTATTGGTAGGTGTAATTTTGAGTTAAAATAATTAAATACTTTATATTTAAGATTTAAATGGCGTGATTTACAGCCACATCTACCTTTTAATCATGACCGACTTCGGGCTTAAGTCGGGCCAAATTGGGGCTTAATTTTTCAAAAAAATTCGGGCCCGAATCGGACTCGGACTCAAATTCACCATGACACTCTGCTGCATGTGCGTCGTAATTTAATTTTCTTTACTCAAGGTATGTTTTTACAGAGAATGCGGCATAATTGTAATCAGCGTATGGCGCTGGTTGTATTGGAGTCTCTTGCACGTAAAGCTGGTTATGTAGCGGGAGAGGACCCGCATGGAAGGGTATCGCTCTGTGCAGTATCATAGCAGATTTAGTCGACCTAATAAATTTACAGGGCCGTCTGACCATTTGATTCATGAGGTAAATTTACCTTCCGACCCTGTTTCAGGCTTCAAATTAAATTTCAGGCTCGCACCGGGTTTACCCTTGTATTTTCGGATTCAACTCGTGTTCGGTCTTAATTCGAAGTTTACAGCTTTGATTTGCGCTGCTTTACACATCATAGTTTATGTCGCTAATGTTGTTTTAAATAAACACTATGCTGTCATACATAAACGAAAATCTTTTTGGTAACGACCAACAAACGTTTTTATAATTCTTGTAGTAAAGGATTACGCGAGATAAATCTTACAAAAATAGTGTAAACTATTGGCAAATATGGTCAGTTTGAGTGCAACAATAACACTAATCTGGCAGCTGAGTTATTTTTTTAAAAAGGTAGTAGCAAAATTAACGTTTTGCAAAGCAGATTTGGAATACTTTTTACTCAGAAAGAGAAGAACTTTGCCAATAGGTGGCGCTCAATACTAACTCATTAATGAAAATTCATCAAGTTTGGAAGTCACCGTCTTAATTTCCAATTACTCAATTCCGGTACGTTACAAAACTTTCAAAATTTGGATTACTAAAAACTGTAATACAGTGCTGTTTTTGCGATTGATGCTGAAATCTGCATTATCGTTAAGAAACCATCTCATGAGTTGGAAATTTCCAGATTTTAAAAAAATCAACAACTAGTGACGGAGTTACATCCTCATGTTTGTTTGGAATCAATGTATTTGTCGACTTTTCAGGATATTACTTTTTGCTACCCATGCAAAACTCTGAACTATCATCTTTGAGATCACAACCTTTTTACATTGTTATATTCGGTTTGAAAATAATTAGGGAAAAATATTTTTGTTGTGAGGTAATTCATTTCAAATTTATCAAATGAGATTTAACTACCATTGAAAGTTCAAATTTTCGTTTTATGTTGAATCTACGTTAAAACAAACCAGTGGGTAAGTAATATGTTCATGGGTTCATAGAGCAAAAATGTTATGTTGTATAGTTAATGCTGTTTAGGTTACAAAATTTTAGTGACTTCATGATATCTTAATCCACTAAAAGTTAACGGACCCGGTGTTTCGTGTAGTTATATCATTAGAATCACAACATTGGTTGTTATTTTGTTTACCGGTAATTGCGTTTTTTTTGCATAAATTTGTGACAACAAGCAGTGACAACAAATAAATTTGTGACCTCTCCCGGATAAACACATGGTTCGTATGATCATGGAACTTGTCCGGAATAGAAGTTTCACCCTTACTACCGGTGACAGCAAGCGAAGCAGATTGCGACGTCTGAAAAACGGCGTCCCACAGGGATCGGTCTTGGCACCCCTTCTTTTCAATATCTATGTCTACGATCTTCCTTCAACGGTCTCCAGAAGGTATGCTTATGCCGATGATCTGGCACTGTTATACTCTTCTGATGACTGGAAGGACCTGGAGGGGGTCTTAAGCCAAGACATGACTACAATCTCAACATATCTCCAGACTTGGAGGCTACAGCTCAGCCACACTAAAACGGTGACGACGGCCTTTCACCTGAACAACAAAGAGGCCAAACGTGAGCTTAATGTCTACAACAATGGCAAACGCCTGCCATTCTGTCCAGTCCCTACCTATTTTGGGTTAAACTGGACAGATCACTCACGTTTCGTCACCATCTTGAGGCATTGCGCAAAAAACTAACAACGCGCGTTGCACTGATGAGACGACTTGCAGGCTCAGGTTGGGGCGCTGAAGCTAAAACACTGCGTACAGCCGCCCTATCTCTGGTCTACTCCACTGCGGAGTACTGTGCACCAGTTTGGTGTTGCAGTGCACACACTCGCCTCATCGATAGTGTTCTCAACGACGCATTGCGCATTGTCACTGGATGCCTGCGTCAAACTCCAGCAGACTATCCACTCGTCCTCGCAGGTATCCAGCCGGCTGAGCTTCGCCGATTAGGAGCAACGCTCTCTCTGGCATGTCGTGGCAGTCTAGACCCTGGCCATATTCTCTATGAATTATTGGGTGGGTCCCCTGACGGCTACAGAGAGAGACTAAAATCTAGATGCCCCTTTGTGCCCGCTGCACGGAAGTTACTGCAAGATCTAACTGAATTGGATATTCGTGCAGCTCAATGGACAGACTTTAAATGGAACACGGAATACTCGGAGTGCTCATCTGATCTCCGTGCTTTCATTCCTAGGACAAGCACTAGGCTAATGGGGATAGGCCTGCCCAGATGATCATGGGTCAGGCTCAACCACTTGCAGGCTGGTGTTGGGTGCTTTCAGTCGTTCATACACAAATGGGGCTTGCTCCTACATCGAATTGCAAGTGTGGCGCTGCAAAACAAACCGCAGAACACATCATTCTGACATGCCCTGTACATCGGGCACCCACAGGAATACGTGGACTGACGGTTTTAGATGTCGACACACGATGCTGGCTGAGTACCATCACTGCCAGCATCTGAAAATGTGGATCCTTCCCAAAAGAAGAAGAAGAAGTGACATCAAGCACATCGCTAATTCAACAAACAATTGGGCGAAAGAAAAAATGCAGTTCTTTTCACACCAGACACGACCAAAACTTTCAGATTTTCGAAGAGGCCTTGTGGTCAGAGCCTTGAGTTCAATTCCACTGCCGAGTCGTACTAAACAAAACTCAGCTACAGCTTGGCGTTTAGTAACAAGAGTAATATGGAGAACTAAATATGAAACCGAGTTTACCCCGCCATGATTAAGAATGTCAGGGCGCGTCAAAAAATTCGCCATAAAATTTCATAGCTTTTCTATCCGTTTTGATCTTCAATTGGTTCACATTGTTTTACCACCTGATCAGATGGTTTAAAATGTATGTGGTTTTGAAATTCAGCAAGTTGATAATTACTAATGGAAATGCTTTGTTGTATCACTTGTTTGCTGAGCATGAAAACCATATTTTATAAAAAATGGAATGTGAAGCAAGCATTACCAATTAGAAACTGTAGGGGCTTCATTTTTCTTCTGGGTTTGTAAATAGGATATAAGAAGCCACAAGCACACAATGTTTTGGAAAATATTATAATTTTATATATTTCTGTGAGAGTCTATTGCATTTTAGTGTTTGGTTGGTCGTTTGCTCATTCAGTGCTCTCATGAATGCAAGTTGAAAAACTTACACAAAAACAAAAAATGCCATTGTTATATATATGAAAAGTAATCGTAAACTGATTTATCGTGAATTAGAAACACCTCTACACAAAACCGTTTCAGGGAAATACAAAACTTCAAAATCTATATGGCTACAGAATGTAGTATTTTTTTAGTTTTTACATAGAGTCACGATTCGAACAACGTTAGTATGGCAAAATAGGCGGGACCATTCCAACAATACAGGTGATAAATACGTATTATCATCACTACGACTCATGCCAACAGTAAGATAGTAAAAGTGGCTCCTGGCTAGCCTAATATCTTACATGGACTGCGTACGAAATAAACCCAAATAATCCTATTCAAAGCGCAAGACTTATTTTCAAACCAGGATTCCCTTTGACGTTAGTGCTAACCGTGCAGGTATGAACTAAAACTGATATTCTTACATGAAATTGATCACACAAAAAATAATTAGGCATAGAAAAACCTTCCAAAGATTATGCACTAAATGTGCTATTTTAAGGCAATCATGACAGCACGTGATCACATGATATCAAGTCCTGGAATGCGCGGAAGAGCAGCCCGAAAGAACCGGATTCGAATCTCTCAGGAACCAAACTCGGCGCAACTCATTGTAAAAATTAGTTTTACAATGAGTCACGACCCGAGTAACGTTAGTATAACGAAATAGGTGGGACCATCCCTGAACCCAGGCTTCGGCCTTTTGGTCTCATAAGCAAGCACTTATCCCACCCAACGCGGCGCCCCCGTAGGGGGCGTAGTGCACATTGGATTAGAGATAAAGTTTCCCCCTGCATTGCAGGTGAACGCGAAGCTTGACTAAACAATAAACAGTCGCGTTTTTGGGGTAGAGCGATGAGGTATCACGAACCATAACAACGCACTGAACAACGTTAAAAGTGCGAGCCGCGGCGCTAGTGGAATCGAACCATTGACACCTCCAAACCATGTCGTCAGAATCCACGTAGCACGGGACTGTCATACAGCGGGCAGTCGGGCGTGTGGTGTTTAATAAAATTTTTGTAAAATACGTCGAGATAAATTTTGGCGGCTGGGCAAAACCGATATCTTTGCCCTACTTGAAAACGAGGGTCGGATGCCTCGCCCCCTATCCTTCCGTTTTGTCCGGTTATGCGGGTTCAATCTAGAGGAAGTTGTAAGGGGTTCAGTCATTCTTGGTTACTCGTGTACAGCAGCAAGATTTCCCCGCAGTGCTTTGGCGAGGTTAATTGGCGAAACTGTGCGCAATCCCGCCTTTAATCCAACGTACCCTGAGAGCGACACGCTGGAGTGCTTCACGGAACGATGGACTTGTTAACATAAACCGTTTCCATTAGGCAATAATCAGAGGAAGTCATCTTGTAGGAAGGCTCTGGGAGTAAATTGTTCTTCAAACGACTGATGCACAAATCTGCGATATTGAAATATCCTATGATCCGGACTAAAAATTCCTAGATTGTTGTAAAACTGCAATTACAGACAGAACTACATTTCCGACAGACTAAAAATCACTTCATGAGCAGGTTTCGCCTTTCCTCGTTACAAAATATTTCCTGCAAACGACCATGACGTAAATCATTTAACGTTTTTGCTGAGCAGTGATGACCATATAGTTTTAAAAACAATTTGATTTTGACCAATTTCCAAGCAATATCATAAATCATTTGCTTAAAATCAATGTTTAGAGGGTTTTCAAGATATTACAGGTTATCATCCATGCAGAGCTCTTGCATCACAATCTTTTATTCATTTATATCATAAAAGTTTTAGTTTGAGATAATTGGAAAGAATTTTTTTTGTTATGTGATAAATTATTGTAAGTTTATCAATAAGTTAAACTACCATTGCAAATTCAAATTTTTGTTTGATGTCGAATCTACATTAAAACAAATCAGCGGGTAAGTAAAATGTTGTTTGCGTGCATGTAGTAAAAATATCATTAGGGTATAGCTAATATAATGCTTTTACATAATAACATTTGAGTGTCTTCATGATATTTAAATCTAGTGAAAGTTTACAGATTTAAAAGAATTTCTTCGTAGATATATTATTTATATCTCTAAAGCCACAAACCACGTTTTTATTTTGTTAGTTGTTTTTTTATTGTATGGATGCAAGTCAACTAACAGCTAACAATTGAACATATTGCAAATTTAATCAGTAGTCGGGCTAAAAACACGGCTGCTCATTTCACACAGACGTAAGTGAAGCCATAAAATTAGAAAGTAGGCTTTACCGTTGATGGCATTGGGTTGGATTCTTGTTCCGAGTTTTACGTAACAGATTTCAGCCACAAATCTCCTGTTTGGCGTTCAGCAACAGCGGTGATGTGAAGAACGAAATATGAAGCCGGGTTTATTCATTCATGATTAAAAATGTCCTGGCTGTAAACCTGTTGCACCAGAAATGCGCCACAGCACTCCGTAGTTTTTCTATCCATTTTGCGCCACTATTTGTTAATGTATTCTTGATATTTGATAAGAAGACCTGGAATGTGTGTGGCTTCGAAATTCAGCAAATTAATTATTGGTGGTAAAGGTGGTTCATAAAACTACCCGTTAGCTTAGCGTGATAATCATGTCTTAAGGAAATAATGGCTGGAAGTGGGATTTAAATCTCCACGTATATCACTTACTGAACTATGATTTATAGGAGTAAAGCATGATTTAACCGGAGCCAGTACTTTAACGAATTCGGACATCCCAGTTCAGAGGCTGATGTGACTAATTCTACTACCTACTATGATTACCAATAATTGTTTCACATCCGCTAAATTTACAAGTTAAAAAACATTTATTACCAATTAAAAACTGTTAGATTTTTCTTTTTCCTTTGAGGTAGTAAGTAGGTTGTAGAAAATCATGTAAACGAGCTGTTCTTCATATCAATGATAATTCAACCTTTTTTGGGTAGAGTATATTCAATTTCAGCATAGGACGAAACGCGTCCAGGGATGGCTTCGTAAATTTGAAGACATCACTCAATAGCATTGCTTCCTTCAGAAGCCTCGCGCCTTCAGCATTTGCTTTATTGTTTTGTTTCTCGCTTATAAGACGCTCTTTATCGATCGTAACCACTTGGAACTAGCAATATAGAATCACTTTATGAATAAGTTGACAGCCAGCTTGATTTTAACTAATCTCCAAACAATACCATAAATTTTCGTTTGTGTAAATCAATATTTAAAGGTTTTTGAAGCTATCATTGATCGTCGTCCATGAAAAGCTCTGAACTCGTATCTTTGCGATTACAACCTTCCATTAATGCAGGTTGTCTCAAAAGTGAGTATACACTGTCAAATTTGATTTTCTTTTCGGGTACTGATCATAGGGCACTCATTTTTTCAGAGAACATAGCTTGGATAACAACAAAATTTTAGATGTAGTTTTCATTTTCCACTAACGCACATAACGACAGGAAAATGAACCAAAAAAATGAGGTGCGAAATTGCTGCGAGAAGCGCATGGATCGGCAAGGCAAACTCAGCTCCTCTTTAACAGGAAATTTGGAAATAACTCAGCTCCTACACGACAACGATTTACGCAATTCCTGGTATATTTATGGCAAACGGCTCTGTAGCTGACACCCAACGATCAGAGAGACCAAGACGATCAGAGGAAAAGATTCAGGAGTTATAAGAGAAATATGTATTGATTCAAGGGGAATCCAGACGTTGTGCTGCGGTAGAGCTGAACATCAATCGATCATCCATTCAATGAATGATGCGCAAATATATTAAGATTTTCCCTACAAGTTGCAAACCGTATATAAACTCAAAGAAGAAGATAATGACCGCAGGGTAGAAATAAGTAAAACGCTCCTCAACCACTGCGACAACGACCCATCCATCCTTGATGACATCTGGTTCAGCGACGAGGCTATTTTTTATCTGTCTGGAAGAATAAACCACCGCAATACTTGAATATGCGGAACAGAAAATCCTAAAGCTATTCTGTAGAAATAGCGTGAGTCACCAGAGCTTGTTGGGTGATGTGCGATATCCGCTGAAGGCATCATAGGGCTATATTTTTTGTGATAATTAAAGAAGAACTACTACTTTTACAGTACAAAACTATCTGGAAATGCTTGAAAATTTTTCCTCCTAGAGCTGAAAAATAACACAGTTATTAAAAACTATTATTTTTGGCAAGATGTAGCTCCCGCACATTACGCCAGGCAAGTCAGAGATTACTTAAATCATTTGTTTCCCAAGAGGTTAATTGGGAAACGAGGTCCTCTGGAATGGGCCGCTTGTTCACCTTACTTAACACAATGTGACTTTTTTCTTTAAAAGAGTTAAGAGCAAAGTTTACTCCACAAGACCGCAAAACCTCGAAGAATCGCAACAACGGATTAGATCATCATGTAGATTAATTACGCAAGATTTATAGCAAAGTGTCGGACAAGAATGCGTCAAAAAAATGGCTGAATTATCTCGAAACTGATAGTTTTCACGTTGAGGTTTAATATACCGTAAATAAGTAAATTCAACGAGACATTGGGATGTTCAAATTTTTCTAGTTATTTATAGAACATTTTCGTAGGATTTGACAAACTTGAATAAGCTATCAAATTTTTAAAGGGTATTCTTACTTTTGAAACACCCTGCATATATCATATATATTTCAGTTTAAAATAATCGAAAAGAAACATCTTTGTTGTGTGATAAATTGGTATTAATTTTGAAATTTTAACATCAATATTGAAGTTTGTCATTAATATTGAATTTTCACCACCACATAAAACTTAAACTACTGTTTCATGTTGAATTTACGTTACAACTTACCAAGATTGTAAGTACTATATTTTTATTTTCGTATAAGTTGACACATACAGTGCACTGCTGTTTTGCGTCACAAAATTGAAGTTATTGGACAGCAAAGACATACCAATTGTCCTACAAAAACATTTTAGCCACAGAAATCCTGCATGCCGTTTAGCAACTTGTAAAATATAAGAAGTAAAATATGAGAGTTTACTTATTTGAGATTAAAAATGGCCCAGAAATAAAAATCGATGCAGGAAAAGTACCCCAAATTTCCGTATCATTAACATTCATTTTGTCCACCGTTGGTTCATATATTTTTAACATTTGATCAATATTTTTCAACTATAGGGTCGATCTATGTGGTTTCGAATTTTTGCAAGTTGATTGTTGGTGATAAGATGTTTCATAAAATCATTGGTTAACTGAGCATGATGACGATACCTTTGAAAAAAATGGAATGTGAAACAATCGTTGCTACTTAGACACTGAAAGCTTTTTTCTCTTTCTAGGTCGTAATATAATGTAAGTTAGAGCCTATGACGTCATAACATGTTTTGCAAAACAAAAAGTTTGTTCAATTTGATCGATCTCATTCAGTTCTCTCACAAAGCTATTTGCAACAATATTGCAAAAACAAAAAATTAATCATTGTATTCAAAAAAAGCGCTCGTAAAATGATTTCTCGTGATTAGCAATTACTGAGCAATATGAAACTTCAAAAGTGTAGATTACTACACAATGTAGTAAATTGTTCCTCAAACGACTGATGCACGAACTATCACTTTTGTAAACAGACCATCTCATGACTTGTATCAACCTTTTCCCAGAATTTTATAAAACTGCAATCGCCGACAGAAATACTGTACATTCCCGACACGACCAAAAGTCGCTTCATCAGCAGGTTCCGCCTTTCCTCGTTACAAAATATTTCCTGCAAACGACCATGACGTAAATCATTTAACGTTTTTGCTGTGCAGTGATGACCATATAGTTTTAAAAAAAATTTGATTTTGACCAATTTCCAAACAATATCATAAATCATTTGCTTAAAATCAATGTTTAGAGAATTTTCAAGATGTCAGAGGTTATCATCCAAGCAGAGCTTTGAACTCGCATCCGTACCATCACAATCTTTTATTCATTTATGTCATTCATGTTTGATGTTAAAGCAATTGAAACGAAGTTTTATTGTTAAGTGACAGATCGTTATAAGTGTATGAATAAAGTTAAATCACCATATAAAACTCAAAAATATTTTTTTCATGCTGAATCTACGTTAAAACAAACCAGTTCGAAGTAAAATGTTGTTTGTGTGCATGTAGTAAAAATATCATGATGTATAAACAGCTAACGCTGTTTACATGACAAGATTTCACTAACACTTTATTCCTCCAAAAGTTAACAGCTCGAAGTTCTGTGCGAGTATATCTATAACCAGAACCACAGCATTATTTGGTTGTTACTTTGTTTACCTGTTCTTTTTTTGGTTAGGGCCATCATGATAACGAACAGGCATCCATGTATTGTACACATTGCTTATTCAATCAATAATTGGTCCACAGATATACGGCAGATCATTTTACACTAGACATGAGCAAAAACTATAAACTTGCGCAATGGTACAGTGTTTATAATGTTGGCTGCGCTATTGATAGCTTGGAATCCTATTTTGGAATTCTATTTCAAGCGCAGCAAATTTCCAAAATATTATTATACATTTTGCCCCATTCTTTGTTCAAACTCTTTCACCATCTAATCAATAGATCTAAAATATGTGTTGTTTTAAAATTTATCAAATTAATTGTTGGTGGTAAAAATGTTTCATGAAACAACTTGTTGGCTGAGTTTGAAAACGACATCTCAAAAAACATGGAATGTAAAACAATCATTACCAGTTAGAAACAGTTGCGTTTTTCTTTGGCTTGAGATCGAAATTAAGGTATAAGAAGACATAAACACACAATGTTCTACAAAAATGTAGTGATTACTGAGTTGATGGAAGAGTAATTCATTGAGAACTGAGATCAAAATGTTGGCCACAAGCAAATTCGATTATTACGTCACCAACATAAGACAGCATCAATAAAAACTAACTGGGAGTTAAGAAAACTGAACATGTTTCTTCGAGTTGAGGCATCATGAGTTATGCATTTTTTAGTTTCTATGCAGTTCAATACGATTCTGTTCAGTATTTCAACTCATTCCCAATGTATTTTGGCAAGAAAGGCTGTCCTTCAAAAAGTTAATTTTCTTCCATTGAGGTGCCAACTCACTTGCAGAGATGCAGAGATATCCATCAAAACCGCTCTACTTATATTCGAAAACTTTCTCAACTCAAATCCTCTGCAAGCAAAAATTTTGTAGCTTTACTTATTTGGCTACCTGCTTGGCTTCAAAAATGGTTCTTACATACGTAATAAAATTATCAAAGTAAAAGTGAGGTTCAAAGCACTCGGAGACACATTTGCGTTGTTTTCATGGCAGTATAATTTATGCAAAAACCTGCTATCCTGGGAACACAAGCAAGATCGTGCGGCATAACTGTGAACCTCCAGATCTCCTGCTTGCTGTCACGAAATCCGACACTAAATAGTAAGAACCTTGGCATGTCTCTGTCATCAGAATGTATATTTATTTGAAAAACATATCCTTGGTATTTGCATTCACAGCATATACATGTTGTCTGAAACGATCTTCCAAAATGAAACTCAAGAAATATCGGAACATAATGCAGCATATCGTTGATGCTTATTCCACAAAACTTTAAAGCATTGGTTCTTAAAGTGGATTCGATCGAACTCCAAAGGTTTGATGAGTCAGTATTAGGGGTTTACTCTACTTAACACTAAAACGACCAAGCGCGTCAGTTGACACACACAGCTGAAAGTTACACATCGAGCGCAATTACAGTCTTCAGAATCATTATAACGTGAAAATATACGGCAAGTGATAATCAGCATTGTTTTAGTCAGAGCTGTAATTGAGCATTGTGAGATCAAAGCAGGATTGGGATAATTTTTCTCCTGCGTCCTAATTTTGTAGATTGAGACTAGCACGTGCTTGCGAGCAGTTGGACATTTAGAAGGAAAGGCAAAGACTGTGGTTTTACACTGACTTTGCTGTTATCCGCAATAAATACGTTATTTCCATGAATATATGTGCGTTTTCATAATGCATTTCAGGCGTTGAAATATACACGTCTATGTTCTTAGCTTCAAAAACTTGTTCTGCTAGTCACAGTTTAGGCTCAAATATGGTAAGACGTGTCACCGCGCAGCAGGTTTTGTTGTGGTTACAAGACATTTCAGTAGACTGCTTAATTATGTTATTTAGTTTTTGACATTATTTCGTAGGGTTTGGGTTGTTAGTTTTAATTTCATTTAAATTTAATTTAGTAGACATTAATCTTTTTTATAGTATTTTAATCCCTTCATTCTAACTATGTCGAAGATAATAAGAAAGTGGTCAGATAAATATGTACAATATGGATTTACGTTTATCACAGAACCTGATGGGAGTCAGCGTCCTCGTCCTCAGTGCACTATGTGCGACATCAAGTTGAGCAATTCTAGCTTAGCAACGGCAAAACTAAAGGAACACTTTCTAAAGATGCATGGCGATGGAAAATACAAGAACACGACACTCGCTGAATTTAAAATAAAGAGCAAGATATGATGAAAAGGCTACTCTGCCTGTTTTCGGCTTTCCCATTGACAAACCGACCCTCACAGCATCGTACAAAGTTGCATACTTGATTGCCGAACAGGGCAAACCACACACCATTGGGGAAAAACTCGTAAAATCAGCTGCATTGAAGATGGCGAATACCATGCTCGGAAAAGCAGCCGAAAATAAATTATCTCAAATTTCTCTTTCGAATGACACCATCAGCAACAGAATTGATAAGATGAGCGATGACATTTTGGCTCAAATAGTTTCAGACTTGATTTCGAGCCCGGCAAAATTTAGTTTCCAACTTGACGATACCACCGACGTTGCCAGTCTAATATAGCTTGCTGTATTTGTGCCCTATGTGAAAGAAGACGTAATAAAGGAAGATTTTTTATTTTGTCAGCCTCTGACAACATCAACTGAAGCTATTGACGTTAAGAAACTTGTGGATAATTTCTTCAGAGACAACGATATTTCGTGGGATATGATTTGCGCAATTTGTTCGGACGGAGCCAAAGCCATGTTAGGACGAAAATCTGGTTTTGGTGCGCTAGTGAAAGCCGATGCGCTACACATAACTGTAACGCATTGTCTTCTGCACAGGCATGCGTTAGCAACAAAAACATTCCCTCCAAAATTGGCAGAAGTATTAACAATTGTGGTGGAATGTGTGAACTATGTGCGAAATGGTGCTTTGAAGCGCCGCATATTCAAGGTGCTGTGCGATGAAATGGGCTCTGAATTCGAGGTACTTTTGTACTATTCTAACGTTCGGTGGTTGTCCCGGGGAAAAGTGCTGAACCGTGTTTTAGCCTTGCCTTTGGAATTAGCTGTGTTTTTGCGAGATCACCAACACTGTCATGTAGATTGCTTTAAAAATCCTGAATTCATTTTGGTTTTGGCATATATGGCCGATATCTTCGGAGCTTTCAACCAACAGATGTAGAGTGGTGGAGTCAACATTATCGAAGCGCAAAAACATCTGAAGGCTTTTTAAAAAAAATTGAACTGTGGAAACGAAGAGCAGAGAATAACTTCGCTAATTTTCCTCGTTGGATGACTGTGTAATGGAGATCGAAGATGTGTCCGAAATGGGAACATTTCCGTACCCACAGAACTGAAACAAGCAATTTTCTTGCACTTAGATGAGCTCTCAAAGTCTCTCGACGAATACTTACCAAACAGAGAGTCATATCCAGCATTAGTGAGATAGCCGTTTACGTTTAGTGTTGATAAAGCAGATGTCAATGATAAATACCTTGATGAAATCATTGAACTTCAGCAGAGCCAGGTTCAACAGCAATTCTTCAGAACAACAACGCTCTCAACGTTTTGGTGTCACCAAATTGTAGCTTACCCTCTTCTTGCTAAGAAAGCCCTTGAGATACTTATACCGTTTGTTACAACATATCTATGCGAGAAGTCCTTTCCTACGATGGTAGACATAAAAACGAAGAAAAGGAACAAACTTTGTTGCGAAAATGACATGAGAGTCGCACTTTCCAAGGTCAAGCCCCGCATTTCTAGAATTGTTTCTGAAATGCAACAGCATAAAACGCATTGATTTGTGTTTTTTTTGTGGAATTCATGTTTTGTTCGTTTTCTTTCTTTGAATAATAAGATCTTATGTGCAACAAATGCATAGTTCACTTTAGGCTCAAGTTTGTTAACGGATATAATTTGAATTTTAACAAAAGGTTCGGTGAATGCCCGCATAAAACTTGCGGGGTTCGGTACCTCCAACAAGTTTAAGAACCACTGCTTTAAAGTGTTGTTGCAAATAATTAGATACTGTATTTGGTTCCAACAGCAAAATGAGGTAAATAATTCGTTGGCGCTTCGGCTTCATTGTCCTTCTAACCTAAATCTAACACCAGGACAGTATGTTTGCCTTTTTTCATAGCCTCAAATGTCTTGGCCTACTGTTCTGCGATCTCCAGCTCTGTCGAGTTTTCGCTCGTAGTCATGATTGAGTTTCTGCTCGTAGTCATGATTGAGTTTTCGCTCGCAGTCATGATTGAGTTTCTGCTCGCAGTCATGACGTCATATATTCATGAATTTTCTTGAGAAATGATGGTCAAATTATTTTTTTTAAAAAATTAAATTTCTGCTAACTTTCAAAAGTCTTACAAATTTTTGTCGGAAAGAAATGAACTTTTAGATGTTTTTGAAGATATCACTGCTATTGCTTATACAGAGCTCTGAAATCGCATCTTTGCGATTACAACTTTTATTGATTCATGTCGTTTATATTTGACTTTAAAACAATCGTAACAAATTTCTTTGTTGTATAGACTATTACTTTAAATTTATGAATGAAGTTCAACTGCCACCAAAAATTAAATTTTTTTTTTTATGTTTGAATCTGCGTTGAAACGAATCAGCTAGTAAGTAAAATGTTGTTTGCGTCCATATCGAAAAAAATCATGAGATATAGCTAATGCTGTTTAATCTTTCTCCGAAAAAGTTTCGATTTTTCTATCATAGTAAAAGCAGCACTGCATTCGCTTCATCTGTCCCCAGCAAGCAGCTTAAGCCTGGCGTGGAGACGTTTTACGTTTGCTACATTGCAGCCACAGCCAGATTTACTTTTTTTATTTATTGATGTCAAGTGCAATACCAATCTTTGTAATGCATACCAGAGTTACAAGAGGTTACATTCACTATGAAGGTTTGTATCTTTAAGTATAGCCAACAACTTGAGTCACTTTATGGAGCGATGCGAAATGCTAAAAACGAACCCTACAAGAATCGTTTCTAGTCTTTCACGTTGCTACATGAAAAGTGCCCCCGATTATTAACTATATTTATAATACATGTAAGGTAAATTATCTGTTTTTTAAATCGTCAGAATAAGCTCTTAACGTCACTATAGTAATTGTGCAATTATGTAAAAACTTTTTTACTCGTAGTGTTGAATACTATTTGGTGCTTACGGAAAATATAAGAAAACTACAGTACAATGTTTCAACGATCAAACATTTGTCCTTCTCTAGCTTTGGCATCAATCTGACACAAAAATCTGACGAGCAGTTCCGCAAAAAACAATGTTCTCTTTTTTCGCGATTCTGTCTCGATCATTCAACCCACCTTTGCAAAATACAACGCTGCACGTATTACGACTGAATAGCGCCACCTAACGAACAATAAATTTCGAGACCACAATCAATAGCTTACAAATTTAATAAAGTTTTCAACTTTCTTCTTTTTGTTTAGTGTCGGAATGTTGCGGTTACGTAGAAGAAAGCAACAATGAGACTGTTTATAATGAAGTGATCGAATTTTTTCCAACCCGTATAAACTTTCTTCCTCGTGCTTGCAAAAAATCCCACTCTATTGCTTACGTTTTAAAAGGCGTCAAGAAGCAGATTGAAGAGTTTACAATCAGTGGAGATGAAAATGTTTTTCCACTTTTGAAAGCTGTGGCAGACATGCCAGGATCTGTAAGTTTTGTCATTTTGTAATATCATAATTTTGAAATCTAGGTGTTTAGTTACCCCATTGTTGTTGTTTATTATTGGATGATAAAATATTTGCAGATATTTATTTTCTAAACTTGAATTTTCTCTAAGAAAAGTCGTGGGATCGCAGCCTTATAAGATCACTCTATACATCACAGTTATCACAATTATGCCAATTAAATCAACAACTATACAGCTATCCATCCTGTACGACACAGTCTGCCTACAAGAGGCTCCCTCCTGGAAAAAGTTTTGTAATCTGTGGTTGCTCAACTTTTCTAAGTAAATCGCCACCAGTTTGTGGCGAATAAAATTATGCTTTTAATAAACTTGAAAGCAAAATTGTTAAGAGCGATTTTGGTTTTACCAGGGTAGCCTACGCGTGATGATGTAATTGAAAGAAAGAAAGAAAGAAAGAAAAAATTATTGTCGGTTAACAAAAATCACCAATGTAGTACAGGTGGTCTGTAAGCTGATAACTGAAACCCTTTCCTCCAACCGGGAATTTTCGCAGACAAAGTTTTTCAGAAATTCCGGGATATGAAAAACTCGTTTTGATTTTCTTAGCAAAACTGCAGGCAGTGACACTGTTTCGACCTATCAGGTCTCTTCAGTGCAGTTGGTGACCGACAAGAACCACTAGGCTGTGACAGCACTATTGTTCTTGCAGTTGTTAGACTTAGTGCACCTGCGACAACCGCCACTCATTCACGAGTGATACGGCTTCGCAGAGTACTGACAGACCATCCACCAAGTGGACGTAAGTGTGGCGGTCTAAGCTATGCTTTATTAAAAGCCTCTAGCTTCTTGTCGGTCACCAACTGCACTAAAGAGATCTGATAGGTCGAAACAGTGTCACTGTCTGTCGTTTTGATTTGTTTTTACAAAACTGAGCAAGAGATGGAGAGAAGGGGGCTAATTAAATTTGCTCTTTAACACCACTTAGTCGCAAAAATAATTATTAGCCTTTTATACTCTTCAAAAAATTTTGATTAATTTTAATGATGCATACTATAAGCTTAACAATATTGCGCTAACAAAATGTTAATGACGTCACTCTTGCGTCATAATGAAATAGATAAATGCTAATTTATATAGGAAGTGAGCTGTTGTAAACCACTAAAAACCTGCCTGATAGAGACAGACAGAGATGATGTTATATTACAACAAAGACTACTCGACAATAGTTAAGTGGAAATTGTTTTCTTTGTATTATTGTGACGCAATTTTGTTGCCACGTCATAAAATAAAACAAACAAAGCGATTCCATTTCAACTATATCTTTGCAAATACTGCAGATTGTTTAATTTGTAATGGGTAAAACTTAAGTGTATGTAGACTAAATTTATCAAATAAAGCAAACTGTTTTCTATGACTGAATAAATGAAAGTATTTAGCAAAATATGAATATCTTCACAAATTTCTGGCAAAACAATTCAACAGTGACGAATCACAACTCACTGTGAATATCATGCTGGAGTAGGGGAAAGTGACTATATATTTTTCAAATTAAAAACCCACATCAATGAGGTAATATTTCAACCCGACCACACACTAAATCCGGCTCTCGTTCAATTTTCTTTCAATTTTCACTGTAATATTCTACATTCTGTTCCACAAAAACTTTAAAACCTTTGTATATTACTAGCTTTGCACTTAAATTTAACATAATATATTAATTCCTCCTCGAGTTTTAGGGTGGTAAGCTAAATTATATAAAAGACAACTTTCCTGATGATGCCTCCACCTTCAACATTACTTTGATATAATCTATTAAGACTGAATTAATAGAACTTATTACTCTGCACTACAAAATTTTCCGATTGCAGTTGTCACAGGTGATCTTTACGCTCAAGAAAGAGAAGACCGCTTGTTTATTTGTGGAAATTTTCCCTGGCTTAATAACGTAAAAACAGAAGTTCAAAAACCTATTTGAGCAAATGCTCACAAATCCTGGTCGCAATTTAATTCTTTTTCTGTTGGTAACTGAGCAGCGCACAGAACAGCAGCTTAGAAGATCAGAGCTTCAAAAAATCGTATTTGAAAAAAATTTAGACAAAAGTTGGAATCTGATTCTATATCAGCTAAAGAAGAATCCTGCCTATCTACACGTCATCTGTGAAAAAAACTTGAGAACAACAAGGTTAGCAAAGGACTAATGGAATGAAATTCTGAATAACCAGATAAAATAGAGTGAAATTTTGAATAATTGAGAAATTTTGTTCTTCTGAATTCTGAATAAGGTAAAAAGAAATTCTGTGAAGATGGACAGAACATTTAAGAAACTATATTAAACTTTGTCACACTTACAGTTTTAGACACAGATAATTAGTCTCATTACCGCACACTGCTATCAAATCATCAAAAATAAGAAAAGTTGCCGGTGATGATAAAATTCGGTCTGAAATGTTGAATGTAGGATTTGAAAATTTGCATCCCTGCTTCGGTAATTCCCGGCAGTTAATACCTTTTTGTATTTACCGTTTCTGGTTTTACCAACCAAATTCTCAAATAGTAAGCAATCATTGGTACCTTGAATCGTTATATCACCAAACAAAAAATATTGCTAAATATTTCATTTCAATCTTCACGTTTAATAGACTAAGTGAATTAGAGAGACTTCACGCAGCTTTTCTGGACACTCCAGGAACCTCAGGTGAAGTTGGAATAGAACATATTTCTCCTGCTGCGGTCTTCCCCACCAAAGTTCGTTCACAGATTAGCGGCGAAGCTGTTAGTGCTCTAAGTTTTTTTCGCACTAATTATAATCCAAGTGAACTAATAGTGCATTTTTGTTTAGTTTACTTTTGATGTTTTTCTCCTTATGTGATACGATTAAAATTCTTGGTTTTTCCCTAGAATTGCTTTATATTTTTCTCGGTTTTTATAAATGCCTGGGAAATCAAAAGCCGTAGTTGAAATTTTTTAATGCGAAGAACATTTTCTGGTTAAATCAATCCTGTCAGGCGCCATGGAGTTTTGGAAAGGCACCAAAAGAATCGCACACAGGAACTGTCATCCCGGTTTACAGGAAAAAGACGGAAAAGGCGATGTACCAACTAATGTGGCATTTCTCTTCTCAGTCTGCTTGAAAACGTATGCGAAATGATTTGCTGAAACGATGTCATGAGATCATTGACTGATTCAAGTAAATGCAGTTGCTTCATAATATGATAGTTAAGTAAAAAATTTAAAATATTTATTGGGGGTCTGTACATATCCTTTTGGACCTATAGTCAGTTGATCACAAAGTATGAATAATGACCCCAAGACTGCAATTTCGATTGAGAACTTTTAACCTGTTAATGGGTATTGACATCATATGATGTCGGCACGTGTTACATTCTACCGGCGACTGACATCATATGATGTCAACGCTGACTGTACCACAGCGGCGCCGACATCATATGATGACACACTGATTTTTAGTTTAATTAGCATTGCCCGTGAGATTATATGATATCTAGTAGTAAAACATATGTCTGGCAGCCATCTAAAGCAGTTGCTAAGACAAAGTGATAAAGGTAGTGATAACATAGTTTATCCTGTTGACTGGACGAGTACAGGAAGAGCACGTCAGCCTTTTGCATTCACTGCAGATCCTGGTGTGAAGTTTGAGGTTGCAGACAAAAGCTCACCACCTGAATTCTTTGAAAAATTCTTTGATGACCAAGTTATTGAATTGATTGCAATAGAAACAAATAGATTTGCTAAGCAAACTATTGAAGCAGCAGGTGTTGAATCTTTGCCTAAAAAAGCACGATTACGGGAATGGCATGATACGTCAGCTGAAGAGATAAAGCTTTATGTTGCATTGCTAATATTACAAGGCGTTGATTCGAAGAGTGAAAATAGATTTTATTTCGGAAAGCGAGAAAGTGTTCGCAATTCGTTGTTTCCAAAAGTGATGAGTGGTTGTAGGTTTGAAATGATTTCTAAATTCCTACATTTTTTAGATAATACTAGTTACGCTTGCTGTGCAAATGCGCCTGAAAGAAAACTTGCCAAAATTCAGTCTTTGATTGATGTCCTTTTACCAAAATTTAGAAACAATTATATTCCTACAAAAAATATTTCAATTGACGAATCCTTGCTTGGATGGAAAGGAAGACTATCATATGTACAATATTTTCCATCAAAGAGGAAACGTTTCGGAATTAAATTTTTTGATTTGTGCGAGAGTGCAACTGGCTACATCTGGAATTTTGCTGTCTATACCGGAGGTGATACAAAATATAATGAACAGTATAGAGAGTTACCTATTACCGCACAAATTGTTTGCAAACTTTGCAATCCACTGTTCGGCAAAGGCTATTGTTTGTACACAGACAATTTTTACATGAGTCCTAGTTTGGCTGATATATTGGTTAGTAAACAAACTGATTTTGTGGGAACACTGAGACTGAATCGTAGAGATGTGCCGCAAAAGGTGAAAGAAGCAAAACTGAAAAAAACTGAAATTGTAGTTGCATTTGAAAATAAAACTATGGTTCTAAAATGGAAAGATAAGAGGGACGTTACAGTTCTGATCACAATTCATGATAATTCAATGGTGAAAACGGTATCAAGGAGAGGATTAGAAACTGAAAAACCAAAGGTCATTGTGGACTATAATGGTGGAGTTGACTTATCAGATGGTTTGTTGTGTCACTATACGACAGCAAGACTTAGAATGAAAAGGTTTTATCTGAAAATGTTTAGGCATTTATTAGACATTTCAGTATTGAATGCCTACATTACATACAAAGCTGTCGGAGGCGCGAAGTCTAAAATTGATTTTATAATAACTCTCAGTGAAGAATTGATAGTAAAATATAAGACAACCCTTCCAATTCCATCATCACGTGTTGGAAGATCAATCGCTATTGTTTCTAAGCCATCAAGACTTATCGGAAGACATTTTCCGGATTACTGTCCTGGAACAGAAAATAGAGCTCGCCCACAAAGACGCTGTGCTCAATGCCAAAAGGAAAAAAAACGAAAAGCTACAAGTGTCTGGTGTCCTGAATGCAGTGTTGGACTTTGCATTTCATCCTGTTTTCGTTTGTGGCACACTCAACTATAAATAAATACCCTTCAACTTAGAAATATTTTTTTTTCATTAGTAATGTCAATATATATCTAATACATATATATATTTACATGTTATATTGAAGCAAATATGTTCACAACAAATGCATAAAGGTCAGAGCTGTAAGCACGTGCAATCAGTGTTGAGTAGTGACCGCTTGGAAGCGACACAGTCTGAACTGGTGACACTGTGAATGGCGCCGCTCGAGTGAGCGGAGACCGTTAACAGGTTAAAAAGACATTTTTTGCAAGTGATAACATTACGAGCATCACAAATAAATAAAATTTGTGGAGTTGAAATCTTAAAATTTCTTCATATTGAACGGCTGCTTCTTCGTATTGAGAACTCTTGGTGGCATTGGTCTTACATTGTAAGTTGAGAATATTCCAATCATGAAATCCTATTTTGCCAAACCAACTAAAGATAATTAATCAATCAAAAACTAAAATTACGCCTAACACATGTGATTTGGTTTTTCAAGGCTTGGACGTAAATAAATTTGCTGGAAATCAAGAGATAAGCGGAGAATTTTTAAAGCTGCCGTTTCCATGACTCCATTACGAGAAAAAATCAGTTTAATATGAACATAAACTTGTGTGATTGTTACATCACAAATGATAGGTGAGTAATACAAGAGTTAGTTTGAGGTAATAAAAAAATCTACAAAGGCACCTCCGTGCTTGAAATGCAGAGTTCTAAACAAATCGTAAAGTTTTATTCATTTTGGGAGGGACGTTTTTCAACTCTTACGTCTGGCCACCAGTTTTGAATCCTTTTGTCAAGCCGCAATAGGCTTAGACAGAAGAACAGAAAAAGAAAGCAAACGAAAAATATCAGAGAGTTCCCAGTTGACACTTTTCATGACTTCACTGTTTATGTAAGTTCGGCCTGTCATTAATTTAGCTTACAAAGATCTAATATGAAGTCTCATTATTCCTTAAAAATTTAGCTTCAATGAATAGCATTCAAAAGTCAATGCAAATATATTTTAATCTAAATATTTACTTGTCTGCTTGCCAGACACATCAATCGTGAGAAGTTTTATGGGACTGGTTGGGTATTTTTGGTTGTTTGTTGTATACAGAACTCTCATGGAACAAAGATCTCACTTTCCCATAGCTCTGTAGAAAGACACAAACCATTCGTCTCAGCATTGCTGTTCTACAAATTGATGTGTACTCTAACTGTAGACTCCTTCAGCTACAATGGTTTGGCTAGAGCATTGTTAAGACCTCGTAAATCTCTAGTTGGTAGCTTCTGTATTGAAAGTCTGACGATTAGGTAGGCCGCATTTTCACCCACTACTTTTCTTTTTTGCCCAGCCATATTTTGCCTTTTCATCAGTACCTCACTAAAGGTTTAGCTTAAATTAGATACACTTTTGTCGATATCAATGCAGCAAAGGCGGTTCTTCAGCAAGTGAAGTAATGCTGCAGCAACCTAATCCATGGCAGCTCATTTTGTATTTGACAAATACGTAACTATCTTTATATTATCAATGACTATTAAACAAAATTGTTTCCAATATTTTTGACTCCATTTTGCTGGACTGGGTCAAAAATTGTCCCTTGAGATTTTGAGAGAGTAAGACAAAACTTACACATTAAACTGGAAAAGAGAACGCGAGGAAAATTTTGGGCCGGGTTTAGCTGGATCACAAAAATCAATTTCCGCAATGGCTCGGGTCGATTTTTCGGCCCATGCGGATCTCTATTGTCTAATTTTATAATGATACAGCAACCAAACTCGTAAATATTTCAACAACTACCGTAAACCTTCGAGTATAGGCCGCCCCTTCGTATAGTCCGCAGGGCAGGTATAGGGTTTTTTTTGGGGGAAAAACCTAAACCTCATGTATAGTACGCACCCCTAACTTGAGTTACAAAGCAAAGAGCAAGAGCAAAAGATTTATTCAAACAAAAACATTTATTCAAACATTTATTCAAAGATTTATTCAAATTCTGCAAATTCAGTGTCACTTTCAGTGTACTGTATTAATGGCTATGCCACCAAGTCTTCTTTCCTCTACCCATTCAAGCAAAGTTTTTTCAAGTTCAGGATGTTGGGCCTTTTTCTCCCTTCTTACCTTTTTCATACTTGGCATCTTTTTAATATCCTCTTTATTTCTTCTCCATTTCCTGACATTACTTTCATCAACATCAAATTTTCTTCCGGCAGCCCTATTACCATGTTCTTCAGCATATGATATAACTTGAAGCTTAAACACAGCTGTATACGATCTGCGAGGCATTTTATGGACATGAAATGTACAAAATATTTTATTTCAGATTAATGTACTAGTTTAAATAAAGCGCGCCAAAACCGGTGCATTCTGGGTAGTGCGTCATGTGACCATTGTGCGTCATGTGACCATTGTGCATCATGTTACCATTCAATATGGCGATGTCCGCGATCGGATTTGGCGATTGGGCTGACGCTTAAGAAAATATGTTTTTTTTTAACCTCATGTATAGTACGCACTAAAGATTTTGACCTTAAAATTTCCAGAAAAAAATGCGGACTATACTCGAAGATTTACGGTAATCCTTTTTTGTAGGTCTGTTTCATTTTACTTCTTATTTTTGTCCCGTGGTTTTGGTAAAATATTCGTTAATGATTGGCTTTAACGCTGTTAAACCGTGAAGAGACTCAATAAAACGAAGATTCTAATACTTTTAATACAGCAAGAGATTTTGATGTTATTTAAAATTTACTACAAGTATAATCAGAGTAACAGCCTGCTAAAAATTTCAAAGGGGGACTAATTTTTGGATCGTATTTTTAGTGTTGATCTTTTTTATATTATTTTCCAAGACTTTTACTCAGGATTTTGATGAGAATTATTGTAGCCAGACTGCAAAGTTTAGTAATATTTACTGAGATTAATGTGTACTTGGAAGGATGAACCAAAATATAAATCACTGTAAAATAATTTCAGTCACTTCTTGCGCCAAAATCTTCGAAAAATCAAATATTTTATGACAACACGTTCCACTGATTACAACAACTCATCGCTTCTTGCGTAAAAGCGATGATATTAAATAGTAGCACTAGTTGACCTTGCCTGTATTTAACAACATTTAAGAGTAACAATAGTTGGTCTTAATAATTTAACCAAAACATCCATCTGCAAATCTGCAAAAAAGAATCTGTGAAAGTGAGAACTTTAATTTAAAGTTGTTTTTATGTCACCGTACGCCGTAACAATTTCACAGACATTGAGTTTTTAGCCCGCGCTTATTGTAATGGCTCGAGTTGCGTTATTTACTTGGATAGTTACGTAGAACTACTTTGTTGAACACCTGTGTGTGCGGTCTACAGATTTTTAGGATATCGAAATGAAATGCAGCGACATAAAAAAGAGTTCACAAGCACTGCTCCACATTGCTCCGTTACAAAGCGCCAAGCAAGAACTCTGTGACTAAAATTTCTTAAATATTTGCTGCGACTTGTCAAGAAAACTGAACGTAAGTTTATGCAATTTATGTCTACGAACTGTGAAGCGGAAATTTTAACCTAGAGTTTTTTTTAACTTTTGAGGTGCACCTCTTGAAAATGTCAAGAAAAACCAGTCTCCCATATGTGTAAATTCCTTCTTTTTTGGGAGTAGTTTTGTTCCTGTGTTTCCCGAAGTTTTCAAACATTTTCTCCCTTTGTAAACCTCCCATAGAAGCTCACCCATCGGTTTAAGAACCATTGCTCTAGTCCTTGCCATGCTGCGAACGGAAAGTAAAAATTCAACCTCAGGTGCACGCGACTAAAGATGCACAAAAAGCTTCATGTGCGATGTTTTAGTAACAAAAAGGACTAGTTTTGTAAAACCTTTTTTTGTTAATCGGCAAACATAAAAAAGGAATTAAGCAAAAAAGGGTTTATATGCACAAGATATAGTAAAATGCGTAATGAAAATTAAACGTTGATGAAGACCTGACACAGATATTGATAAAAATTGATATATAGTTGACTGTTGAGCTTTCTAAATACAACAAAATAAACATGCTTCAAAGCTAATTTATTCAAATCAAATCGTAACATTTGTCGCGATTTAGTTAAACGTGGCCAGACCCAATATTAAGTTACAGAACTTATCATAAGTAAAAAATTAAAAATATTTTTAGGAACATCAAAAATAAATCAAACTGGTGAGGTGGTGAGAATTATTTTAGTTCAGTTTAAATCATATGGTTTAACGAGTTTTAATAACTCGCATAAATCTGATTTGCAGGTGGATGTTTTGAAGATGTATGCCGACAACTTGTCCGAGCTTCCCTGTGACGTCATCGATCAACTTGTGCTGAAAATCAACAAAAAATTGAAAGTGCGCAAGTCATATCCTCCCTCGAATAGAACCACCTACAACGAGAAACTTGCCTATCTACAAAAGATTGTCAGTTCTGGAAAGAAACCGGTTTGTTTCTCTCTGTAAGTAAGAAAACCACGTGACTATTATAATTAAATTATATTTCAGGTGATAGAAGTTCCCCTACAATTTGAAGTTGATGCTTGAATTGTCACTTATGAAGAAAAACGTTTACTTTCATGTATCTGCTTTTTATATTATTTTATAATACAATTTCGGTAGAGAGGTGACTTTTAGTATCCAAGTTATCAAATTCTTTGTTAGCAGTGACCAGACAATTACGAAGAGCGTAGAATGAAGCTTTACTGTTTTTTGTCAGAACTATTTCAAGTTACTTTATGTTTTTTGTGTTTTCGTTCAACGAAAGTTTTAATGCTGTAAATATTTGTGTATAGATCCTGACGAGGGCGAAATGTAGCGCCGAAAACGTTTGAATTGTATAAATATATTGTATTATTATGTTCACCGGTGTATTGCTAGTAGCAATAATAGCAACTTATATTATTTTGTTGTTGAATCAATCTTAATTTGTTGTTTAAGTGTGATGATTTGCTACTGGCCGTAAATTTGATTTTTATGTTTTACTTCAAGTCGATGTATGTAGATGGTTTGTGGTAGAAATATGTAAAGCCATTTAAGCGGATGCATGCAGTGCCGTGTTATAACGCAAATCGTTTTGTTGTTAGTGACTCTCTATTTTTACTGTTATGATTAATTTTTTTCATGCTGTTTTGAATGTAATTGAAAAATTTCTCACTCTTAATAGCTTCAAGAGTATGCTATAACAGTCAATAATTTTTCAAGTTTGTTGTTTGTAAAACAGTTTTCATGCGTTTCCCACAGAACTTTATCTGCAGTTTCTGTATCTGTGAAGTCGACCTTTATTTGTTAAATGTGTATAATGCATTTGCTACCGGCTGTATATTTGATTTGTACATTTTGCTTTAAAGTAATGTATATAGATGATTTGTTGTACGAGAAATAACTTTCTGATGCAGACTTGTATTTATGTGTTAATGCCAATTTCACTAGGATTCGAAATCTCATTTCTTGGACAAACGAAACTGCTCATAATTAGTAATTGTTTTAGCAACGCACAATTACTACCCACGTATGTTTTTCGCCCTACTGTAAATCTTTCAACTGTAATGGCTGATTCAAAGTAATTCTGTGCAATTGCGTTTGGAAGGACGTTACTTTGTAACCGTCGCGATGGTGCAACGGTTACAGCGTCTGCTTCGTAGTCGGTACCCTTAGGTTTATTTTTCATCGAGCATACCAAAGACTTCAAAAATGGTATTAGCAATTCTCCTGCTGTAAGTGCATCAAAAGGAGTAAGGTGGAACCGTACGAAAATATATTAGACGTGATTGGAATGTATCATCATGGCAGTAACAAACCACTGCAGCCAAAAAGTACCAAGAAACAACATAATATTTTGTTTTGTAAGCCTTTGGAGCAAATGTTTGCTGATATTTAGATTTTGTTGTTAATTTGGTGGGATACAATCAACCAAATCTACAATTGATTTGTTGTTTATTTTCTTTTAAAAATGTTTAAATTGCACTCTTTAATTAATGACTAAGTGGTATCAAAGTGCCCACAGCCTCCTACTGACTGGTCAGATGCTCTATCATGTTCCACAACTCAAATGGTAGAGAACCTCACTAGTAAGCAGGAGGATGTGGATTTGCATCCCACCGGAATCAGTTTCAGTCTTTTGTACCACTTCTTAACAAGTGGCCCGTTTATTAACTCTACACAAATAGCTAACCTTAGCTTAGGTTTGTTCATTGATTGGATGCAGTAATGCAGTTCATTGATACGATGCAACCACACATTTAACTTGGGTTAATCTCGTTTTTGCGATCTTTTCTGATGTCGCTTTTAAAGATCTCGTGTTCACTGAATTGGACTTGATAAATATAAGATCTATATTATTCAATGATTAAATTTGGTTGCCACAGCCCATTTTGTTGCTGGATCGCTTTTGAATTGATTTTTATAGTTTTTCAATATATTTTCTGATAATTCTACTGCGCGTTGGTGAAAAGAAAAAATTGGAGAAAGTTAGGAACAGCTTCTTCTCAAAAAAAGATTTTTTGGCCAAAAACAATACGGCACTTGTGCGACAGTCTCCTTACTCTCCTGATTTGGCACCATGCGACTTCTGGCTATTCTTCGAGCTAAAAATTACGCTAAAAGGGACTCGAATTCAGTCACGTAAGGACAATATGAAAAAACAACGGCGGAGCTCAGGAGCATTCCAGAGGAGGAGTTTAAGAGTTGCTTCCAAAAGTGGCAGAGGCCCAGGGAAAAGTGTGTACACTTGCAAGGGGGTATTTTGAAGGAGATCAAGGTTCCTCGTTGGTGAAAATAACATAAAATACCGAATTTTTCCAATTTTTTATTCTCCATCATTTTGACCAATTTTAACTATGCTAAATTCAATTTTGCTATCAGTTTTGACAAAAAACAGCCTTTTGACAAAGAAAAACAAGCTTTTCTCCATACAGTTAAAATACAGCACCAGCACTTTGCCTTCATTTTCTCGTAATTGTGTTTTTCACTATGTTCTACAATTCAAATTATCAAAACTGCCACATTTCTGGTGCTATCATGCTGAAATTTTGTATACAGAATGTGGAACATATGTGCTTCATTCTCTAGTCATGATTTTGCTCTACCACAATTAGTTTTATTGTTGTACTGGATATGCATCTAAATTAGGCGTAATAATCATAAATCATTAAATTGGTATGCCTCTAGAAATGCTACTGGTGATTTTTTTCAAAAATGCTGACTACAGTTTGTCATATATGTTATTATGATGTGAATCGCAGAATTTGAATGCGTTTTATTGACAATTACAAGAGAAGTATGAATTTTTGCTAGCATACTCAATTTCTTCCCAACCCGCCATTTTGGATGCTAATTTGCATAATTTGTGGAAATGACGCAAATGCTGCAAACAACTTCATATCATCAACTTTGAGGACATACAATCGATCTTTGAACATGTTTCAAAATTTTTACCACCCAGTTCATCAGGGAGGAACCTTAAATAAAATATGAGATGTTCATTGTGTTGTGTGTTTTATGCTCAAAGGTCGGATACTTTTTGGACAGACCTCGTACGTCCTTCTAAAATTCACAGAATATTGAAAGAACATATTCAAAACTCATTTCATGGAAAAGAGCATTTCATCTACCCTGTTTTTGCATTCCTGTCGGTAGGTACTGCCAAGACCCCGTCAGCAATGCGATCAATAATCCCTTTGTCATTTCTTTTTGGTAACCATCCATACATTTACTAGATTTTGGTATGGTAAATGAAAGAATCTCGTCGAAGTCCAGAGATTTGATCAAATCTAGGTATAAAGCCAATAGTTTAAAATACCCTTTGTTAAGCAGTTTTTTGGTCTCAAAAATTCATAGCTTTTTTCTCTTAGAGCGATTGTAAAATGCATAGTCTTCAGCAGAATTTTGTTTTGCTAATTGGAATCTGGCAAAAATGTACACATTTTGAATTTCATGGCAGCCTTCAGCAAATTTAGGTGTTTATAACCTGGCAACACTGTTGGTGTTGCTGCCAGGGTGTAAATTTGGTAATTTTAAAAGTATCTGTGATCAATGGGTTAAGCAAAAATTTTGCCAAATATTCTGTTGGTATTATTGGTTTCTGAGAGAAATATTCATGTTTCAGTTGGAATTAACTGCTTTTTCTCATATTTTTAGAAGTCAAGTGCCTCTTAATTTCTGCTTTTGAAGGGAAAACTCTTACGCCGTGTCCTCAAACCCTGGCTATCTAAGCTACTGCTCCACACAAGCCAAGACTTACTATCATGTAATTACGCACGCCTTAAACGCCACGTTTAGTGTATTCATTGGAACGTTTTTTCTGTTGCCCAATTAACTTTTGTGTGACCAATTTCATGTAAGGATTTTAGTTTTCAGTTTAGTTGATAATTTTACGGCTAGCAGTAACATCAAGGAATCCTGGTTCAAAAGTAAACGGTATGTTAGTTTTGTGCTTGTGTGGGATTGTTTTGGTGTTCAGTTTTGTTTTATGTTTCCAGAAACCGCTTCTGTTCATTCACTTTATGTTTGTTTACTTGAAAGTGACACAATAAACTCGTTGTGCTGCTAAGGGTGAACTGCCATGTTTTGTTTAGGCAGTGGCTATTTTGCTGTCGACGGCAATTTACCCTCAGAGACTATTTTTCCATGAGTTATTTGTGATTGGTCAATCTAAATGACGTACTAAACGTGACTTTTGGTGGTCTCTGATTGGTCAATTTTAAAAACCAATTAAAAAAATTTTGCACCCCCAGGTCTCTATCCACCACCCTGTACACTCCCTTCCAGTGTACACTACCCATACATTTACATACCAGGCCTGCCCCTTCAGTGTACGCTGCCTTTCTTTTAATGCCCTGCCAGCTGAGATTCGAACCCGCAATCATGGTATCTCAAGACCAGCGCACTATCCACTACACCACAGTGTCACTGGTGTAATTATAGCAAATACGGCTATATAAACACACGTAAATCATGTAAATGATTACGGCAAAATAGATTCCAAGGGCAAAATGACATCGACGGCGAAATAGCCACTGCCTTTTGTTTACAATCCTATGTAGGTTATTAGGCTAACCAGGAGCCACGTAAGGTATCTTACAAAAACTATTTTTTGTTTGAAGATGAACAAAAGTTGAATGAATAAAAAGTTAATGTTTGTTGTATCTAATACTTTAAATACAGTAAATTGTAAGTTTAGTCATTTGATATTTGCAGATTACCTTATCCTCATGAGACTGCTAACCCATTTAAAAACTTTAATCTTGTTGCTTTATCAGTATATTGTGTTTTTTATTTTGAAACAATAACTATTTGTGCAGCGATTGCACTGTTTGTGCATTATGAATAATAGAATTGGGTTTATGTACTTCAAAATGGTCATACATTTTGTTTATTCTAAAAGAATAGGTTTAAAACTGATCATTGAACAATCTACTGTGACAGTAGTAATTCTTAATGTTGTGCACACGTGTTAAGTAGGCCTATCCAGCATGCATTTTCATGAAATAACTATGCTGCACCAGTATAGTGTTGTTTGTTGTGTAATTAGTTCACTGATTTGCTTGTCAGCTAACAGTATGTGGTAGGAAATAGTGAAGTAAGGATTTCCCTAAACAATCATTTGTGTGCTTAAGGCTTGTGAGTTGCCTTTTTTAATTAGTTAATTGACGTGCTGGGAAAAGGTATTGGAAATAGTTGCCATGCAATTTCTTTTTTTATATCTACAGAATGTTTTGGTAAATTATTTGTTTTAAAAACTTAGACTGATATGGCAAGTAGTCGTTTGATTGGTGGATTTGCAAAATCAATCACTGGTGAACTTGCTGCAATAGCCAAAGCAAGACCAGATCTTTCAAATATTTCAAGCATAGAAATAACATTGTCACCATGGAATCATAATTCAATATCAACCAAAGAAGTTTGGCGAAAATTGAATGATGAGAAATGTCGCAAAACAAATCGATTTTGTTCATTTAAAACAACAGTGGAGCATCAACTTGATGATCCTCTAATCGCAGTCACTTTTACAGATGGTGAAAAACTTCATCTAATCGGAACCTATCTTAAAACAAGTGAAATGATGTATTATTTTAATAGCTTTTGTAAGAAAAAAGAACAAGCTGCACCAGATACACCAAAAGTGCTTTTTTGAATTGGGATTATCTTAACAAGAACTGGTGTAGAATTTGATAAGCAACAATTTAGAATTGCCTTCATAAAGAATTTAGTGAAAACGATTTTAATTAATTGTTTTCTCCTTTTCTATTTTGAAAAAGTCAGCTCTGGTTGGATTTGAATTTTGATGAAAAATGTACTCTTTAAATAAAGTTATCTAACCCAAGCAGATAATCACAAAAAATTAATAAAAAAAAAATGTTTTATTTTTTTAGCCATTGATAATGATAAAAAGTCTTACCTGAAATCACGTCCAGTTGATTTAGTGGTAAACATTGCTGTGTAGGTTAAGACTTAAGTACTACTAGCAAAAAAAACACGCAGTATATTTGTAATTGCAAACAAAATGATTGAAAAGAATTGTCAATTCAGGCATAGGTAGTTTCAACTTTAGAGTTGGAAGTGGCACCAATTGACAAATTTTGCTCTTGTCTTTACAGCAAATCGTGAGCCCAACCAAATTATATTGCTTCATCAACAGCTTGTTGGTGCAAATCGTATTGCTATCTCATTAGTTGGATGATTGATGCAATCAAATTTATTTAAATGTGAGTGATGAACAAATGCATACACTATTTGCAATCAGCTAGCTGGCTGAAATCGGTTCTTTGCTTATGGCTTTTCATTTATAGTATTTTACCTACGTTGTGTTTTGTGCCTTACTAGTACTGATATCAATTGTTTGACAAACTAGTTAATGTGATTACTTGAAAATAAAGAATATTTGCTTGACCAGCAACCTCACAGGGTGGTAGAAATTCCAATTAGTGGCATGGAATATTTTCTTCTGATTAAATAAGAGTAACTGGTATGCAATGGAACTGGACGTAGCTGGAGATAAAGTTGATGGGGAACATCTTTGGCTATATGCTCATTTAGTCGGAAAAGCAGAGTAGAGCAAATTTTATATACTACAACGTCAATAATAGTCAAGATATGAGCGAATGCTACTACTTGTTATTAGTGAGCAAGAGTAGAGAGGGTTTTAATTTGGATCAGGGTACTTGGAACTTTAAATGACACTTTCAGACATCAAACTCATGGTAAATGAGGTTGCAAAGATTGCAAAATGACCTCGTGATCAGCAACGTGTTTGATACCAATAGTACCAGCTTTGCTGAAGACAGATGTGATCAAAATAGCCAGAGAATCTACTTGAGTAAAAGAACTTTACTTCAAAGAGTTCTCAAGTAAAAAAAGATAGTTCTAACAGAGGCATTATATTAAGTAAGGGAAATAAAAATTCAGCTACGTATGTAGTAGCAGTAGAAAGTAGTTTCGTTCTTTAGCAATAAGCCTAGTGTATTGGTGGTAAACGGAAAGCATTGTACAAACACGTAGTTAGGGGAAAATAACACTACAGAGTAAACATCATAAAGTTTAGTAAGGGCCGAAAATATTCTTTTCGCCCTTTAATACATTTTTTCTGGGGATAGTCATTTCGCGGACTTTTGACCCTTTTTGAAGAAAAATGACCTTTTATTGAGCATCTACGTGTAGTAAAAACTGTACTCAAATAAATCTTCATATCTAAGTCGAACCCATAAAGTTTGGTTAGCGTGGTCTAATTGTCCCCTGGCAACGCCTATGAAAAGAGGCCATTGTTTCGTGCCTCCCTCGCCCCTGGCATAGGCGTAGCCAGGGGGGCTGTGGCACCTCTGAATTTTAAGTCAAATTACAAAACAGTATCAAAAAAATGAAAACATAAATTTTTTTACGCCTCTGCAGGTACATTAGAGTTTATTGTTGACTTTTAATCAGGAGGATTGTCGGGCGTGACTTTTTAAGTTTTTACACTTTCAAATGTTATCAAACAAGATGTGTACTTTTTACACACTAAATATCGCCGAAGTTTTTCTTCTGTATCGCAGTCTAGTGATGAATTGATAATCCAAGTTATGGTAATTGCAAGAAATAAGCGTCTTGCTGAGCGCTTTCTTGTTGCGATGCGGACTACTGCAAAAACGTTTTTGTTTGTTTACCCCTCTTCTTCCTCGGGATGGAGGTACGGCATGAATTCATGCCGTCAACCTAATTGGAATTAGGCTAGGGGAAAGATAGCAGCCCATTTCGAACCAGTCTTGAGTGACTGGTAGCTTCACCACCAACAAGGCGGACTGCCACTGGTGGGTACCCAAGAGTCGTCTGACATGCTGGGTTAGCAACTTCACAATTGTAACCCGGTGAAGTACGGGAGGGCCACCTGTCTGCCACATAAAGGTGGAGGCGTCCCGTTAAGTGCCTTGCCCAAGGACACAACAAGCAAGCTTGCCGGCTTGTTCTCCACACTGCCCCTTTTATATGCTGAGCGCCAAGCAGGGAAGCTGAGAATACCATTTTTTAAAGTCTTTTGGTATGACTCGACTTAGCGAATGAACCCCAGGTCTACCGACTACGAGGCGGACGCTCTAACCACTACACCATCGCTCCGGTTACTGCAAAGACGTCGCTTCTTTTATCAGAACGTACAATCTACCAGTGGGAGTGGTTTCCTTGAAATTCCTTTAAGTAGTGCCTTATACGTCACAATTGAAGTTGAACCGTTAAAGCCGTTCTTGATAGAACTACATTAGATCAGTGAAATGGCATTCGCACTTTCTCAGTTTTGTACAGCAATTTTTATAGTGACGACGAGCGTAGTCCACGAAAGGCAAAATGCCATTATAAGTAAAAGACATCACATTAAAAGTTGCAAAATTTGGCCCTCTCTTAATATTTTTCTGGCTACGCCCTTGGTCCCTGGTACGGTGTAGGCCCCCTCTGGGCCAGAAAAATATTGAATTTAAAGATGAGTCAAAAAAACTTTTCGAAAGTTGATCAACGAAAAACAAAGTAGTTTAATTTTGAAATTATTTTTATCCAAGTACTGATTGTGATAGTTTAAATCAGGGGTCGGCAACCTTTCACTAGCAGCGGGCCAGAACTACAATCTGCAAGGTCTTAGCGGGCCGTATAAATTTACCATTAACAGTGTTGTGGTTAAAACTTACGAATTTATGAAATTTAATCAGAGTAACTGCTGAATTTAACAGTTCATAACGGCAGCATAAAATACAACATACATTTATTGATATCGGCAGGAAAACGCTAATGCGATATTTTATGTGGTGTTTTATTTGAAAGTTTTTGAAGTTCAGGTGATAAGTTGATGAGGAAAGAAGCATAACATCTTGCAAATGTTCATCAGTAGGTTGTGCTGCCAACTTGGTCTGGGCTAGTTTCATTGTCGAAAATAGTTGTTCACACGCATAAGTGCTGTCAAAGATGGATGCCATTTTTGCAGTGCAGCAAAGTGAGCATAATTTGCATTTCCCCTACTGAAATTCTCAGAGTCGTAGTTTTGTTTCGCATGCACGTACATAACTCCACATCTCATGAATCAATTGGAGCTTTCCCTAAAGCTGCAAATTCAGGTTGTCCAAATGTGATGTCAAATCAATCAAAAATGCCAAATTAGAAACTCATTCTTGATCGCGAAATTCGGTATCATTTGTGTTTTTTCAAGAAAGATTGCTGTTTTTTTTCTCCATGTGTACACTCTTCGTAGCATTTCACCTCGACTAAGCCAACGTACATTGCAGAAATAAAGCAAATCTTCATGCAAACCACTGTTTGCTAAAGTAGTTGGCGAAATTGACGATGGTTCAACCCTGGGAACAAAATAAAGTTCACAGCCTTTACCACTATGTCTATGACGCTCTTTAAGGTTGATACCTTTGCGCACAATGCTTCCTGATCAATGCGACACTGTAAGTTTATAATGTCGTTATTAATTCCATGGTATACCACGTGCTTTCGAAGCAAGGACAAAACACTTATGTTTTTCCAACCATTGATGGAGCTCTATCAGTCGTTGTTGAAACCGGTTTTGAGAGATTGAAATTCATGGCTTCAAGGCATTGAAGTAGTGGTTTCAGAATATCGGCTTCTTTAGTAGTACCCATCATAGGAAGCAGTTGAACAAAATTCTCAACAACATGACAATTTCCGTTTACTCCACTCACAAATACTGGCAGCTGAGCTGTATCTGTCGTGTCTGTGCTCTCATCTATCGCTATTGAGAACTGTAGATCTTCAAAACAATATTTTTGGTTATATTTCACGTTCTCAGAAATCTTTCTTATTTGTCGGGTTATGGTTCGTGCTGAAAAACTGAAACCAGAAAACAATTTTTTTTTCTCCGAACATACGGTTTCAACAGCAGCCATCATACATTTTTTCACAAAGTCGCCATCAGTAAACGGTCTCTTGTCTTTTGCAATTAATTGTGCTACCTTGTAGCTAGCAAGAGTAATATTTTCCAATTTAGTGATTTGCCTTTGAAATACAAAACTCTGCTGTTTTACGGTGGTTCTAAGTTGGTTAAATTTGTTTTTTTCTTGTTTGACCCGTAAACTTGGAAAAATTTGTATTCTTTGTATCATAAAGACGCTTTATGTTAATTTCCTTATTTACAGCAACAGAAACGTTGCAAATCGAACACGTGGTTCACCAAAATTGTCAACAAAAGGTACTGAAAGTAATACAACAGGCAAGCGATGCGCCTTGAGCAGTTTGCTTAAAAAGTATTTGTTCTCCCATTCTCTATTAAAAGCTCGACACTCAGCATCATTTTTTCTACGTTTTGTCAACATTGCCAGATTGCTGAAAATTGATAAGCATATGCTTAATGGCCATCATTAGCTAAACTTCTCGTCAAATATTAAAAAAAGTTACAATTTGAAATTGGGGTATATCGTATATTGCAATCACAAAGCTGAAACTGCCAAGCACCTTTATGCAACCCTTCCTATGACTTCCACTCAATTCTCTCCTCGGGCATAGCTATACTACTACGAATAAAATATACCACTAAATTTGAAAGAAAGGTTTAACGCAAATGTAACATAAAACGCTGTCGGTTATCAGTTACGCAAACTGTACGTCATGGAATATGAGACACTCGGTTTACTTAGGCGTCATAAGGTGTTAAGACTTAAGTAGTAGTACACGAGAAAGTAGTTGAATCGATCACAGCTTTACGCCAGCCCATAAAGTTCGATTTCTGTTCAGATAGTTTCTCATAAGTATACAACGCCAGATAATTGCAAGAAGGGCAGACTAATAAAATAAAATAAACTAGGCGGGCCGTATCATCACTAAAATTTGTAAAAGGGCTGCGGGCCGGATGATTTTGTTTGGCGGGCCGGATTTGGCCCGCGGGCCCTAGGTTGCTGACCCCTGGTTTAAACCGTTATCTTATTTTTTTAATTTGCGAATTACCAGTTTATTTAGGCTGTCCATGTTATTTAGTGCTGCTTGCCATTTTGTTTACACCTGTTGAGTAAGGCAGCTTCATAAGTCAAATCTAAAAACAATTTCAATTAACTAATAAAAGAGGTTAAAAAAATCTGCAACTTGTTACAGTGAGTAGCAAGCAATAGGCCTACCGTAACAAACATGTAATGGGCGCGAATTAAAAATTTCCAATTGCCGAAACAATTTGTCTACCAGAACTGTTATTTACCCCTTGGTCTTCCAAAGACAAATCACAAAGTCCAAAAGTTTCTGTTTTCATTCGAAGACTTAATCTGGCGTTTTCCAGACACCTGAGTGCCTTGACACTGGTTGAAACACAAGTAGCGATGCAGCGTCAAATGAATGAACTGCAGTAAAATTACAGATGTGCAAAAATAATAATCCAAGCTGTTGTTAGCGGGCAACAGTTGGCAATCGCTTTAGTTTAAAACAGAAGCAAATGTATTGTTTCAGTACAAGCAATGAAAACATTCATACAATTTTTGTTCACATTGTATGGCGTGGTAAAAAGTTGTATGATGGAAGACCGTCTGCCATTCCATTATCCAAATCTTTTATTCAGTCCCGTAGCACTCCAACTTCGGGCCCCCCCAAAGTAAGCGCAAGAGCCCCTGCGCACAGGTCATATCACTTTAGAGGTGTAAAATTGAAAAGCTGCATTAAGAAAATACACCACAATTTGTACATAAGTAAACAGGCTAATGTCAGAATAAAGCATGCCGATACCGAAGGTGCAAGTCATAAAAAATTCGGCACCGATGCCAGAGTTCAGTAGGACATTTATGCAGACACTGCGAAACGAAAGCAATGACACTGAAAAACATGAAAAAGTTATAAAAACACACTATCATTTAAATAGTCTGGAGCGAACCTTTTTGTTCGCAAATGCTGTTATGACATTGTCATAATCAAGAGATCGGGCGCAGTCATTTTCGATTGACAACATGGCTAATGAAGATAGTCTACTGTCTGTCATAGACGTTCTATTAAAAGTTTTGATCAGTTTCAATTTGCTGAAGCTTCTTTCAGCGCTGGCAACAGTCACGGGGCAAGTTAGTAAGATTCGAAGTGCGATGTACACATTCGGATACAATTCAAATAAATGAGTCTTTAGAAGATAGTTCAGAAAGTCTTGAGCCGTATTGAGATTGCGTTTTTTTTGTAAAATTAAAACAAACCGCTGTAGCTCAGCGCTCATTTCATCAGAATCAATGTCACCGAACTTTTTTTGAAACTCTTTACAGCAAGTAAGAAGAACATTTTCTTGTTGCACAAGCAAAAGTTTGTCTCGTGTGTACAAAAACGAAAAGGCGGAAGAAACCTCACGTAACAAATTAAAGCGCTCCTTTATTGACATAATAGCCTGGTCTACTAATGGATAGAAAAAGTTGCTTTTAAATTTCAGTTCAGGAGTAGCTCGTTGTTCCTCTTCACGTTGGTAATCAAACAATCTTCTTTTCTTTCCACTTTTTGACGGAGGAAAAGAAGGATCAATATCCAATTCCTGTGCTATTTCAACAGCAGATGTTGCGGCACTGTCATAACCCGTTGTGCGATAGTTTTGCAAAAACTTTTCAGTTGCCTGGATTTCCGTTTCCATTGTATGAAGGGAGACTCCATACGATTGAAGAATCTTGCTTGCTTTATTGACTTGGAATAGGATATCATACCAAATAAACACCGACAAAAGAAAACTCCATTTTGATAAATGAGCTATCAACGATTTTGTTTCTGAGGCAGCTCTTCCATCTTTTCTTTCTATGGAAATGGCTTCCAAGTCTTTCAGTGCCAGCAACACCTCTTTTAAATTGTATCGAAGAGGTTTGATGCATTTAATTCTGCTTTCCCAACTCAGATTGTGACTTTATGGACAGCTCCACATGTTTCTTCAAAATTTCCCAACGCTGAGCAGAGGAAGAAAACAGCACATACAACCTTGTAAGTACTCCAAAAAAATGTCAATGCTTCCGTCGATGAATTAGCACTGTCAACAACAACTAAGTTAAGGGTATGGTTTGCACAGGGCACGTAAACAGCTTTGGGATTGATGTCTAGCATTCTTGCTTGGACCCCAGAATGTTTTCCTTTCATGTTAGCACCATTATCATATGACTGACCTCGACAATCAGACAATTCGAGTTGCAGTTCGGTCGCTTTTTCTAAGAAAGCGTCCAACAAGCCTTTCCCAGTAATGTCACTTATTCTCAAGTAGCCAAAAAATGTTTCTTTAACAACAGCAGCTTCTTCATTACATAGTACATAACGGAGAATGACAGACATTTGTTCATGATGTGACATATCTGGAGTGCAGTCCAAAATTATAGAAAAATATTTTGCCAATTTCAATTGCTGTAAATTTTCTTTTTCAACTTCTGTCGCTAGCAATTCAATTAGTTCATTTTGTATGGTAGGACTCAAATAGTGATCTTTAGTGTTTTTATTCTTGATTCTGTCTTGAAGCTCTTTTAGGATCGGATCTCTTCTTGCCAAAAGCTCAAATATACCCAGAAAATTTCCATTGTGAGGAGATCCTAAGACTTCTTCAGATCCTCTAAAAGCAAGATTCCTTTCCGATAGAAACAAGGCAATGTCGATAAGTCTCTCTAAAACATTTCTCCAAAAACGTCTTTCATTGAAAAAAATATTCATCTCGCGTTTGTCGATAGTGGATGAATTTCTTATCCCTTCAGCTAGCAACATCCATTGACTGCAGCATTCTTGGTGGGAAATGCCGTTTTCATTGTCTTTCAGTTTTTTCGAAAAACCCTCCCATGTATTTATACCACTACAAAAGGGGCTTAGTGTTTTTCCAAATAGCTTACAACAAAAGCAAAAAACTTGATCTGATTCCCCAGAATAAACTAGCCACGACCGTGAAACACTTTCACCATTAGGTAACACACGTTTATAATGGTTGGAGGAAAAACGTCGCCTTGGAGTTGTGTTATTATATGGAAAATTCATTATTAGTTGATGAGGTCCACGCTTTACTATATCACATCGTTGAGCATCAGAAATACTTTCAGGCCATTTACATGGGTCATCAGGGATAGGGGTAAATTGAGATTCAGATATTTTTGATATTGAAGGTTGCGTATTGGCAGGTAAATCACAACTTACATTTTCTGGAAATTCACAATCACTTTGATGCTGATCGTCATAGTCTTCTTTTTCTTGTACACTATAGTTTTCTTCATCCCTCTCGGTACTAGTGCCAGGTCTACTCTGCTCAGTAATCTTGAAAAAATCTGTCATCTTGGGCAATTTCGCTACAGCATCTCGAGCAGTGGCTGCTTCTTTTCTCTTTTGAGCACCACTTTTTGAACGTTTCATTCTATACAATGTCAATAAAATACTTTATTTGCACTCCGCAGTTTATATATATATTGTCCCGGTATTTATAGCCAAACAGAATTCCAGACCATTCTATGATTGTTGCGTAACAACGGCATTGTTACGTCAATCGAATATTCAAGATTCTACCAAAAAATCAATCGAAATATTCTAGATTCTGCGAGATAAAATGACGTTGCATTCACTTATGATGTCACAAGCCAATTTCTTCCTACAGTTTAAATCGGTTGTAAACAAGTCTGCTGAACTGAAAATAGTCACGTAGCCAAAAAGCAATTTCAGACTAACTTGGGCCCCCAAAGTTGGCCTGGGCCCCCCCCAATTGGGGGGCGGCTGCTACGTCTCTGCTTTTATTCCTTTCCACCTTTGGCCTCTTCCATACCAAAATGTGCTTTCCATTCGATGCCGTGGTTGTGTGGGGGATAGAATATTTATTGACTGTTAAAATCTTTAATAAGTTGTGCGACTCAATGACACCAAAGTTTTGCTAACAAAAAACTTCAACTTTTGTAATATTTGAGTTTACACTGAAGCCGTAGGTGTTACTAACCGAAAATTTAAATACAGTCAACTTCGGATATAAGAGATTCAGATATAAGGGATTACGCAAAAGGTCCTGAAGGTATCGGATCGAACTTTGCGGCAATCGGTTATAAGAGACTGATTAAGCTGGTCCCGGCGGATCTCTTATATCCGAAGTTGACCGTACACGCAAAAAAAGCAAAATTTTTTATGCTACAGTAGATTGCATTTTGTAGAGATTTTCTACAATAATTATTAGAGACCCCACACGATCATGGAAAGAATCAAGGAATTAAGCACTTTCAAAAACATTTGTTAACGTCACGCTTATGCAGGGCTGTTAAGATACCAGGTAGCAAAGTCTTTGAGATCAGAACCAGTGGCTTAAAAAGATAAATTTATTAAAAACTTGGGGCTTGTTTTGAATTGAAGCTATATGTTCTGAAATTAACTTGAAAGCAAATACAGTATTTTTTTGGCTGCAAGGCCTTCTTCGGGACAACTATCTTTTGAAAGTTTGACTGGGCTTACAGCCTTTCCCAGTTCGTTGTCTTGTCAGACGAGAGTTTGGGCCAGCTTTGTTGGTTGCCGTTTTGAGCAATCTATGCACACAAGGAAACAAACTGTCTCACACCACTACTGGACTGGCAAGGACTAGTAATATTTACAGCTTTTTGAAAACTAGTTTTTTTTTAATAACCTTTTTCAAAGTTCAACTTCCTAAAATCTTGTTTTTCTCCCTTTATGCCCAGGGTTGGGGGCAACCGCATACCCTTTAATTTCCCTAAAAGATTGCAGGCCCACCCCGTGAATCTCGATTCCTGTTGACATTGCTGAGCTCATTAACCTAAGGGGGCATTATTTAAAGCTAAAAACGGAAATTTTATAGTTTTGGTAGGTATTTTGCCCGCTTGGTTCTGTGAACTTGCCAGTACATGTGTGATGGTAGGGAGCTGCAGCTGGGGTCACTCGAAAAAATTTAGAGCAATCGTTGGAGGAATTTGACCTCAAAAAAGACCTGCACCAATAAATTGGAAAACAAATGGAGTAATTTGCTGCCAGTGTGTTGCAGGATTCCTTGTATTCCTGTGCATTTTTTATGCTCCCTCTGCCGTATTCATGCTCCCATTAATTTGCTGCCAAGTAGCATTACTCCTCATGTAATTTACTGACGTAAAAGTAGCAAAAAATGAAACTACTCAAGTAAGTAGCTCGTGACTGAAAAACTAACTTCGTTACTGACCGCCTTTGACTAGGGAGGAACACTTATGGTGACCAATGAAGTAGCAATAGACACCACTCCAACTGTACAAGCCAAAAAAATTTAGTGCTTATACAAATGTTAGCCTTGGGAAAACATTTTCGCTGAGGATCACAAATTTCCCACAAATACTACCAAGAGAATGTAATTAAAACGTAATAAAAACTTTAATAAAAGTTCTTAACCAAGAGATGCAAACTTGAAAATGCATGGGAAACCGCCGAGCTGTAGGAAGCGCGCTGGCAGATTTAAGGGAAACAATCATTTAATTTCTTCGCTAATAAGCATTACTGATAAGCAATACAATCGAAATGACGCAAATACCTCACATTAGTAAGTTATGAACATATTAAAGGGCTGGCCAACTTGTTACAGAACAATAAACAACCCTACAACGCGTAATATTCCAAATTATGACCGAAGCCAAATGCATTTAAACTGCTTCACATATTTCACAATCCAGAGCTTAATAAGCAAAAAATGTAACGCTATAAGTTGACATAATGCTCATTTTCTCGCCAGGAATAATACAGTTGGCAATATAATGGATGTCCAGCACTTTAAAAATTGGTTGGTACACAAAAGATTTTTTTTGCATTTTTCCGCAATAAAATTAGAGATTAAATATTGAAATCGTTCTCCGTTTGATGACGTAATAAAAAGGATAAATGTAACAATCATTATATTATTTGCACATCAATAGCAGTGAATAACTCATAGATGATGAAATAATTGCAGAACAATGAATCATGATACACTGGCGCAATACAGAGTCTCAGCACATCTCGAGAGATGGTTTGTCACAAATCAAAACCTCTTCGTTGATTCTTCGATGCTCTTCCCACTAAGTTGCCGAGGGACGCCTCCTTTCCTCCATAAAATAATCTCCTACAATAAGCAACAACACACAGCTAGATCATTGCTAAGTGTTCATTCTACTGGTAACTTTTGTAAGATACAAAAGAGGCGCCTGCTACGGCAAGGACACAGCATACCTTGCGAAAATGTAATACCTGTTCGCAGGCACAAAAAGCAGAAGTTGCATGAAAATCAGGTTCGATATAAAATCGCTAAAACAGTGCATCGTAGACTCCGAGGCAAGACAGGCTGCACCAATCAACATCCGCCTCAACATGGTGGTGCGGTCACCGACCCCGTTGGGGTTGGGTCGAAATGGTAGTTGGCCTGCTGGAAGGTCCCAGTTACCACAGGCACTCTCTTCACACAGACCATTTTTTCGCCGTGCTATTTTCTGAACGACCGCACGCAGCCTCTTTAAAATCGGTCGATTTTTTCTCTTCTCCTGCCTCTCTCTGGCCGTCTTTTCATTCTTCTCCTGAACTCCTAACTCCATTGGGGTTCTTAAATGGGATGCTGGAGGTTTCCGAATCAGGAGCACTAAACCACTACACTTCAATCTCGTCTCATCCTGTTGACGTTGTCTGTATCCAGAAATCCAACTTTAACTCATTTTCCTCTTTCCGGATTCCTGGATTCTCTGCTCAGCGATCTGATCCCACCCACTCCCGGTCTGGCATTCTTTCTCCCGATGGCAAGCACGCTAGCGGCGGCGTCGTCTTTATTTTCATCAGGAAAGACTTATCCTTCTCTGAACTTTCTACTTCCTCTCTCTCTCTCTCTTCGCTTGACCCCTACTCTGATTATGTAGGAGTCAAGATCTCTCTAAACAATTCCTCCTCGCTCTCATTCCTCAATGTTTATGCTCCCCCCTATTCGCTCTTTTCCCACGAATGGCAAAACCGTCTCCTTTTTTTCCTCCAACCATCCCTCCGGCAGTAATCTCTTCATTCTGGGGACTTCAACTGCCATCACCCACTCTGGGACACAAGAGGTACTTCTGACTCCCATGGGAAGTATTCGATCGGGTCATCTCTGGCCTGAGTACCGGCGTCATCCTCTCAATCCGAGCCAATGTGAGGCCTTTTTCTACTCCGTGGATCCCAACAAGCCAATTTACATCTCCACCTCCTTTTATTCAACTCCCCCCTCCGTTTCAATCCCACTCCAACTTTCCTTGGGGTCACCTTCGACCGCACTCTTTCCTTTTCTAAACATGTATCTTCGCTGCAGGCCAAGTGTATCTGCTTTGCTTACGCTGTATCTCTGCTGCTTCATGGGGCCCCATCTAAGGAGTCATTTTCCCTTCTTCCGTATAAAGCTTTTCTTCCATCCCCTTCTCACTTATACTTCACCCGGATAGTTTCCTTTTCTCAGCGTTACCAATATTACCAAGTTGGAACGCCTTCATCGTGCGGTTAGCCGGGCCATCTCCGGCTGCCTCTGATCCTACCCCATCCCACTTCTCCTCCCTGAGGCGTCTCTACCTCCCTTACGAGTCACCCTGTTTCATTTCTCCCTGTCATTTTATGAGCGGGCACTTCGTCTCCCAACCTTCTTTACCATTTCAGGTTTGGCCAGACTTGCAGTGAAACCAAGACTTTCGAGATCCTCCTGCAGAGCTTTTGCGTCCACTCACCGGCTTATTCTTTCTCCTACTTCTAAGGATGTTCTCTTTGCTTGCCTTCCCTCTCCTCTTTAAAACCTGCCTTCTTTCACTGTGGAATCCACCCTTTCCTCTCCATGCTCCCTCTCCGATCCCCCCCTCTTCTCGCCAAGGTGCGGCTCTCGCCAACCTTGACTCTCTCCCACCTTACGATCTGGTGATCTGGACAGACAGCTCTGTTCTTTTTCATTTTGGCAAAGACGGCTCTGGCGTACTTGCCAGCTGCTCACTTTGTGGCACTGAGGCCACTCTTTCCTTTTTCGGCAGGCCCAGTTTGCTCAAGTTTTTCCGCTGAAGCCTACACCATTCTGCAAGTTTTTTGCTGGTCTCGGCAGCACCAACAAGTCTGCCATTCCTCTTTCCTTGCCACCTTGTCCTCTCTTCCGCCTTTTTTTTACCTCAATTTCTCTGGCAGATTTGGCAGCGAGGACAGTTGCTAACTCATTCGTAGAGAAAAAAATGGAAAAGTGGCAAGAGAAAAGCAAAGATTGTAATAGAAGATAACTTCAGCGTCAGATTTATGAAATACATTTTCTTGCCAGGTCGTAGCTGCAGCAATGACTTATGAAATAAGCTAAAAGAGCAGAAATGTAAACATGGCATTTTTCGTCACTACTGTGAGCGTAGCAGAAGTCTTAAATCTTTCACATATTGCTTCTTCTAATTCAGAGCATATCGAGCATTAAAGTGGCGTTTGATCACCTGAAAGAACTAAGGATTTGGTTACATTCAATACCACAAAAAAGACAAGCTGAAGAGCATAAAGAGAGAAGAGTATTCTGCTGCAGAAACACAATCATAATAATCAAGAGACAGCAACAAAAATCGATGGTGCTCACTGGTATGAAAGATAGCACAAAGAGGATTGTGACAAAAACAAGAAGATGGTCAGCACCTAGGTCCTACACAATCGCCAAGAGAAGAGGAGAGAAGGCACAAAACATGTTCGAGAAAGATTAGCTGCTGGGAAAACGGCGAACAAAGCAAAGAAGTCAGGGTCAGTAAAAAGGAAATATGATCCAATAAAATACCTAAATCCCGTAATACGGTGTTGGGTAAAGAAGATAAAGCAGGAAATGAAAGACAAGAAAATGTAGGCCACACGGTAGATCAAAAATATGATATCGCCAGATAGAGGTGAGGAGGAAGAATTGGCACGGGAGGAGTTGATTAGACTGAAACTGTAGCCCGCATTGGCGGTATATATGCTGGGATTTTGTGAGGAGAATGCAGAGGAGCAGAAGCCACGGCATTTAGGGAAGGAGTTCCCACAAAACAGAGTGGGACGAAGAACTCTGACGTGAACAGAAGAGGAGTTGAACTCCAAAAAAAACTTGAAAGTACACCACAAATGTAGCCATTTAAGGCAAGTACCTCTCCTTTTAAATCATGCAACAGGCTAAGAAGTTAGAGGGATGGTTTAAATAAAAGTTACCATTTATCAGAACAAGAAAGCGGGAAGGGGCAAAAGAGAAAAGTAAAGACATTAAGATAAAGAGGACAACGAAACAAAAAAGATTTTAGAGAGAGAATACTGTTCCACTGCAGCCGTTGAAAGAGCAGCCCTATAAAAAATTATTATCGCCAGGGCAGTGGCCGGGGTCCTCGAGACCTTGAGCGAGGCCAGCAACCAACACGACGAGGTCGAGGGCCGCACTATTACGTTGAGGAAGCTGTTGATCTGCGCAAACCGAAAAGCACCTAGAAGCACTGTCTTAATGATATTCACAATTACTTTGCTCTCAGGAAAACTGAGCATAAACTATCGGCATGTCCTGATGCCTATTGCAGAACTTACATGTTGTTTAAAATATCTTCTGTCTTCCTCATCAGTAAGCACGAGATTGAGGAAATATCGCACAGAAAACTTCTTATTCACATCTCTCATGCTTGGAGTGAGCTCATAACCAGCGAGGAACAAACGAATGGGGATGGATTCACCTGAAATCAAAATTGCTTTAAGACGGAATTAATGAGCGTAGTCCTAAAAAAGAAAGGATTGAACTCATTGACTGGACTGTTCTCCCTTTGCAAGAAGACTTCAGTCTCATACCGGCGAGATGGCGAGTAGGAAAAGCGGGCAAGTTCGCTTGTTCTCTCCGGTAGTGCGGCACCACCACGTGGCAGGCAGCTGGCAGGGTCAAACAGTCTACCCATGGCGATGGCCCAATTTAACTAAAGACTAGCAAACAGAGCTTGAACTCGTACTGCATGTATAAATCGAAACAAAAGAATTAGTTCAAACAAAAAGGGCTTTCCTAAAACTACCTAAATCGGCCTGTCCTAGCTTCGCAAACCTCAATTCACGACATGCTGGATTAAGGTTAAAACTTTTCCACGTGTGCTCTAAAATAAAATCCCTTAGCAACTGCCAATTATACAATGTAAATTTTTGTAGCTAACTTCTTTTAAGTCTTTTCATACAATTTTTAGTCAAAAAAACAACATCAGTAGTGTTCTATTCAATTAAGTAACAAAAAACTGATTGATTAAAGCTCTTCCAACCTTTCACTGGAGCTCCGTCCATTATTTCAAACTTTGCTATTGTATCATCCTCGTGATAAACGTTGGGACCCGAACCCGTGCTCTCCCGCTTAATAATGTGCACCTCCATCTGTTTAATCTTGACACGAACAAGCAGGAAATAAATCTTACCAACGATTGCATCTTTCAAGTGATATCTAACAAGAAAATTATTACAATTTTTTTGCCACTAATCATACAGTTTACTCAGAGCAGATTACACTTTCAATTGAGCAATCATAAAGAAAAAGAGCAAATCTTCACAATAGCTTAATTCAAAGTCTCAAACTGCGGTTCGCACAGCACTCAAGCAGTGTTTCTCAGTTCATGACACCCAAACGTGGGTTGCAAAAAAGACGAACGAATGGACCGCGATGTGATTGTGTTATTTTCATGTGTTTGTAATATATACGTAATTACGGTCGCAGTCATTTCTGCAAACAGTGTTTCCAAAGGATTTCGAACGCAAAAAAGAAAGACTGAGAAACGCAGCACAAGTGGCAGATCAGCTTTTTCCAAGCAAGACGCAGGCAGCTTTAGGCCACGTGAAAAGTTAAGTAGCAAATAAATTTACGGGGTTTACCACTGCAACTATTGCTTTCGTTAAACAGCGATTATTGTAAACCTATTAACAAATATTTCCACATGAGCGTATGAAATACTTTTGTAGGGGAGAAGGGGGATGTCGCACAAACAATTTCGGATCGGTAAAAAAGACTTCTACGCGATATTTAAAGTCATGCTTTGTTGAGTAACTCTAAAAACCCCGATTTTCGAGACAAAGTTGTTGGACATATGGCTATGAAAATATGGCCAAAGAAATGTGAGGTTCGAGTTCCCTCTACAGTTTGCGTCTTTGGTGGTACGCAAAGACAATAAAAAACGTCCGGAACGCAGAAAAAAATAGAGGACCACTGGGATAAGGCAAGAGTTTCTTTTGCGACAGTTATGAATTCGGACTGGTATTCCCACCACCTACAAGGCAGACAGAAGACAGTTTAATGTAATCAAGAAAATCAAATGTCGCCTGCAATCACTTCTATCGTGAATTTCCACCGATTTTATTCTAAAAATTCTTGCCTTCGCACTACAGAGCATCCAGAATTATCAACAGACTTCTACATTTGCAGAGTGAGCAGTTTATTGATTTGGTCTCCCTGTTTGTGATCGGAACGCACCATGCCACCAAGAACGAAAAATTGAAACAGATCTGATCACAACTTGTTTTCGTGTGATAGTATAACAATTTTTTAGGATTCAAGATTATTAAATCTTATCTAAACCAACGAACTCACTTTTGCTTGTTGTATTCGAACTCGATATGTAAGCAATCTTCTATTCCGACCTCCATCTTGATGCTGTTGTGATTCTCTGGGTAAGTGCTGAGTGTGTGAACGACAAATTCCAGTTCTCGAGTAAGGTCGGTCAATCTTCTTCCGACGGTCAGGCGAAGGAAATACCTGAAGAAATATAATGCAGTTTATAACAGGAACTGCATTATTTTTCTTATTCGAATTCTAAGTTGCATTTAGCGCTGCTATTTGACAATATGTCGATGCTTTATCAGATTAGAACAATAAAGCTGCTCGCCCGGTAAGTCGTAAGAGACCACCACTAACTGTGGTCAACCTATCAATGACAGTAAGCCTGGGATAGACACGAACCAACCAAACACTACATATCCATGACTAAATCAAAAGAAACGTCATGCGAAAGCGCATTCATATGTGTTTACGTTAGCCTATGAAACGGCGCTCAGTCAATTCCTTCAACATGGTGCCTATTAATGTGGGGTTACAGATCTATTTTTTATTCAACGAAGTTTTTGGCAAAAATAAGAACAACTTTCAATCGTAGCAGAAGTTACTAAAACAGAAATATTTCTTCTTTAAGCCATGTTTTTGTTGCCACCGTGGTTTAGTGGTATTCGTTCCCAACTTCAAAACAAATATTCGGGAGATCGAAACTCCACAAAGCACCAGCAATATTCGTCACGAAAAACATCGGGAATTCAAAGGCTGCAGGACTCAGGCAAAAAATCTGGTTTGAAAACGAGTGTATAGTTGTAGACATACACTAGGCCTGCACAACCTTATAAGTGTTACGGGCTACTTTGGTATGAAGAAAGATATCGCCAGCCACAAACGTAGTGTACTAAAACTAAATACCAATCGAGTTTATGTACAATATTTTCAAGTTTATTTTTGTGCGTAATTTACAGAAAACGAATTTACGTTATACATAAGAAACAAGCTTATTTACAAAAAAATTGACGTCAATGAGACACTTGACTTTGTTTTTCTCAAACTAAAAAATCAATGTCGGCTTCTAAGGATGTAGCGGCCGAACGCAAACCAATGCTCGATATGGCCATCAGAGATAGAAGATCTATTCTTGCTTTTTATATGTTTGATTCGAGAAAACATCTGTTCGCAAACAAACGTGCAACCAAATAGAGAAATTATCCGCGCTACATTCTTTTTCAACTTGGGAAACTTTTCAGAAGACACATATTTGCGATAGAATCCTTCTACCGGAATTTTATCAAACTTGTTTTTGATGTATTCGTCGCATTGGTGTAGTGGTTAAAACTTCTGTTTCGCAGGCGGTAGACCTGAGTTCATTCCCCATCTCGAGCCACACCAAAAGATTTTAAAAATGGTATCCACAACTTCCCTGCTTGGTGCTCGGCATTTGAGGGATGTGGTGGAAAGCAAGCCGGCAAGTTCGCTTGTTGTGTCCTTGGGCAAGGCACTTAAGGGAACGCCCCCACCTATATGTGGAAAAAAGGTGTTCCAGACACGTTGAAAATGGCAACTCCCAAGCGAGTGCGGACGTCCCGTCTAAAAAATAGCGATACTATTCGCTTTTTCGTAAATGGAGGATAAACATGGACAATACAATACATTTGAAGCTTTGTAGGTGCTTTTCTGTTTCAATAGAAAAAGGCTTTGTTACAAAAATAACATTTTGCTCTTGTAGACGGAAATCATGAAAGCACTCATTAAATGTATTTTGCAATTCAGAAATGCACTTCATAAAATTCGGTGCGTACTATTTGCAATTCATGTGAGTCATTACTTTGAAATGACTCAAATTTTTGTTACCAAGCTGCTGTTCAAAGTTTTAGTTTTGCTTGAAATGCTTTTACATGGCCGAGAAAACATGAATTAGCCGTCCTCTTTGTTGCAGCTTGAGGTTGACAGTGGCTAGATGTGAAGATATATCAGCGAGAAATGAAAAATGTGCCAAATTGGGGATCTTCAAATTCGAAAATTGGTTAATTTTTCGTGGTCATGAATTCATGGTTTGCGTTTTTTAATCCAGCCATTCTTTTGAGTACATTTTTACGACTCAGCCAGTGTACATCGCAATAATAAATCATATCGCTATGATCTGCTTCTCGTTCCGCCGTTAGAAAATTTTGGAACTAACCGTGGTTCAACGCATTTGCTCGAAGAAATTTTCCATCACCATTAACCACCTTCCTGACGACATCAAATCGTTAAGTTTTTGCTCACAAATTTTCTTGGTGAATAATGCAGTGGTAACTTCTATCGATTCCATCTTGCTTTTTTAAAAAGGCTATTAAACCAGTATGTTGACCGATCATGCAAAGAAATCCGTCTGTGGCAACGACCGCAAGATTTTCGAAACGCAAATTGTTGAACTTCATCACTTTCTTAAGCGCTTTAGAGTTATCTTCTCCTGTGATACGATCTTTCAATGAAGCTACGCTCCAAAGCTTTTTAAATATATCGAAATAACGATCAACTCGAACAAAAATAGCTTGTTGAGCAATGTCAGTTTGATCGGTGCTTTCGTCCAATGAGTAAAACATAGAAGTGAGCAATTTTTCTTTTAAAACGCTTTCAACGTTTGCAGAAAAGCTCTTCTACCCTTCTGGTGAATGTGTTTCTTGAAACACTAATTCTTTTAAAATCATTAACACTTTTAGGAGAAACGCACTACGCTGCATGTAGAGTGCAATCTTTTACGAATCTCCGTCGCTAAAAGATTTCATATTTTTAGCAATGTCTTGAGCAATAACAAAACTTGCTTTAACACAATCATCAGTCCCTCTAAGTGCTGTGATAACGGTTTGCTGCCGGTGTACCAACTTCCTCAATTGTGTAATTTCATCTTCTCTTTCTTCTGATGCTGTTATTTTTGGCTTCATGTCGGCCTAGATAATGGCGTTCGAGATTATATTCCTTCAAGACAGCTGTGGTTTCTTGCCAGACCAAGCATAAAGGCTCCGCATTACTTTTTAATGAGTAACAGCTGCATAGTCCATTACAAATTTGCAGGAATGACTGCGACCATAGTTACGTATGGTATTACAAGCGCACGAAAAACTGCATTGCTCATTAAAAATTCTATTCTCGTCACGGTATTTACGCTTCCGGCTTATAGGTATGCTCATTTTTGCTAAACTGATTGCTAAATCCTGCTAATATTTGTACTATACTCGGAACTATATCTCACCCTACTAACAGCAACCGCAAAAAGTCCGAGATCGGCGGCTTAAAAGGTTTGGGCTCGGTGACTCAACAAATCATTTGATTTTGAGAAATATCGTGAAATAACTGGTGGTGATAATGAATCACCAGTACCAGATGTATTATCAACTGATATATATTTATACCAAATTTTAAAGTTAGTTTATTTTCAAAGAGTTTTTCGGATACAAGTTTTTGACTAGTAAGGCTATACCCGAAACAACTGTTACAAATTTGGTATTTTTTATGGCAAATTTACTTGAGCATATAACAATATTAAGTAAATATTAAAACGCTTACGAACTCATTATACAGTGGGCCATTTTAAAGAACATTAAACCCTGGTTGGACACCCTTAACATACACCAAATCAGCACGTCTGAGTCTGCAAAAACCCGGGAAAAAAGACGTTAAATCGACTTTTCTATTTAGGTATGTTTTGACTAAATCACAGCTTATAGTCAACGACTCCCACATTGCAGTGTACCCTTTGTGAACTAAGCAAACTTTACAAAGTACTACTGCATTGCATGATTTCTGTAAAGTAAATGAAAAGAGCTTGTTTTAACCAAAAAACCGATTTAAACATTTTGATATTTGTTTTTTACAAAGTGCTTATGGTGGCCGAAATAAAAGTGAGATACACAAAAGTGATTGGCAAAAACGAATCCTAAGAGTATGCTACTCAAACTTCCTACAAAAAAATTAAGTCACGATTTTGACCAACATCACTGTCAATGTCTTTTCACACATGACAAATTGACTGAATTTTGGTCAGGTTTTGTCGTTAACAATTCTGATATTTTAATTAAGGAAGACAATTTTTTAGAAATAAACAGCTTTGATCAAGGTAATTGTGGTAGAATAATACTCGGCAGAAGCCTGCCAAACTTGCCGTGTTTGCATATTTGATAAAAAATCAACAGATTGGTAGATCTACGGTGCCTTAAAAAAAGGAAAGGTAATTAATTATCACTACACCGTGGATTGCTATTTCACGACTCACCATAACCGAACGTTGGTTCCAAAGTAAGATTCATAAGGTTTTTCCACGTGAGGAAATTCAAAAGAATACACTTTGCTTTGGTTGAGTGTTCCTGGACTAGCAAGCTGCTTGGTGAGGGTGGTGAACTCGTGCTGGTTGGCGCGGTCGTATAATATTTCTGTAATTAGAGTTACGGTTACGTTTGGAAACACTAGTGCATCATGGAGAACAAAACAGGTTAAAAACTTGTTTTTTTGCAATTTTATTATTGCTTATAACAGCAGCGCTACGGTTTTTACTCGTGATACTCAATAAGCCGTATCAACACGACGTGAGCTATCCAATTTACCACTGGTTGGCTGATTACAAATTTTACGAGAATTACAATACATGGTGATATTTCAATTCTTACAAGACTGTTTGCACTTCTATACATAGACTAGCCAGCCAAAAATACGCATTCCACATTGCTGGTATAAAAACATGACAAGAACAGCAAGCATGCACAACCACTAGCCTGGATAACCATTTCGCTATTGTCGGTCTTATTGATTAAGTTCTAATATAGCTTTCAAAAAAGCTGTTTGAGCCATAAGCTTTTTGTGGCGCTCTCATCAGTGGCAATATCGCGTCAAAAAGGAAGATCTAGAGTAGGTAAATGATTCATGTGGTTAATTTGGACGTAGGCAATCAAGACGAGCCAATGATAGCGCTAGTATTGTAAAGCGCGCCAAAGAAAGATTTCGGAGAAAGCGCAGCAGGAAGCCAAATGCCGCGATTATCGAGAGTTTGAGAGCGTAAACAAACTCTCTTTGTCTGCATAAAGCCGGGCGCCGGGTCTTGATATAAGCAGCCTCTAAGAGATTATGGTGAAAAGAGCTGCGTGCTGTGGCGAGGATTGAAAACCGCTTGTCATCATAGTTTAATGTACATTGATCATTTTCTAAAAGATGTTGACCAATGGTACAGTCACAACCCGGTTTGGTGTCTTTTCGTTTGCACGATCTGTAGTCTCATGGTCTCAACTGTGGGTTCAATCATGGTCTCAACTTTGGGTTGCCACTCAGGTATTTGTGCAAAGAAGAAATGCACAACGCTCTGCTTTAAAAGCCAGACTCACCGACCTTGTACATTTGTATTGTGACAGCACCATAAATTCACGTGACTTCACAATGCACAAAGAGTACTTTCGTGCAATCAACAAGTTACGAAAGAATGATGATATCATTATCACTAAACTTGACAAAGGCTCCGGCGTTGTCCTTTTAAACAAAAGCGACTACATCGATAAAATAAACGAGATTCTTGATGATCAATCGAAATTCAAAAGACTTGGTCCGGTCTCCAGCAATGACAACACAGCCAGCATCGAATCGCGCCTTCAGAAGCAGTTGCTTGACTCAGTCAAAGCCGATCTTATGCCGAAGTGGATATATGACGCAATACGACCAACTGGATCGCATAGAACTCGAAGGTATGGTTCGCCGAAAACACACTAAGAAGGTACTCCACTTCGCTTTACACTATCTATGACAGGTTCGTCTCATCATGAACTTGGCAAGTGGTTGGCTGGCCTATTACAACCTGTGTTGGAGCGGTTTTCGTCACAATGCATTTCAGATTCGTTTACGTTTGCTAAGACCACGCAAAATCTTGACATCGACCCTAATGTCTTAATGTGTTCTTTTGATGTGTCCAGCTTGCTCACTAACGTTCCCCTTAATGAAACCATCAAAATCTGTCCAGAGGCCCTTTACGACGATCCTCATTTACAACCACTCATTACAAAGGACGTGTTTGTTGAATCGATGAAGAGCGCTACATCCTCGGTTGAGTTCAGCTTTAATAATACTATGTACAAGCAAATAGACGGAGTAGCTATGGGATCATCACTTGGTCTGGCTTTGGCTAACATCTTTGTTGGATATTTTGAAGAAATGTTATTTTCTCAAAAAATATATTTATTATTCAAATAGATAGAGAAATATACTGTAGAATAGAATCAATGATTTTATTTGAATGAGACACTAAAGGTTTTCAATGATTCTATTTGAACAACAAACGAAGTAGAATGGAATTAACGATTCCAAACTGAAGATGGTTTAGCAAAATCGATTTTTCTTAAAATAAATATATTTCTAAGCTGACTTTATTACTATTTATTTAAAGCAGAATCTTGTTATTATTTACTAATACATATTACCAATTTGTCCAATCAATTCAATTTTGATTCCTTTATGTTCTAATTTTGCTCCAGACTTGAGGTTGACACTCACTGCGCCCGACACTGTTTCACCGTCATAATAAACGCATAGCTCCGAGGTTTTGTTTTCAGCAACTCTGTGCTCGATTTTTTTTCTAGAAAAGTTAAATTCCTCAGCATGAACTTTAATTGCATATTAAATCCTATTTCGTGAACAGTCACTATTTTAATGCGGCCAAAAATAATTTGCACTCAAAGTTATAAATTTTCTTTATAAATTTAAAGCATCCTGGACATAAAACTTTAATTATATAACTTGAGATCAAAATAACGTTCGATTTAGATATACAAGGTGATTCAAAAGTAGGTGGACAGTAAACATATATTGTATACAGTAAATATATTTATTTTGAGATTCAAAAGTAGGTGGAGAGCAAATATATTTGGAGATTACATATATACACCTTTACTGATAAAATTACGACATTGATAATTTAATTATATTATACAGCATAAAAGAACTAAAAGGTTATTAATGAAGGTGCTTAAATTGCTGTCCATCACAATTTACACAATTTTGAAGTCTTTACTCTTCGACAAACATTTTGGCATAAGTCTCTTTGCCAATTAATATCTTGGAATGCATTTCTAATGAAACTTTTCAAATCATTGACACTTCTTGATAAACTTCGTCCCTTAATATTCCCGAAAGAAAAAATCCATAGCCGTCAAGTCAGGTGACCTTGCTAGCTAGTCAATTGGACTTCTTTGGCCGATCCATTTTTCAGGAAATGTTTATTCAAGATACTCCTGGACTATTCTTTAATAATGTGTAGGAGCCCATCTTGTGGGAAATAAAGGTCAATTGATTAAGGTTGTTGTTATAATAGTGGCACAACTTATAAAAAACCTACTGTCCACCTACCTTTAAATCACCCCGTACACCCTTCTTACCAAAGCACAACAAAAAACGAGTTGCATTAACCTCGCCATATTTAGAGCTGGTATTCAACCAATATACAAATCTTTGAATCAAACAAGTAAGGCCCACACCCAGCACACAACAATATCATGCATATAACAGAAATTTCTTCAATGAATAAAATGTAACCGCTATTAAATTTACATTAAAAATGTTGATATTATTTGATGTAATTTTGAATTGAGAAATAAGTCAGCATATTTCAGGAAAAGTTTCTGTGTTTCACAGAATGTTTAATGTTACAAATAAACAAAAAAAATAAATGATGCATCTCAAGAGCATCACTTGATCAAAAGGTCATTCAAGTCAGCCGTCACCCAATCAAACAGCAAAGAAAAACAGTTTTGTTAAACCAGAAAAAAGGAAATTACATAAAACACGAGCGAATATATTCATGAAAAAAACAAAAAAATACTAAATGATATCTCTTGATATAGTATGCTTGGCATATTGCAATCGTCAGTGACAAAGCAATAAAATTACAACTGACGCTTCCGTTACTGACTACAATACAATGAATAAAAGCATAGAGAATTTGAGAAAAAGTTTTTGATTTGGAAAAGATGTACGAAAGCAAGGGGATAAAGGTGAACTTCAGAAACACAAAAAAGATAGCGAGTAGTTTGGATATTCAATGCGACATGTAAGGGCAACTGGCGCGATGGTGTAGTGGTTAGAGCGTCTGCTTTGCTGTTGGTAGACCTGGGGTTCATTCCCTAAGTTAAGTCATACCAAAAGACTTTAAAAAATGGTATTTACAGCTCCCTACTTGGCGCTCAGCATAAAAAGGGATATTGTGGAGAACAAGCCGGCAAGCCTCCACCTTTATGTGGCAGACGGGTAGCCTACCTGTACTTCACCGGATTATGATTGTGAAGTTGCTAACCCAGCATGTCATAAAAGGCGACTCTTGGGTACCCACCAGTGGCAGTCTGCCTTGTTGGTGGTGGAGCTACCAGTCACTCATGACTGGTTCGAAATGGGCTGCCATCTTTTCCCTAGCTAATATCAATTAGGTTGAGAGCATGAACCTGAACTGCCATTCCTGTCGTATCTCCATCCTGAGGAAGAGGAGGAGTAATCACAACAACAACAACACAACATACGTATGGGCAAGAGGGAAATGGCAAGCTCGATGCTGTGCATAAAATGAAGTGTAGAAGTGTCCAGATAAAGTGAAAATCAAAAGAGTGTCTTCAACTGTGCCAAAAGGATTTGTTTGTGGAAGATGCGTCAATAAAATAAAAGGAATAGTGTAACCAAATAAGGAATTATCATTTTATGCCTAGGTGCAGTATATAAAGAGCTTCTGTTATTTTAGGCAGTGCAAGTGAGGCAGTAACAACAGCATAAACAAAAGCTGATTTCGAAAATTCAGGGAATTACTTCATGGAAGAAACCATTTGTTGAAGATAAAATGAAGGAACAATCAAACATGTGTGAGATCAGCAATGTTGCAGAGATGGTGTCTGAGGCAAGGTGAGATGGCAATTTTGAGAAGGACACAGAAAAAATAAGATAAATGAGTGGCTTTAAATTAATTGACAAAAGAAATTGCTCAGAAATTATGGGTGTGCTGGCCTTGAAAAAAATGTAGGTAGATTAACTGAAAACAAATGAAGTGAGATGGTATAGTCTTGTCCAGAGGAACAGTCATGTGAAAGAAGAGCGACAAATTTGGAAGATGGAAAGGTGACTGAGGATGGTGTCGAAAAGGCAGGCAGAAGAACCAATTAAAAAGATGCCATTAACAGAGTGAAGCAGCACATTATTGCCAATCCAGTCACTTGGAAAGGAAACAAAACCAGATTTTAAATAATCAAATCTATTTCTCGCTATTGATATTTACATTAAACTTTGCCACAAATTTGTATGGTTTGAAATCATTATGGGTAATTGCATGTGACATTATGGGACGTTTTGTTAAATTAAAACCTTTTTGGGCTTTAACTCTGATTAAAGTGAAATGCTGAACTAGTCTTTTACAAAATAAAGGACAGCTATCAGGGTAATCATAAAGTTTTGTATTTCTTGGTATTTTTTAAAATCAGCTCAGAGAAAGATAGCCACGAAAAAATTGTGACACTGTGGGATGAATATTGGAACTCACACCAGCTTCTTAACTTTTTACTTAACAATTCAGCTGTGTGAGACATTTCTCAAACCTGCTCTTTGAATATGTCTAAACTAATGATATTTTCTAGGTCTACTGTTTACTGCTAAAAAAAATGATTTTTTGCACCCATTAAGATGGAATAATGTGAACCTACGGGGCATGACACTATGGGACAAATCAATAAATCCCTAATTATTCACGATTTTCAAAGGTATTGACAAAAATTTATGACAACAAAACATCAAAGGTGATGCTAATATGGACAACACTAAAATGGAGAAATATAGAATTGCAGAAATTTATATTGAATTAAGGAATCACAGAATCACGAAAATTTAAACATGTGAAATGTGACATAAAGAATCAAAGTGACAATTCATTATTCAAGATGAAGTAAATCTTAGATCTACTTACTATAGCTGTGCGTCGGTTACAAATTATGTTTGTGCAGAAGGTGCATAACAAACTAGGTACCAAATTGCTAACTTCAACAATACAGTTAGAGTAGTGGTTCTTAAACTTTTTGAGATGTGTTTACCATGACTATGCCAACAAAAACCCATGCCCCCTTGATACGTGACGACCTAATTTTTGGAGATCAATTTCTTCTAAGCAGTCATTTTCCGCAGAGTTGCTCTCGCAAATGTTAAAACTTTTCTCTGGAAATCAATCTTTTCAAAGAGATGACTTCCCACCATTGATCTTCAAAACCACATGAAATACTTTTTTTCGAGATTTTCAAAGCACAAATTTTTGTGCAACTGAAACCAAAGGGCGCCATGGAATGTGCCCCACTTGTGAGACTGACACACACCTCAGTCTAAGAACCCTGAGTTGAGTATTTAAATTTTTAAGAGAACAGTTTTGTCTCATAATATCAGATAGAATTACGTATGAACTTGCTCCACTTCACAGATTTTTCTACAGTTGGCAATTTTTATACTCACTGGCAGCTAGTTTGTCCTGCATTAGGTTTGTCTGGTGCCTTGATGCATGCACCGAGTTTGCTATCAGTTGTACACACCTAGTTGCTGAGGATCAATTTATTAGTCCATTATTAAACACATTATAAATGAATCCATTAAAAAAAGTACCACAAGTATTAAACACACAAACGTGGCACTACAGAACAAATGTGATACTATAGTTACAATTATCTGTAGCAAAACGTTCAAAAGTTCAATATCATGTATCATCAGTATCTGACAAAAAATTTGTTGTGATTGATTCTCCTTTTACATAAAACAAAAACAAGACATTAAAAATATGGACTTTTTGTGAAACTACAGGACCAAACTAGATAAGAGTGTTTTCATGATGAAATAAATTGGAGTACTTTGTAATGGCATGTGCAAAATTGTAATATTTTTCAACAAAGACTAATGTAATTTTATCTTGAAAAAAATTCTTTTTTAATTTCAGTCAAATGCTTGGTAAATTATAGATATTGCTCAACCTTCATTCAATCTAGATAACAAGAAAAGCTGACCAACCATTTTTATCCAGCTTTTTTAAAATTAATATCAAGGATATATCTTTCCTGCTAACTTTTGCCCTTTAATTTTTACTTGAACTAAAAATATATATGTACCATGCAACTTCACAAAAAATTGCATAATTTTCCTTTTACTCATGGAATGACCATTATAATATTTGCAAGGTTCAATACATATTCTATCAAAACCACCTAAGCATAAACCAATTCAGACACTCACCTTTTCTCAGCACCATCCAACAATATTTCTACATCAGTGATTGCACCGTAACCAAAAAAATTCATGACTGTGATGATTTTTAATAAGAACTTACATCCAGATGAACAATTACAAATTTATATCAGCTGCTTCACAGCCTATTTAGCTAAATGTTTTGTAATTTGCTATTAATTAATTTAACCAAATTGTGCAAAGAAAAGACAAAACCAACAAATTGTAATAACAAAGATTGAAACAACATTATTAAAAGAACACATTGAAAACATCAGAAGACAAACATTACAAAAAACAGTCAACTACCAGCAAAAAGTAGTAAAAGCTGAATTATCTTATTCTTCAAAAAAATTTTTGTCTAAGTTTTATAGTGAATAGCTGTTGTGTTTAAACCAACTTTAGCAATGAACATTGCTAGCCCAAAGAAATTTAGCCAAATCAAAACAAGATTTTTGCATTCCTCTGCACAGTCATAAGTTTTTTTTATGTCAGTACTCGAGGAACTTTACAAACCACTAATTGAGTTGGGCAATATGCTTTCTGACCTTGTCGTATAGCACGAGTTATGATGATTTAGCAGTAGTTCTTAACCATTTAGGAACAGATTAGATTTGAGTATGCAGTAGCTAACAACAAGGCTACAATGGCATCTCGCATGGTCAAAAATAGTTTCTGGTATTAAGCCATACGTCAGTTTGCTGCATCTCATAACTGCTAATTACCACTTCCTTTTGTTTTTTTTATCAAGCCACTGGGGGTGACAAAAAAATCCTTTCCAAAGTTATGCAAGATGCCATCACTTAAGCAGATTTCAAGATTTAAAAATTGTTCAGCACCAATGTTTTGCCTTGGATTTTAGCAGCTGGTGTCTGAAAGACAGGATCTAGCAACTCTACAACAGCCTCTGGGCATAATATTAATTCATGGACGCCTGGTTTCATGTGTCAAATTCAGAGCCCTATCTCTGTTAGAAAAGCTGTTGAGTGAATGAAAGTAGAAAGCCACTATGCTCTACCATTTAACTATGTGCCATTATCCTAGCAAGGTAAGTAAGAGTTTGCTAATTCTTTGTAAGGTGCACCCCTTACCTTAGTACAGGAACAAGTTGCCTTACGTCTATTTTTTGCAGTAGCTGTTACAGATCACTATGCTCATTGCCCACCGCATTATGATAAAAACATTGCAAGCAAGCAGGGATAACTTAAAACCATCTCATCACCATTGACTTATATTGTTGTAACCAACATAACAATTACTGGAAATAAGATTTTATTCAGCCTTTGACACTACCTTTTTTGTGACTGGCACCAAGAGTATCATTAATTCATTATTGTTCCCTTATACTTGTTGTTTACTTCTACAAAAGGCACACCTTGCTGCATTTGTTTCTAATTTTCATTATGACCAGGCTTTAAACTTCCCATTGCTTTTCACCTCATTACCTGTTTAAGAGATAAAATATTTAGATTTATCAACTTGGTTCCAAAAAGTGCAGGCACAACACTTTTAGCAAACATCCAAGATTCTTAAAGCAGCGGCTATTTTGTCATCAATGACGTTTTACCCTTCAAGTCTATTTTGATATTGAATGTTGGTGATTAGTCAGTTTTGATGACATATTAAAAATGTGACTCTTGGTTGTTCGTGATTGATTAATTTGTATAATGTATAAAACGTGTGACTAGACAAAAGTTTTATCCTCAATGTGCACTCCTCCTTATGTTCACATACCAGGGCCCTCTCCTTCCCCCCAGTGTATGCTGCCTCTGTCAAAGTATCCTGCCTGTAAAAACTCAAATCTGTAACCATTGCATCACTCCATAAATTGTAGCAAATGTGCTTATTACAGACTCAAAAATGTTCAAAAACAAAATCGATTTTAAGTTTTAATAGCCATCAATGGAAAAACAGCCACTTCCTTCTTCAAGTGCCATAGGCATTTAATTTCTGCTCAATCCTAACACCAATAGCTAAAATTGCTATGCGTTTTTTGTAAATATAAATATGTACTAAACAATACTTTTTCAATATTCTTTCCAATAAATATTGGCAAAGAGCGGTTGGCAATAATATTTAAGCAGGTTGAAATGACAGTTATGGTGATGATGATTATTCATTTGAACCTCACCATAGCTGGTAAACTACATAGTGGTGTTTTTGGTTAGATCAATTTTTGGTGAGTTTAACCGTGTAGCCTATGCTTTGGCAGTGGCTATTTTTCTATTAGCAGCATTCTACCCATGGAGGTTATTTTGCCATCACATATTTGTCACTGACCAATTTTTATGACGTACCAGTATTGATCACATTTGGTAATTTCCAATTGGTCACTTTCAGTGATAAATTAAAAAAATTGTAACCCCAGTTAGCACACCTCCATATGTTTACATTCCAGGCCTCCTCCAATTTATACTGCTTTTGTCTATATACCCTGCTAGCAAAGATTTAAACCTGTAACTATTGCATTTGACAGCAGCTACACTATCCACTACATAACTGCTAGAACTGTAACAAATATTGCTTTTTAAACATACATGAATGGTGACAGCTTAATACTGCAGCGTAATACTGTTTATCTGCGAATTGCATGGTCCTGGGCAGTAAGACTATACCTGCATCCGGCGACAGGGTCCTTCCTAGAGTGTAATGGAGCTAACTCTTTAACTGTCGTTGCTCCCAGGTCACCCTTGGGCAAGGTGTAGTACCTGCTAGCCCCCCTCGTTAGGGTAACAACAGTTTGGCACAGAGAGGAATGTATTTCTTTTAGCTATTGGGTTTTATACATAGGGTAAAATTTTGTTTATTTGGCTGACTGCTTTTTTAGTTTCTTTTTTGTTGTTTTTTTTTATTAAAATTTTTTTGCTTGATGTTTTTGTCAGGTGCGGTGACCATGCCCCTCTCTACAATCTTTTTAATGTAATCTTAAAAAATTTGGGTATGTTTAACGTCAATTCGTTTTGCCACCTGCATTCCTTTTTCGCTTGTTGTTTTTATTCTTTCCTTGAGTTTTTTGTGTTGAGAAAACAGAAGCGAAATAAATTGTCAACTACTACTACTACTACTACTACTAGCCTCCAATGGTTGTCTATATACCTTGCCAGCAAAGATTTACATAGGTAACCATTGCATTTGAGGTAATCCTGTACTATAGCGTTGTAAATTATTTAAGCCGAAAGGGCAGTGTACACTGTAGGGCCAGGCCCAGTATGTAAATGTACGGGGCAGTGTACACTAGAAGGGAGTGTAATTTTGCACCCCCAGTGTATACTCCCCCACCCTGTACACTCCCTTCCAGTGTAACTGCCCCATACATTTACACACCGGGCCTGGCTCTACAGTGTGCACTGCCCTTTCAGCTTAAATAATTTACCGCGCTAAAGTACAGGATTACCTCATTTGACAACAGCTGCACTATCCCCTACACCACAGCATAATTGCTAGAACTGTAACAAATATGGCTATTTAAACACACATGAATGGTAACAGCATAACTGCCTCCAAGTGTAAAATGCTATTGACCGCAAAATAGCCACTTCCATGCGTTTTTTTCACAATTTTGTTAAAATCAAAAAGCCAATGAAATGCTCTTAACTATGCCTCCTTACATTAGAACTAAAGCAAGTTATAGCATAAGTATCCGAATTAAATACGCTTTCTAGATATTTCAGTGACTTCCAGGCCTATCCTGAAGCCATGCAAATCAGTAGCAATTGCTCAAACCCTTCACAAACCTAAAATATTTTGTAAACACAGATAATTTTTTGGTCAAGATGATAATAAAATCATGGAAAACTTATAGCTGTGATCGAATCGACATAAAAATTGGCTTTCGGAGTTGGATCCGGTGCCAATTTTTGTATTTGAAACAAGCCCTTTCGAAAAGTCAATCTCCGAAAGCAGGGGTGTCAAACTGATTGCCCGCGGGCCAAATGTGGCCAACGACGTAATATTTTGTGGCGCAAAATGCCTGGCCTCCGAATTTGGTCTTCGAAAAATTGTTCTCCAAAAGAAAAAAATCTTTCAAGTTGAAATTACTTGAAAATAGCGACTTTTATAGCATTTTAGATTTCGCTAGAAGCCGGAAACATACTTTTCTCAAAGAGGGTACAATAGACACTTTCTTTGAAAAGCAATGAATGATGATATGTGGTATTGTGTAAAACTGAATTTAGTTTATTTACTGTGGTTTTTAAGTATTGCTAAAAATAAAAGTGTTTGTGTTTTTAATCTCGACCAAACCCGATGACGCCTTGTGGACCCTGATAAACTCGTTATAACAAAGTTTCGTTGTGAGTTATTTGGTGTAAGTTTATTTCCCAACTTGGTGCCACTCCCTCGTAATAATATTCGTGAAACCACGCTTCTTGGCTGAAGTACTGTGCCTAGGTTCTGGAATAGGACAAAACAAGCGGCACCGCTCCTCAAATGCTATGCACGCCTGACTCCATTAGCCTACGTGTTGAAAAAAACGATCTATAAAAAAGTTCTCTGACGCAAAATTCGAAAAATTTAGCACAAAAGTTGCAATGAAAATACTGATTGAAAAAAACGAAAATAAAAATATGTCTACACCAACGTTTTGGAATCAACACCGTCACCAGCCATTGCTTGGAAACTCAATTCTGCATAAAGACAATACGGATTAAGAACTCTGATTGGCTCGCAAAATTTTTAAGAAGTTTGAAATTGGACCTCCTAAAATACAGGTTGCACACTCCTGTGATAAACTGGAACCCCTAATACCGACAATCCTGCTTCCAAATTAAGACTGCCCTTACTCACAAATAGCCAATGATTTTACAAATTTTTTGTGTTTTTCCTTTATTAATTGCATGTGAATATAATCTTTTAAGGGCAAAGTTTTTGAAGGACGCTAAAGTGGTTGATATATATACAGAACTAACGTAGAAGCTAATGAGCTTATCATAGGCTTATTACTTACGACTTCCGTGTAATTTTAGGCCTAGTTATACGATCTAAAGCCTCTGGCTGCGCGTATACTTCTTGGTCTTCGTATAAGATATGGTTTAAGTTGGCAATCTAGCGATCAGATTTTTGTGCTGAAAAGGAGGTTAATTGTTTCGGAATTGTACAAGATTTTATAACAGTTTGCTACGACTGATCAATAGGCTATGTCTTTGGCCTCAATAGGGAGTTGATTAAGTTTGGTGTGGCGGGATACTTCTGCAAATGCCATGCCCTGCTCCTAATCCTGCAAATGGTAAGCCCCGCTCTAAATATGGGTAAGAAGTTTTATTCCTGGTTGCAAAGACCGCTAAACCCCGTCTATAGCTATAATTAACAAATCGTATTCTTTGTTTGTTTTATTATGTTTTCATCGTTGCAATGTTTTTAGTCCACCTACAAGTGCGCTCAGTCCCGTAGCACTCCAGCTTCGGGCCCCCCCCCCCCCAAAGTAAGCGCAAGAGCCCCTGCGCACAGGTCATATCACTTTAGAGGTGTAAAATTGAATAGCTGCATTAAGAAAATACACCACAATTTGTACATAAGTAAACAGGCTAATGTCAGAATAAAGCATGCCGATACCGAAGGTGCAAGTCATAAAAAATTCGGCACCGATGCCAGAGTTCAGTAGGACATTTATGCAGACACTGCGAAACGAAAGCAATGACACTGAAAAACATGAAAAAGTTATAAAAACACAGTATCATTTAAATAGTCTGGAGCGAACCTTTTTGTTTGCAAATGCTGTTATGACATTGTCATAATCATGAGATCGGGCGCAGTCATTTTCGATTGACAACATGGCTAATGAAGATAGTCTACTGTCTGTCATAGACGTTCTATTAAAAGTTTTGATCAGTTTCAATTTGCTGAAGCTTCTTTCAGCGCTGGCAACAGTCACGGGGCAAGTTAGTAAGATTCGAAGTGCGATGTACACATTCGGATACAATTCAAATAAATGAGTCTTTAGAAGATAGTTCAGAAAGTCTTGAGCCGTATTGAGATTGCGTTTTTTTTGTAAAATTAAAACAAGCCGCTGTAGCTCAGCGCTCATTTCATCAAAATCAATGTCACCGAACTTTTTTTGGAACTCTTTACAGCAAGTAAGAAGAGCATTTTCTTGTTGCACAAGCAAAAGTTTGTCTCGTGTCTACAAAAACGAAAAGGCGGAAGAAACCTCACGTAACAAATTAAAGCGCTCCTTATTGACATAATAGCCTGGTCTACTAATGGATAGAAAAAGTTGCTTTTAAATTTCAGTTCAGGAGTAGCTCGTTGTTCCTCTTCACCTTGGTAATCAAACAATCTTCTTTTCTTTCCACTTTTTGACGGAGGAAAAGAAGGATCAATATCCAATTCCTGTGCTATTTCAACAGCAGATGTTGCGGCACTGTCATAACCCGTTGTGCGATAGTTTTGCAAAAACTTTTCAGTTGCCTGGATTTCCGTTTCCATTGTATGAAGGGAGACTCCATACGATTGAAGAATCTTGCTTGCTTTATTGACTTGGAATAGGATATCATACCAAATAAACACCGACAAAAGAAAACTCCATTTTGATAAACGAGCCATCAACGATTTTCTTTCTGAGGCAGCTCTTCCATCTTTTCTTTCTATGGAAATGGCTTCCAAGTCTTTCAGTGCCAGCAACACCTCTTTTAAATTGTATCGAAGAGGTTTGATGCATTTAATTCTGCTTTCCCAACGAGTATCAGATTGTGACTTTATGGACAGCTCCACATGTTTCTTCAAAATTTCCCAACGCTGAGCAGAGGAAGAAAACAGCACATACAACCTTGTAAGTACTCCAAAAAATGTCAATGCTTCCGTCGATCAATTAGCACTGTCAACAACAACTAAGTTAAGGGTATGGTTTGCACAGGTCACGTAAACAGCTTTGGGATTGATGTCTAGCATTCTTGCTTGGACCCCAGAATGTTTTCCTTTCATGTTAGCACCATTATCATATGACTGACCTCGACAATCAGACAATTCGAGTTGCAGTTCGGTCGCTTTTTCTAAGAAAGCGTCCAACAAGCCTTTCCCAGTAATGTCACTTATTCTCAAGTAGCCAAAAAATGTTTCTTTAACAACAGCAGCTTCTTCATTACATAGTACATAACGGAGAATGACAGACATTTGTTCATGATGTGACATATCTGGAGTGCAGTCCAAAATTATAGAAAAATATTTTGCCAATTTCAATTGCTGTAAATTTTCTTTTTCAACTTCTGTCGCTAGCAATTCAATTAGTTCATTTTGTATGGTAGGACTCAAATAGTGATCTTTAGTGTTTTTATTCTTGATTCTGTCTTGAAGCTCTTTTAGGATCGGATCTCTTCTTGCCAAAAGCTCAAATATACCCAGAAAATTTCCATTGTGAGGAGATCCTAAGACTTCTTCAGATCCTCTAAAAGCAAGATTCCTTTCCGATAGAAACAAGGCAATGTCGATAAGTCTCTCTAAAACATTTCTCCGAAAACGTCTTTCATTGAAAAAAATATTCATCTCGCGTTTGTCGATAGTGGATGAATTTCTTATCCCTTCAGCTAGCAACATCCATTGACTGCAGCATTCTTGGTGGGAAATGCCGTTTTCATGGTCTTTCAGTTTTTTCGAAAAACCCTCCCATGTATTTATACCACTACAAAAGGGGCTTAGTGTTTTTCCAAATAGCTTACAACAAAAGCAAAAAACTTGATCTGATTCCCCAGAATAAACTAGCCACGACCGTGAAACACTTTCATCATTAGGTAACACACGTTTATAATGGTTGGAGGAAAAACGTCGCCTTGAAGTTGTGTTATTATATGGAAAATTCATTATTAGTTGATGTGGTCCACGCTTTACTATATCACATCGTTGAGCATCAGAAATACTTTCAGGCCATTTACATGGGTCATCAGGGATAGGGGTAAATTGAGATTCAGTTATTTTTGATATTGAAGGTTGCGTATTGGCAGGTAAATCACAACTTACATTTTCTGGAAATTCACAATCACTTTGATGCTGATCGTCATAGTCTTCTTTTTCTTGTACACTATATGTAGTTTTCTTCATCCCTCTCGGTACTAGTGCCAGGTCTACTCTGCTCAGTAATCTTGAAAAAATCTGTCATCTTGGGCAATTTCGCTACAGCATCTCGAGCAGTGGCTGCTTCTTTTCTCTTTTGAGCACCACTTTTTGAACGTTTCATTCTATACAATGTCAATAAAATACTTTATCTGCACTCTGCAGTGTATATATATTGTCCCGGTATTTATAGCCAAACAGAATTCCAGACCATTCTATGATTGTTGCGTAACAACGGCATTGTTACGTCAATCGAATATTCAAGATTCTACCAGAAAATCAATCGAAATATTCTAGATTCTGCGAGATAAAATGACGGAGCATTCACTTATGATGTCACAAGCCAATTTCTTCCTACAGTTTAAATCGGTTGTAAACAAGTCTGCTGAACTGAAAATAGTCACGTAGCCAAAAAGCAATTTCAGACTAACTTGGGCCCCCAAAGTTGGCCTGGGCCACCCCCAATTGGGGGGTTTGGTGGGCGGCTGCTACGTCTCTGAGTGCGCTTATGTTTCAAGTTACATCTGATAGCCATGAAACTTTTTGATAACTTACAAGCAGTCAATCTCCCACGCAGCAGCACGTTTAAATTTGTAAGCGCATTCATAAATGAGCTTAACCAGTAGTAACAATGAAAACATGAAACAAACCAAGAATACGATTTGTTGATTATCGCTGTAAACAGGGCTTCATGCGCGAACGCAGCGTGTAGAATACCTTGATGGTTCTGACAAATCTCAAGTTGATTCTTCTTTATTTACAAATTTGTTCCAGAATTCTAAATGTTAACCACGACAAAAATTTCATCAATATATTGCACAAACTTGCGTAACCTGCAACACCGAAAAAGCCAAAGCCCAAGCTATTTCACTACCAGGCGAAGCACATTCTATGGCAATGTTGTCACTAATTATTGTTATTATGAAGTTGGCAATAATATGTAGGGGAGCAATCCACCACAAGTGTACTGCGCTTTTTATGCTAAATTTGATAGGGTTGACTCTGTAAAGGGTTAACAGATTTTTTTAAACCTTTTGCTTCACAGCAGTGCAATGGTTTATTTTGATCGACTACAATATTATGTAGTTTCTATCAAATCCCTGCCATTCGACGAAGTCGTTTCAGTGTTTTCTCACAAGCGTGATTAAAAATTCATTTCGTTGCATCATGCGCTTTCCACGAAGGCAAGCCCATATTACAGAATAAGTTTACATTTAGAAAAAGAATGGTGTGTGCTAGAGATCTTAAACCGAAAGAATATGTGTAGTGGATTCCTCTGCTACAAATTATTACCAACTTCATCATAACAATAATTAGTTGCAATATTGCCGGAAAATCTGCTTCGTCTGGTAGTAAAATATCAATCAATCAATTTTATTTTATTTTTGTCCAAATCAGCATACATAGAAATAAATTACACAGCAGTGGACAAAAAAAGGAGACAATGGCAAAACGATATACGTTAATACATGCACATGAATAGAATTTAGATTAAATGTGAAGAAAATGGCATGGCCATCGCACCTGTAAGATACTAGGTAAAATAAAAAACACACACGAAGAAAAGCATATACAGTATGTACAAAGTGTCGCTAGAGACAGTAAAAATAAAAAACTGTCAAGTTGTAACCCTAACAGGGGAGGCTATCAGGTGCTACACCTTGCCCAAGGGTGATCTGGGAGCAACGACAGCTAAGAGACAGCTCCTTTACGTCTCAAGGCACATAAACCCTGTCGCCGGTTGTAGTTTTAAGTCATACACCTAGGACTAAGTCATAGCTTTAGCTTTAGCTTTGCTTTTTTTGTGTTGCAGATTACGCAAGTTTGTACTGCATATTGATAAAACTTTTGTCGTGGTTAACATCTAGAATTTTGGAACAAATTTTTAAATAGAGAAGAATCAACTTGAGAACTGAAACAATTAAACTTGGCAAGCAACACACAAAAAAACGACGAAGAACTTATTCGACAATTACAACAACTTAATTTTTTTCCTTGGGCTGCTTACTGCAACAGTTTAATTATGTTCTGACAAACATCTACACAATCTGCCCACTACGCTAGCATATAATTGTTATTGTTAATTGCGTTACCGAATTGCTGTTTTTTGGTTTTGCATTACCACTTGTCTTCGATAAATAAATAATTACATCTATACCGTATTGGACCCTTTTTGTAAGTTAATTGTGCTAGGTTACATTTTATTTGGCCACCTTCAGCAAGTGACGCAAGTTTGTACAGTATTTTGATAAAATTTTTATCGTGGTTAACATCTAGAATTCTGGAATAAATTTGTAAATAAAGAAGAATCAACTTGGGATTTGTCAGAGCCATCAAGGTATTCTACACATGTTGAACAACGCAAATGACAATGATAATGATCCGTAGTGAACTACCCAGAATGTTTTGATTCTGGGGACTTCTATTGCCATTACCTCTCTGGGATTCAAAAGGTACTTCGGACCCCGTGGGGAGAAAGTATTCAATTGGGTCATCTCCTCTGACCTGCTTCACGTTAATAACCCCGACACCCTAATTCTTCCCCATCGCTCCTCTGGCAGTTCGCTTCTCTCCTGACATCTCCTTTGTTCCTCCTGTCTTGCCATATCTTGTACCTGGAACGTGCTTTAGGAATAGGGCTCTGATCACCTACCAATTCTGTTTACTGTCCCTCTTTCTCTGCTCTTTGACCCCAACGAACGGCTCCATTCCTTCAATTTCAAAAAAACTCGTTTGGATGACTTTGTGTTTTACTTCGACACTCACTATCCTTCTGCACACTCTTCTCTTTCTTCTTCTGCTGCTCTCTTTAATTCTCTGGCACTAAATGCGGCCAAATTTTCCATTTCTTTTGGCTGCGTCAAACACCAATCGCAAGGCTGGTGGTCTTCTAAAGTGAAAAAAGTGGTAAGCGAATGACTTAAGACTTCTTTTTCCTCTCATATAAGTGATAAAGATCTGTGCTTTCCGACATCCCGCGTATGTCATTACCAAGGCCAAAACTGAGGCACGGCAGGCGACATGCTCATTTCTCTTTCCTAAATCTGACCCTAAATTGGTGTATTCTCTTCTCCGTTCTATCGGTGATTCTTCTTTCTCATCTTCCTTCTCTCCTAACTTGCCCAATAGTTCTTCTCCCAGGGAGTCAGCTTCGGTCTTCCCCGACTACCTGGGATCTCACTTTTCTGTTTCCCAGCCAAAGGCCTTGCGTAGCAGAGCCAGGGGCTACCTGTCCGTGCTACGCGGAGCCAAGTGCCCTGAGGAATATCATTTCTCTTTTTGCTCTCTTTTTTACCGCGCTCAGTTTTTCGCGGCAGCTTCAAACCTCTTCTTGTCCACTGCCATTGGCCCTGACAAAGTTGTCTATCCCATGCTAAAGCACCTTCCTTGCACTGGCATGGATTTTCTTCTTTACATCTTCAATCTCTCCTGGTCTTTGCATTTCTTTCCTTCCATCTGGAGAACATCTTCTATTATTTCCATCCATATGATGGGAAAGTCTCTCGACTGTCCCGCTACCTTCTGACCTATCTCTCTAACTTGCAGCGCCTCAAAGTTTTTTTAACGCATCATTTCATTGCGTCTACTCTTCTTTTTGGAGTCCAACTCCATTCTCTCTCCCCGCCAGGCCAATTACCGCCCTGCACGGTCTATTCTCGATCAAATTCTGTTCCTCTCTAATTCCATTCGGATGGGTTTTACACGTCCAAACCGGGATCTCGGACGATTCCTGGTGCTATTGACTTCTTTAAGGTTTTCAACTCTGTTTGGTATGCCGCTCTTTTCCACAAACTTATTTCTGCTGACCTCCCTCCTTACTTTGTTTGTTAAACTCAATCTTTCCTGACTGATAGGCGCGCTTGTGTGGCATTTTGGAATCACAAAAGTCGCTTCTTTCGGGTCCGTCTAGGTGTTCCGTTCTTGGCCCTGTACTATTCTCTCTTTTCATCAGTGTTCTCTTTGCTTCGTTGCCATTTTGTCAGCTGTCCTCTTTATGCTATTGACCTAGCTACTTAATTCTTCTCCCCTTCGATTTCTGCTGTATTGGAGGGCATACAATGAGCTCTGATTCAACTGGAGCGCTGGTCTGAGTACTGGTGTCTTCCTCTCAATCCGAGAAAATATGGGGCCTCCTTTACTGTGGATCTCCAGCAAGCTAACCTACATTTCCACTTCCTTTTATTCAACCCCCCCCCCCCCTTCAATCCCACTCCAACTTTTCTTGGGGTCACCTTCAACAGCAATCTTTCCTTCTCTAAACATGTATCTTTGTTGTAGGCCAAGTTCTTCCCTCGTATCAAGGAGTTACGCTGTATCTCTGCTTCCTCATGGCGTCCCTCTCTCCCTCTCTCTTCTGTTTAAAAGCTTTATTTCCAGCTCTTTCTCAGACCTGAATGGTTTTCTTTTTGTATTGTTACCAACATTATCAAGTTGGGTCGCCTTCACCGAGCGGCTAGTCGAGCCATCACCAATTGCTTCTTGTCCTTCCCTATTGCACTTCTCTTCACTGAGGCGTCTCTTCCCCCCCTGCGAGTCACCCTGACTCATTCCGCCCTGTCACCTTGTGAGCAGGCCCTCCGTCTCCCAACCTCTGTTCCCATTTCAGGTTTGGCCAGACTTGGAGTGAAACCAAGACTCTTCCTCACCTCATAGATAGCTTTTGCGCCCACTCACCCTCTTGTGCTACTTCTCCCTAGAGAGGTTCTCTTTGCTTGCTCTCCCCCTTCTCCTTGGAACTTATCTTTCTTCATTGTGGAGTCCATTCTTTTCCCTCCACGCTCCCGCTCTGACCCTTCTCTTTCTCGCCAAGGTCCGGCTCTTGATCACCTTGACTCTCTCTCCCCACACGATCTGATAATCTGGACTGATGGCTCTGTTTCTTTTCCTTTTGGCAAAAGTGGCGCTGGCGTCCTTGCCTACTGCTCACTTAGTGGCACGGAGGCCACTCTATTCTTTTCGTCAGGCCTAGGATGTTCAAGTTTTTCCGCTGAAGCCTGCGCCATTCTGCAAGCTCTCCGCTGGTCTCGGCAGCATCAACAGGTCTGAAGAAGCACCAGCACTAAATTTTATTCTGAAGAAAGGTGATGGGGCCAAGCAGTCCACCCGTCGCGGTACTCCAGTGTGAATAAATACACGCCAAGAAATCACGACCTCATATGTGCAAGTAATGAACTACTGGTACCAGGGCAGTTATCAATCAACGTCTATTTGTGCTTTGGCCACCATGCACCGGGGTTGCGCGAAGTACGGCCAGCGACCAGTCGCGCAAAAATCCGAAACAGCAATGAGAGTTCATAATGTTAATCCCAAACAAAAAAACCTTCTTGACCATGGACAAAGAAGCGGTTTGAATAAAAAAAAAAAAAACGGTCATATGTGTTTTGAAAAATTTGATTTCCAAGAAAAAGGTCTTCTTCCAGAAAGAAATTCCAAACTCGGTTCGCGCCTCGTGTATACTGTAAGCAATTGCCTTCGAAAAGTCGATATTTTAAAAAAAGGTGCACACCGTTGAAAATAGTTAAACTTCTAAATCATGGCTTTGGTGTGGTCAATTTTTTGTGATTTGCTACCCGTACTTTTAAACTTTGAGTCCACCTGTTCTTCAAAACTTGCTATTACGTCACACAACTTATTTCCAATATTTTTGTTTCTTTGTTAATGCGGAATTTATTCATCATTTGAATCCACCACAAATAAGAAACTTTGCAAATAGCACAGCAATCGATATCATAAGCAGTATCTATTTAAAATTGTTTCATACTTCTCTTGTTCTCCGGAAATTAAGAGCGGTTCTCCGTTTTTATCAACGTATTCTTCACATTCTTCCAGCGTCGCCGAGCCATTTTTCACTTTAAAACCCAGACCTTCCCTGAATGATTTGTAGCGATTCTAAAAAAATTTAACTCTTCAAAAATTATTTATACAAAATAAGCGACACGGCCGTTTACTGAAAGACGAAACGCTCATAGATTTCAAGGTTTTGACATGCTTTCTCATTATACCTAACCAATTAGCTACGTCATTGATTTATTGAAGCTTTGAAAGATTGTAAATTTTAACCTCTCACACTTGCAAACAATATATTCAGGAATGGAATAAATAAAGAACACTTTGCAAATATGTATACACACATTTTTTGGGGCGTGACAGCCATATTACAAGGAAAACACTCGCTGGGCCCTTCTAATTGTGGACGAAACTCTAACCTTCTATGTAAAAGCAAAATGAGTTGGAGAGGAATATTTCCAGATTTTGTTTGTGTTACTTGAATAAGGTTGCCTTAATTAAATACGCATACAAGCAGTAAATTTTTCCTCCGGAAATTTCACTGCTTGCTTAAATCTACCAGGCAAAGAAGGTCATCCAAAGTGCTATTACAATGGTATAACACACCCACATGACGTTCAACTCAAGAAGATTCGATTATAATTACAATGTAGGCCTACATGTACGTCGCTATCGGTTGAAATCAGCTTTTGGCTTTAATTTTTCTCAACCTTTCTGTCCGCTCACCTCTTTCATTTTATCCATGATTCCGTCTTGCTTTATCTTTGCGGCAATACGGAGCGCTTTTGCAAAGCAATCCATAGCGCCCACATGCGACAGCATCATATCAAGCACATCCGTTGACTCACGACGCACCTTGCAATCGAAGTTCAGTCCTCCGGGAGAGAGACCATTTTGATCAAGAACAACCTAAAACGACACGGGTTCGGAATTAGATAGAGTGTATGGTTACAGAATATACTTTCTATTTTGAATGTGGCTTCACGCCCTCAGTATTGCAACTTTGAGCATAACATTGCCGTTCGTAACGAAGATTTGTTGTTGAATCAAGTTTACGAGTTTGAAATTCACATTTAAGTTGATGATGCCATGACAATAGAGGAAACCTGGAAAGTTTGAGAGTTGAGCAAGGTTGATTATTTACAAGGTTTGATATCAATTTGAATTATAACGCAAAAAAGCAGACTACCATTAACCCTTCGTGTACATTACCATTTCATAAAATAGGTGATCCGCCCACGGTCCCCAACAAAGAGGATTGCCATTGGTGCCCAAAAGTCGCGTCTTAGGATGCGTTCTATGTTCTTTGAAGCAGTAGACTCCTCGTATTACTAACACCAACTACCCCTCTCTTCAAAATCACGAATCTTTCCTGAGCCCCTTTTCGAATATGCAAACTATCCCTGACCTTCATAATCATAGTCGCGTTCTTGACATCCATGGGGAATTGGTCGGTATCCCATCCCAGATCCGGAGATCCAGTGTTGGAATCAATGGATCCCAGCATGCCATAGGCGGATGCCATGACCACATCGTGTTCGTGTCCGTGTCCGGCCAGAGTCGTGTGGTTAGGCTCAATGTTTAACTAGAAAAAGTTTTCATAAAGTATAAAGATTACAGGTTCAACATTTGCATGGAACCTAGGATGCCCTTGGCAGAGACTTTTCAAGGACATTCTGCTCGGTAGTGCACGCCCAGCAGTTTAAAGCGAAATTTGCCTCTTTAATATCGTCAACGTGGAAGCGGGATTTCCGTCCTGTGGTATCGGCGTTGTGGTGCTTTTGGAAAGACACTTCACAATCACTTCCGTTAACCTTCATGACTGGCAGTTCTATATATGCAGGTTTTAAGAAGACTGGTAAAAACGTCCTGATTCTGATTTTTCTTGATTTTCAACGCATCACTAAAACCAGCCATCTGAGGTTTGCTGTACTACATATTGCTGTAGGCGTGGGGCAGTTAAATCAGTTCAACGCATTTGCAAATAATTTCAACTGAGCTAAGTGCGGGATCGCGTGAGAGCCAAACGCAGGATTGTGTGAGAAGCAAAATCGTACCTTCAATTTACACATTACGTTAAAGACCCAGTTGTGGTTCGAAAACGCAAAGATAGCTTGAAAGTGAGAATAACTTGACAAAAAAATTTATATTGCTAACATACAAGATGCACTAAACGACAGCTATTATGTAGCTCTTCACATCTAATCACTTTGCTTGTATACATTTCATGACGTAATTTAAATGTCATGAAACAACAAACAATAAGCTCTCGATTACTTCCCTCATAAGTTCAAGGAGAGTTTTTAACCTTTTCACTTTCGTTTAGTGCCAGCATTACAAGCAAGTCAAGTAGAGTGACGTCAAGTACACGTGATTTACCGCAAACCACGTAAAAATCACCTTGAAGTGTTGGTCAAGTTGGTAAGTTTTGAGGAAAGCAATTACCGTCATAGCGTCTGCAAATAAAAGAAAGATCAGATCAACTGGCGATTACCCAATCATATTTAATCAGTTACCGAAATAACCATCTCAACTATTTGGAAACCATTTTTTTTCAGCCACCGGCAGGCACTACCTTTTAGTCATTGTGTCCAAACAATTATGAGATTACGAATTCAATGTTCACTTGTGCTACTGTGCTCTTAAGACGATAGATGATATTCTCGATTTATAGTAGAAATGCTTTGTGTCAACAGTACAGATAACTTCGAAGCTGGTCTGGACAAAACATTGTTTTGTGAAATAACTACACATTTGTTTTGAAAGCCAAGATTAAAACAACAAATCAAACATTTATGTTAACAGCAACCATTCACCCACCATAATCGTACTGGTGTTTGGATGGTTCTTTTGGTTTTGGTTCGATGAGCAATTGACCAGTAAAACCAATTTTCTCCTTATAAGCTGAAAATCACGACGACTATTTAATCACAAATTGCTTCAGCCACAAAGGCTTTATTTCCTGCTTGTATTTTTTCTTCCTTAGTCCTCTCTAGGAATCTAAGAAGACAAATTCAGTTCTTTATCCAAGAGGGCCATTATTATATCCAGATTTCCTCTTCGTGCCTATAATCCGGTGAAGAGAACCAAGGTTTTATGTTATATCAGGAGTATTTCTTATAAAATAAATCAGCACGTCCCAAAAACACCTACAAGTGTGGACAGTTTTTGGATTAAAAACTCGCATTTCGCAAGGGAACCAACATTTTTGATAAGAACACAATCTTGCAATTCCTTTTAAAGATTCCAAACTCCCTCTCAAAAACCAAAGCTTGATTTCCGATTCCTCCTTAACCAACGCAAAATGATAATCTCAGAAATAGCTTAAAAACAAAAAATACATGTTTTTCTCAAAAGTAAAGCTAAAGGAAAGGAGACATCCCTTCCCCCATGCACGCCCCTGCCAGTAACCGCCCACTCACCAACGACCATTTTAAAAAAGTTCGCCATCTGATCCAACTCGGCTCGCACATTCGTGTTTAGGAGCGTGTGATACCCTTCACGACCACCCCAAAATACAAAGTTTTCCGCCGCCAGCTTTTTCCCCACTTCCAGCCCTTTCTTTACTTGAGCAGCGGCGTAAGCGAGCACGTGTGCATCAGCGTTGGTTGCCGCTCCATTGCAGTATCTGCGGATGAACATATAATCTTACGGAGAAATAAAATTCACGTTTAATTGATATATTTTGTTTCGGGATTGTTTGTGGGACTTGCGAGTTATAGCAACCTATTGTCATGAGACTACGGCATAATACAATAGGGAAGTCCTCGTCCCCCTCAAAAGCACCATTTCTATAGCAGTAGATGAACTTTTCCATCTCTCGAATCCACTTTTTCTACTGCACCAATTCACAAACACAGTCTTGCCAGCTTCCACTGCGGATGAGCGAGCGAAGAGCCGGTCATGAAAAGGGACAATCAACTCCATCACCGCTCACAATCGACCAACTGCTCTGCAATCTACCCAGGTAGTGGAGGGATTGCAAGGCGCTGGATGAAATATGTAACAACTATTTCTCATTTCGCATATACTGTATAATGCTTTCCTGCCATTTCTGCCTATACAGTGATAATATTCCGCGTGCTGTCCGAAGAAAAATTAAACCCGATTTAAACATCAGCCGTGAAGCACAAGCAGAAGGAATTATCATTTTCTGCCTTTCCTACTGGCGTAGACCACGGTCACGAAATTCATGCAAAAATCGAGTTATTATTCCTTGCATGCAGGGTTCAAAAAAACAACACTGCAAAAGATGAAACTGGCTCTTAAAAAAGAAACCATCCACAATATTTTTACTCATTTATGAATTGTTAAAGAATGTTTTCGGCTTAACACTGGCTCTCGTCAGGTTTCCAAAAAAATTGCAACTTATACATAAATTATCCCCCACATCTCGTTATTAGGAAAACTTTATCAGAAACTACTAAGTTGTGCTTTCAGTTAGGGATACGCACAGGTAAAAAAAGTTTTGAAATATTCAAGCTATGACATAACGATACTCGTATACAGAATCCAATATAAATTGAAGTTAGAGTAAACTGCACAATCTCATACTTAGCAAGCGCAAAGCAATCAGTCCGCGTTTTAGCAAGCAATCAGCAGAGTAAGCCGCAAGATAAATGACAAATGCTTCAAAAGCGATCGGTATAACACAGAATTTTAAAAAACGAAGCAGAAAAGACGCATTTCTAGCACTAAGTTGAGGGTCAGGACAGATAGCTCCGCGTGCTGACCCTCGGGCAATGTCCTTTTGAGGATAGCAGAATCTGTCACTCACCGTTTGAGACTAACCTGAGACCAAAGTGAAACCTCTACAACAAGATATGGATGATTTACATTCCCCAACTAACGATGGAAGGATGAATGGCCAAACACACGAGTCCTTATCAGGGCTGACCACTCTGATCTCCTTCAATACGGAGGGGTTCTCGAGAGAGAAAGCTGATATTCTCTCGTCGCTGTGCAGAGTAAACAACTGTGCAGTCCTACTGCTACAAGAAACCCACAGAGGACCGACCAGAAACCGACCCAAAATCCCAGGAATGAACCTCATTGTAGAAAGACCCCATGATCAATATGGAAGTGCAATCTATGTGAAACCTGGCTTGGATATAAATACGCAACACCAATATTTACAGTGACAACAACATGGAAATCCTTTCCATCAACCTGGAAGGCCTTACTGTGACAAGTATATGTAAACCACCTAATACGCCTTTTACATACAAAGACCCCCTTGTCATCAATCTATTGAAATCATAATGGGTGACTTTAATAGCCACAACACAATATGGGGTTATGATGAAACAAATGAAAATGGAAAAGCAGTGGAAAGTTGGATGGATGTTAACAATCTGGAACTGATCCATGACCCTAAACAACCGTCTTCGTTTAACAGTCAAAGGCATAAGCGTGGCTACAACCCTGATCTCTTGTTTGCTAGTCAAGAAATTGCTCCCAACTGCAACAAAATTACCTTGGATGCAGTTCCTCGCTCACAGCATCGTTCCATTGCAGTCAAAATCTCACCTTTGATATCCCCCCAAAACACGTTCTTCAAGCGTCGATTCAATTTCAGAAAGGCGAACTGAAAAGGCTTTAAAACTGAAAGTGACAGTCTAATCTCAAGATTAAAACCAAAACCTGAAAACTATGACAAATTTGTCAAATTATTATTAAAGAAATCAGCTCGGAAATATATACCTCGTGGCTGTCGAATAGATTATATACCTGATTTAACTAAAGAAACAAAGCTTCTGTACGATAAATACCAGAATAAATTCAAAGAAAACCCCTTCAGTGAAGACACCATTGAACTTGGTGAATCAATCATGGCACAACTCGCAGCTGTAAACAAGAAAAATGGATACACTTTGTGGAGTCAACCGATTTAACCCAAAACAGTCGAAAGGCATGGCATAACATCCGCAAAATCTCCAATAACCCAACCAAACCAAGTTCCCAATGCGAAGTAACTGCGAACCAAGTGGCCCATGTACTTATCAAGAATGGCAAAACACAAGTAATAAAGAAACAACCAAAATCGAAATACTATACTCCAAATACAACACAGACGAACACAAATCTTTACTGTCTGAAGATTTTATCATACATAAACTGGATGAAGCAATTAAAACCCTTGTGAATGGCAAAGCCGCTGGAATAGATGATATAAACACTGAACTCCTCAAACAGCTCGGACCTAATTGCCGAAAATGGCTTCTAAAAATGTTTCATGCTTGCATCAGAGAAAACAACATCCCAAAAGTGTGGCATAAAGCAAAAACTATAGCCATTTTAAAACCTGGCAAGAACCCAAAAATTTTCGACCAATTTCCTTGCTATGTCACACCTACAAGCTCCTGGAACGAATGATCCTTAATCGCCCCCTGCCTATTATTGATGAAAAACTAATACCTGAGCAGGCTGGTTTTCGACCAGGTCGATCCTGAACAGGTCAAATATTAAAGCTCACACAACACATTGAAGACGGTTTTGAGAAAGGAATGGTGACTGGTGCTATTTTTGTAGACCTCAGCGCTGCCTATGACACTATAAATCATCGAAAACTTCTACACAAACTTTTAGAGATAAAAAAAAAGGATTCATCTCTGACTAAATTCACACAAACTATGCTTAGCAATCGACGCTTTTATGTTACTCTAAATGGTAAAAGAAGTAAATGGAGAAACCAAAAAAATGGCCTACCCCAGGGTAGTGTTCTAGCCCCACTACTCTTTAACATCTACACAAACGACCAACCTCTACCAGAAAGTACACAAAGATTTCTCTATGCAGATGACCTTTGCATCACCGCCCAAAGCAAATCTTTTGAAATGGTTGAACAGCATCTTCGAAACGCACTACCAATCTTAACCTTATACTACCAAAACAACCGACTAAAAAGCAATTCGGCAAAAGCACAATCCTGTCTATTTTATCTACGCAACCATCATGCTACCCGCAAAATGAACGTAATATGGAATGGAACACCAATCTTGCACGACAAATATCCCGTGTACTTGGGCGTCACAATGGATAGAATCCTCTCCTTCAAAGAAACACACAAGAAAACTAAAGGCTAAAATTCAATCAAGAAATGCTCTGCTTTCCAAATTAGCAAATTCTAAATGGGGAGCAAACCCTTATACTTTGCGCACAACTGCTCTAGCACTGTGCTTTTCTACAGCTGAATACGCGTGCCCAGTGTGGGAGAGATCAGCTCCTGCAGCAAAAATCGACTCAGCTCTGAATGATACATGCCGACGAATTACAGGATGCCTTAAACCGACCCCGGTTAACAAGGTGTACAGCTTGACAGGAATCGCCCCCCCCCCCCCCCCACCAGCATTCGCCGTGAAGTATCCAGCCAATCTGAACGACAAAAATGCAATTTGGACCAACGACATCCCATGTACGTATTGACAGCCGCCCCGTCCAGACTAAAGTCTAGAAAGAGTTTCAGAACTGTTCCTCCTCTCGACAAGCACACCACGCACCAACTCAAAACACAGAACCTATGGCAGAACTACACAGATAATATTCCAGATCAAAATAAGCTCCAAAATTTCCCAGTTCAAGAATCTTTCCCCCCAGGATACAAGTTACAATGGAATAAATGGCGTTGTCTCAACCGTTTAAGATCAGGTGTAGGCAAGACCAAATCTCTTCTACTGAAGTGGGGCTACTTACCCCTGACACTGATACTATCTGCCAGTGTGGAAAAGAAAATCAAACCATGAACCATTTGTTAACTTGCGAAAAAACTGGTACAACCTGCACCATGAATGATTTATTGCAATGTAACAACAATGTCAAAAAAATCGCAACAGCTTGGTGCAACTTAATCTAGCTCAAACAAACTCGAAGAAGAAAAAGAAGAAGCACTAAATTGTCGGTTAAGACTGGGAGTATTAGCTATTCTTATTTAAGACACCTGGCGAGGGCTAATGTTAAGACGAAAACGTTTGTTCATGAATTAATAAACGAGCAAAATACTATGGTTACTTGCTATTGCTGTACTATGGTACTAGAAAATTTGAAAGGTTAATTAGTGGTACCGAATTTAAAGATTGCAGAAAGTTAAGTATTCATATTCTCTAAGCTTTGGTCTGACACTTTTCAAGAGAATCTGTCAGAAATAGAGTGAAAATGATGAAGGGAGTCACTTTATCTAGAGAGAGAGACACAGTTGACGAAAAAGAAAGAAAAAAGGCTCCATTGTGATTGGTAAAAGAAGCGACCAATAGAAGGAACGGAAACTAATGCGCGATATTTAGGCCATATGAAAATTTCTTTTGTTTACATAAATTGATTTCCGCTCCTTCTATTGGTCGCTTCTTTTACCAATCACAATGGAGCTTTTTTTTCTTTTTTTTAGCAACTGTGTCTCTATATAAGTGACTCAATTTATCTTTTCCGATCTACAGTATTTCTGACGCATTCTCTTAAGAAGTGTCAGACCTAAAGCTTCGAGAATATGAATATTATATATATGTGTGTGTGTGTGTGTGTATGTAGAATCAAGATCAACTATTGGTTCTTGCTCGATATTTTCATCTATGCAACCAAGATTAAGTATTTGAGGTAAAACAATCAAAATAGAACTCAAAAGCAGCAACCCCAACGTCATGACTAATCTGTCCCTCCCACCACTATACGTGTTTGTGCCATAGATTCGGCTTCACATATTTTTCACAAAGATCTTCATTAATTCGTTAGCATGAGAGATAAACCTGGGACACAGAGTTCGTAGATAGATTCTCACCTGGGATGCGCAAACAGGTTGCAAGTGTTCCATAGAAGTTTGATCCCAGTCTCGGTCTGTAGCTGGCTCGCTAGCTCCACCAAACGGTCAAGGTTTTCATTTGTTTCTTTCAGCGTAGCGCCTTCTGGTGCCAAGTCTCTATCATGAAATGTCCAGTACTAAAATTCAACATGACGTTTATTAGCAAGTCTGCTTTACTTCGCTCGGCAGGCTGATCATGGGAGAGGAAAATAATGCGTGTTTAGCATTAATACGCTGCTTAAAGAAACGTAGCATTTTTTGGCCCCGATTTTTCCCACAATCTCCAGCTACTACTTGCGCTTAACCAAGACAAAACAGTGAAGTTGCTCACCCAGCATGTCGTTGTGAGGTAACTTTTTCCAATGATGGCAGCAAGTTTTTGTTTGTGGAGGGGCTACCAGTCTGTAACTTGCACTCATGACTGCTCCAAAATGAACAGTCACTTTTCACTAACATGGTCTTGGCTGGGGTTGGGATGTGAACTCCACACCAAAGAGGAGATAAATTCAACATAACAACATTTTCTGCAACATCCGATAACTCTACGGTTTGATTCAAAACCAAGTCGTTTATTTAAATCATTCACTTCATAGCCGGTCAAGAAGCATTTCTCCAGTCAATGTGTCAAATAAATTTGACGAGTGAGTCTTTCCGGGAGCATTTTATGGCCACCTAAAGTATCTGAGACCTTTCAATGCGAAGAAGTGACTCAGTCAAGCGATTAACTTTTCAATGTGGCCAAAGCTAATAAACGGATCGGAAGGAAAATTAGTTAGAAGTCAAACTCATGCTATGCTTTTCGATCAATGAGCGCTGTTTACCTTCCTGCCACGCCCCCCTCACTACGCTTCTGGCATGCACGCTTGCTAGTAAGAAATTGCCCCCATCACCCAGCTCCCACCTTCACGCCGAGCTTTGTCATGAAATCGAACGCTACCCGCAGCCTCCTCTCCGCGTTCTCGATGCTGTCTGTTCCGTCATCCCACGGACGCTTCAAAGTGGGGAACCCAAATGGATCCGCTCCTAAAACAACAAGCGCATAATTAAAAAATTTTGCTGGCCATTCAAATCGTGATTATTTTTGTCCTGATAATTTAGCAAAGCTACAAGATGCTACTGGAAAATGTAGTTTTCAGCTTCAGCAACACAATTAAATAATATAACTTTCTCACCAATACTACGGGTGTTCTTTTACTGGCTATCAAATATTTACTGATCTGGAAATTCACCGCTGCCGTTAAATGAAACCCAGCCCTTTTTACGTTACAATGCAATCACTTCGCGAATTCTTTGTTCGAATCCATATCAAACCAGCCATGACGCCAACTGGTAGCCAACCACCAGCAAAGTGCAGGAGATGAACGTTTGCAGTCGTAGCAATAACGTGACATCAGCACAAGAATCGAATTCATGATCACTGGAGTAAAAGACAGAGCGGGGAGGTGCTGCATCGCGATTGAAAGAATACTTTGTGATAAAACCCGCTTAGGACCTGACTCAATCTTGTGTGGGTTGTGTGTGCTTTATAAAGACACTTTTCAGCAATCTTCCTACCTTGATCGAGCTGCTTGCTCTAGAAATGTACTGTGCCTGCAGTACCGTTTACTCCGATGCGAGTCTAAATACAACGATGTTGTAGCCAACCAAAAAAACGGCTTTCCCGGAAGCGATATTAACCTCCTATCAGGAATTGCTGACCTGTCCCGCGGAATGTGTGCCAATAACATACGGAAAAGCGAAGCCAGTCTCCCATCCGCCTTCCCATTATCATCTCATCCTCGTCGTAGTATTTGAAGCACATGACGTCATCGACCGAAGCGTCAGGTTTGTAGGGAATCTTTTTGAGGTCTGCAAAATTTGAAACAAATTCAAGGACCGTGAAGAACAAAAAAAGAAGGGCGAAGTGGGATGTGGCCATATGAAAAGACACTCAAACAATGCCTTTTTTTTGTTTAATTAGTCAGTGGTCCGAAAAACTTTTATTTATTTACACATTGGATTATTTGTTTCCTAACGATCATGCAATGGTATTCAGTAGCGTTTTTAAGAGGAAGGTGTTGCAGAGCGACATCCCCATCAAACTATGTGACAGAAGCATAAAGTCTACAAACAAAGTTTATCTCCATTAACAAAAAAAAGCCTTGCAGCAGAGTATGGGCAGAAAGAATGATTTACAAATGATATTTACAACATCATTGAGAAATAGCAGGTTATGGGCAAAACAATCGCTTTCAAAAACTTGGTCTCAAAGGTCTTCAAGTTGAGAAAAAATAGAAACAACAATTTCAACTCGCGATCTACAAAATTTTGCAGGTATTAGTCCAATATTTTAATATTTCCCACACGATGATAATATTGAGCTGAGTTAGTACTCCAAACAAGAAAATTTCTACTGCGCGATTGATTGTAGTATCATTGTCAGTGTTTGATTCTTAAGGTTTAAGCGGAACTGTAGCAGGTTCCAGTGTTGGTTTCAAGCTCCTGTCATCCTTAGTAGCTCCTAAATCACAAGCCTTAAATAACTAAACACTGATCTCATACAACAGCTTACCAACTGGGTAATTGCTAACTAAGTGTGTTCCAACCACCTGACCGGATTTCGAACCGGGATCAAAAGAAGACATAACTGAGTTTTTTAACTTGAAAATTCTAAACATTTTTTGTCGTTAACGATTGGTTGAAGCTCATGATGACGAAAAAAGAACAACAGAATGGTGGTTTGCAACGATGTTTGAGTGTGCTATGGCTATTGGCGTTTATTTCACACTAACGCCTTTGCCACTTCCACTGAGAACTCTGACAGCCATTACGCTAAGGTTAAAAGTTGATGCTTTCTGAAAACTGGTTAACGTGCCCTCTTTCGCACCCCAATTAACTGAAATTATGACCTCACAATTGCTGTCCTGACGTTATTGTGCGGATGACAATGGTAAATAATTATTTTTACAGCCAATGTCTTACTGCATTTGTTGCTGATTGCTGCAATAAACTGTTGAATGTACGTTTCAAGCAAGTTAATGATTAACTCGTCAGTGCAACACTTGCTTGAGTTTTATCATGACGTTGCTCGATTTATATCTTTGCTGACACACTGTAGCGAAAAGTGCACGCGTTTGCTACTGTTACTCACTACACTGCTGGTTATAACAGAATATTCCAACTTTGTTTTTATTGAAGCAGCCTGCTTTTTAACCTTGCGATTCTACTATCGTTTCCTGTAACGTCACAAAACATGCTGCTGCAAAATTATTGCCGCTGCAATTTAATCGGAAAGCGATGATCGCTTTGAGGACAAGCGTAGCACCCGTTTTCTAACAGCTTTGAAAAATTTAATTTCTTAGTTGAGACTAGAGCAGGGGTTACCAACTGTATGCCCGCGAAGTCGATACGAGTCGTCCGCCAACTGGTTTTAAAAATTTCTCAAAAAGTTTTTCACAACTCTGTGGTGGATCCAAAAAAAAATGCATAGGCACCACCAATTCTGCTTGAGGAGACATCAATTTTAGGCCCAGTCCTTCCTTAAATTGTTGATCTGTTACTTAATCTCCAAAATAAAAAAAAGTCTTATTGCTTTAAAACAAAAATGCCAATGGTATTAACCTGATAGCCCCTGCTATGATCAGTGTTCAAAAGTAGCCCGAGGTCCAAAAAGATTGGTGACCCCTGGACAAGAGCGTCCGCTTCGCAGACAATAGACTTGGATTCATTTCTCAAGTCGAATCATATCAAAGACGTTAAAAATGGCGCTCACAGGTCTCATGCTTGGCGCTAAAAACGGTTGCAGTGGAAAAGCGGCAAAAATAACCAAATATTCCGCATTGCGTTCACACTTCGTCACAGCAGCGCACCTGACTTACGCGGGCAGTGATAGTGAGGGGTGAGAGCTTCCGGATGGTTTTTGATGCAAATTACACTAATATCAAAACTTGCGGAATTTGGTTTCCAATTTCACGCCAGCGTGATGCTTGCAAACACGTTTTGTCCGGATTTTTATCTCTACTCAAGGAAAAATCTTTGTGGGATATATATACAGAACACCACTGAATTCAGTCGACTTCACTGAGACTGGTACTACTTGCTGAGAGCATTCCTATCAAGAGAAGGAGTCAAAGGAGCCTAAATTTTTGTTTCTTATTCAAAAAATACCACAGCAAAGCAGAAAATAATGACAGGTGGTTTTACTTGAGTAAAAGTAAAAACTACTCGAGAATTAGTACTTAAAGTACCGGTAGTAAAATAGCAAGTGGTTTCATTTTTTAGCAGTTTTGTACTGTACTTATCTGGACCAGTGATTCTCATTTGGAGGTGTTCGCGCAACTCAAATGCAAAGTTGTCTGCCCATTTGTAGCTTAATTCATATTACAATCTCAACTAAAATATACGTGTTTGGTGCAGATAACTGCGTCAATATAAGAAACGGTCCACATTGGGGGTCACTAATTTTAAAAAAGGTTACCTCAATTTAGGTTGATAACGGTTTTTTTTAAAGTAAACATTGTAAATTCAAGTTGGCGACCTGTCGGGTAAACTTTTTGATTTGAGAATGACGTTTTAGAATCCCTCCCGAGTGTCACAAGCGATGATAGGAATGAGTGTGAAAATGGATTTTTTTTCTAGAAGATAGTGCACGATGCAGAATAAGTTGGAATCAGATGATGTAAACCTAAATGGTACAACACAGCTTAGACATGTTTGCCAAATTATTCTTGTAATTAGGCTACTTCGTTTTTTATAGGTCCATTTAATTATATTTTTTGATTGTTGTCTTTTGCTTTTGATAAGACGTTCGTAAATGGACAAAAGTTGCTAAAAGATTTGAGTGACAAGATGAGACCAATGTCTCATTGCTTCTTAATACAAACTTAAATTTTTATGATGTTTAAGATTCAGCCTTCAAAAGCTGAGCCAACTGATGTAGCCAGCTCATAATTTCGAAGGAGGAGAAAAGATTTGTTTTTGTTTCGGATCACATTTTTGGTGATGATCTTTTGTTCAGTATTTTTAGAAACCTCACTGAATTTCGGTAAGAATAAGTGGTATTTCGCAAATATTACTGGTTATTGCTAAGGTTAAGCCTACTTGATAATCTTTTGTAGGGAGCAGTAAGGAATTCGACCAAAGTCTTGGAAAAGGCATTAGCCTTCTTTGCTCCCTTCCTCCGCCGCTTTTCCCTTAGCAAGAGTGCTAGTTGAATTGTGAACAAGCTAATATATGCTTGGAAAAATAAAACAAAACTGCAAACAACTAAACTCAGGGGAAAACTACTATCAAGTTGTAGCACTAAAATTTCTAAATCAAAAAACTTTAGGACAACACAACCCACTAATAATTAATTGCTTACCACAAATTGACCAGTAAGCATTTACAGTAGTATCGACTGCATTTCAAATTTTTAAGCAAAAATCGTTCACTTCAATAGAAGATTTTCAGAAAATAAGAGCTTGAATTCAAAGCTGACTTTTATGCCAGCGTACCGCATTCTAATTCAACCGACATTAAATTTTTAGCATCAGCTAAAGCAAAAAGTGCAACTACTCAAGTAGCGTTGCATCCTATTTCGTCTATTCAAGTAAAAGCAGAAATAGTAACACAAATAAGTAGCTCGTATTGCAAATCCTACTTTAGTAGTTTACTTGAGTAGGATTTTCAATAACGACTTACTTGAGTAGATTTAGTTTTTACGGCTTCTACTTTTCCTTGAGTATTTCAAGCAAAAAGTAACGCAACTGAAGTAAGTAGAGCCATTTGGTTACTGTCCACCACGCACACTGCAACCAATTCGAAGAGATTACCACGAAGTATCTTTCTTAATGCCATCAAAACGTAGCTTTCGCGAGGTTCAAACACCTGACCATTGATACAATTGAAGGCCGATTGACCACTCAATCTCATTGACTAGCCAACTTTCACCGTTTTTTATTCGTTCGTTGTCTTGTTTTTGTCCCCATGCCTCCTCGTCATAAACAGATCCAATCCGCCCTGATGCAAAGTTGATCTGAAATATGATTTATTGAACCACAAGGTGGCGCCTCATTCACGCGCTAACTCTACCGTAAAGATACCATATTCTCCATTTTTGGAACCGATCAAAGAAAAATCTTATTTTCAGATAAAATGGCGACAAAACGTTGACCCCAAAAAAGGCGGTAATTATAAATAGGCATAGTAGGCATAGTGCAGGCATAGTACAGGCGTAGTACAAGCATAGTAGCCTACAGGAATAGTAGGCATAGTGCAGGCCTAGTAAGCATAGTAGCCATAAAACAGGCACAGTTCAATAGGCTAAGGAAAATAATAAACTGGCTCAAATATCAACTTCAGTTGATTACTACAACCTTTTTGGATTTTTGCAATAATTCCATACAAAATTATATTGAAATTTACGTACAATTAGCAAAACAACAAATTCCATTTTATCAAAAAATACACTGCAGCTTTTAATGTGACATTTTATTGCACCCACTCAATGCTTAATCTAAACTCATAAATTTAAAAATAATTATTTTTTGAAAGGAAAAAAGTAAGGCTTCGTTATGTTGGTGCGACTGGTTTTTGGTCGCACACCTCTCCCACTACAATACTATCCTTGTACTATGCTTACTATATTTACTATGCCTGTATTATGGCCACTATGCCTATTTATAACCAACCCAAAAAAGGTCCAAAAACTCCAAAAGAAGGGTAGAGTAATGTAAAAAGCCTACTCGAGGCAAGAAGCTCATCACATTTTCTTCAAAACATTATGACGAAACTAGCAACTTTAAACTTATTCAAGCAATCGGTCATTGCACCGGAAGTGGTTGGACAGACGAAAAATCCTTCCCAAGGTGGTTAATGCATTTCTCTAGCATCGCAAAACCAAGCCCTTGGGTCGGGCTAAAATGGTTGTTGATTATCCCCAGGCTCATTGTGTTTTCTCTAGTTTTTGCTGCACCACACACAAGTCAATTTTACGTCTCTTTTTCCTCAGTTTCGCAGGCCCAGACGTGCGGATTCAGTGTATCTCTACCTCTACACATTCGCCTTTGAAACAGACTTGTTTGCTGGAGCAACGTAGCATTTTAAATCCTAGATGTCTTTGCTGACAAATATCAATGATACCTTCACAGGATTTCGAACTCCAAACCTTTTGTTCCGAAGTGCAAAACAATTACCCCCACACCACGGTGGCTCCTACAGATAAAACCTTCTGGAACCGACACAATCTTCTTTTAAATTCTGATTTTCCCAAAATTGAGAACTCTTTGTGCAACGCCTGTGATCACCTAATTCAAGACACTTCTCATTTTATTCTGTACCTTCCTGCCACGGACTGTTTTTGCCGCTTCATTATAAGCAACTTTGTATGTAGACCAGGGGTGTCAAACTGGCGGCCCGCGGGCCAAATGTGGCCCGCATAAGGATTGTGAGGTGCAGTGCGAATGCCTGGCCTCCGAATTTGGTCTTCGAAAAATTGTTCTCCAAAAGAAAAAATCTTTGAAGTTGAAATTACGTGGAAATAGCGATTATTGCCGTGATGAGATTTAGCCTATTCACAAAAAGTTCAAGTAGCTATCGAGTGAAAAACGCGACAAAATCCCTATTGAAAGCATCAGTCTCCAAAAAAGAAATATATACAGCAATGTTTCTCAAACTGTGTGCCACGGAGATTTGCAGGTGTACCGTGGTGTGCCGCGAGTCTTTTTAAAGCGCTTTATGCTGATACAAAATTTCTGCCAAAATTGAGAAAATGCTGCCACGAAGAAATGGTCGACAACTGCTATAAGTCGCGGGTGGCATTACACTTACAGATTACGGCGAAAGATTTAATGATCTTTTTTTCTATTTTTTTGCAGATCAGCACCATTTCGGACTACATCACACTATTTCCGGAAATCGTTTCCCGGAGAAATGGTGATCTCCAAATAATGCCACTCGCCATTAATAGAAATAAATTTGCGTGACTGGTGTGCCGCGAAATTTGATCAACAGGTTTCGTGTGCCGGCACACAAAAAAAAGTTTGGGGACCACAAATATATAGTCTTTCCTGCTGAAATTTTTTTTCAATAGAGTCTGGCCCGTATAAAATCCAGGATGTAAATGTGGCGCACAGCACTGAATGGGTTCGACACCCCTGATCTAGACTTCAGACGTTAAACTATTTTTTATGCTGGCAATGCTGTGATATCTTTCCTGCTTGCACTGCATCAAGATTGCAAAACTTTGGAGAGAATTCTTTGTCGTCGCAAACTTCAAACGAAACAACTACCGGAAGACCTAACGCCCCATCTCCCTACCTTTCCTTTTAAATCTTTAAAGAGACTCATCCTCGCTCGAATTGAACTAATCATTGATCCGCTTCTTCCCACAGAACAACCTGGAGTCCGACGCTTGAGGTTGACCGTTAACTGAATCAATTTGCTAACACACAATATTGAGCATAATTGCTCTGCTAAGGAAAAGGCTCGAGTTGTTTTTGTTGACCATACAGCTGCTTATACGACATCGATATCCTCAACATGAAACAGCCTTCACACCTATAGACTCAATACCGTTTCACCTCGATAACACGGACCCTGTTGAGCTGGATATCGGTTAACTCGGACCATGACCGAGAAAAAAATGGAAAAACATTCCAAGATTGAGAAAAAAAATGTTTGAAAATTTTTTAAATGATTGGCAAACAAATCTCATTTCAGTGCACTGTACATTAATTATTTACATGTTATAAAAGTATGGTAAAAGAAAATAGCTATGATAATTGCCGATAATAACAGTCGATATTGGTACAGGTTTGTTTGGCTAAGTTAGCCCAACGCAGCCTTCGTCAGGTGATTTACTTGAATAAACAAAAATAAATGAATATATAAATAAATAAATCTGCTTTTTTACATGTTATGAAGGTAAATGCAGTAAAACAAAATAGCCTATATAATAACGGCATTTTAAACTAAACTTCGTTACCCTAGGCATGTTTATAAGCTATTGCCTATAGGCCGTCGGTTAAGTCGGACAATCGGCTAACACGGACACCCTTCCCTCCCCAGCTGTCCGAGTTAACGAGGTGAAACTTTATACCGGTAACAATGTCTGATATAATACCACAGCGCCCACATCCAACTAAGCAAATTAACAATGCTCTACAAAATATTACTTTGGTCGATCAATGGCATCTGCATTTTTTAGTGCCACGTTACCCATCTGCCTCTGTCATCTTCGGTTTCTCAATGCCTCTTCTTCCGACCACCCCAAAATCTAACGCTCTTCTTAGCATATTATTACTATCTCTTATCAAAGCATGTCTATGCCATCGTACTTCATTTGCTTCGGCCATTCTATTTCAAGTTTTTCCCAACAAATCCGCAAGTACTTGACTACCCCTCTTAATTAATTCAACTCCACACATTGCTCTTTCAGTTCTTATCAAGATTGCCATCTCACTCTCCGTCAGACACCATATCGCATTCTTATTTTGTGCACAGCACTGAGCTTGACACCAGCCTTTTGCCACACTGGACCCAAGGATCAGCTTTGAGCGTTTCTTCTTTCAAACCACTCACCACCATTTTGATCTCCTTGAGGTTAACCTTAAGCCCCTTACTCTTAAAGGCTTGTTTTCATTTAAAAAACTTCCAACTCAAATTTCTATTCTTTTACTCTAAAAAAGCTGGTCATCTGCAAACAAAATTTCAATAATAAATCCTTCTCTTGCATGCTCCGTGTGATTACGTCCATAACAATTGCGAAAATCAGCGGTAAAAACGCAGATTCAAAACGTATACAAACTTGCACAAAACACTCTTCAGATCATTTAATCCCACTCCACCTTTCGTCTTTGCCCCGTGATAGAATTTCATAACCGACGCAATGGCGTAGTGGTTAGAGCGACGGCTTTGCAGTCGGTAAACCTGGAATTCATTTCAATTGTGGTACAGGGACTTTAGAAAATGGAATTTACAGTTCCCCCAGTTGGCGCTCAGCACAAATGGGACAGTAGGGAAAACAAGCCGACACGCTCGCCTGTTGTGGCTTTGGGTAAGACACTTAGTGAGATGCCGCAATCTTTATGGGCAGACAGGTGGCGGGGCCAAGGAGTCTACGGATCGTGGTGGCCCAGTGTAACTGAAGGCAAGAAAAAAGAGGCTAATGGAAAGCTCCTCCAAAAATGAGGTTTATCACCGCTCCTAAAATTACTTCTGGTAAGCTTTTCCTCCCTATTGCCTTTGAAGCTTTGATAAGATTTTGCCAAAGAAGCAGAGATTTCACCAGAGAAGTTTTTAAAGTCTTTGGTAAGACTCGACAGAGGTAATTCCAAAATCTACTGACCGCAAAGCCGACGTTTTTCACAGCTACATCAACGTGCCATTTTTAAGATAACAGAAGCAGGATGGATGCAATCAGCAGATTTAAAAAAATGAAAACTGGAGATATGCAAATTCATAACGTACGTTAAAATCAAAGCTTACCCGGCGGTCGCAAAATTACGTCATTATATTAGCACGGTACTCAAAGGTAAATTTTAAATCAAAATATTCCAAGCAACGCAGAAACACATGTGGAGGTGTTTACAAATGAATCAAAATTAAACGTTTGTTCGCGACACAAATTAAACTTAAAGACTGCGATTGATGTTTCCAAGTTATTCATCTGATGTATTTCAGTTTGACGCAATAACCACCTCCGACTATCCGTGAAAGACCCCGATTAAAGCAGAGATGTTAGAATGCAAACCACAATTTCCATTTGTACGAATTATGATTCTCCAAAAAATAAAAATAAAAAAGAACAAATGGAAGTTAGTTATAATTATGGGGTAAAGAACTAGCAAGATAATGGACATGGGATTGCGGATTCATGGCATGTTCGTCGGACTGCAAGTACGATTTGCTGGCGTCAGTGGTCCACAGAATCTACATTGAAATGCCTGCAACTATTAAATACAACCATTACAACCATCAAAGGTTTTCGTGGAATTTCAAAACCTTTTATCAAAGAACGTCTAACCAAAACCCTTTCAATGCAATTTCGCCATATTGGAACTGACCAGTCAGCGTAGGAATATAATCTCCACACAATTCAAATATTTTCCAGACTTCTTTTAATAAGTTGTTTAATCTCATCCCGAGCCATGAATCCTGGGTGAGTTTCAACAACGACTCCGTTTTTAAATAATACCAAAGTTGGAACGTGAATGATCTGAAAATAAATTAATTTTGTTCGTAGATCACTCAATAAAAAGACTTAGAGAAATGTTGTATATAAAAGCTGAGGTAGGCCACACATTCTGGCTATCACGTAATATTTCCCTATATACAACCATCAAACTGGGAGGTGGAAAAACGACTAATCGAAGAGAAAATGAATAGAAAATTTAGAATATGACATTATCGTCTTCATATCAGCATCGACCCACACGATGTGTTGTTGTTACCCGACCCCTTTCGAGGGATGGGGGCATGGTGGAAGACCATGGAGCCCTAGAAGCCGAGCAACTCTCCAGGGTCTGGACCAGAGGTCGTAGAGAGACAGAGAGTCGCCAAAGAGTGAGCGGTGCAAAGAGTCCGTAGCTGGACAGTGCAGAATGAGATGAGAGGTGTCCTGGGATGAGTGTCCGCAGGCGCTTCAGGAAGGATTCTCGATTCTGCCAATTCTAGATAAGAGCTTAACAGAAGGCTGTGTCCATTGCAGCAAAGACGAGAGAGGACACAGCGAGCATGACGAGGGAGCACAAGTTCCTTGGTGGAAATCGAGGGAACCTGCGTGTCAAAGAATTTAGATGAGACAGTACGCCTGCAGTCCGAGAACAGAGAAGAGTGGATACGAGAGATAAGAGGAGAGACTACAAGGGATTGCAGAGGGCGCAAGTAGCGCTCCCTGTCTGGCCAGCTCATCAGCTGCTTCGTTCCCCAGGAGAAACGAGTGTCCGGGGACCCATTGTAGTCTGAAAGAACAGGAGGAGAGAGAAGACAGTTCCTGCCAGATCTGCCACAGAGTTTATGGTAGAAGGAAAGATGGAGGAGAGGACAGAACGAGAGTCAGATAAGAGGAGAAGAGAAATGACAGACTTGATGGTGCTACCGAGACCAGCAAAGAACTTGCAGAATGGCACAGGCTTAAGCAGAGAAACTTGAACAAACTGGGCCTGCTGAAAAGGAAAGAGTGGCCTCAGTGCCACAGAGAGAGCAGTTGGCAAGTACGCCAGAGCCGCCTTTGCAAAAAGAAAAAGGAACAGAGCCGTCTTCCAGAGTACAAGGTCATGAAAGGGGGAGACAGTCAAAGTGAGCGAGCGCCGCACCTTGGAAAGAAACGAGTATCCGGGGACCCATTGTAGCCTGATAGAGCAGGAGGAGAGAGAAGACAGTTTCTGCCAGATCTGCCACAGAGTTTGAGGTAAAACGAAAGATGGAGGAGAGGACAGAACGAGAATCAGATACAAGGACAAGAGAAGAGAAATGGCAGACTTGTTGGTGCTGCCAAGACCAGCAAAGTGAATGTAGATAAGCGCAGGCTTCAGCAGTAAAACTTGGAACAAACTGGACCTGCTGAAAAGAAAAGAGTGGCCTCAGTGCCATAGAAAGAGCAGTTGGCAAGTACGCCAGAGCCGTCTTTGCCAAAAGGAAGAGCCGTCAGTCCAGAGTACTAGATCGTGAGGGGGGAGAGAGTCAAGGTCAGCGAGAGCAGCACCTTGACGTGAAAGAGGGAGATCAGATCAAAATAATTAGCAACATCAATGATAAATTTAAAAAATAACCTAAAAAATAAACACCACCAGAAGAGAAACCAAATAAAAATCAAAATGTGGGGGTCATCTTGATAAAACTTGGTGTGAGATTCACCTTGATAGCTTCTACACTCAACACGATCATGGACATGTGGAGCATAAAGCCAGACACCACACAACATAAGATAAACCTACTTTAAATAATTTGCTCTTCGATGTGTGTAGTCATTATTTTTGAATATTTAAAGCTCTCTAAAAACGCGATAAAATTTGTTGAGTTTCAACATTCTGAAAATGCTTGCATGCTACAGTCTCAATTGCTTCCGCGGCAGCTGCTTATGGAACACGACTTCCTACAATTAGCTTACTTTATATTTGAAAGCAAGATCTCCAAACTTATCAACATCAACATGAGCAGCCATGATCTGACCAAGATGGTGGGAAATCTCGTCATCCAGCAACGGAAGCATATTCGTCGTCGGATCAATCCATCTGCACAAAGAATGTTGGTAGTTGTTAATAAAAATACTTAAGCATCAAGGAACAACTCGTATTAAACTTGTTTTTTTTCAGATATTAATATTTTGATATCAAATTTTTTACTGTCATTTTGCAACCATTTTCTCTGATGGCGAGAGATAAAATCTTCCATATCTCGTTCAACCCTTAATTCAATAAAACTCTCAATAGGCTTATTGTGGATTGAGTATTTTGGATTAAAAACAGGCAAGAAATGATTCCTACATCATCAATAATATGTAGCAAATCTAGCACAAAGGTACTAGGACCTACTACTAGGAATATGCACTTTAGAATTACGAATTCTTGAGATTCGAATCCAAATTTGCATTTTTAATCGGGTAATAGGATTCAAAAATAAGTAGTCGTGAATCCCGACGCCGACAAGTAGTAGGGGAGATCGGGGAGGGTTGTTACGATTTTTACAGAAACGTAGAAAATTCCCCTTTTAGTACGAGCAAAATATCTGATATTTTTATGGTAAGTAACCAAACTCCTAGCCTACTCAAAGACATTATTAACAAAATTTTATCGCTTCGGGACTAGTAGCTATTTACAAATTTTGTAGTAGAGGTCGAATGTAACAACTTACCCCAGTAGCGGGGTGATTTGTTACATAGTAATGGATGTAACATTACACACATCAATTGCTTTAATATTAATAAATTAAAGGGTAAAAGGAATTTCGTTGACAATATAAAGAGGTTGATTGGCCATTGGATGGGTGGAAAAGAACAGTGGTGGGAGGAGGAAAAGAAGAGGAGGAGGATTAGGGCCAGATGCATACTAGGCCTATAGCTTCATCAAACTTCAATTTATTTGCTACAATAATTGCCTGCAAGTTATTTGAAAGTTATGGCAATATGTTGGAAAACAATCATACAAGCAAAGAACACTAAAAAACAAAGCTGTACAAACAAAGAGCAATAAAAAACAAAGCTGTACAAACAAAGATCAATAAAAAAACAAAACTGTAAAAAGTGATACACACCCAAAGAATAATGGAAAATAAAACTCTAAAAAGTGGTGCAATGTTTTACTCTCAATTAAGTATTGCTCAATCGTAATTGTTTTTAGAACAGTTTTCACAAATATAGACCAAGTCAGCACTGCTGCATACATAATGTGACCATCCTTCACACTGTCAACATTGAATCCAGGATTCACCTGGTGCTGAATCTGAGTAACTGCCACTGCACACAATGCAGAACCACTCTTCCTTAGCTGATGATGATGATGACAGCAAAATCTTTTTTTGGCTTTCTTCTGTGTTCTTACTTTAGTGCGTCTAATAGAATTTAACTTCTCTAATGCCTTTTTCTCAGGAGTTGCAGTGATCACTGCTGAGCGACGCTTTTTTGAAGAGCATTTTGATTGCCTTGGTGAACCTTTAGAAATTTACTGAAAAATGAGAGAAATCTACTAAGAAAAATAATGAGAGAAATCTACTGAAAACAGATAAATATTCGTCACCTAGCTACCAAGCTGGTTAATTGAAAATAGTCTGCCAGTGTTGCTTGACTAGAACAAAAACGTGCAATTGCATTCTGAGCACTACTTTGCTACAACTTACAGATACCAAGATACCAGAACCAGTATTAGTATTTTTATCTACCAGCACCGGTACCTATCTATTAGGCTATAGAATGGCCATCCAGTTCGCTATACTTCTAAATGTGAATAAATGAGAAGTAATAAAATACTCTGAAAAAATAAACTAACTAAAAATATACGTAGGAATGTTGGGGTGACTTGTTACACAGTGTATCAAGCCTCCCCATCCCCAGTGACATAAATAAACCCTAATATTCTCTGGCATATTTGACCGATCTGACTTTACTTCCATTTCTGTTTGAAATTACAGTAACCAAACCTCTGAAAAATGCAGTCCGTTCAAGCATACGCTAAAATACCTTGAAAACAGCTAGTTTTGGATAAAATCTTCAAAATTTACTTTTGACACCCAAAAATCCTTTTTCTCTCTTATCTTTTCTTTACCGGGCAGTTTTTATTAAACATGCTTTTAAACTAAAGAAAATGATGTTAGCAATAGCATAACATTAATTGCAGTGATTTAAAATTTTTTTTAAAGAAGTAATAAAGAGTGTAACAACCCTCCCTTGTAACATTTCTCCCCGGTCTCCCTACACACAAAATTGGTTAATTGCATATAAACCTGATATTTCAAACTAAATCCTATCCAAATAAATTAAAACATTTATTGTAGCTTTCATTTGCACTGTATTATTATGTTTGTGTGTGGTGTCTGCATTTTCAATAGGTTTGTTTTGCCACAATTCATAAAAACGATATTTGCTATTTATTTCATTCAAAAACAGGATTTGAAATTACTATTCTAGAATTATTGTAGAATAAGCAATTATTCTACTTTGTGCAACCCTACTTACTACAGAACAACAACAATTTCAAGGTCTACTTGAAATTTCTCTGACGTCCATTGAGATAGCATCATCCTGCTTATTGTTTGATGGTAAAAAATTTGAGGTAAAATTTAATTCTTTCAATGAATAAGTGATGATAGAAGTGAGATTGAACCAACAGGTAATTCAATTCAATACAAATTTCCAGCAAAGTATTCAGCAATCAACTTACATAGCGCTAAACATAACAATGATCGGTATTTTAGCGTGAAGAACTCTTGATTCAAACTCAGATTTGTCTTTAACTTTAAACGAAATACAAAACGGCAGTTTCTCTTCAGAATATCTTCGTGATTGCGAAAGAAAATCTGAAAACACCTGAAAATATTAACATTACTAGTACATTGGGCTTGATGTGCTATTTTTTATCATATATTTTCCCATACAAGGACTCAAATTTGAAGCTTGCAGGCAAGATTAAAACTGAATATGTAGGCACAATAGCTTGACAGAGTGATAGTTAGACTTTCAGTTTTCTTCTTTGTTTGAGCAATGTCTTTCCTTTTGGTTAATGCATGTGATCTCAAGCTTTGTTTGCTAGTCTATAGTTAGACTGGACCATCGCAATAAGTAGACAACTCGATCACATCACCTGTCCACCACATAAAAATGGAGATACTCTGCTGAGAGCCTTGCCCAAAGACACAACCGGCAAACTTGCCATATTTACTGCAGACTATCTTTTTTGCGCTGAGCACCAAGCAGGGAAGCTGTGAATATCCATTTTTAAAAGTGTTTGGCATGACTTGGCCAGAGAATCAAAGCCATGGCTACTGACTGCAATGCAAACCCTCCAATCAATAAACCACTCCTTGGCTTAAAACTCAAACAGTCACGCAAGTTAAGACTTGCATTGAAAGACTGCAAGTTGAGCAGTCAGAATGCTATGCTGCACGTTGCAAGACTGAATGGAACAGGCGTTAGCATTAAGGTTGAAATTCATGTCAAGGTTTGCCATATCACAATGACATGTACGGCTGACCTAAAGACAGACATGTCATATAGTAGTCTCCAAACTTTGTATTCCTCTTGTGTTTAATTAACTAAATAAGTTGTTATTATTTTATATCATATCAATTACACAATGAGTATACGATCAATCACAAAAAAAAGAGTTTGGGGGACTGCAAAGTGACCTCACGATGTTCAAAGCAGCTACCAAATCGTGTTGAAGTCAACACAAGTGATAGTTTTTATTACAACAAGTGATCATTGCAAATGCCAATTTTGCATCGTCAAGCTACATGCAACAAAATGCTTTAAGCACTTGCTATCTTTTATTGACAAGCTAGATGCACGGCCCATTATGCCATATATAACCAGTAACTCAGAACCTCATCAGGTCATGGCTAAAATGGTTATAAAATTGGATACAGTATCACTAAAATGGAGAAATTCCATGGACTAGCTCTAACCATAATTGTAATCCTAACTCTAATCTAAACAAATTCTAACAAGCCCCAACCCTAACTCTAACTGAACCCTAAACATTGATTTGCTCAGAACTTTTCATTTCCCTGTTTTAGTAGTATTTTATTCCATGGACCACTTTTCTGTGGATTTTCATGATTTAGTTTTTCTATTTCCTACAAAATTGACTTTATGTAATACAATACAATGCTTTGAAATTATAACGTTAGTTCACAATGAAGAGTAATAGAAAATTTTATGCAATCTAACTCCATTGTATAAAATAAATCATAAACCACCAGTAGTTGAGAAGCATAAAAGATGCGAGTTGTGCCAAGTACACACAATCTCATGTTAACATTTGTGTACAGCCATAAACGCAAACTTTGACTGAAAACCCAGCACAGTTCACCATTATGTCTCCACAAATCTAACTATTTTCAGACAAAGTCAGACAGCTTTCCTACCCTAGTTTTATACACCTTTAGCTCAGTATACCAAACAAAATACCTTTTTCTTTTTCCAGGTCATTCTTTCTTTGTGTCACCATTGCCAATAAATAATGATAATAACCCATTCTTTGATGACTAATATTCATAAATTGCTTGCACGGAGAGAAAAATCTTGCAAACATGACTAAATTATGAATGGCATCAGACACCAGGACAAAGAGTAGCAGTGGGATTATACAGCTACCAACTGATAAGACTATACCTGACAGACAGCAAGACAAGTAATCAAGGTGCTGATAAATACCACCCAAAAAAATCCAGAAATCCAGATATACAAATATTCATATTAAAATATGAAATTACAGAATCACAGAAAGAAAAAGAAAAGAAATCAATTTTACATCATTTTTTCCTCATTTTGCAGGCTCAGATGTGCTGATTCAATGTATGTCTACCACTACACACTCACTTTCGAACAAGACTTTTTACTGGAGCAAAATAGCAATTTGAATTCTGGATGCCCTTCCTGACAAATACCAGCAGTGTTTCTATAATTTTGAACTCCAGACCTTTTGCTCTGAAGTCTGCAACAATACCACTAGACCACGGCAGCTACAGAAATTCATGCCTAAACATGGAAATACAAATACCTGTTTTAAATATTGTTTTGATTTTCAGGAAATACAAAAATATGAATAAATTACAAAAATAAGGAAAAACTAGGTCTGTAGCAGTTTTGAACCCAGATCTTTTGTTGTCATAATTGTTTCTTAACTTACAGCACATTTTCTTGATCTGCATTCATTAATTTATGCATCTTTATTTGAAATTGTTCACTTTTTTGATTTTGGTCTTGTCTTTCCTTAGGCATTGATTTGTAGTTTTAAATTTGAAATAGAACAGACACCAATTTAGTCAGTAATACAAGAAATCAGATCTACTATGTTGGTAGAATCACTGTTGTAGAGTTTTATTTAGTAATTCTAGACATTAATTTGTTTTTTTTTATTCTTTTCCTTTGTTTAATTCAATTAATAAAATGGATTACATCAATTAAAATCAAAAAGAGAAAACTATTTGGATCTGAATCAGCATTATTAATATGCATTGGATTGGCCAAATTTTTGCAGAGTTGAAAGTAAGTGGATTTCAAATCACGTTTCCAAACAAATTATTCTTTTAATGTAATAAACCCCAAAATTGCTACATTAATAACCAAATTACTACATTGGTGAAACCAACACTCTGCCACAGGTGATTTCCACATTACTAAATTGCTACAGGCCTGCCAACTAAAAGTGTAGGGAAATTGCTGAAGTGTGTAAAGTTATGACGGTTGATAAAACTAAAAGTACAACTACCCAATTTGGAAAAACTAGTAATTTAATTGAGTTTAACTAAGATTTTTCTCAACGCAGTTGCTATTTTGCCATCAGACATTTGTGATTGGTTGATTTTAATGACGTAGCAAACATGTGAATTTTGATTGCTTCTGAATGGTTACTTTCAATGACAAATTGAAAAAAATTTGCAACCCCAATGTACACTCTCCAGTACATTCACATACCATGCCTTCCCTGCAAGTGGGAGGCAGTGTCAAAGTATGCTGCCAGTGAAGATTCCAACCCATAACTATTGCATTTCACAGCAGCTGCACTATCCACTTCCCTTCAGTATCACTATCAGAATTTTAGCAATTATCATAGTATGGCTATTTAAACACAAATGGATGATAATGATAACCAAGTAGCTACTTCCATTTTTTAAATTTTCATATTCAGTTTATATTTTTTTCTTATTTTCAAAAGAATTTCTGTATTTCAATTTTGTACACTGATAACAGTTAAAAACTACAAAATAAAACGCTTTTTTTTATTTTGTGGTGCTAAGCCAGGCAATTAGTTCTTCGATAGAATTATGCTTATCACTACCTTTAGTCATTTACTCTCATGCTGATGCTTGCAATCAACAGATTAAATCTAAAACTTCTGATATGTCAAATTAATGAAACTAAAACCCATCAAAACCGTTTAAAAATATTAGGCAGTGGCTATTTCGCCGTCGACGGCAATTTGCCCTTGGAATCTATTTTGCCGTGATCATTCACGTGTGTTTATATAGCCAAATTTGCTATTATCGCATCAGTGACTCTGTGGTGTAGTGGATAGAGCGCTGGTCTTGAGATGCCAAGGTATCGAGTTCGAATCTCAGCTGGCCAGGGCTTTAAAAGGAAGGCAGTGTACACTGAAGGGGCAGGCCCGGTATGTAAATGTACGGGGCAGTGTACACTGCAAGGGAGTGTGCAGGGTGGGGGATAGAGACCTGGGGGTGCAAAATTTTTTTTTTGGTTTTTTAAATTGACCAATCAGAGACGACCAAAAGTCACATGTTTAGTACGTCATTAAGATTGACCAATCACAAACAACTCACGGCAAAATAGTCTCTGAGGGTAAATTGCCGTCGACGGCAAAATAGCCACTGCCAAAATATTAAGGCAGTGGCTATTTTGCCGTCGACGGCAATTTACCCTCAGAGACTACTTTGCCATGAGTTATTTGTGATTGGTCAATCTTAATGACGTACTAAACATGTGACTTTTGCTCGTCTCTAATTGGTCAATTTTAAAAACCAAAAAAAAAAATTTTGCACCCCCAGATCTCTATCCCCCACCCTGTACACTCCCTTCCAGTGTACACTGCCCCGTACATTTACATACCGGGCCTGCCCCTCCAGCGTACACTGCCTCTCTTTTATTGCCCTGCCAGCTGAGATTCGAACCTGCAACCATGGTATCTCAAGACCAGCGCTCTATCCACTACACCACAGTGTCACTGGTGTTATCATAGCAAATTTGGCTATATAAACACTTGTGAATGATCACGGCAAAATAGATTCCAAGGGCAAATTGACGTCGACGGCGAAATAGCCACTGCCAAATATTAACAATATTAAAATAATATTGAATTCATTTAATTAGTGATGTTGCAAACACAAAATTTTGTGTTCACTGTCAACATACTTTTTGCATGCTACACTGCGCCTCATCACATCCGCACAGTTTCAAACGCAGCTCAAACTGTACTGCACTGGAACTTAATTAGAGAGATTTAAGCTCAGGAACTATTCATCTACTTTAATGCAAGAGATCTTATTTTTAGATGATTGAGTTCATTGAGCTGCTAATTTTTTTAGCACCGCCATCTTTATTGATCTGGGAAACACTAAAATATGGGAATTTTAATGGAAATAGGCTATGGAAAAAACACCTGCCAAATTAAGTCCTACGAAAGTCGCAAATATACGGAAATGCATATTTTTACTCAACCCAATTATCTACAGATCTAGTTTTACCCAATGAGGTACCGGTAGTTATAATTTTAGTTTTTACAGATTTCTGTAATTTCGGTACTTCTACGACTGCCGCACTTTCTTTGTGAGTACTCTTTCCGCAAATCGCTAATTTTTTTTGGAATGAATTTTTGTCATTTCATGTTTAATATGAATTTCCATATTTTCGTGATTTAGTAATTCCATAATTAAATTGAATTTCTGCATTTCGGTCATTCCATAAACTTTCGTGTTTTAGTGTTGCCAAGGTGATTTACAATTTTTTGCTGCTGAGCTCGATGGTATTAGCCCTCGGAGTGAGGAATCATAAAATTTGGTTCCGAAACAATCGGCAATTAAAGTAATACAAGAGGCCAGCGATGCACTAAGCCAAGAGACTGCCGACAGTAATACTGTTCTAGCAGTAATTAGACTTAGTGCACCTGCGTTAACCCCTGTTCATTCACGAGTGATACGGCTTCGCAGAGTACTGAGAGACCATCCACTACAGTGAACCTAGTATAGGTCCCACAAGTGTGACGGTCATCAAAGCTATGCTTTGTTAAAAGCCTCCAGCTTCTTGTCGGTCACCAACTGCACTGAAGAGACCAGATAGGTCAAAAAATGTCACTGTCTGCAGTTTGGTAAATTCACAATCAATTTGGCATTTAAAGTTTTTGTTGAACCAAAAATGAACATACATGAAGTAGCGCGACTAGGCACACGGCAAGATCAAGCAAAACAGTACGCGACAGCATACAATACCGGTACGCGGTTTTGGTCGCCATAATCAATACTTATAAAACAATGCAAACTGAACCGTTGGCAACCACATAAATATTTCTGTTTGGAATTTTAAAAGGGTTGCGAATTGCGATTAATGCTGCAGTCCCAAAGGACGATTTACCGAAACCTTTTCATTGCTTCACAGCGTAAATATTTTTTTAAACAATTTTATGTCAAAGGTTTTGTTCAAAAATAAACAGCGATTCAAATATACCTTTTTTGTTCAAATCGTAAAATATTTTAAAATATGGAGGTTCTGGTGTTTCGTCCATTTGTGAATTACCAAAACCGAGTAAAGTCATTGTTTTTGTTTAAAAACTAGCCAATAACGTTTAGTTTTTGTGGGTGAGTGAAATCTGTCACAAAAAAGGAGACAGTAGGAAGGTTGCATGCACCTAATCAAACGTCATCAAAAGGCGCTTTCAAAAAAAGTGGCTGACCATTTTCAGTGTTTTTGCATTGAATTGAATAGGAGTGATATCATTTTTTGCAAATCAAATGGCTAAACGTGACAGTTGTGGAATGAGCGTTAAATATGTTGTTTTACTGATGTTATGGAATGAATCTGAAGTCAAATAAGCTGAAAGATTCCAAGGTTTCCTTGTTATTGCTACTGGTTTGGCTAATTTTATGGGCTAAACATGCAGATTTTTTGTAGTCAGCTTCTGTGAGGGTTTCATATTCGATTAATCAACGTATTTGGGAATGCTGAGTTTAAGTTGATTGTAATGTGAAACTTATACAGTATATTTAGCTGCATAAGCACACTGAAAATTTGTAACTTAAATTATACTGTAGCCTAAATGACAGTGCAGACTTCTGCCGTTTATCATATGTTGGATTAGATATTGATGAATAAAATCAGTAGGTTTTTGATATTTTTTGTCAATAGTGCTTGCAGACTAGTTGCATTGATATATCAGATATAATTTTGTGACTTTAACTACTCCATAAACAATTTTTTGGGCTATTGCCTAGGCTGCTGTACCAAAGTTAATTAAAAAAATTACGGTATCAATTAATTTATTCATGCGTATGAGCTCATCCTCTGTTTGCATGTCTTTCGTCATACTGGGCCACAACGACGGGTAGACTGCTTGGCCCCGCCACCTGTTTGCCACATAAAGATGGAGCCATCCCGTTAAGTGCCTTGCCCAAGGACACAACAAACAAGCTTACGGTACCGATAGTAATGATCAGATAATGATTGTTTTTCCTAACGTACCGGCGAGTATCTAATTGGTATAGAGTTATTTTAAACTAAGGAGCAATGGTATTTAGATGTTTTTTTTTTAATTGGCACAGAGTATTAAGTTTAGACTAGCCAACTGAAAGACCTAATCTCAACCAAATTGCTTTTGATTAAATTTATTTGTTTCGGAGGATCCAATTACTAATAATTTATTCCAATTTTTAATTAATTTCTCATTAGTTTTCAAAATAACCTCAAAAGTTGGTGTTCGCCCTATACCTTTCCAACATAAATTACAGCTTTTGGTCAGCCACTTTTTTTGGCGCCAGATGTGTGACGTCATATGCAACCTTCCTATTTACCGAAATCCTGCCAATGCTCGCAACTTGTTGAATTTTTTTAATCAATTGTACATTAATTCGTTTGTGTTGATGCATTTACTCACACACAGAAAGAACGCTATTTTAATTCGCAATACTTTTAAGCACTGCCTAAGAGAGGCCAATATCGATATTAAATTGTCGATCAATCCGAATTGCGGTACTTGCCTACAGTTTAATATCTCTATTTATGGATGTTGCGTACATGTAAGCAGCAGTTCTGTTTCCCAACGTGCCTGAGTCGGTTTGAATATGTTTTCACATCATTAATGACAAAGTGTAAATCTTACAAAAGCTTCGTTGCTGCATTTGTAAAAGAAACTTTGCGGTAATTTCTTTGCTTGGTTCCATTGCTTATGATAGAATGGTCGGTCTACTCTTTCAACAGCTCTAATAACTCCAAACCAGGTGTAGTGCAACGCCAGGCATCTGACTGTAGTCCTAGTTAAAATGAGTTCATTTTGTGTCGTTGCTAGTTACTTTTATCATCTTCTTCGTCGTATGGTAGGGTATCTATCTATGATCCAGGTCCGACACAAGAAAAAGATGGGGACCGAAGGTTTATCCTTTTACCACCCAAGCCTGCTGTGTTTCCTAGATCAGATGCTGGCAGTGACGGAGTTGAGCCAGAACCTTGTTTCGTCATCAAAACCGTCAGTCCCATTATTTCTCGAGGTGCCGATGTATGGGACATGCTAAGATAATGTGGTCTGCAGTTTGTTCACCAGCGCCACACTCGTATTTCGCTGAAGAAGCGATATCCCGTTTGCACATGGACAAACCGAAATGCCCAACGCCAGTATGCAGGCGATTGAGTTTGATCCACACTGTTCTGATCAAACTCATTCCAATTGGCCTTGTTTTGACCCTAGGAATGTAGACACAAGAGCGCTGACATAGTCTCGGAGTACTCTGTGTCCCATGTCAAGTTCGTCCATTTGGCAGCGCGGATGCCCAACTTAGATAAGTTGTGCAATAGTTTCGGCGCAGCAGGAACGAACCGGTGTCTAGATTTCAGTCTCTCCTTGCTAGCAGCCTGCGGCTCAGTCAGCCGGCCATGCAGAATGTGGCCAGGGTCCAAAGAACTGCGATTGGCCGAGAAGAGTGTCACTCCTTGGCGGCGAAGCTCAGCTGGCTGGATGCCTGAGAAAACTGGAAGGTTGTCCGTTGGAGTGAGACGTAGGCATCCAGTGACAATGCGCAATACGTCATTAAGAACGCTGCCAATTACGCGAGTATGCGCGCTGCGACACCAAGCTGGTGCACAGTACTCAGCAGTTAAGTAGATCATGGACAAGGCAGCTGTGCGCAATGTCTTGGCACCAGCGCCCCTTCCTAAACCCGCAAGTCGCCTCAGCAGGGAAACCCGCGTGGATTTTAAGTTTTTGTGCAACGCCTCAAGGTAATGACTGTACATGAGCGTTCTGTTCAGTTTTACACAAAGATAGGTTGGCACTGGGCAAAATGGTAAGATTTTACCATTGTTAATAACTTTTAGCTCACGATTGGCCTCTCGATTGTAGAGATGAAAGGCTGCCGTCACAGTTTTAGTAGGCTGAGCTTTATCCGCCAAGTCTGGAGATATGCAGAAAGTGTTGTCATGTCTGCGCTCAAAGTTCTTTCCAACATTTTCCTATCTCCAGATGAGTAAATTATCGCCAAGTCGTCAGCATAGGTATACTTTTTGGAGGTTATGAAAGGCAGATTTTATACGTATATGTTGAAAAGGAAAGGAGCCAAGACTGATCGTTGTGGGAGACCATTTTTGATGCGTCGGAGCCTGCTTGGCTTGCTGTCACCAGTTGTCACGGTGAAGCTTCTGTTCCGAACAAGTTCCACGATCATCCGGACCATGTGCTTGTCCGGAAGAAGTCTCAGCAGCTTGCAGGTGAGGCCACGGTGCCAGACAGTGTTATAAGCAGCTGTCAGATTGACAAACAAGGCACCAGCCTTCTTTTTTGCCTCAAAAGAATCTTCAATGTTTTGCCTAAGCAAAACGACCTGATCTACGGTAGACTTTCCGTGTCGAAATCCAACCTGTTTGTTTGGGAGCAAGGGGTCGACTATTGGTTCGATGCAATTGCAGATCAGTCGTTCGAGAATTTTTTTGAGGGATACAGAGCAGAGAGATGGGATGGTAGCTCTTTGGGTCTTCTACAGATTTTGAGGGCTTAGGGATTGCGACTACCAGCGCCCTTCTCCAGACTTTTGGAATTTTGAGTCATGATAGCACGATAATTTTGATCATGATAATTGGTAAACATAGATGGCGTTCCATACATAAATCCAAAGTGTTGTTGGTGATTTTCTGCTTGTGGTTTTTGGTTGAATTTGCAAAGGTTTCTACACAGAGCTAAAAAAAAGTTGTGGTATGTCTACCTACAAAAAGTGTATTCTACTGGATGAAAATAGAACAACTTAACTGTTGGTGATAGAAACTAGAAATGCACTCTGCCAGCAAAATAGTATTTTTAGGGCATATTTTTAATCCGCCAATCACAAGAAAACCTACTTTTGCTTATGCTAGAGCAGGGGTGTGCAAACTTTTTTAATGGTGGTCCAAATACCAATAAGCACAATATTCTGCGGGCCGCACCTTCAAATAGGATAATATTTTACCGAATATCAAAAACAATATTGCCAGCGATAAAAATAAAACTGCAATAATATCAAAAACAGTAATACCAGTATTATTCGAAAAAAAAATTCGTTTAGTAATTAGTTAAAAAACAAAAATATGTAATTGTATAATCAGAACATGGCAATACGATTTAATCTTTGTACAAACAATTTCTGTGAGAATTATGCAGCTGGCTTTTTTTCTGAACCACTCTATTCAAATTTACTTTAATTGAGGTGCTTGCAACTCTAAGCCCATTTTCCAAGTGTTCGTCTGTTATTACTGATCGATAGGGAGATTTTATAAAACCCATTTTAGAAAAAAATTGTTCACACAAATAAGTTGAGCCAAAAAGTGCCATTTTGGAAGCCACAAATTTTCTTAAATTTGGGAACTTATCTTGGTCAAAAAATTTCCGGTAAAAATCACCTAGATTCATTTCCACATACTTGGCCTTCAAGTCAGTACTCTCCTGAAGATCAATCAGTTCCATTTGGATATCAGTGGGGGCTTTGTCAATTTCTGTGTGAAATGGTGAAGAAAATATTTCAAATTAATGTTCATGGGATCTGAAGTCTTTAAAGCGAGCCGAAAATTCATTAAGCAATTTTTCAAGTTGATCTGCAAATTCGGTTTTCTTCTCTGGAAGCATTCCTATTTCTTTTAAAGTTGGAAAGTGAGAGAGATCCGCATTTTTTATGTGTGCGTGCCAAAGTCTCAACTTGTTCATAAAGCCTTTTATGTGACCATACATTTCACTCGCATACTGGGCTTTTCGTTGCAGCTTTGTATTGAGCTCATTCATGCGAGTAGTAATATCGACCAAGAAAGCCAGATCACACAACCAACTTTCGTCTTCCATTTCAGCCATTAGTCGCCCTTTATTTTTTAAAAATAGTGCGACTTCGTTTCGCAGTTCGTAAAATCGTCGCAACATACCACCCTTGCTTAGCCAACGTACCTCGGAAGAATAAGTTAGATCTTGATGTTCGGTGTCGAGATCATTCAGAAACTTTTGAAACTGCCGGTGATTTAGTCCTCGAGCTCGAATGAAATTTACTGCCTCATTGACCGGGCTCAAGACATGTTTGAATTTCAAGGATTTTGCGCGTAGATTTTGTTGATGAATAATACAGTGGAAAATTGCTATATCGTCACTGATATTTTTCTCTTTCAAAGCAGATTTCAAGAGACCTACAAATCCAATGCCAGTTCCGGACATGGCTCGAGCACCATCAGTTGCGATTCCGCATAAAGTGGATAGGTCCAAACCAAACTTATCAAAAGCATTGAGAACTTCACAAAAAATATTAGCACCAGTAGTAGTATCCTTCATACACTGTAGAGACAGAAGTTCTTCTGTTTCGTTCAACTCCTTGTCCACTCCTTTTATAAACACAGCTAACTGTGCCGTGTCCTTTACATCGGTGCTTTCATCGATTGCGAAGCTCCATGACACAAAGTTTTTCACTTTGTCTTTAAGCGTGTCACAAACATCACCAGCAAGTTCGTCAATGCGCCTTGCTATCGTCCAACGTGACAAACTTATTTTCTCGAACTCCTGTACCATTTTAGCACACATTTCTTCTGCGACATCAATAAGGCACTTTTTCACAAAATCACCTTCAGAATACGGCTTCATAGTTTGAGCTATTCTCTGTGCAATTAAGAAACTGCATTGAACTATTTTTTCATTATCAGTTTGCATTTTTTGAAACATCAAACGCTGGCTCTTCAATTGTTCCTTCAATTGCTTAACTTTCAGCTCTCTCTCACGTCCTTTCAGCTTTCCATAAATACAGTCAGCATGTTTTGAGTCATAATGTCGTTTAATGTTGTACTCTTTATTAACATTTACAGTTTGATTGCAAATCAAACACAAGGGTCTACTGTCTGCATTTTCGATAAAAAAATATTTAGAAGTCCATTTGTCATTAAATCTTCGCATTTCTTCCTCTACTTTCCTCTTTCTTGTCTCTTTCGAATTTGCGAAATTTGCCATTGCGGAGTGATGAATTAATTGAAACCAAGGTTTAAATTTGCTAAGCTCTTGTATATAAGTTTATTAGAATTAGACAAAATCAATAGATATGCTGAAACCAAAATTCACGAAGTTAAAAAGTATGCAAACAGAATGGACAAAAAACGAACGAAGGACATCTTTGCTAAACTAGGCTGTAGCCATGGTTTAATTGTGATTTAACCGTGGTTAATTAATTGGTATAGCATGTTAAACGCATAATTTTTACCTAATTTGTCCCGTATTTTTCAAAAATAATCAACTGATAAAACTAATTAACGGACCGACCTTCCTTTCGAGATTTCAAGTTAGCTTAGCTGACTGGCTATTGATAACTGGCTGGACTCGCTAGACTCAATATTAGCTAACTGGCTAGACTCAATATCTTCGCTACGAACCACCTCTTCATTCACTAGCACAAGTATCAACCATAAATTAGCTACGCGCTAATTCCTCAAGCCACGATACGAATGATTCTAATTCTAAACTAAATTAGCAAATCGTCAAAAGGACATATCTCTACGATTAACTAATAATTTTCTTCGTCGTATCTCTACAAATCTCACTAGATTCTGAAATTTTTCCCAAGAGGTGAGAAGAACAAAAATTGAGCAAAATTAACCAATTACAATACATGGAACGTTCTAGCAAAAACATACGCAATAGTATATGTCTATAACGTCACAAGCGAACAATATTTAGCTAAAAAACTTGTTTCTTTATGATCTTTGCTGTGCAGAGAGCAACCTTTAATTGGAATATATTCTTGCAAAGCGGTTAACTGTTAAATTATTTAACTTTATTCTAGGTTTATTTCTGACATTGATTTTATTAAGCACCTCCAAAAAACGTGTGAAACGTTCGCGGGCCGCACTCTATTCAAAAACCGCAACTCTCCGCGGGCCGCACAATTTTCAGACGCGGGCCGCATTTGGCCCGCGGGCCGCAGTTTGCACACCCCTGTGCTAGAGCATTGTTGCGGTCAGACTCAATTTCGAGTAAACGACAGGGCAAGTGCCGCAACAATGCATTTCTACAAGAAACAAAAATTATCGCTATAAACTATAAGGACACAAAAGCGCAGCTATTGCGAAATTCGAACGCACGATTGCTTTCACCATAAATGGATGCTATAAACAGTGATCATAAATGAATTAAAGTAGTCGACTTTGTAATCGAGTATAAAGAGAAGAGGAAAGTTACCGAGTGCCTTGTGTTTGTTGTACGATAGCCAACGGTGTAATTGACGTAAAACAAATATACTGAAAAAACTGTGTCCAAGTTTAGTTTTTCAACCTCTTCATCCTGAATTTCATTGTGCATCATAGTTAAAATATTTGTTTGCTTTTCTTTGAATTGTTTCTGAAAAGCTAAACGGTCGTAAATTTTGTTTTATAAGGTAAAAATTCATTAGTTCTTATCTGAGTAAAAATATTACAGCCAGTAAACCAGTAAACATTTTTTCGAAACGTTTTGCTTCATACTTAAGACATCATCAGTTGGAATAGGAAAGCTTCATATGACGTCACACATTTGGTGCCAAAAAAAGTGGCTGACCAAAAACTGTAATTTATGCTGAAAAGGTATCGGTTGAACACTAACTTTTGGGGTTATTTTAAAAACTAATGAGAAATCAATTAAAATTTGGAATAAATTATTACTAGTTTGCAAGTAATAAAAAGTTTGCTACTCGGAAACAAATAAATTTAATCAAAAGCAATTTGTTTGAGATCAGGATTTTTAATTGACTATTCTAAACTTAGTACGGTGTACCAATTGGCCAAAAAATTGGCTTTAATGGAAGTATCACCTAAATATCCTTTTTTCCTATGTTAAAAACAACTCTACGCCAAATAGTTTCCCGTAGCAAAATCAACCATTTTCAAAACATTACTATCGGTGACATAAGTTTTTGATTACTTTTGGCCTACTTAGTTCAGCAGCCTAGGCAGTAGCCCGAAAAATTATTTAGAGAAAAGTTAAGGTCACAAAATTACATTTGACACATTAATGTAACCGGTCTGCAAGCACTATTGACAAACAATTTCAAAGGACTGGCGATTATAACCATCAATATCTAATCCAACTTATGATAAACGGTACAGAAGTCTGCCCTGGCATCTAGGCTACAGTGTAATTTAGGTTTACAACTTTTCAGTATGTTTATGCAGCTAAATATACTGTATAAGTTGCACATTACAATTCATTTAAACTCAGCATTCCCAAATGCGCTAATTATTCGATTATGAAACCCTCACAGAAGCTGACTACAAATAAATCTGCATGTTTAGCCGACAAAACTGGGTTAACTAGTAGCAACAACAAATAAATCTTAACACTTCTTAGCTTATTTGACTTCAGATTCATTCCATAACATCAGTAAAACAACGTATTTAACGTTTATTTAACATTTGTCTAGTATACATGGGTGGCCAAATGGCGGCTCTTTGGGTCCTGGACTGCGGCTCTTTTGACTCATGTGTTGGGTTCAGTGATTGAGCGTAGTGATGTGTAAACCGAGGGGGCATGTTAAATTTAGTGGCCGATGGAAGGTCACACAAGGTTAATATCGTCTTTGAAAATGATCTACGAAAGAAACTGGTCATCCCCTTGGCTGTATAATTATGCTTCAGTGTTTTTTTTTGTTTTTTTTTATTTGCCACATTTATCCTCCATTCACGAGAAAGCGATATATCGCTACGTTTTTGGACGGTAAGTCCGCACTCGCTTGGGAGTTTCTATTTTCGGGTCACCTGTCTTCCACATAAAGGTGAGATGTCCCGTTAAGTGCCTTGCCCAAGGACACAACAAGCGAACTTGCCAGCTTGTTCTCCTCAACCTCCCATAAATGCCGAGCACCAAGCAGGGAAGCTATAGACACTATTTTTTAAAATCTTTTGGTATGACCCAACAAGGGGAATGAAGCCCAGGTCTACCGACCGCGAAGCGGACACTCTAACCACTACGCCATCGTGTCGGTGTTGTGAAGAGTAATCTCCCCCCCCAAAAAAGGTCAGCATTCTCTCCTTAGACCGTAAGTAGGTTCAAAGTAAAAGTCGTGCAACGGCTTTTTCAGCGATGGTCCTTATCGATTTTGGTTCTTTGTACAGCACGGATTGGCCACCCCTGGTCTACTATCTCCATTTAATTTGAAAAAACAAATGGTATCCTATTCAATTCAATGCAAAAACATTCAAAGTGGTCAGCCATTTTTTTGAAAGTGCATGAGTTTGATCACGTGCATGAAAACTCCCTAATAGATATTACCTACTAGGCTAAGTTACATTATTGGTTCTTGAGTTATTACCTTAAAATTTATTGGAAACTTGTATTTTCCCCGCCTAATTTTACAAAAAAGCTTTGAAGTTTGAACAGAATGCAGAAAAAAAATAAAAAGAATGGTGGCGATAGTGTAAAATCTTGGCTTTAATAGTTTGTTCTAAATGCTGTAAAAGTTTGGTCGTTGAACAAAATACAGTGTAGTCTTTGTATGTTTGCGATATTCTGCCAACATTTTTGTTGGCCCCGGTATGACTAATGTGATAGTAAATTTGTGAGACTGTGGGAGTTGTTTGCTTATTTGAATTGTAGAAACTGTAACATAAAATACACTTTTCAGTTTTGAGAATTTCAAGCAAATATTGTTTCGAATTTTTGCTACATAATACAAGATTTTTGCAAGCTAAATGATACCAAAGAATCCAGAAAGTTATTTAGCCCAAAAAGGGTGGAAATTAGAGTAGGTTGGAGCAGCATTGATTGTGATTCCAAATCTCACAATAGCTAATTTGTTGTGTATTTGGGAAAGTTTGTTTATGGAAATTTTTCCTGTGTATTGGTATCATCCTTAGAACTAGGTCTAACCATAAAGACAATTTACCGTAGAGTACCTAGTAAAAGGTTTTCCTATCACCAAGGGATCAAAAACACATAATACAAATTGAATGGGCTACATTTTCATAAAATCATAAATAATCTTTTTGTATTTATTTTGTTTGAAAAAGATTGTTAAATAATTGGAATTTTTTGAAAATTAAAGAATATAAATCAATTGTATCTTGAACAAAATGCCAAGAAAAGTAAAAGCAGCAACAAAAAGCTACGTTTGTGATTTCAGCACTGCTCCTGAAGAGGAGGATGCCATGACGAGTTCTCCTGCAAGTATGATGTGTTGTAATTGCATCTTATTCAGACCTAGGGCCAGTTGTCAACTCACAATTACATGTGATTTCAGTTGATTTAGTTAATCATTTAATACTTTGCAATATACTCCGATCAAAAAACTGAAATCGAGTTGTAATTTGTGGCTGCCTTGCAATATGGCTTTTGGCTCTGTTATTGTCAAAATTTTTTCGTCTATTTCTTTCTCAATATCATTACAGTGATTTTTCAGGCAGTAAGTATGATTGCAGAAAATTTCTATTGCATTCTGATTATGAAATTCCCAAAAACTAAATATTGCAATAACATTATCATTCTTCATTACTTTGAGTAAAAGTAGATGCGAGTAAAGCTTTGTTTTTAAAAATGGCTTTAGCTGAGAAAGTGATGTTGCAAAGTACGTCTAAGAAGCGAGGAAAAGAGAGGAATTTTTCAAAGGATGATTCTGATGATGATGTCGAGGATGAGCAGTGAGTAGTAACAGAATAACAAAACTGTAGAAACATTTTATGAGCAGACTGCAGTGATGAGGATGTTCTTTATTCTAGTCAAGATTTTAGCAACTAGCTAGAAAAATCAAGCCAGTAACTAATTTTGTCACTTGCTCATTTTGTGTCATTTATTTTCCATCCTATGCCAGCCTACAGAAGAGATGCATTTATACCTCTATCTCATCATACTCGCCAGATTGTGTTGTAAAGTGTTTTTGTAACATAGAATTTTCTTTTGTTTTTGAAGGAGTGTCTTGCTTGCCGAAGGTTAACTCAAACCAGTATTTGATTGGGATGGCTTTACCACAGCCTGGACTAATTGCTTTACGTATCCTATAGCATGATTCAAATAATTTTTCAAATATCATTAGATAGCAAAATAAACAAAAGGACACAGTCTCCAGCACAAGTTTAGCTTGCTTGACACAGCGTTATAACTCTTTGCTTCATTCAAAGTAGAATTTTAATGTTTGGTAGCTTTCTTTTGCTCACTTCTAGAAAATCATTTTGATCAAATCTTAATGCTTACTGGCAAAATAATCAAAATTGGTAAAAGTTAAAGAAGCTTTTAACTGACATGTCAGTCAGAAACTAAAATATGCTTATAGAGCATGCAATGAAGGCATTTAAGTTGCATTAAAAATGTTTCCACAACTCATACTTTTCAAACTGTATTAGATACACCTCTGCTTTTTTCTTGTAAGCCAGTAAAAAGCAATAAATTCAAAACAAACGACTTTACTACACAAAATGTAAAAACATGCTTTGCGATGTAGCAATGACTTGATAAGACTCAGCATCAGAAAGCTTGAACATTTTACTTTTAAACGCACAATGGTTAGTAGTAGTATGCTTTAAGATGAAATATTTGTAAATTGATATAGACTTATGAATCGCCATACTATATGTTAATTCATGTAAAAACTTCATTAGGATATTGTCTGATACACCTCATAATTCAAAGTAGACCACCTGCGTAAATGTATTTCAGACATCATGCTTCCATGGTTTGAGTTTTTGAGTTTTAGTGATTTTAATTGCAGGCCAATGTCATCGATACTTCATCAGTTTGGGGCTGAGATAAAAAAGACGATTTCATCAAAGCGGAGAAAATTGGAGAATTTCACTAAGCAATGTAATTCATCGAGAGAGAAGTTGGACAAATTGCTGGAAGAACAGGTAGAGATTTCCTATTGCTGCATTGAGAGATTTTGCCGTCAGGTCAAGTTTTTAGATGCTTTGTTTTCTTAAAAAGGTAAACCACGAAAATGTAAAATCAGAATTCGGATAAACACTAATAGACTTACAGACGTTTCCTATCCGAATGGTTGTGTTGATGCTCTGCCATAAAAAATGGTAGGTTTTAAAATCAACACAGAAAATAAAACCATCCCATCAAATTTTGTATTTGTTCAAATTCTGGCATGACCAGAAAATTTTTGCTGTTTTTATGCTGGTGATGTGATTGTCAATGAAATTGACCAAGTTGTTTTGTAGAAGAAGAGCCGCACGCATTTGTATGAGGAGTTTAAAAAGCAAATGGTATCACTGCTCGGTCAGTGGGAGGCGGACATCGATCGAGTGAAGGAGAGCGAAGAGAAGTTGAATGTCAATCATTATTATCACATTATATTAGTAGTTATGCATGACGTTAATCTTTGAAACGATTTTTGCAAATCGACTACTTGTCACCTGCCCAAAAATGTCATCAATATTTATCAAGTTTCTGCCTAAATGCAACAGCTTACTTCGAAATAAAGTATTACCTCTGATGTAAGAACACCATTGCATAATTGTGATAGCTTAGATTTATGCTCCTATTTTAAGGATATTTTCACCAAATTGAAAGCAATTGTAAATATGTTCTAAATCAAGAATTTTTCTTATCTACACTTGCGCGTGGCATGTTCAGTTCTGTGTATTTTAATTTAATTGCCTCCAAGATTTTATAACCTCACTTGTTATCCACAGTCTTTATGGAACCAGCAGATCAAATTGCTGTCACAAATTCGTGTCGTTCAGTCGCAACGATATAAATCAATGAAACAGCTGCATGAACAGTACTGCAAGAGGTAGGTGTGAGAGTGGGAAGACAGCAGAATTGTAGACCACAGATAGTCGCACAGGGGGTTGTTCTGTGTCGGAGGAGTTCAATATTTTTAAATTACGGATAAAACTTTGGAAATTCTGAAAAACAATAGGCCAACATGAGGTGGAAGGTGTTATTATCCTGCATCGGCATTTTGTAGCCTTTAGGCTTCGCAGGTTCCGTTTGTTGACCAATCATAGTTTAAGCGAAATACTGAAGTTGCTTAGCATAAAGTAAGAGGCTACTTCGTAAAGCGAATGACAGTGAACGTCTTCAATGCTCTTTCTCTTTCCTGAACCTCTTTCTCTTCAAAAAAATATGACGTTTCATTGAAGAAGGTCTCCGGTAACTAAGGGGAGCGAAACGTTAAATTTGAAGAACAAATTGTCGAAAGAACGAATTGATCTAGTTGAAATATCATTACACTCGACATACGAGGAATGCCTGCTATATTGAACCTCTTATTTAGCGGGACAAGTCGGGACCAGCAATATTTGTTCGTTATATATGAAATTGGTCCAATGCTCACTAGACAAGCTCAAAATAATTTGTCTTCCTGTGAAGCATTATTTTGTCAATTCGAAGTTCAGGTTTTCTGAATGTTGACATAACCAAGTTATAGCTGTGTCAACGTCTTGGTGATTAACTAATCGAACGCGCTTTAGGCTAGATGACTGTCTTCTCCTTGTTTCCATGTTGGCTTTTATCTTTTTAGAGTTTTTTTACCAGATCTCTAAGTGTTTGTTTCGTTATGTTAAATTTTTCTGCTATGCCACATCTTTTTGCCTAATACCTTCCACTGTAGTGTGCAATACACTGAAGTTAGACTGAACTCTTCAAAGATTATTAACTCGAGTGAAGCATAAAATTATGGCATGACGTCGGTCTCATAAACGGTCGTTATTGTTCTGTTACAACTTTACAATAAGTTAGTAATTTTCTTTGGTAAGAATGAATCCGTTATAGGCAAGGCAATTCACGTTTTATCTCAACGGGTCCGAAAAATTGGTCTTTTATACACGCTAACAGATCCGTTATAAACTACAATCTTGAAGTTGAAATGCACTATAATCAATAAGAAACCATTCGCACTTGAAATTTTGTCCGTTATACCTAATTATCCTTATATACGAGGTTTACTGTATGTCAACCTTGCTGACGTTGGGGCAACCTAAACGCATTTGCTGCTGTTTTTAAAATGACTGCTAAAATGATTATCATGTTTGCAGTTGCTGGATTCGTCTCTCAGTGTGCACTTATATGTTCTGTCCCGACAAAAGACCTCAAGATAAAATATTGGCAAGAAAACGAGAAATGTTTGAGTTGAGGTGTTGTTGTTGTTGCTGGCTACCCGACCCCTTCCGAGGGATGGGGGCATGGTGGAAGACCATGGAGCCCTAGAAACCGGGCAACTGCCCAGGGTCTGGACCAGAGGTCGTAGAGAGACAGAGAGTTGCCACAGAGTGAGCAGCGCAGAGTCCGTAGCTGGACAGTGCAGAATGAGATGAGAGGTGTCCTGGGACGAGTGTCTGCAGGCGCTTCAAGAAGGATTCTCGATTCTGCCAATCATAGAGAGATAAGAACCTAAAAGAAGGCTGTGTCCGTTGCAGCGTAGACGAGATAGGACACAGCGAGTATGACGAGGGAGCACAAGTTCTTCGGTGAAAATCGAGGGAACCTGCGTATCAAAGAATTTAGATAAGACAGTACGCCTCCAGTCCGAGAAAAGACGAGTGGATACAAGAGATAAGAGGTGAGAGACTACAAGGGATTGCGGAGGGCGCAAGTAGCGTTCCCTGTCTGGCCAGCTCATCAGCTGCTTCGTCCCCGGAGAAACGAGTGTCCGGGAACCCATTGTAGTCTGATAGAACAGGAGGAGAAAAAGGACAAAACGAGAGTCAGATAAGAAGAGAAGAGAAATGACAGACTTGTTGATGCTGCCGAGACCAGCAAAGAGCGTGCAGAATGGCACAGGTTTCAGCGGAAAAACTTGAACAAACTTGGCCTGCCGAAAAGGAAAGAGTGGCCTCAGTGCCACAGAGAGAGCAGTTGGCAAGAACGCCGGAGTCGCCCTTGCCAAAAGGAAAAGGAACATAGCCGTCGGTCCAGAGTACCAGATCATGAAGGGGGAGAGAGTCAAGGTGGGCGAGAGAGAGGAAGATAAAAGCGAGAGCATGAAGAGGGAAGGGTGGACTCCACGGTGAACGAAGGCAGATTCCAAGGAGGAAAGGGAGGGAAAGCAAGAAGAGCCTCCCTAGAAGAGGTAGAAGGAAGCATGAGCAGGTGAGTGGACGCAAAAGCTCTCCAGGACGATCTGCAGAGTATTGGTTTCACTCCAAGTCTGGCCAAACCTGAAATAGGAAAGGAGGTTGGGAGACGAAGAGCCCGCTCATAAGATAAAAGAGTGAAATGAGTCGGGGTGACTCGTAGGGGAGGTAAAGAAGCCTCGGAGAAAAGAAGAGGGATAGGGGAGAACGAGAGGCAGCCGGTGATGGCGCGCTCGGTGGAGGCGTTCCAATTTGGTAAAATTGGTAGCGCTTAGGAAAGGAAACCATCCGGGTGAAGCGTAAGTGAGAAGGGGCCGAAGAAACGATTTGTACAGAAGAGAGAGGGGCCCCACGAGGAAGCAAAGATACAGCGCAAGGCCTTGAGATGTGGGAAAAACTTTGGCCTTCAGCGAAGATACATGCTTAGAAAAGGAAAGAGTGCGGTCAAAGGTGACGCCGAGAAAAGTTGCAGTGGGATTAAAACGGAGGCGGGAGCCGAGTAGGAGGAGGTTGGGCTGGAGGTTAGCTTGGTTGGGATCCACTGTGAAGGAGACCTCACATTTGCTCGAATTGAGAGGAAGACACCAGTACTCAGACCAGCGCTCCAATCGAAACAGAGCTCCTTGTGTGGCCTCCACCGCAGTGGAGACCGAGGAAAAGGAGGACCAAATTGTCAGCGTAAAGAGCAGCTGACGGAAGAAGGCAGAGAGGCCGGAAGATCATTAATGAGGAGAAAGAAAAGAACAGGGCTAAGAATGGATCCTTGCGGAACACCTCGACGGACTCGAAAGGAGCGGCTTTTGTGATTTTGATAAACCACACAAGCGCGCCTATCAGAAAGAAAAGATTGAGTCCAACGAGCAAAGCAAAGAGGGAGGCCAACCGAAATGAGTTTGTGGAAAAGAGCGGGTTGCCAGACAGAGTCAAAAGCTTTAGAGAAGTTGATAGTAGAGAGGATCGTCCGAGAGCCCGGCCTGGATTTGTTAAACCCATCCGAAATGGACTGAGAAAGATAAAGAATTTGATCTAGAGTAGACCGTCTAGGGCGGAAACTGGCCTGGCGGGGAGAGAGAATGGAATCAGATTCCAGAAAGAAGAGTAGAGAGGATAGAATGATGCGTTCAAACAGCTTTGATACGCAGGAAGTGAGAGAGATAGGCTGGAAGGAAGCAGGAGAGTCGAGAAGCTTTCCCATCTTGTGGATGGGAATAATAGAAGATGTCTTCCAGATGGATAAAAAGGAATGCGAGGTCCAGGAGAGATTGAAGATGTGAAGAAGAAAATCCATGCCAGAGCGAGGAAGATGCTTTAGCATAGGATTGGCAACTTTGTCTAGGCCAGTGGCAGTGGACGAGAAGAGGTTGGAGGCAGCTGCAAGAAATTCAGCGCGAGAGAAAGGAGAGCAAAAGAAAGTGAGACTCCACGGGGCACGTGGCTCGGCGAAGCTCAGAGAGATAGCCTCTGGCTCTGCTACGCAGGGCCTTTGGCTGAGAAACTGAAAAGTGGGATTTCAGGTAAGCGGCATAGACCAAAGCCGATTCTCTGGGAGAAGAACAGTTGGGTAAGTTAGGGGAGAGGAGGAGGACGAGGAAGGAGAGCCAGCGATAGAGCGAAGAAGAGAGTACAGATTTAGGTGAAAGAGAAAAGCAAGTCGTCTGCCATGCCTCAGCTTTGGCCTTGGCGATGACTGACGAGGCGCATCGAGAAGCGGAGATGTAAGCCTGGCGATCTTCATCACTCCTGTGAGCGGCAGCGAAAGCCTTGCGTCTATCACTAACCGCATCTTCCACCTCAGCAGACCACCAGGCTTTAGGATGGCGTTTGATGCGGCCGAAAGGAATGGCAGATTTGGCCGCATTCAGTGCCAGAGAGGTAAAAAGAGCAGCAGCAGAGGAAAAAGAAAGAGACGAGTATTCCCCTCAGGACAGTGAAAGTCAAAGTATGAGGCAAAGCCATCCCAGCGAGCTTTCTGAAAATTGAAGGAAGGGGAATGCTCGTTGGGGCGATAGGCCGCAGAGAGAGGGACGGATAGAAGAATAGGTAGATGGTCAGAACCCAGGTGCTGAAGCAACTCCCAGGAGCAAGAGAAGAGGGAGCAAAAGAGATGTCAGGAGAGGAGCGACTGCTAGAGGAGCGATGGAGAGGGGTGGGTGTGTCAGGGTCATTAGGGGGGAGGAAGTCAGAAGAGATGACCCAGTCAAATACTTCCTCCCTGCGGGGGTCGGAAGTACCTCTTGAGTCCCAGAGGGGGTGATGGCAATTGAAGTCCCCCCCCAGAATGAAGAGATTTCTGGAGGAGGGAAGAATTGAGGGGGAAAAGGAGTCGGTTCTGCCATCCGTCGGGGAGGAGCGAATAGGGGGAGCATACACATTAAGAAAAGAGAGTGAGGAGGAGTCGTTAAATGAGATGTTGACCCCTACATAATCAGAGTAGGGATCAAGCAAAGAAAGAGAGGAGGTAGAAAGTTCAGAAAAGGATAGTCCCTGCTTGACGAAAATGATGACGCCGCCGCTAGCGTGCGTGTCATCAGGACAGAGAATGCCAGACCGGGAGTGGGTGCGATCAGAACGCAGAGCAAAGAATCCAGGAATCCGGAAAAAGGAAGAGGAGTTAAGTTTGGATTCCTGGATGCAGATAAGGTCGACAGGATGAGACGAGAGAAAGTGAAGTAGTTCAGTGCTCCTGGCTCGAAGACCTCCAGCATTCCATTGAAGAACCCTGAGAGAGTCAGGGGGAGAGGAGGCAGGAGGCGTAGAAGGACAGCCAGGAGCAAGGGACGGTGGTGAGGGGGCGGAGGGAGAAGATATAAAATGGGAAGATGGGGGAATAAGAGGTCTGGAGACAAGGGTGGGGAGAGAGTGCAGCATTAGTAGAGGGGGGGGGGCAGATTTTATAGTGGAAGTATACATGTCGGAAGAGTCCGAGGAGGGAGTCACAGTGTTACCGCAGGGGGGAAGCTCCAAGAGTGAGAGCTGCCAAGAGCTCTGAATTTGGAGAGGAAAAGTTGTGAGCACCTTTGATGGACCCATTTGGAGCAGGTGCAGCATTGTACTGACTTGCCCCGCCAGGTCACATTTCCAGTGCACACAGAGCAAGGAAAGATGGGGCCAGAGTTGGGATGAACGTTACCGCTCATCAAGAGAAGGAGAAGAATGAGGAGACGAAGAAGGGCAGGAGAAAAGAAAAAGAGAAAACAGGCGACCAATTTTGAAGAAGCTGTGTGCTGCCCTTCTGCGGTCGTTCAGGGGGCAGCATAGCGAAAAAATGAAGGGTAGTGTCCGGGGTAACTGGGACCCTTGGAAAGGCCAACATCCATTTTGACCCAACCCAAACGGGGTCGGAGACCGCACCACAACGTTGAGGCGGCTGTTGATTGGTGCAGTTGAGTTGAGGTCGTCTTCTAGTTTGTCTTCCGGTCACGAAAAAACTTGTCGGTATTGAACAGTGGTTCCAAATCTTTTTGAGCCATGAACTCTTCGGAAGACTTGGCTGACTAGCTGTAGACTTACAACTCAAGACCTTTGTTTGGGAGATCAACTTTTTATAAGCAGGCGATTGTACGGTTAAATTTTCAACAAAAGTACGATACGGAAATATGGTGTTATTTTTTCTCTGCGGTATCATACTTTTCCCGGTTAATCGTAAGTCTTCAAAAAGCTTGCTTTGTTGAAACCAAAGGTCACGCATAGTTCTAGCTTCACATCTGTGAGAAAAATTGTATAATTTTAGCGTAGCATTCCATTAATTGATACTAGTTTGGCCTTCAGTATATTAACCTAGACTTTTTTGAACTCGGCTTTTTGTGATTTAACAAACATGTGTTGAAGTACGATAACTCAATAGAATTTTCTCAAAAATTAGTTCTGTCATGTAACAATTGTGTTTTACAATAGTATAGTAATTATGTGATAGTCTTTGCTTTATTAGAAATCGCTAGAATTTTCTTTTGAACCTAAAACGTAGCGTTTTGTACATATACATATATGGGGACTCGCTTTGTTGTTTTGTTTCTCGCTTATAAGACGCTCTCTATCGATCGTAACCACTTGGAACCCGCAAACATATATCGCTCGCTATGTATGCATCCCCCAAGCTTAATACCCAGGCCCGGGGCATTGGGACCGTTCATGTTAACAAGTTCATCGTTCGGTGAAACGCCCGTTCCGGTGTGCTCCTGTGGTGAGGGGGCCCTGTTAGTAGCTCGAGCACTGTGATCGCGCAAACCCTGCCGAAGAACTGTGTGGGGGAATCTCCGCGTGTGATTGTTAAGTGGTATCTGGCGCTAGTTGCGTCGCTGATCGGGCTACGCTATGTAACACACTAGTTATTACCCGTGCGGTGGGCTAGTTGTCAGAATCGATAGCTACGCTCGGAGTGGAATAGGCGAGGTGGCTGATCTCTTGGCGGCCGTGCATTATATAAGCCGCGGTGCAGTCATTTGGGACCCACCGAAATTAGTTAAGCGCCCTTTTCGCATTGCGCGTGCATTGCGTTCTTGAGGGTCAGCGCTGGGGCGACGCGCCCGAGGGATTCGAACCTGCGCCTTTGGATCTGGCCTCCTCGCGCGCCGATTTTTCTTTTTGCTGCCAGCTATGCCTTGAGGTACCGCGTTTGGTTTGTAACCTTTGGAAGACCTTTTTATGCATAATCACTGCTTGTGTAATCAACTTCGCATAAGGATATCAGTATCACTCCTTGGTCGAGCGGCTAGAACTACGTCAAAACGAACCTCGCTCAATAGTAAACGGCACGTAAGTCTTGTGTTTTGTATTAGTCTGTTTTATAATGGTCAACGTTGATGCTATTGGGGATACCTCTCGGCCCGTGGCAAGCCCTGCTGATGAGTCCAAAAGGACGAAACGCGTCCAGGGATGGCTTTGAAAATTTAAATATATCTCTCAATAGCATTGCTTCCTTCGGAAGCCTCGCGCCTGTAGGACTCGCTTTGTTGTTTTGTTTCTCGCTTATAAGATGTTCTCTATCGATCGTAACCACTTGGAACCAGCAAATATATATATATATATATATATATATATATATATATATATAACGTTGTTACAATTATTAATTGTTCTAGATCGTAGATCCCAGTGAGAATATATTATTCCAGGGGAAGTAGTATTATTTTAGATTGTAGATTCTAGTTTTTGGTGAGATTCCAGACGGATACTGGGATAGTACCAAGAGAGTAGTATTATTTACGGAGGTTTAGTTATTCCAAGGGTGATGTACTATTGTCGGAACTCAATGTGGTACTTATCCTCTGTACTTTTGCTGATATTTCTCTGCACTCGTTTGCTGTTAAGTAAAAACAAAACTTCAGCAAAATAATCGGTACGGAAAGATACAATATTACTCTACGAAAAAATTGTCGGAAAAATATTACTCTACGTATCGTATTTCCGTACTTTACTAAAATACCGTACTATTACGTATGGTATTTTAGTAAAGTACGGAATACGATATTTTTTGGAGGTACGAAGTACAGAAAAGCATTCCGCAATGTGCCTATTCCCCTGATTAGTAGTGGTTATTCCCCTGTTTTCGTCGCAAAACAAAGTTTTAGACCTTTTTTGATATTAACTCTCAAAAAATTTTTGTAAACTCCCAAAAAGTTTTCTTTGGACCCCCGACTGAAAACCACTATTCTAAATCGTATTGTTTACAGCCTCTTTCAAGTTGTCAATACTGTTGGCACTATGCATTTTAGCCTTAATTGATTATTCTCCTGTTTTCGTCTCAAAACAAAGTTTAAGGCCTTTTTTGACATGAACGCTTTCAAAAAATTTTTGTAAACCCCCAATTGGAAACCACTATTCTAAATCATATTGTTCAGAGTCTCTTTCAAGTTGTCAATACTGTCGGCACTATTCATTTTAGCCATAAGTTTTCAACCAAGAAGGAGAAATTGACACAAAATTCCTTTTCGTGAGGTTCGAAGTCATGTCATGTACATAATTTGACATTGACTGCGATCCCATTGACAACACTGACAATCTCGTTTATATTCAGTGTCAACGAAGTCGATTCAAACCAGGAAGTTCAACACAAGTCAGCGACCAATGAACTTCATCAAGAGCTCGCCAATCTGCAGCGGAAATTCCTCATGGAAACGGTGAGTTGCTGCTTGACGCGTGAAAGACGTTTCACCTACTTGGCAGATGCGTTCGCTTTAGCAGAGTGTTATCATTGCTAGAAAACCTGAAACAATGGGACCTCAAGTTCTTTGTATAACTGCAAAGGTTTTTTCGGTTGCCTACACGATTAACTACCCTTCAATCTGCTTTTTGATCGTTCGCAACCAGTTGGGGACGACTATTCTGCTGTCAGGGTGAGGTTTTGTGAGTATAACCTGGAAATTGCTCTTTGATGATAACAAATTTTTGGCAGCGCAACCAGGAGATGGCAAACATGAAGAAGTCGTTGCAGAGTATGCTATATCAGTAGATCGATCCCGGATGGATTGCACGTTTAGTTCGATGGAGAAGTTCTCCAAAAATGTTTTAGGGCATTCAAATGAGGTATAATTTTTAAACAGTTGTATGTATTTCGTAGTAGGTTTTTGCCCCTAATTTCCCTTTCTCATTGTGTATATGCGTTCTTTTACGATAAAGTTTGGTTTTAATAAACATTGCTTTAGATAAATGCGTGTGTGTTGCTTATACTGTAGAACAGGGGTGTACAACCTTTTCACTACTGCCAGCCGCAAAACATTCTATAAATGCACTAACGGCCGCCATTAATTAAAGTCATTTTTTACGAATTTACGTTTTAAGCCTTACAATTTAACTGCCGTAAATGCTGTCTTCACTACTCATGCTAAACATTAGAAAAAAGTCAAATTTTCAAGTTTGGAGAGTTTATTCAATCATAAATCACAAAATTGTACTTAATGACTTCCTTGATCTTGCACCTCCTCAGATAAACTTGCGAAGTTAGGTGGCTCGCTGGATATTATAAGTGGTAGTCCACATTTCAGATTGCTGTCGGACAATCGGGTTCGGTACGTGTTCTTCAATTATTTCATTCTTAATAATCCTGCTTCGCACACGTAAGTGTTTCCAATAAGAATGATAGTTTTTCTGGCCAATTCTCGTAGATTCGGATATTTAACAGCTCCTCTCCACATATCTAGCAGATCTTCTTCGTCTTTAAATTTTTTGACAAACTGTTCATCGTTCTTCAACTTGACGAGTTCCATTTGAAGATTTAATGGTGTAGTTTTGGTTTCGACCAGATGTGGATAAGCAACTAACCTTGTATCGGAAATCTCCAAGTCTTGAAAACGATAAGAAAAACCCTTGAAAAAAGAATGATGGGAATATCATCCACTTGAATTTCTTTGCTATCAATCAGAGCCTTCATCTGCGGAAAGTAGAAAAAGTTATGCTGATGCAGATGACTTTTGAGGAGACGACATTTGTCACGGAAATCTTGTACTTTTTTGTACACAAGACTAACTGTTGTTGCCTTTCCCTGCAGATTTTGGTTCAGAAAGTTAACCTGGGTAAGAAAATTCACCAGAAAACCAAGCGACATGAGAAAGTCTTTGTCGAGCAAGGGACACTTCTTGTTTTCGGTTAAATAGTATTCTACTATTTCCTTTCGCAATTGCAGTACACGGCGGGAAGTTTCTCGAATAGACAACCAACGAACTGCGGAGTGATAAAGTATGTCCTCAGCAGATGTTTCACTTGAGCATAAAATTTCTCGAAATCGTCGATGATGCAAAGTATTTGCGCGAATAAACAAGATAATGCAATTCGTATCCTTGAGAATGGTATTTAAAGCAACGGATTTGGCGCATAATGCTTCCTGGTGGATAATGCAGTGAAGGATGATGAGTTCTTTATTATTATATTTATGGGACACGTAATCCGAAAGTCTTGTAACAAATCCCTGTTGGTTACCTATCATGGCAGGCGCACCGTCCGTGCAAATGCCCCGAAGGTATTTCAGATTTAATTCAGAGCGAATGCAGGCATTCTTCACTGCAATAAATATGTCTTCTCCGCGGGTGCGAGTAGCCAGTGTTTCCATGGAAAGGAAATTCTCAAACAATTCAAAGATTAACAATTGCGTGGAGTCGTTGATATCTGTTGATTCATCAACAGCAAGTGAAAATAAACTTTTTTTCTTGTTTATCTTTGCTTGCAGAGAGAGTTTTAACTGCTGAGCGATATCATCTCGGCTGCGTTGCATTGTAACACGCGAGAGAGCGATTGAAGAATAATCAGCTTCCTTCCCGGAGTGAATGCACTTAACAACGTTTCTAAAGCATCGCTTCACGAGTTCGCCATCGGAATAAGGTTTCCCGCACTGCCAAGATGATATGCCACTCTGCATGATGCTTTATAGCGGCTATTAGTGGACTTAGCGAAAGTTGTTGTGCAAGCTGTCTACTTTTGCACACTCCTTTTCAAATTTTCAATGCTGATCTTTCTCGAATCCCCTTTCAGTTTCGCGTAAGAGACGGCGAAAGTGCTGCTTTGCGTTATCCTCTTTCACTGTCTTCACAAGTTGGTTGCATATTAGACACATCATAGAATGTGTTGCTGTCTCAATCATAAAGAAATCCTGCTCCCATTTTGAATTAGATACTCGCTTTTCTTCTGTTAGTGTTCTTTTCCGTTTCAATGACATGGAAATACTTGCAAATTTTAATGTAAATATGTAAATTTAAAAGCTACCAAATTTTAAAACTTAATTCTGAAAAAAATAAGCTAGATTAAAAAATATGCTAGAAAATGCTGGATCCGAAAAAAAATGCTAAAAATTATACTAGAAGATGCTAAATCCAAAAGAAATATGCTACATTTTAATTTCAAAAAAAATATGCCAAAAAACTGCTAAATATATTTTATTGCTGTTATTTTGATACTAAAACACAAATATTCCTTAGTTGGCAAAACCAAGGCGTCAATACCATCATCAGTCCTTTGCACAATATATAGTCATAAAGTTTTGAGATAGTATGGAAGAATTAATTAAATAATTGCCCACAAAAACTTATTTTACAAAAATAACACTAATTGTACTCTCATTAAATTGTAAGATCAAAAATTATTCTCTGTATGAGAATAATCGCACATCATCACTAACAAACAGATATAAATTTACACAGCTGTCACCTCCATGCCTTTTCATACTAACTGACCAATTATATCAGTTGGGTTACCCATTTGTAAAGGAATTACTTGTAATTAACTGATTGAACCAGTTTAAACAAGAAGTTTAATGAAAGAGAGACTAACTTGATCAATCAAATATTCAGCAAATTACAAAAAGACTAAAATAATTAATCAAATACGAGCAGCTCAAAATTAATTAAACATTGAGGAAAAGACACGGAAGCAGAACAATTCAGAGCTAAGTAACTGAACTAATTTGACAAATCAAAAAGTGATTGCAACACCCATGATACCTCTAAATCACACCTTTACTATTTTTTTAAAGTAATCATATCAGTCACTTTTATCTTATGACTTCATTGACTTGGTATAGTTGTTTCGACGTTTCGAACTCGGGTTTATTTCCGATGCTTTTCTGGCTCGTTCAAATTCCGACACAATTTCAATTTAACGTAAATAATAATAATTTATTCTTATTCAAATAGAATAACACAAAAGTTAACTACATGCAAACAGTTACGTAGCAAAACATTTTAATCAATGCACGGCCGCCACAACGTGCATTTCGAAGTACAATTTCACGGCCACAAAAAATTTTTTTACGGCCGCAGGTTGTGCACTCCGGCTGTAGAAGGAACGACAACTGATGCCGTCTTATCTTTCGGAATTAAAAATTATTAAAAAGGAAGTGAATGTTGATAAATGCCGCGCCATCTTGAGCGAAAAAGATAAAAAGGTGATTGAAGAGGCGGCAACTGTTGAGAAAGGAAAAGGTTTCTGTAATGTTCATCAAAATGCGACTTATAATTGAGGAATGTTAGCGCTTCTTGATTTTGTTGGTCTACGTTTCTACGAGGTGCAGTGTCTACCAGATAATAACTGTAGTGATCGAAATTACTTGCCGAGCATGTTGAAGGTAATTTTGGGGTATTGTTTTATTTGCCATATTTATCCTCCATTCACGAGAAAGCGAATTGTATCGCTATACTTTGGATGGGAAGTCCGCACTCGCTTGGGAGTTGCCTTTTTCGAGGTTTATGGGCCACCTGTCTTCCACATAAAGGTGGGGCGTCCCGTTAAGCGCCTTGCCCAAGGACACAACAAGCGAACTTGCCGGCTTGTTCTCCACAACCTCCCGCAAATGCCAAGCGCCAAGCAGGAAAGCTGCGGATGCCATTTTTTAAAGTCTTTTGGTATGACTCAACAAGGGGAATAAACCCCAGGTCTACCGACTGCGAAGCGGACGCTCTAACCACTACGTCATCGCGTCGGTACAAAAGAGTTGGAGAAGAGATTTTGATGAATTTATTTTGAGGAAGTTTGATCATTAGCAAAAGCCAGCAAGTTTTTAAGAATTACTGAAAATATGGCAAAATTTTTTGGAGTTGAAATGCTGGTGAAATTTTTCACCAGATGAAAGCAGGGCTCTTGACACTTCGGAAAAAACTGGCGATGTATTGTTGTGGAGCGATTTCACAGAGGAAGGTAGTAGCTTACAATAATAAGACTAACTGTTAAATTATTTAAAAGTAATCAACAAAAACAATTTCATGAAAAAGTCAAATTTCTTGACTAGGTTTCGCGGTGGATATTGCATAACATTGAATCAGTCAGTTAAAGTTTGTGAACAGTTACCTGTCAGAAACCTAAGAGATATGATTAACTTTTGAAAACACGCTAACCCTAATTTTGAAGTTAATCTCATTGGTGTAAAGCGGGAATTTTAACGGAAGATTTGGCTGATCAAACGCGAACTTCGTGTTGATGTGTTCCAGCAGGGCGCGGAAAGAAAAGTGATCCTCGTTCACACCGCAATCCTAATCTGTCGCCAGCGAAGTTCATTGCGATAAAGCGCTTGCTAGTATTCACGAGATTGCGTGTTCAATGCCCGCATGGGATCAACGTTGTTGCGCGTTGGGAAAAGGCATTTTAAGGCAATTTTTTTGATGGAGCTGCTTGTGGAAGCCAGCATGCTGGCGGCTACGAAGATGTCTGAACGCAAGTGGTCCTATGCAATAACACCAAAGGTTTTCCCATTAAACGGACAAGAAAAGTGTGACAATGATGAAATAGTTATCGTGATTGAGTCATGCATACACATTTTCAGTCCGATGATCCCATTACGAGACGGCCTGCCATTAGTCTTTGGCCAAATGTCGCCAGCTACAAACTGGATGGACAGCTTGTAGTAAAATTTGACCTTTTTACGCGTAAACTTTTAAGTTCGTCATAAAAATTTGCCTAGTTTTTATTAAAAATTATTGTTCGAATATTCGATACTCTTGATGCATCTGCCAAGAAATAATTTATTTGCGATCATAAAAAATTGAAACATTGGATAAAATTTTTAAAAAATGTTAAAACCTGAAAGGTAAAGCTGCAGATCTGCAAGGAGCTATACTGAGAAAGCGCTCCCGTGTCAGCTGATTCAATTTTTTGTTTTCGTAGAAGCTTTGTGACGTAGTATAAAATTCATATACGGCGTCAGGGTTAAATTCAAAACATATGTTCTGCGGAACGTCTTTGAAGAAAGAAGTCTCTTTTGAAAGAAGAAATCTAGTGTCTTTTTTATCATCGATTGCAGATGCATCTCATCTGAGCTTTTGATTTATCGTTCAGCTTTATCGTGTTGTTGTTTGCTTCTTGTTTCTTCATCTCCATTTCTTTTACTTGCTGCAAAAACAGGTCAAACGAGGGAATTCTCAGATTTATGTAGTTAATTTTGGTCTAAATTGAAAATATCGCTACCAGTGAAAGGTTGTTAACGCAATGCTCCATAGTTCTGTGCTGTTGCGTCCTTCAGCAAGACACTTTAGACAATTCCCCTGCTTTTTGTTGTGATTATGTCATTGCTATGCGACAAAATCAGAGTGCAATCAGGGCACGAATTTTGTCCAGGGCCGGAATATCATGTCTACCCCGGCCGGGCCGGATCCAAGTTTACAAAATATTTAAATTAAACAATTTCATGTGTTTATCAACCCATTTGAGCTCATCGCTCTTTCAAAAGAACGGGAAAAATTCTTACGAAAATTTTCAAAAATGCTTTTTTCCGGAAATGCTTTGCACACAACGAGGGAAAGTGCGGCCCTTTTGAGTCAACCAAACCTTGACAAATTTGGTCGGCAGACTTCAATTCTAGAGAGCTGAAAATGAATCCACAGAAATACGACAAAATTTGTAAGCAAATTATAGTATTCTAAAAAAATTATATGTAATTTTTTCATTATGCCATATACCTAAAAAACCTTTATTAGTATAGTAAATGTTTTTTCAAATAATATTTTTCATTTTTATTGGGTAAGCTTAGTTTGTTTTTTGATGTCCTTTTAACAGGACGTTGGACGCATAATCAACTTAGCCCTCACTTATTATAGTGATTAGTGATATTAGCTACATTTTTTTCAGGTTTTCGATGAACGAGGCGATTGCTTTTCAAGATGCTGATAACACGTACTACAATCAGTTGATTTATACATCCTGCCACCTTGTTCTGTTTTGTCAAACTGCGACAGCGTTGATGAACTTAAACTAGAAAGGCTTAATTATCTCTCTGGCAAACAACTAAATGTACCTACAGAAATAATCATGCATGTTTACTTCGAAATGACAATTCTGATGATGACATGAGTGATGCTAGAAGGAGGCCTTACTGCATCTCATGCAACCAAAAAAAAAGGAAAATGAACTCAAAAAGCTCATTATCTGGACGAAAATAGCAGAAAAAAAATATTGCTCCAAAGCTTTCTAAATTTTCAAAGCAACTGCCTTTTAGCATTCAAGAATAGTCAGCGAGCTAAATTTTTAAACTGTTTTTTGATGATAATTTGGTTCAATACATGCTACATTAAAGAGTGCTACACGCAAAGCAATCTGAAAACCACTCATTCACTACTGACTCACTTGAAATGAGATTTGAAATCGGCATATTGCTTCTTAGTCGCTATAATAGACACTATAGAGGACGAATGTACTAGTAAAACTAAATAAATATTTTCAGTGGTGGGATTCAAATTTCTTAAAAGCAGGTTCTCTCGCGCCAGGACTCACCAACAACAGGTTCTCTTATTATTACAGTCTCCAGAGGAAAACCATGCTGATTGGCCGGATATAAATGCAAAGGTTGATCTTTGTGTTGCCAATTTGCTACAGTCTAGTGTGGTAAATTGTTGATTTCAGATAGTTTCCCAACTGTAACAGGCCTATGAGAGGTATGCCAAAATACGTTATAAGTAAATGGTGTTCAAGGGGAAAAATTGAGAACCATTGACTTAAGCCAATAACCGGTTCTCGGGACTAAAGAAATTGCAAGAACAGGTTTTCGCAAACCGATTGAATCCCATCACTGGATATATTAGGTTGTAAAGAAAGTCTTGTCGCATTTTTTTCCATGGAATTTTCAGTCTATATATTTTGTATTTGGTTAATCAACATTTACTCTCATTATACTAATGCTTTAATATTCCATTTCAGATTTATTCAATACCATTTTCTTAAGTTTTACAATTAAATTACCCTTTTAAAATGGGTGTTGATCAGATGCATATTAGACATTGCATTTTATATGAATTTAAAAAGGCTCAAAAGCATCCCAAGCAGCAAGAAATATTCGATTTGTCTATAAAGACGAGGCCCCGAGTATCCGAACCTGTCAACGATGGTTCAAACAATTTAAATCAGGAAACTTACCCTCGAAGACTCCCCTCGATCAGGAAGACCAACTTCTGTCAACCTTGAGGTTTTAAAGGCTGTGGTTGAAGAAAATCCCAAACAAACTGCCAGGGAATTGGCTAAGCAGTTCAGTACTTGTCACAGGACTATCATAACACAGCTAAACAAGCTTGGAAAGGTTTCAAAATATGATCAATGGGTTCCGTACAACCTGGCTGCTGGTCAGCTTGCTCAAAGAGTGGCTATGTGCTGTTTATTGGGAAGCAGATTAACTTTTTCGATCCTTTTCTAATTGCGACAAGACTTTCTACCCAACCGAATACATGCATCCGGCAGTTTCAAACTCGGTTTCTGACCATCGATTTGAAGAGTGTTTCGTTGCTTGCATTTTGCCGACAACCAGAGTCTTGACAAAAATCTTCGAGACCGAGACTTTTGAAAACAAACGTTTACAAAATGTCGTGAATATTTTTAACATTAAATTTTGGACATTCCAATGAATTTCCGAACATGTTGCAACATACCAGGCTATGAGCTACTTAATAAGGAATGTGTGAAAATAATTATATATTGTGACACATGCAATCACCATAACGCTATTGTATGTAAAGCAGTTCTTTTCAGTTTTAATTAAATTAAATTGAGTTTTACTGCAAAGCAAAACTGTCGGAAATTTTGCTTACTTTATTCAATTATGAAACGAACTTCAAAAATGGCCGAGACATGTTCATTTTCCGAGACTTTGAAAAATAGTGTCTCGAGACACTACAGCTCTGGAATCTATGATACCCTACTTCGATAGACATGATTTGGAGCAGCATGTCTGGGGAAAGCCAATTCGATTCAAATATAAAGTGTGGTACTTGTGCACACTGAATGATATTTGGTCCAAGCAAAGCCATATCAAGAAGCAGAACTAATGAATATTTGGAAAGTTTAGGAATGGTAGGAAGTGTAGAGGCGGATCTCATTTCTGAACTGCCCACTGAAATCCAATACTGTTTGTTCTTTGATAATCTACTTACGTCACTTCTACTGATGGAATATTTTGGCTTCTGGTACAATTCCCGAAAATCATATTGAAAAGGCTCCATTGATGGGTCAGGGGGTCGTGAAGAAGAAAGGCAGAAGCTCTCACAGCCAAGCAACTGACCAAGAAACAGGCATCACAATGGTTTAATGGCGCGACAGCAACATTGTCACGTTAGCTTCAAATCGTTTTGGCGTTAAACCATCCACAGTCTCACATCGAAAATAGGAAATTGAGGTCTTTCAGCCGCATCTCATCTACATGTACAATCAGTATTCATGGGAGGAGTGAATTGAATGGACTTGAACATTGTAAAATTACGAATTGGCATCTGAATGAAAAAGTTTTATTTTTTTGTGTTTACTTCGCTCGTTAACGTAACTGTTCAAAACGCTTGGCTGCTATACAGAAAACTTGCCAAAACTCAGCAACTGGAAGCACTTGATTTTTTGCATTTTACTCGCCATGTTGCTTTGGTTTATTTGTCCAAAGGCGAGCAGGAGCGTTCATTGCATCGAGAGGGCTGGCTTCTTTTAAATCTTCAAGAGTTCTTACCGAAGTTCGTCTCGATTGTATTGACTAATTCAAATGGGTTGACGGCGTTAACCTAGATTGCCGTTCGCGCCGCATCTCCAACCCAAGGAACAGGAGGGATAAACTAACCGTATGGACCACTTAGTGGGACCTTTGGAAAAGCAGGTAAAATAGGCGAACTGCAAAGAAAGATGCGGTTTAGAAAAAAAAGTTCAAAGAATGTGTCAAAATTGTAAATTTGGCATGCATGTTGAATGCTTTCCTCCATTCCACACAAAAAAAGGCTTGCGCCTAACGCCTACCATATCTTGACATCAGTATTTCTCATAAGTTTGTGGCCTAAGTTGTTCTTTGCGTCGATAATTTTTCACGATTCGTTAAGACAAATAAAAGTGTTTTTCTATGCTATTTTAGTCATTGGGAGTTCAGCAGTACACAAAAAAAGCCGGTAGTGATTACAACAAATGAAAGTGTGAAGAGGAAAACAGAAGTGAAAATAATTTCAGAGAGAGCTTAGCTTGTAAGAAGCTCATCAAGTACAAGAATGAAAGATACTTTTTCACACATTTATAATGAGGGCATAATTTTGTCCCCTCCCCTTTATATAGGGCCATGTAAGCTCTAGCAGGGGCTATCTAAGATATTCTGGTTTTGTGAGGAATCTAGCTTGTATCCAACATTTGTCGAATCAATTACACGTTGTTCTAAAAAATCATCGCGTTCCTTTAGTCGGTAAATTATTTCATAAAAATTGGAGAAAATCCGACTCCCAATTCCTCCTTTAGATCCGCCCTTGCATATTTTACTTTAAATCATTTTTATGAAGCTTATTTAAACAAAATTGCATTAAGGCAGATGTGCTTATTTAAACAAGATTGTATCTATGAGAAATTGATCTTGATGCATTTAAACTTAGAAGATGAATAGGCTAAATCCTAACGCCCTTTTAAAAGGACTGCTTAAATATAATAAATAAACAAAAACAATTCTCTGAAAAGTCTTTAATGATCTATTTTTCAGTATTTTAAACATGGATTCAGTTTTATAAGCTGAAAAATATATCGGGAAAATACCTTGGGCAATAATAGGTTACATTTTGGGATTGTGGGCCTACTTACCAGAAAGCCAATAGGGTGAATGCTCAACAATACTTTTTAAAGGATTTGAAAATGCCCGACCAGAAGCGGATCAGGCATAGAATTGCCATCCTCCTGCTGGGTTCCTTGGTTGATCCCTCGTCAGCATAACTCAGGAGCTGGTCTGTAAACAAGTTATTTCAAAAAAGATGCTTCAACCGTAAGTTTCGCTGTCATCAGTGGCAGTATCGCGTCAAAAGGGAAGATCTAGAGTGAGTAATTGTTTTACTCATCAATTTGGACGATAGACAATCAATTCATGCCGATGGTAGCGCTAACAGAGTAATGTGTGACAAAAAGGAGATTTCGTAATAGTGAAATGCTAGAAGAAAGCCCAGCAAGATGCCAAATAAGAACGCAGTAATTATGGAAAAGAGTTTGAAAGTGTAAACAAACTTTTTCTGTCTGCATAATACTGGGCGTTGAGTTTTAATATAAAGTCTCTAAGAGATTAAGATGGAAAGAGCTGTGTGCTGTGGGAGAATTGAAAATCGCTTGCTGGCATAGTTTGATTGTACATTGTTCATTTTTTAAAAGATGCTGTCCGATGGCAGAGTCACAATCCTGTTTGGTGTCTTTTGATTTGCGCGATCTGTGTGGTTGAGATCGGTGTGGACGGGTCAATTGTTGTCTTAACCATTGCGGAACATGTTGGTTGATGCGATCCTGTAGTCGTTGAGATGTTCGCTCTACTTACCGACTATCACAGTGGTACTTGTATTCATATATAACAGAGCTTTTCTAAATGGTAGGTAGAACATCCTTGCGGGGTACTGGCAGCATGCGCTTTGACGTTGAGACCAAGCGGTGCTAATGGAACCATAGCAGCTTTCCACGGCGGTTTTGACTTCTTTTTCTAAGTTTGTGGAAAGGTTATCTATCCAAGAGACCACAAGTACACCGGGTACATATCTGGGCCGAATCGCTTAAGGGTGGAAAACTGAGCAATTTTTTTGGTGATTTGAGCGTTGATGACGTTTTTAGGATAGCCATTGTACAGTAATATTTTCTCGATTGGTTCTATTTTTCCATTGAGTCTACGCTTGGTGCAAATCATTAGGGCACGATACACTAATGTAGATTTTAGACTTATTGTGCATTTATGAGGATTACAGGACTATCAACGTAAAAACTGGCAGGTGAAAGTGGATTTCCGGTATACACTGGTTTCAAAACCAATATCTGCTCTTTCGACTTAGACATGAAGAAACGGAAAGCATTTGTCTTTCTCTTTTTCAAAAGTGAATTTGAGGAATGGATGAAGCCAGTTAAGTGTGGTGAGGAATTTATCTGCCGTAGCTTCGTGATCGAAGATGGCTAACGTGTCGTCAACATATCTGAAGTATGTTGGCGGCTTCTGCGTTTGAGGAAATAACTTTTCTTCATAATATCCAACAAAGATATTAGCCAAGCCGGATCAAGTGGTGATCCCATAGCTACTCCGTTTGTTTAGTAGTATACAACATAGTGCTATTGAAGCTGAACTCAACTGAGGATGAAGCGCTCTTCATCAATTCAACAAACACGTCCTTTGGAATGACCGGTTGTGAATCAGACTTATCATAAAGGGCTTCTGAACAGATCTTGATGTTTTCATCACGGGGAACTGTAATGCTATTTTACTTCACGTGCAAATTCTGTAGGTAGTCGTTCTACCATATGCAACCCAAGCTCCGTGTCTTAAGCACCTCATCAATCTGACCTTTAGCTGCTTTACAACAACTATTTTAAATTGTCCTTTTTAGTTAATGTCTTGATTTCTGTTGTGAGGTAGAGCAATAAGTTGTTGGTACAAATTACACCTAGTAGTGTTATTAGTCGTGGTATTATTATCGTTTTACTAGACCTAATTTTTGTGTTTAGGTTGCGATTAATTATGGTGTTTGCTGATACCAAATAAACATTGAGTTAATTAGAGTTGATTACTTCACGTTTATGAAAAAGCTGGACACATTCAAGGAATACATGAAGACATTAGGGTCCATGTAAAGATTTTGCATGGTCTTGTATGACGAAAACCGCTCCAACACAGATTGTAATAGGCTAGCTAACCACCCAGCAAGTTTTTGATGGGACGAACCTGTCATACACTGCATAGAGCTAGGTGGAGTACCTCCTTTGTATGTTTTCAGCAGACCATACATTCGAGATCTTTGCAATTCTGTCAGTCGTATTGCGTCATACATTCACTTTGGCATAAGACTGGCTTTGACTAAGTTAAGCAACCGTTTCTGAAGGCGCGATTTAATGTTGACGGTGTTGTCATTGCTGGAGACTAGACCAACCTTTTAAAATTTCGATTGATTTTAAAAATTTTGATTGATCTTTAAATAATTTTCAACGTCATTTTTTTAACATCATCAATCTCAGTCTTTTTGATGCTATATTAAAATCCTTTACCGCCAACAAGTTATTTTACTGCATGCGTGTATGCGTGCGTCTGTGCATGCGTGTATGCATGCGTCTGTGCGCTGCTTCATGTGACTCGCAAAAAAATTCTTGTTGAATCACGATAGAGCAAAGCGAGATCAATTAAGTATTACTCTAACAATTACTTTCAATCAATAATAATAAATATTTTTAAAAGTTGAGTTACTGTATTGTTGAACAGCTTTGCAAACTGCAGCGTCACGAGTTTAAATTTTATTGTGGCAAGAGTATTTGTAATTAGAGGAAAAATATCAGTTGTTTGTAATTGGAGAGAAATATAGGCAAGTAAAGAGGATGCTACTTCCTCCCATACAAAGGAAAGTAACGCCCATTGCTCGAGGCCATCTTACCTTCGCCACAATTTTGTGGAGAAGTTCGTTGAACACGGTGTCCACGTTGACGTTCTCCTTCGCACTCGTCTCGCTAAACAGCATGCCGTAGTCCTCGGCAAGCTGGAAGGTCAAACACAGAGTTAAAAGTTTTGTTTGAAGATAGAAATCCAATCGATATTTTATACCTTTCTGTTGGCAAATCTGATAATGTTTACAACCAGTGTTTCTGTGAGCAAATCTGAGTTTGGCTCAACGATGATGTTTAGTACATCGTTTAATGTTGCCTTATACAGTATTAAAACCACACTAATGGTGCATCACATTCAAAACTAAGCAATAAATTGGGAGGCTCTATCTTTCCGTTGTTTATCTGTGTACCTTTTCTCCTTCCCTGGTAGTAACCATCCGGGATTCTTCCAGGTCGCATTTGTTTCCAATCAACATTTTATCGATACCGATATCAGCCCACTGCAACAAAAAAACTTAATGCAGCAACCGGAAGACCTAAACAGGAAATGTCTTCAAAACATACGTCTGATGCTAAAGCATTCCAAAATAAAATACTAAAACTTAAGTTCACCTACTCTTTTGAAATTTCTTGTCCACTTTCCGACATTCTCAAATGATTTTCGATTTGTGATGTCATAAGCGATGATGACGCCTTTCGAGCCGCGGTAATACGAGGTGGTAATGGATTGGAACTTCTCCTGACCGGCTGTATCCCTGAAGATTTTAAAATAAAAGGATACTTGTTAAGCGCCACTTGTGGGAACTCTGCTGGGTGATGGAGTTTAGATTTTCAGTCTCGTCCGTTTCTTCCTCAGAAATTCAGCATTCTGGAGACTTATCCTCCAGTGGTACGATATTATCCTCCGGTGATACCATATTATCAACCGGTGATCTCATATTATCGCGACACCAAAAATCTTACGTTCAAGCCTGCTTCGGGCAGCACTGTTGATCCAGAGCGTTTTTACGATAAGAGTTTAAGGCGAAAAAGCTGCCAAAAAATATTTTTTTAAAAGCGATATTGAAGCCACAAACCCAATACAGCAAGCTAGCACCACAACACAATGCAACCAACTATGGATCAAGTTGGTCCTAAGCATGGTGTGGGGAAGTGGTTGTGGCTTATTTAATTAAAGTTTTAAAACAGCATCAGTTTCACTTGAAAACAAGTTTGTTTACTCAGCCATTGGCAACCCCTGCTCAGCTGAGATTCAAAACGTCTTCTCAGAATAGAAAATATTTGCTCCGGGTGGGAGAAATCACAAAGTTTAGAAAAGATAGCAAACGTTTTTTGCAGCCATGAAAAACTTTTCTTTCAAAATTTTCCTCACATCTCACCATATTTGAACTTTGACAGTCTTTCCTTGAATCTGAAGAAGTCGAATTTTAAAATCGATTCCTGGAAAATAAATCGCGTTAAGTGGGAACAAGATCACTGGGCAACAACTTTTTATGCCAAGAGACCATAGAGGGCCTGCCAAATGATCAAATGTGTTTACTCAAAAGGATTACAGGTCAAATAAATCTAGTTGCAAGAGTGTGTGGAAGGTTGACGTCAACAAACTAGATCTAGATTTCGGAGGTAATAAAAACGAGGGTTGAGAGCGAAGAGTTGAGCACAAAAGAGAAAAACTAAGAGCTAAAAGTATAACTCACTCGATTTTGGAAAGTTGCCGTACTTTCATTTATAGAGATGAAACAAATGGAATGCAAAGTGAAATGAATTTAGAGATATACCAAAGGGAATATTCACCTTCTACCCTTGTTGGGATTAAAACAAAGGAAGAACACATTTCCCCTATCAGGTGGGGAGAACGTGAATTTATTCCAAAATTGAAATTTTTATCACTTTGTAGGATCAAGTCTTCTTTTTTGTTCTTAAATTCATTTGTTTTTACCCTTTTCTTTTTTAACGCACAGTAACCAGTGTTGGGAAGACTCGAGTTAATGACTTGGCTCAAGTCGACGTAAAAGAAGACTCGGCTCGACTCGAATCATTTGTACAAAATGATTCGACTCGACTCGGGACTCAAGAGTCGACACCTGTGACTCAAAAATCGAGTCAAGACTCGACAAGTCAACTAATAATGAAAAAATTGAGATCTTTGTTTTATGACAACCGATATCTAAATTTGTTTTTGATAGAGTTTCGTCACCCCCGTGCTACTCAAATGACGATGTACCTGTGAGCGAAAAATTCATCTTGTTTGATGAACCTGATGTGGGAAAACCATCTTAAAGATTTTGTGAAGCCTAAAAACATATCTAGCCTGGTTTTGAAAGTGACAGATGTTAAAGTTAGACCTATTTGTAAAACGTTTAGAGTTAGAAATTATTTTAAATTGAAATCTCAAAGTCCTTTACTTGTGGTGTCTCATGCCGTATATCGATTTACATGCCCTTGCGATGCGGGTAACACATACGTTGGTATGTCATCTAGAATCTGGTCACCAGGGCAGGAAAATGTTTGAACCTTAATAACAGTAAAAATGTGTCATTAAGAATCAGTTGCAACAGTGTATAACTTGTTCTAAAAGCGAAATTAATTTGCACTCGTCATTTACGGTTTTAAAAAAATACTCATCTGAATATAACGTAAAATTCATGAAGCTCGGTTTATTAGACAAAGCAAACCACTACTCAATAAACAGCAAAACGCGAATGGTTGGTCCTATTTGCTAAAAATATTTTAAGTTATTTATCTTATTCCATCACAAATCATCAAATCTATTGTATTATTTGTCATCATTTATTCGTTGTTTCGGCATCACTTGTCTTATTCGTCACAATTCTACGCGCACAGCGCACAAGAGGAACAACGTTAATTTCTAATTCTGTGCGCACAACGTCCCCTCCGGGGGCGCCGCGTTGGATGGGACGATTCCTTGCTGATGAGGCCGAAGCCTGGGTCCAGGGATGGTCCCGCTTATTTCGCTGTACTAACGTTGTTCGGATCGTGACCATTAGCAAAAACTAATTTTCGTCCGGAGGTGTGTTGCGTCGTGTGTGGTTCCTGTGCGATTCGAACCCGCGTCTTGCGAGCCAATCTCAGCGCACGCCGGAGCTCGCTGGCATGTAACCACGTGCGGCCAACTATGCCTTGAAGCATCACGTTTAGTTTATAACCTTTGGAACGTCTTTATATGCCAAACCACTTGTTGTGTGATCAGCTTTATGTAATGATATCAGTTTTAGTTCATACTTGCACGGTTAGCAGTAACGTCAAAATGAATCTTGTTCAAAAGTAAACGGTAAGTGAGTCTTGTGCTTTGTGTTAGATTGTTTGGGTTTGTTTCGTATGCAGTTCCATGTAGGATATTGGGCTGGTCGGGGGCTACGTAAAGTGTCTTGCACTCAACATGAGACCTAGTGATGACGATGCGTTTCAATTACCCGCACTTTTGGGATGTTCCTGCCTATTTTCCCATACTAACGTTGTTCGAATCGTCACTCTTTGTATAAACTAAAAACAAAATATCAGCCAGTTCGACTTCCAGCCAGTTGCAGTTAGTAAAGCAGTAGAGATATTTTCTTGTTGCTGGTACAGCTATGATATTAAAAGTAAACTTTGAATTTAAATTACCATACAATGTTAAAAGAATCAATTGCAGTTATTTTAGAAATCACAGGAAACTAAACACTGACAATGAATGTTAGAGAGACTCGAGTTGTAAGAAAATAAGACTCGACTCGAATCGTTGGAGCCAGATGACTCAACTCGACTCGAGACTTGAATTCAAGCGATTTGTTACCAAACACTGACAGTAACTCACCAATAGTCGCCACAAAATTGTAGGAAAACTCATCATCGGTGAATCTCCGCATCACACATGTTTTTCCCACTCCGGTATCTCCGATAATCACCAATTTGCAAATGATATCCGGTCTTTGGCTCAAGGTTTCCATCTCCAAATTACACTTCACTCATTCAAAAAATATTCAACTAAAATTTTCTAAATATCAAATTGAGTTCTCCAAACACAGTTTTAAGCATAATAAAACGTGGAAAAGGTTTCTTTTTATTAGGTGACGTTTTATGCGCCAACTAATGCTTGAGGGTGCATCTTATCCAGCCACTTGATTGATTGTCAAAAGCAGACAAGTCCCTGGTAAAAAAATATGGGAAAAAATGCAATGAGGTTTTTCCTCAACTCTATACTTGCACGTTGCAGCTGGTGATAAGACACAAATCCTATTCGGTACAAGTAACAATCGGTAAAGATATTTTTCGAATGTTTTTTGGGAAATTAGTTGTTAAAGCTGCCGGTCATTTATCGTTAAATATGACCTCATGTTTTTCAATTTATCTGTCTACTTACATTTGTAGTTTTTTATGTAGTCTATCTATCTACCTTCTCTGGCCTTTAATACAGAACAACCGTTAACGTAACTACGAATGTAACTTCAACTTAATACGACTGTTGTCCCTAGGCTATCATCAAGTAGGATACGCATGAATAAGCACATACATGCTTCAAATACCAAAACCGCTAAAGCGGAACTTCTCGTTTATTTGTTACACGATCCTGTTCGACTATTTGTTTTGTTCCAAGCTGGACGTCGTGGAAATATCACCAAGGCAATAACACTTCCGCTGCTTCACTGTCAAACTTATTTTGGTTGCAATTCTTTTTCTTAGATAAAAAACCCCTCACAGTCATAGCAAACTTATTTTGGTTGCAATTCTTTGTCTTAGATAAAAAAAACCCTCACAGTCATATATGGTTCACCACCCTGCATGGCACTGAGACCTCAACCTCTCGTTTGCGTGTCGCTTACAGCAGGAGTGTTAAACTCATTCAGTACTGCGGGCCACATTTACATACCTGGATTCTATGCGGGCCGCACTCTATCGAACAAATATTTAAAGATATCACTTCTCCGGGGAACGATCTCAGGAGATCGTTTAATGTAGCCCGAAATGGTGCTAGTCTCGAAAAAAAGGTCATCATCTCTCTCGCCACAGCTGTTAGAACAAAGTCAGCGCGTCACACTAGCGCAAGTACATCCCTGCCATGTTGCGTTTGTTGATCATTTGATCACGGCTGCAAGCTGCGTGTTATCTAACGTTGCAATACTGCCGAAATTGATTAAGAATTTAAGAATCGCTTCACGGGCTGTATTGAAATGCTCCGAGAGCCGCGAGTTTGACACCCCTGGCTTACAGCGATGTCGGCAATCTGTAAACGCGTTGCGCGGTAGAAGATGTGAATTTCACTTCAACCTAGAAACAGCTGGCTATCAAATAACAATCAGCGGCACATCCAAAAGTGTTTTTTGAAAATTGACAGTGCAGAGGGTAAACCAGGGGACTACTACTTATTGCTATGGACGACTATGTATCATAGAATGTACCATAGTTCATAGTAGCAATATTGCTGAGGGTCAGGCAATCGAATAATGCTGCCAGTCCACTTGCAATTTTCCTTTTTGATGATTTTCCATTGATTGCTTCAACTAAATGTTGTGTACAGAATCTACCCGCAAATAAATCAATCAAAAAAATAAACAAATTTCCAAAATTAAATTTTTTGGTAGAAACAGCTTACGAATTCCATTGATTTAAATCGAAAGGTTAATTTCTCTGTGATCCAACGCAAAGTGAAAACTGCGAACGTAAACAATTGAAAGTGCGATGGGCGGGGCTTCCTTACGAATTTGCGCCATAGGGGTAAAAAATGATAGGTCTCCGTTCAGAGTCCGTGTGCTACATGCCTCTGGGTCTGGATTTGTTGTCTGTAGTACAAGTAACCATGCCAATTAGACTTGAAATCATGCTTTCAGATTTCTTGCGGCAACCACAAATTTTAATTCTTTTGGCGAAACCAATATTCAACTCGACTAACTGTAAAAAATTGTTGAAAAGTGGCCAACCAAATGCACAACCAAAACTCTCAACTCGAAATAAAAAATCTATTTAAACAGTGTAAAACTAAAGATCTTTTAAAATCTATTGAAATCAAAATCATAATCGGCTCACTACAAAGTATATCCGAGTCTCCAAGAGAAAATCAGCTACGCATCCATTTTTCAGTCTCTTCATCTGGTATGAGTTCAAATTCTTCTTCTTTGTTTAAAGAAAAAGTTTCAACTATGATTGATTTCACCAACATAAAGATAAAAAGCCACTTTATTAAAAGCATAGGCGTAAAAGTAAAGAGAGGCTGAAACCCCCTCCCCCAGAATATTGTCAGTACTCCACAAATTCTAATAAAAAAAAAGTAGCAAAATAGCGAACAAATCACCCTGAGGACTTGATTTAAGAAAAAAAACGTTCACTTGACTTTGGAGTTGAAAATCGAAAGAAAAGCTTTTACTTGACTTTGGCCCTTCTAAACAAAACAAGGTGTTATAAGTATGATTTAAAGTAGGGTTGATAACGATCAATTTATTTTTAATAGTTATCAATATTTAGCTTCGATTAAATCAAAACTTCTGCAGTACATTTATTGACAAGTTGTTATATTGTTATGTTTATTAAATTGGAAATTAACTCATTAATAATATAGCTTCTGTCTACAAACAGGAACATACTAAAACGCACGTAATATCTAACTTAACGATAAGACCAGCGCGATGGCGTAGTGATTAGAGCGTCCGCTTCACAGTCGGTAGACCTGGGGTTCATTTCCCAAGTCGAGTCATACCAAAAGACTTGAAAAAATGGTATTTTCAGCTTTTCTGCTTGGCGCTCAGCAAAATAGGGTTAGTGTGGCAAACAAGCCGGCAAGCTTGCATTTTGTGTCCTTGGGCAAGACACTTAACGGGATGCCCCACGATTTGCCAGCCCATACCATCGAATAAATTTCATAACTTAACAATACAGTAGCTAAACTAGACAACATTATAAACAACTCAAACAGACAACTCATTCGTTTAGACAAGTGGTGATGAAACTTTTTCTTTGCAACGCCTTTTGAAAAGTTTGCTCAGCATGCGACGCATCCGTAAAAATACATAAATCAAAGTTCAATTTATTATTACATCAAAAATAAACAAACTTGCATATGAATTAATGTGATATGTGGGCATGCTTATTTTTGTAAAGTTCCTCTTCTACTATTGATATTGGTCTGCCACTGCTAGCTATTTAGTTTGCAAGCGATATTTTAATGTCACGTTGTATGGTTACACTTGCCGGTTGATCGATTCAACGACAAAACTGACTCAAAGTAGTTTGCTTAGAAGTAGATGACGCTGCTGTTATAAACTGGCTAAACGAAACTGACATTGCAAGCTGAAGTTGTAGCAAGTGATTTTTTTAAAGGTAGTAAGTAAGCGACGTGTTAGATCTACGATTTGTCGCAATGAATGCAATAAACTTTGTTACATTTTTGATATTACGGTCAGCCAAAAATTTAAACCCAAAATGTTCTTGTAATTTACCTGATATAACTTTATATTTAATAAGTCGCTTCTTCTCTGTAGCCATTTTACTGTCATTTCACAATTATTTTCTGGATGTTGATACATTTATCAAGATGGGTAAAAATAAATTTGAATCCGATTAATAGTTAAACAAAAATTAAAACTGCAAAATAAATTAACGACCAATTAATTAATTAATGTTTAAATTCTGCAGCCGTAATTAAAAGCAATCCCATCAGTTCTAAATCTAAATTTGGTTCATTCCTTTAACCTCTTGTATAGGTTGGCCTGACTCATCCAGTCTATACCTGATAAAAAGCCAACTGCCCGATCCATGGAGTAAAAGTGGCAGAAGTTATACCGGTAATTACTTCTAAAAAACGAAGTCAATAAAGATACAAATTCTGGACCATTTTTAACTATCTGATTTCAATCCAATTTTCGCAAAGTTGCTCAGCAGCTACCTTGGAAAATAAAATGTGGTAAACCAACTGTGGCCCAAAGTTTAGTGACATTTAGGGAACAAAGATTGTCCCACAACTAATTATTACCCCCTCCCTTCAACATTTCTGGGTAAGTTTGTGTGTTTGCCGACTCGGGAAGCGTATGCTGACGTTATTTACGCTTGCTTCATTTGCGTAAATGTGGTCAATATGTCTTAAAAATAGTATAAACAAGATCTAATCTTGTTTTCGCTAATGCACCGATGGAACTTGACCGCAAGCTTGAGTCGGTACATAGCTCGCTGTCTTTCGACCGCTTTACCATTCCAGCGCTTCACAATAAGTTTCAAATTGAAATTTTTTATGGAAAGAAGCAGTTTTTTTAGTACAAGTAAAGCAAACACTATGATAACAATTTTTTTCTCGTGCAACTATAGCGAAAGATCGATTTTTTATTACTTTTTTATAATTGACTTTGGCGTCACAGATGACAATAAACTTTGCAGGTTATCAGCGAATCATAAAATGAATTATCACCACGTGATTGCTTCGGATTGTTACCGCTTGTAACAATACGTTAATTATTAAGTTTAACCCAATGTTTTGAAACCCGATGCACGCCGTAAAAGAAAACTGTGGCGGTAACATTAGCTCTAGCTGATTCGCTGATGGCATTGTAGACGAAGACCCAGTGACATTTTCATAGGGTCTTTGATACAAAAGTATGACTTTGGAACAGACAGTTTACCACAGCCTAATTAAATTTTTTGGGGCTGTAAGTAAAAAGAATAGTTACCATTCCCCATCCACTAGATTTTTTTAGATTTTTTGGTTAGCAATAAGCAACCTGAGCTTAGTGAAAACTTCTAATTTTCACTCATGTACAGAACTACAGATGAACCATTTATTTGAGGTCGCACAGAATCTTTGGTGGAAGCTACCCTCTTAATTCTCTTGATACTTCCATCAGAATTTTATAATTAGTAATATGTAATCCATATTGAATGACAGTTACGTATATATATTCACGCACTAATGACCGCAATTTTGAGGGGTCATAAAAAACGGGGGCAGGCTTCTCGTAAATTGGCAACAGCGACATGTTTGAAAAAACTTTTACTAAAATTTTATTTACATACTTACAATCATAGATCATAGATGAGAGTGAGGATTTGTAATAATTAAGCAGTCAAACACAAACAATAGGAAGCACCAGACCGGTCACTCACTTACAAATAGCAGCTATAACATCAGCAGCGGCGTCCAGTCAGGTGGTCGAGTGGTGCTAACCACAAAGAAGAAGGTCTACATCTCGATGGTTCGGTTCCCTGCTGGTCGGATACGCGCCACTGAAGAGCCCCAATGATGGCGAAACCGGTCTGGTGCTTCCTATTGTTTGTGTTTGACTGCTTAATTAAATACTTACAATCCCAAATTTTACATACCTACGATTCCAATTTTTTGGTGTCATACTGCACTATGCGAGCGGCAGTACGCTTAACCTACGGCAATTTTCGACTTGACAAAGCAAAATGTAATTAGATGGTAGTAAGCTATCCTTTCCAGTATTCAAATCTGTTGCAGTCTACTTGTGGCCCCACCCATAGGACACTAGTTTTCTTACATAATAAAAATTGCCTGGTTGTGATCATGAAAATAATAAATTGAAGCTCCTATCAAAAACACTTTTTTTATAATAACACGAGACTCAATTTTGCTCAAAATTTAAGAACAATGCCAGCCTCGACACAGGAAAAAAATTAAGAACAAATTTTTACTGCAATACAGTAGAGTACATACACTAATAAAGGAAGGAGCGGACTTAAGTTTAGCAATCTTTGTATTGTAATCTAATTTTCACAAACATTGTTGTTGTAGTTCTATCAACATATTTTCGTAAAATATACTGCTATGTGCACATCATTGCGTCATCATTGTTATGTTGCTAGGTGTTCTGATTGTACTTTTCATTTTTCAGTGTCGTCGGTTTTTTAAATATGCATACTGGTAGTCTTGTTTCACTACAGTATGTTGATTTTATCAATCATAAACAAATGATTTTTGTCTCAGGCGTTTTTGTTTTAAAAACTGGGTACTGCAGTACTGTAGTACACTTTAGATTTTATTGATATCGCATTTTTTCGTTTGTAATGTTCTACTACCCTGTAGACTGTGGTGGGTATCTGAAGTGAAGTGATAGTGATTTTGTAAACATACTTTAGGCTACTGCGCATAAGACTGTTTTGTTAATTGCCATGAAAATGATAACTGCCAATCCGAAAAAATTTAAGAAAAACCTACTTCAGCCAGAAATTTACTGGTTTTTATAAAAAAGTGTAAAGAAAAGAGCTTCAGTTTTCCCAAAATATTGCCTCTCGCACAGGTTGGGAAATGTTTTTTTGGCGACTCCTCTACAGTTTGATTCGAAACCGTAAATTCAAATATTCCTCAGTGCGAACATCAAAAGGCCTAGCTTTCGCATAGAATTTCTTTTCCGCAAACTCCTTTCTCCGTTTTTCTTAAATTTGTTTTGATCAGTTGGCAAGCAATAAATGCTACAACCTTTAGAGGGGTAGTTAATCAAACTAAATTTGGTTCTGGCTTGGTTGCGATGAAATGCACTGTATTTGTAACTACGAAGTAGGTCTGAACCTAACGAAATTTTTTGGGAGCTAGAAAGTTGAAACTTTGATTGATTTGCTGGCCGCTGCCCCATCACTGAACGTTATCTTGCAGGCAGTGAATTAAGAAGTCTGGGTTGGGCTTTTCTTGTTGCTACTGACGAACAACCTTACGATGCAAGGTTTGATTTAGCAACCGGCTTCTCCTCGGTTGCTAAAAGCACCTAAGCCATGGGTGCAAAAACCCGATCGTGCACTCGCACCGCGCGACCAGAAGATTTGCCCGTGCGACCGTAACTTGCAATGTATTCAGAATAGCATGAATATGTCGGAGGCATAAAAATTTTTGACATAACTATCCCTTAATAAAAAATTTTTGCGCTCCTGCCTCAACGTTGTAAAAATGACTTGACGAGATGGCAGTAATATGTGACTAGGATGTGGCTACTTTATCTTATATTTAAAAACTGAATAGTTCATCAGAAGAAGGCTGGTAAAATGCATCTAATTTGGATTAGATTAGATTAGCTTACAATGATAGCGATGAATAGGTCTGGCGCCGTACGGATGGCCAGACGTACCGTGCCAGTAAGGCCTGCTTAAACTTGTTGTACTGCTTTGTTGGCTGTCATTAGTGAATGCCGATAAAACGTCACTGCACACCGATTACAAAATGCATTATTACGCAACAATCTAAACAACTCAAATCTGCAGACAGTGACACTGTTTCGACTTATCAGGTCTCTTCAGTGCAGTTGGTGACCGACAAGAAGCTAGAGACTTTTAATAAAGCATAGCTTAGACCGCCACACTTGTGGGACCTATACTAGGGCCACTGTAGTAGATTGTCTGTCGGTACTCAACTCAAACTTAAACAACAAACTGTTCTCGTGCCCTAATTCGTATTGTAAAATAACACAAATGCAATAGAAAAACCTTTTTAACTTTTTTCATTTGTCAGAATTGCTATTTAATGATGTATTTAATCAATCAATCAATCAATTTTATTTTATTTTTGTCCAAATCAGCATACATAGAAATAAATTACACAGCAGTGGACAAAAAAAGGATTGCTATTTAATGATGTATTGGAGAGGTAGATAGCACATGAAATCTTTGCTCAGTGACTGATTGAAGTTGACCTACTTTTTAATTAATTAATTATTTAGTTCAGACCCCCATGTATAAGAGGTAAAATAAGCGAATGGCATTAGGTCTGCCACACTAGGGCCGTATACTTTTTTCAATTCGTATTAAACCCATAAGAACGTTTTTACTCGTTTACAGTGCTTCTATACTACTGGATCATATTTCACGCTCAATTAAGTCAATTGTCAACTTGTCGCTGTAGGTGTTGCAACTGCAACCAACAATATTTTATATTAGGCCCTACCGTATTTTCTCGTGTATAAGAGACCCTTTTTTGGTCTAAATTTTTACTTTAAAAATAGGGGGTCTTTTATACATGGGAGTACCGGAGTTTTCCACTTAATGTACCCCCCCCCCCCCCCCTGTTAATGTACCATGGTATATTAACTGGAAACAGGTGTCTATTTATGTATCATAGCACATTAATAGACGCCAAAGTTTTGTTTGAATGTCTATTGATAGGTAGATGAAAGACTAATACGCAAACGTCAAGAGCTTATTATGCATATGAGACGTTGTGTGTCTGTGTCTATCATTATGTGTCACCCGTCATGTCTCAGTTGTATATATAGCTTGTACGAATAACAATAAGTAGCTGTATCATGACAGGCGAAAACAGGTTTGGATGCTGATGAATATGAAAACAGTGATGAATAAAACTTTTGAGCATTGATTGTTTTTATCAACAAACAAAGGCACTGAAACACTGGGTCCAATCCAGAGGTCAAATTAAATCTTTCAAGAAGTGTGGCATCTCCAATGCCATGGATGGTACAGAGCATGATGCCATTTTTGAGCTGAGTGACTCTGATGATGATGATGATGATGATGAAGAATTGGCTGGTATTGCGGAAGAACTGACTTTAGTTGATATTTCTGATGAAAGTGATGAGGAATTTAATGATTTCTATGATGAATAAAGTTATTCATTACTAAGAAACTTTTTTCCAGAATTTTTGCCTAAAAATTGAAGGGGTCTCTTATACTCGGGAAAATACGGTACTTTATTTCAGCTATCAAATAAGTCATTTTAAAGTAACTTTACTAAGTTTACGAATTTAAATAATAAATTATTATATAAAAGTGAAAGCTTTCATATTCAAATACAAATTTTTTTGGTGACTCCTTTCAAAAAAATGAAACGGCAAAAAACACTTTTCAAATTTTCTCAAAGAGCCAAAGTAAAGACTATGATTCAGGTGAATCTTGCACTCCTGATCCTCAGAAGAAATGTACAATTACAGAAGAGCCCGTGGTTGCCACTGAAGAAAGGAAAAAGCGGAAAACTGCTCAGCGTGGGAGCAAAAATTACTGCCCTGTTAATTTTCAGGCTTCGTATGCCAGGGAATTTGCTGATTGGATTGCAATCAAAAGAGATGTCAATAATCAAGTAATGGAAATGACATGCAACCGGTGCTGTTGTTTCAAGAAACAAGCAGATGCATCATCAAAATTTGTCTTGGGCTATAAAGATCCATTTAAAAGAGAAACTTTAAAGATTCTTGAAAGAAGTGTGTCCCACAGAAACTGTGAACAATTATATAACGCCCAGAAAAATCCAGAAAATGCACCACTAGCTAAGTGTATGTTGAAAATGGACATGGAAGAGATGGAAAATCTCAAGAAACTTCGGTACTGCACATTTTAATGCATATTGGAACAAGCCATGCAGTGATTTTGAGAAGCAAATTGAACTTGTCAGGAAATTGGAGATTTCAGTGAAAGAAAGATATGTAAACAGCAAAATGTGCACGGAATTTATCCATTACATCGCTTCTTCACTTCGAAAGAAATTTGTGGAAGACATTTCAAAATCTCCTTGTGTTAGCCTTCTACTTGATGGTTCCACTGATATATCAGTTACAACATCTGTTATTGTGTATATGCACTATATCACTGAAGGGACTGTTGCAGAATCTTATGTAGGTGTGGAGGAGCTACCCAACGAAACTGCTGATGGCTATATTACAGCTTTGAGATCTCTCTCAGAACGACCGGAATTAAAAACCTATTTGACAAGGGAAAAGTGGTAGGACTTGCAACCGATGGAGCAAGAACAATGCTGGGTTGTCATGGTGATGTTGCTGCTAAATTAACAAAAGATATTCCCCATTTGGCTGTTATTCATTGTGTTGCTACCTCAGCAACTTCCTCCGTTCCTTCGCACGTCTCCGCTAGCTGCGCGTGCTTGAGGACGGGAATTGTGTAGCAACCTCAGCAACTTCGACTACTAACCACAAACAGAAAGTCGCCAACAACACCTGGCTTTAAATATGGATTGTTATCTACGTTCAGTAGCTATCATGATAGAAGTGACTAGTCGCCACATGGAGTACACTCATTTTAACCCGGACCTACAGCCAGATGCCTGCCGTTGCGCTACAATGGTGACCCCGCGAAGAAGCTACATCTTCCCCGATGTAGTTTGACGGCAGCGTCTTCAGTCAAGCAGCACAAGCCATCGTCGAGTCGCCGAGCCCTAACGTCAAGACCACCTCTAATTGAAGTCTTGGCAGGAATCTCACTTACTTCGGCCGGCAAACCTCACTCTCTCAACGTTGGCGGGAAAGGCCCTGATGCCGCTTTTAGATTAACACTAGAAGTACCATAAGGGTCAATTTGACCCGTAGCAGCAAGTTCTTTGCGTATATCTGCAAAATTGATTCCAATAGAAAGGTGAAACTTCCTGACTTCTCCTAAATTTAATAATTAAACAAGCTAATGGAAGTTTCAGAAAAAAATATGTTTTGAACTAGCTTGTATGTGGTGATTCGAGGGGAGCTTTAATCTTTGTTGAAATGCAAAGTGCGTTTGTGAAAACCGTATAGAATCCATATAGTTTGCGCCTCTAATGTGTTAGCAAACGCTGTTTGCATTTCAACAAAGATTGACGCACACTATCGAGTCACACAATTTTCTGACCAAAAAGTGTTGTTGCAATTTTTGTGATCAGCTATACAGTAAGTTTGTTTTTTCTTTTGTAGCTTGACTAAAAGTATACGTTTGTTCTATTTATAGCTGGCAGTCCATTTTTTAGCAAAGATATTCAGAGCGACTGCGATAACTTTCTGTATAAGCTTACTGTAGAAGTTTTGATTGTGCAAACCAAACTTATCAGTAGTACTAGCGCAAGCAAGTAATTGTCAGCAACAAGAACCTAATATGTTGTATTGATTTTGCACTTGAAATTACAGGGCATAGCTGCCTGCAACCTATGAACACATACTAGCTATTGAAAGCTTTAGGACACAGAGCTAGGCCAATCTGCTACTGCTGTACCTGATTCCATACCAAATCAATGTCAGATCGAAAAAGACTTGCTGCGCTAAAAAAAGCTTTATGGTTGCTAAAAAACATCAGGAAGATGATTCTGATGCAGAAAGTGATACTGAATCAGATGCAGATGTTTATAATTTACATGAGGACAATCGCGATAACTCTGAACGTGAATCTTCATTTGATAATGAATTGCTAGTTTCAGAATCGTCAAACTCAGAAATTTTGGATTGTGAAGATACTGAAACGAATTCTGAAACGGATGAAGATCACGTTCATCAGAATGATACAACAAGCCTTGAAACTTCAGCTGGAATTACGCACGTGAAGCACACAAGGCAACAAAGATCAAGGTACGTGAATTGTGGAATAGGCCAGTGGTGGGCAACCTTTTTCGGTTTGCGTGCCAAAATCGGCTAAATCTCAGAACAAAATTCTTCCGCGTGCCAGCCAAAATTTGTGAAAACATGAAGAAAAGATAAGTTACCCAAATGGTGAAAACACAATATAACTAAAATCACGTTTACTCACATTGAAAATAACGCCCAAACAAAACGGACTTTTGCCTCTTTTAAATCAAAACATATTTACAAAAAACTTTTAAACAAAACTTAAATTACTTTTCAAAGAAAGCATAGGTCCGACAAAATCTTTGGTTCTCTTCATTATTTTAGTGAGACTTCTGCTGCTGCATTACCGCTGACAGAGATTTTACATCAGGTCTATAGTTTGTGACCTTCAGAGATATACATGAACTACTAGTTTCATCAGTCAGGCTACTCCTACTACGAGACTTAATTAAGTTCATAACTGAAAACAAAGATTCACAAGCATATGTAGATGAAAACATCGAGAGTAATGCTGTTGCAAAATTTTTTAAAGACTCAAAATTTTTAGGAATGGCATTTCAAGTCCGCAATAGTTCGTTTTCGGCACTTCTCTCGAGTATTCCCTTCTCTAATCGCCTTTTTTCAATGTTTTCCAAGTCAACTCTAAGGTCAATAAACTTTTATTTCCAAATTGAGCTACTCTGAAATTCAATCAACTGCATTTCAAATTCATCCATGTCTATCCATGAAAACTTTTCTAGGTTCAGTTCCTCCATTTTGATACAGCCTTGATACCTCATGAATTTTGCTGTCTCTTCTAATTCTCTAAATTTTGAAAATCTTGTGAAGAACTGCTTAACAACTGACTCGATAATGTTTAAAAATAGCTTCTTTAGGCTTTGAAGACCTGTTTTGTCATCGGTTTAGAGATCAATAAATTGACTCTTGAGGTTTGAAAAGTATTTAAATTACGGACAGTACTTTGGAAATGTCAATTTGACGAGAAGAAAATTCGTTTATAGCAGCCTTACGCATCGCGGCTCCCGTAGTACGCTCAGGTAGGGTTAGAAGGGCAACCATCTCTTCACATATTTCATCACCTTTACAAAATCGAGAAAATATTGCGAGCCTTGCTGATGATGTAATATCAGTACTTTCATCAATACAAATAGAAAAATACTTGCATGAAGACAAATCTTGTGTCAACTGCTTAGCAGTATTACTTTCCAACTTAATTATCCTATCCTTAACTGTTTTCTTACTCAGAAATAAATCTTTAATACGCTGAATAATCTTTTCTTTTTCTGAAAAATTGTCAAGAAGAAATGGTGCACATTCCAACCAAGCTTCTTTAATATAATCTCCATCACTAAGTGGTTTACCATGTTGAGCAATTACTTTTGAAACTTCAAAACTAGCAGCAACTAAGTTGGAACTGGACCTGCCTGAGATGAAGTTCATAAATTTATCAGCTTGTTTTTTTGTTTTGCTGAGTTTACTATTAATTAACTCTCTTTTTTCTTCTTCGGTTTTATTTGTTTTTGTTATCATGAATACTTTCAAGTGCCTTTTCACAGATGACGTTATACAAACAACCGTTTCAAAACAGAATATACCTAAAGCTTTATTGTCTTTCTCAATTACACCAAATTTTTCAGTCCAGTATTTTTGAAATACTCTGACATCTTCAATTAAACGTTTCTTAGTTGCTAGTCCAGACATTATTACCATCTGTAAGGGTAAAAAAGAAACGTAATCAAGTTCTTTACTGAAAAACAAGAGGTAAGCCTAAATACTACAACAATTCAAAACATATAATAAAACTTTTCACTCATCTGCTGCGACTTGCATTTGTTTCAAAATCAACCTATAATGGCACAGTAGCAAGCAGCTCTAACTAGCATGCGCTCTACCAACAGCTTCATAAATCAAGCTGAAATGAAGAAAAAATTGCGGCGCAGACGAACGATATTGAGAGAAAATTTGTTAAGGTTGCGAATTCACCAAGTTACTACGTCATAATGTATTTCTTTGTAGCTATATGGCATCAAAAGTACACAAAGGGTTAAATTAGATAACAGATTGTTAGCAAACGAAAAGAAAGAAACGGACACCGAGTTCCATTTAATAAAACTGCGGCTTTTAGTTATTAACTTTAAAAAGGATCTCGTTTCCGAGTCCTCGCTCGCGTGCCGAATAGAAGTGCTCGCGTGCCAAGTTCGGCACGCGTGCCAGGGGTTGCCCACCCCTGGAATAGGCTATGGGGAATTGGCTTTAGTTATTTCCAATTATTTCTGTAACTATAGCCCACAACAGATTCATTGAAATAAGATTTCTGCGCTTTGACTAAAAACAAACACAATTACATAGACTAGCTACAGACAAACTGGCTTTCATATCAACAATTTGGCATATTTTTGTCGGAAATTTTCTTGGCATTATGGGCCGAGTACAACATTACCGTGGATGAGCAACATTTTTCTACCAAGGCTTGATGCAGATTCACCCAATAAATGCAAAATAAGCCCGACAAATTTGGCATCAAGCTTTGGATGGCCACTGATGTGAAAACTAAGTATATACTACATAGCTTTCGTTATATAAAGAAAGAAGATTCAAGGCAGGCAGGAGTAACATTAGATGAGCACGTTGTTTTGCGACTAACTGGACCTTACAGAAAGACAGGTCGAAACGTGATCACGAACAATTTTTTACGTTCTGTAAATCTCGCTAAAACTTTGAGGCAGAAGGAGATCAGCATTGTCGCAACTGTAAATTGCATCCGAAAAGAAATTCCGCAAGAAATAAAAAAAATAAAGCAGTATCTTCACGCCACAAAAATTTTTAACCACCATGGGTGCACCTTGACAGTTTATTAAGCCAAAATAACAAAAAACGTTTTGTGGCTAAGTACAATGCACTCTATTGTTGATACAGGTGACGACCGAAAATCTAAGCCCGAAACCGTAAAATTTTATAACTCCACAAAATTTGGAGCTCATGTGGTCGACCAAATGGCCAGAAAGTACATTGTAAATGCAGCTTCTCACAGGTGGCCTGTGCAATTTTTTTTACAACATATTATATTTGGCTGCAATCAATGTCCACATTTTATATAATTTAGTTACCGGGTCAAAAATCTCGCGGCAAAGGTATCTTTTGCGTTTATCCGAAGAGCTTAGTTCAAGGTTTGTTGAAGAAAGCACCTAACTCACAGAGACGTAGCAGCCGCCCCCCAAACCCCCCAATTGGGGGGGCCCAGGCCAACTTTGGGGGTCCAAGTTAGTCTGAAATTGCTTTTTGGCTACGTGACTATTTTCAGTTCAGCAGACTTGTTTACAACCGATTTAAACTGTAGGAAGAAATTGGCTTGTGACATCATAAGTGAATGCAACGTCATTTTATCTCGCAGAATCTAGAATATTTCGATTGATTTTCTGATAGAATCTTGAATATTCGATTGACGTAACAATGCCGTTGTTACGCAACAATCATAGAATGGTCTGGAATTCTGTTTGGCTATAAATACCGGGACAATATATATACACTGCAGAGTGCAGATAAAGTATTTTATTGACATTGTATAGAATGAAACGTTCAAAAAGTGGTGCTCAAAAGAGAAAAGAAGCAGCCACTGCTCGAGATGCTGTAGCGAAATTGCCCAAGATGACAGATTTTTTCAAGATTACTGAGCAATGTAGACCTGGCACTAGTACCGAGAGGGATGAAGAAAACTATAGTGTACAAGAAAAAGAAGACTATGACGATCAGCATCAAAGTGATTGTGAATTTCCAGAAAATGTAAGTTGTGATTTACCTGCCAATACGCAACCTTCAATATCAAAAATATCTGAATCTCAATTTACCCCTATCCCTGATGACCCATGTAAATGGCCTGAAAGTATTTCTGATGCTCAACGATGTGATATAGTAAAGCGTGGACCACTTCAACTAATAATGAATTTTCCATATAATAACACAACTCCAAGGCGACGTTTTTCCTCCAACCATTATAAACGTGTGTTACCTAATGGTGAAAGTGTTTCACGGTCGTGGCTAGTTTATTCTGAGGAATCAGATCAAGTTTTTTGCTTTTGTTGTAAGCTATTTGGAAAAACACTAAGCCCCTTTTGTAGTGGTATAAATACATGGGAGGGTTTTTCGAAAAAACTGAAAGACCATGAAAACGGCATTTCCCACCAAGAATGCTGCAGTCAATGGATGTTGCTAGCTGAAGGGATAAGAAATTCATCCACTATCGACAAACGCGAGATGAATATTTTTTTCAATGAAAGACGTTTTTGGAGAAATGTTTTAGAGAGACTTATCGACATTGCCTTGTTTCTATCGGAAAGGAATCTTGCTTTTAGAGGATCTGAAGAAGTCTTAGGATCTCCTCACAATGGAAATTTTCTGGGTATATTTGAGCTTTTGGCAAGAAGAGATCCGATCCTAAAAGAGCTTCAAGACAGAATCAAGAATAAAAACACTAAAGATCACTATTCACTATTTGAGTCCTACCATACAAAATGAACTAATTGAATTGCTAGCGACAGAAGTTGAAAAAGAAAATTTACAGCAATTGAAATTGGCAAAATATTTTTCTATAATTTTGGACTGCACTCCAGATATGTCACATCATGAACAAATGTCTGTCATTCTCCGTTATGTACTATGTAATGAAGAAGCTGCTGTTGTTAAAGAAACATTTTTTGGCTACTTGAGAATAAGTGACAGTACTGGGAAAGGCTTGTTGGACGCTTTCTTAGAAAAAGCGACCGAACTGCAACTCGAATTGTCTGATTGTCGAGGTCAGTCATATGATAATGGTGCTAACATGAAAGGAAAACATTCTGGGGTCCAAGCAAGAATGCTAGACATCAATCCCAAAGCTGTTTACGTGCCCTGTGCAAACCATACCCTTAACTTAGTTGTTGTTGACAGTGCTAATTCATCGACGGGAGCATTGACATTTTTTGGAGTACTTACAAGGTTGTATGTGCTGTTTTCTTCCTCTGCTCAGCGTTGGGAAATTTTGAAGAAACATGTGGAGCTGTCCATAAAGTCACAATCTGATACTCGTTGGGAAAGCAGAATTAAATGCATCAAACCTCTTCGATACAATTTAAAAGAGGTGTTGCTGGCACTGAAAGACTTGGAAGCCATTTCCATAGAAAGAAAAGATGGAAGAGCTGCCTCAGAAACAAAATCGTTGATAGCTCATTTATCAAAATGGAGTTTTCTTTTGTCGGTGTTTATTTGGTATGATATGACGTCTATGACAGACAGTAGACTATCTTCATTAGCCATGTTGTCAATCGAAAATGACTGCGCCCGATCTCTTGATTATGACAATGTCATAACAGCATTTGCGAACAAAAAGGTTCGCTCCAGACTATTTAAATAATACTGTGTTTTTATACCTTTTTCATGTTTTTCAGTGTCATTGCTTTCGTTTCGCAGTGTCTGCATAAATGTCCTACTGAACTCTGGCATCGGTGCCGAATTTTTTATGACTTGCACCTTCGGTATCAGCATGCTTTATTCTGACATTAGCCTGTTTACTTATGTACAAATTGTGGTGTATTTTCTTAATGCAGCTTTTCAATTTTACACCTCTAAAGTGATATGACCTGTGCGCAGGGGCTCTTGCGCTTACTTTGGGGGGGACCCGAAGTTGGAGTGCTACGGGACTGACTTTAAAGCTTTGTCAAAATTTTTGAACCTAAGTCTGATTTATTCATGAAATAGATGGCCCATGTCCATTGAGTCTACGATTGAGTTAATTAAAATTCAAAATAGGTAGAAAAGCTCAATAAAAGGAAGTGTCAATTTGACCCCACTTGGTACTTCTGGGTAGTGTAAAATCTCTGGCACTACTAGTGTTAAAAGCAGGGCTGTTTCGACCAGACGACGTCGGCGCCGCGATAGGTCCCTTCCTTGTCCGGCTTGGAATTGGAGCAATACAGTCGTGCTACACTGTGTCTGTTTTCTCGATTCACCGGCGGTTCTACTCCAGTGGTAGGCTGCATTGTAGTGCAACGGCAGGCATCCGACTGTAATCCAATTTCAAATGAGTGCACTCCATGTGGCGACCAGTCACTTCTATCATGATAGCTACTGAAACGTAGATGGCGATTCATATATAAACCCAAGTGTTGTAGGCGACTTTCTGTTCGTGGTTAGTAGTCGAAGTTGCTGAGGTTGCTACACAATTCCCGTTCTCAAGCACGCGCAGCTAGCGAAGACATGCTAAGGAACGGAGGAAGTTGCTGAGGGCGCAACATGTCTTCCCCGCCAACGTTGAGAGAGTGAGGTTTGCCGGCCGAAGTAAGTGAAATTCCCGCCAAGACTTCAGTGGAAGGCGATCTTGACGTTAGGGATCGACGAGGGCTTGTGCTGCCTGACTGAAGACGCTGCCGTTCAATCACATTGCAGAAGATGTAGCTTCATCACGTCGGGGTCACCATTGTAGCGCAATGGCAGGTATCCGACTGTAGTTCAAGTTAAAATGAGTGCATTCTATGTAGCGACTAGTCACTTCTATCATGATAGCTACTGAACGTAGATGGCGATCCATATATAAAGCCAGGTGTTGTTGGCGACTTTCTGTTTGTGGTTAGTAGTCGAAGTTGCTGAGGTTACTACAATTGAAAGCTGTACCATTTATGCAAGAAGTCGATAGACTCTCAGAGGATTATACATTCTTCACCAAAGCGCTCGTCACAGCTAAAAGAAGTTGCAGCTAAAGAAGTTGCTAAAAGAAGTTGAAAAAACAGAAGTAAGGAAAAAAAACTACCAAAATGATAGAAAATTTATTCTCTCTGCCGTAAAAGCTTCTCTAATAGAGCGGTTTAAGACTCTCGATGACTCAGTAGCACAGAACATATCTATTTTTGATAAAATGGGACGGCCAGAGGGGGAAAACTGTCAGATTTTGGGGATGCTGAGCTTGAGCTACTGGTGCAGCATTTCAAGGAGCCCCTATCCAAGATGGAAGTTCCAACTGCTTCATTTGCAAAGGAAATGCTGCTTGATGAGTGGTTTAGAGTGAAACTACTTTGGAAAAGATCAGCCTTTCCCCCACCTTCGCAAACAGGCTATGCTACGCCCTGATAGATTTCCAGTGTTATCCAAACTTACGCCAATTGTCTTGGTTTTACCAAGTTCATCTGCTAGTTGTGAAAGGGGGTGTAGCAGAATGAACAGCATCAAAACAGACCTTCGATCTAGACTGACAACGAGCAACCTTGATTCACTCATGCTTATTGGTCTCAGTAGTGTTTCAGTTAAAGACTTTGATGCAAATGAAAGTATTAGACTATGGCATTCATCACGTGAACAGAAAATAATACGAATGCGAATAACCTTTACTATTTCTCTATGAAAATATGTAAATTGCAAAGGTAAGAAATAAATTGCATTTTATTACATTTAGCGTATGAATATTGTATGTTCTGGTAAAAATTTCAACGTGCTAGAAAAATTTTTGCACCCCTGACCTAAGCCTAACTCGTTGTCTGAGCTTCGATTGGTATCCAGTGGGTTCTGTATGAGGCTATGGCGCCACCTAACAGCTTTATGAGAAAGCATTTACCGGACTGCGCCTACAGTGGCGTAAGCTTCAAACGTCAGCTCCATCCCGGTCCGTGACCGTGACGCGTACAGATGTTTCAGGCTTGAAAACAAGTTTCGCAGAAAGTTAAAAAAATGAAAGCTGAGAGCTTTTTTATAAAAAGTTAAGTTACAGATTTTCGGTCAACGACCGATTAATTGACTGTCAGAGATATTTGAACTAGGTACGAGGTGGTGATCTTGGTTTTGGAAATGCCAGCCGAGATTTGATTTACTTCACAAAATTTTATTGATTGGGCTGGAGTTGACCTCCTTTCGAATTGTTTTGCATCAGTTTCAAGCAACCGAATACTCCATAAAGAATTTCCGAGACCCAAAAAATCTTGGACTCAGTTCGAAGGCATTCGTTGGGCCCCCTTTTAAACTGGCTATTTCTCTCCCCCCCTGCAAATATATAAATGAAGACTTCCCTCTGAAACGCAGCCGCAAAAATAGTAGCCTCCATATGAATGATAGTATACCAAAATTTACGACCCCTGCAATTCTGGTGTCGACGCCTCTGCTAATCGACTATTGCAGCAATAATAATGCAGGACTGCTGCAATGCTGCTTTTAATTTGTACTGTGTCACAATCGTGCCAGATCTTTTTTCTCTATAACGCCATCAATCAAAGAGAGGAAATGCAGCGCCTACTGCGGTACAAACTCTTCAACAGATATCGAGCAAAATTAGTTTGGAAGTTAGTATAGGTTTTGTTAATTAAGCGTTTGTGATTTCATAATTTTATTCCACTGCGGGTATTGTGCTGTCAGCAAAACGCAATATCGGTAACAGTCTGGAAAAAATGTTGCCCAGAGGTTGGGGTAAGTTTAATATTGTTATGTGCATCCCGCTATGGTGAAGAATTCAGCAACATTAGAACAAAATTATCGACCCTATTTGGTGCACTGCTTCCTCTTTTCCCAAAATAATTATGATGGCGTTATCAGAAATTTGGAGAAACTAACATCAAAGAACTTACTTCGCTGATAGACTGGCTTACAAAAAATATGTTTTGAAGCTTCGAAAATGTATGTAAACAAATTTTGAAGCGAATCCAGTGTGCCCGGCAAGTTACCGTGCGATAGCTTTTCGCGAGCTTCGAGCGTGACATTAGCGAGCACTTCACCTGTTCAAGCTTTTGTTTAACGTCGGCAGTGAATTGAGTTATTGACGCTTCGTTAGTGTGTGGCAGCCGGTTATTTGGCTTGTACAATATTGATCCTATGATCGCTTTATTATTTGTTAAGTGTTGTACCTACAATCTGGCAGCAAAGATCGGTCAAAGTTTAATTTTGAAGGCAATTTGTTCGAAAGATTTCGACTCATTTTATGGATGTTTGTCAGCAGTTCATGCAGAGTTGCCTCTAAAAATCTGTTGCGCCATAAATTATTTCATTTACATGTGTATTATCACAATGCAGCGTTTGAGATTGAAAGAATATGTTTTTACCGGCTACCGGTCAGTCTTAGAAACCATAGCTTACACGATATAATGCCTGAAGGTGTAATTCAGCTTGAAATGGAGGTTTAGCATGTAGCAGTTAGTTTTGTCAGCAGCAGCAGCAAAGTAAATAGTTTTACAACTTTATCAGTGAGAACAGTATTAGAAAACTTTAGAAAGCAAGAATGGTGCTTACTCCAGTGGCTGACTCGCAGTACTTACTCAGCGTGTAGTCACACGTTACTCAGCATTTGCTACGCGTGAATGAATCTCTGAGTGACACGTTACATCGACCAAGCACCGCATTCAATATTTCCAGGTTGAGTTTAATTTTTGATTGAATTGCGCGATTTGTCCCAACCGAAAAGATTTTTAAATCACACGTTACAAAATTTTTTGAAATCACTCAAGTTTGAACCGGTAGGAATAGTTTCAACACTTGTGTAGGCCTAACTGAGAGCTTAATCCCTATTGATAATACTTCTCAATTTTATCAACTGCTTCTGCTAGTGCGAAGGAATTAAAAAGCTGATGAAGAATTATTTAGCTCTGCACAATGAGGAATTTTAATTTAGCCTAAGACCCTCTCCTAAAGTTGTCGCAAAGTCCTTTCATGTCGCTAAGGTGTTGCGTATTAAGAGGAAGCGAACACTGGATTTACTAGGCAGCTTCCAGTGTCGTTTAGCATGGCAGCCTCCCTTCTTTAAGATGTCGTCACTGCCTTGGATAACGCTTGCACTCAGTGGTCCTATAACATGATTCGCTAAATATGAAATATTTATTTCAGCTTTTTCTTTGTTTTCTGTTGATTCCGTGCTCTATATCAGTTAATTCAAAATGGCGGTTGATATTGACATCTGGGAACTCGTCATGAAGACCACGTGCGCAGGCGCCCTGGGGATTGCAGGAGCTGAGACAATCCGAGTAGTGTTCGACAACATTGTGCTCAAGAAGTGGTTGACAGGTAGGTGGTGACAAAGATCCACAGTTCGATTCAGCACCACCGATAATAATAGAAAGAAAAACACTTATTCGAAGGAGTAGAATGTAAGAAATTTACAAAGTGAAGTTGGAAGTTGTGGTAGGTGGCAGAGAGAGCTTTATTGTATATCCGTTCCTGGTTAAATTCTTCTTTAAGCCCTGAAAATATCTGAACAACCCCTGCTTTGGTGGCTCACGTTGAGCAGGCTTCATTGAAGTTGCCATCAAAGCAGGCGAAAATTCCCCTTCCCTATTTTTTATTTCTTCGTTTTCTAAAAGTAGGCTATAAATTTTACAGATATGGCTATGAACCTCAGTTTATTTGCATTCGCATGATTGAATGATGGAGCACTCAAGCCCCCACCATTTTCCCGGCGAAGCTTGCCTTCAATCTCATTAAACCACAATTTTATGATTTAGGTTTCCGGTACGCGGTACGGATCCACGATTTCATCCATGCTGCCATTTCCGCTTTTATCCTAATTGTGACCGCGTACGAGAAAGCTGTTCTGCTACAGAGCGGATTGCTGAAGGTATTTTTCCTTCTCACTTTTCTCCTGTGCATCCTCTTCTCGCACATCTTCTCTAGCTCCGCTCCTTCTCCTTTTGCTTCACTTGAAAAACACTGGTTGAAAATCCGTCGAGGTAAGCATTCCGCTAATTGTTGTACTGGGTGATATGCGTCTGTTCAAAAGAGACCGAGTTCAATGCTTAGTCGGTTTCTGCAACGGACATTAGCCGTCGTCAGAAGTGTTATTGGCCACCCACAAACGTTGTCTGTGTGGTAGAGCTGCCTGTTTGCACTCATAACCGGTTCAAAAAGTGCAGTGTTTTCCCCCAGCCTAAACTCGATTTGCCATGTGATGTGATTCTAGGGATCCGCTTTATGTCTTGCTTTTATCCCAAGGAAGACGAGCTATAAAGAAAAATATAAAGCATAACCTCAATACGTCTCGGGTCAATATCTTGATCGTTTTTTATATCGGAGAATGGCGTTGTTCAATACGTGTCGTGTAGCATCCTAAAAATGACTGCACGACGATCTCCTGCTCGTTGGTAGGCAAACAGTGTGAAGAAGTGTATGCCACTGGACAACGTGGGAATGACATCGCCTCCTCTCGAGAGTGGTGTAGTGAATAAAAACCATAGATTTGAAAGTTATTAAGCGAAGAGGGAAATTGTAAAATTGTAAAACCTTGATATTATTGTTTCCTGTGGTATACTCATTATTGTTTCCTGGCATATTCATTTTAATAAATTGTTAATGCCCCTTACGCCCGTATGCTGCTTTGCCAATTAGTTGCAAGGTTTTACAATTTGAATAAAAACCCTTTTCTTTCAGCCGGAGCAGTAAAAAAATCGAGAGGAGGAAAGATAAATCTTCTTACTCGCGTTACGTCATTCGCCAGCATGACGTCAGAATACTTTCGCTTCTCGTGGCCTTCATTGATTGGTCAGGTAAAGTCGTGATTGTATTGCTTGATTCAAGTCCAAATGCGATGTTACTCAACATTTGGGGGAGCCATTTTGCAACTGGAGATAGGGGACAGTGTTAAAGAGAGGAATCGTATTTAAAACTAATATGTGCGAGGTTTGAAGTGAAGAGGCTTGTAAATGCGTTCATCTTAGTTCGAATAATTTTATAACTTTGACTTCTTTTCAAACCTCGAACCCAAAATTATTTAAATTTAGTACTGGTTGGAAGTTTGCAACCCATTTGTATGCTTTTTTCCTCCACACTGGAGAACAGCGACATGGTGTGCGTGACAGATTATTTCCATTTCTCGCACTTCCACTTAAATTGCTTGATATGACTTAAAAATCTTTTTGGTGGTACAGAATTTTAGTAGAGCTTCGAAAAAAGCTGTTCGAGCCATAAGCTTTTTGTGACGCTCTCATCAGTGGCAATATTGCGTCAAAAGGGAAGATCTAGAGTGAATAAGTGTGTTATATGTGAATAATTTCGACGTTTGGCAATCAAGACAAGCCAATGATAGCGCTAGTATTGCAAAGCGCGCCAAAGAAAGATTTCTCAATAGCGAAAGTTAGAGAAGGCGCAGCAGGAGGCCAATGCCACGATTATCGAAAGAGTTTGAGAGTGTAAACAAAGTCTTTCTGTCTGCATAACACCGGGCGTCGGGTCTTGATATAAGCAGCCTCTAAAAGATTAAGATGGAAAGTGTTTTATCTGGTAAAATGGACGTAGGCAATCAAGACGAGCCCATGATAGCGCTATTGTTAAGTGCGCCAAAGAAAGATTTCGCAATAGCGAAGGTTAGAGAAAGCGCAGCAGAGGCCAGATGCTGCGATTATCGAAAGAGTTTGAGAATACAAACAAACTCTTTCTGTTTGCATAAAACCGGGCGCTGGGTCTTAATATAAGCAGTCTCTAAGAAATGAAGATGGAAAGAGCTGCGTGCTGTGGCGAGGATTGAAAACCGCTTGTCATCATAGTTTAATGCACATTGATAATTTTTTGAAAGATGTTTACCAATGGCAGAGTCACAATCCGGTTTGGTATCTTTTCGTTTGCACGATCGGTGTGGTTGAGATCGGCGTGGACAGGTGAATTGTCGTCTTAACCATTGCGGATTATGTTGCTTGATGCGATCCTGTAGTCGTTGAGATGTTCGCCCTACGTACGGACCATCACAGTGGCACTTATATTCATTTATGACTGAACTTTTCTTAGAGGTAGGTAGAACATCCTTGCGGGCTACAGGCAGCATGCGCTTTGACGTGAAAATCAAGCGGGTGCTGGCGGAACCATAGCAGCTTTCCACGGCGGTTTTGACTTCTTTTTTCAAGTTTGTAAATGGCTTATCTATCTAAGGGACCCTCAAGTACACAGGGTACTTTTCTGGGCCGAATCGCTTAAGGGTGGAAAACTGAGCGATTTTCTTGGTGATCTGAGCGTTGATGACGTTTTTAGGATAGCCATTGTCCAGTAATATCTTCTTGATCCGTTCTATTTTTCCATTGAGTTTACGTTTGGTACAAATCATTAGGGCACGATGCACTAATGTAGATATTAGATTTATTTTATGTTTAAGAGGACTAAAGGACTCCCAACGTAAATACTGGCAGGTGAAAGTGGATTTCCGGTATACACTGGTTTCAAAGCCGACATCTGTTCTTTCGACGTAAACATCATGAAACGGTAGATAATTTCCTTTCTTTGTTTCAAAGATAAATTTGAGGGATGGATGAAGGCAGTTGAGTTTGGTCAGGAGTTCATCTGCTTCAGCTTGTTGTTGTTGTTGTTGTGATCACCCCTCCTTTTCCTGGGATGGAGGTACGGCACGAACGTCAATTCAGGTTCATGCCGTCAACCTAATTGAGATTAGGCTAGGGGAAAGATGACAGCCCATTTCGAACCAGTCATGAGTGACTGGTAGTCCCAACACCAACAAGGCGGACTACCACTGGTGGGTACCCAAGAGTCGTCTTTTGCGACATGCTGGGTGATCAACTTCACAATTGTAACCCGGTGAAGTACCGGTAGGCCACCTGTTTGCCACATAAAGGTGGAGGCGTCTGGTTAAGTGCCTTGCCCAAGAACACAACAAGCAAGCTTGCCGGCTTGTTCTCCACAATATCCCTTTTTTATGCTGAGCGCCAAGCAGGGATGCTATGAATACCAGTTTTTAAAGTCTTTTGGTATGACTCGACTTAGGGAATGAACTCTGCTTCAGCTTCGTGATCCAAAATGGCAAACATGTCGTCAACATATCTGAAGTATGTTGGAGGCTTCTACGTTTGAGAAAATAACATTTCTTTATAATATCCAACAAAAATGTTAGCCAAAGCCCGACCAAGTGGTGATCGTGAAAAGCTGCTATGGTTCCGTCAGCACCCGCTTGATCTTCACGTCAAAGCGCATGCTGTCTGTGCCCGCAAGGATGTTCTACCTACCACTTAAAAAAGTTCAGTCATAAATGAATATAAGTGCCACTGTGGATTTATTGAGTTATAAAGGCAATCTACGCGCTTTATATGCATGTTCACGCGAATGACGCGGTTATTTCACAAAGTAATAGTATTGCAAATAATAAAACTCATTGCAAAACACTTTGCTATAAACTCTTTGAGTGGTACACTGCAAGTGCCACTGTGATACCGAATTTCCAACGTTCTTCGGCACCATCAGATTCTGCAGATACCTGGCATTGCTTGATGGAAGAACCGGAATAAAAATCCAAGGGTAAATATGAGCTACTGCTTTTTTCACTCAGTCGTGACCGTTTCCGCAATGCTCTCAGTGATACTACAAGGTATATTCTGAATCTCTCAGATTATGACTTATCTGACACTAAAAGTTTCGTGCTGTCGCGTGGTGTCAACTTTGGGTTGCCACCCTGGCATTTGTACAAAGAAGTTATCTTCGCCGAATTTGAGTCATTGTGGGCACATCTTTTACATCACAGTGCCAGTTGTGTTGAACAACGCACTGTTTTAAAAGCCCGACTCGCCGACCTTGCACATTTGTATTGTGACATCACCATAGATTCACGTGACTTCACAATGCACAAAGAGTACTTTCGTGCAATCAACAGGTTACGAAAGAATGATGATATCGTTATCACTACACATGACAAAGGCTCCGGCGTTGTCTTTTTAAACAAAAGCGACTACGTCGGTAAAATGAACGAGATTCTTGATGATCAATCGAAATTTCAAAGGGTCTTCCGGTCTCCAGCAGTGACAACACAGCCAGCATTGAATCGCGCCTTTAGAAGCAGTTGCTTGACTTAGTCAAAGCAGATCTTATGCCGAAGTGAATATATGACGCAATACGACCTACTGGATCGCAAAAAACTGGAATGTATGGTTTGCCGAAAACACACAAAGAAGGCACTCCACTTCGCCCAATACTGTCTATGACAGGTTCGTCTCATCATGAACTTGGCAAGTGGTTGGCTGGCCTATTACAACCTGAGTTGGAGCGGTTTTCGTCACATTGCATTTCGGATTCGTTTACGTTTGCTAAGACCACGCAAAATCTTGACATCGACCCTAATGTCTTCATATGTTCTTTTGATGTGTCCAGCTTGTTCACTAACGTTCCCCTTAATGAAGCCATCAAAATCTGTTCAGATGCCCTTTACGACGATTCTGATTTACAATCACTCATTCCAAGGACTTGTGTTTGTTGAATTGATGAAACAGTTTGTTTGCATTCTCACACTCTTATCGATAATCGCGGCATTGGCCTCCTGCTGCGCTTTCTCTAATTTTCGCTTTGATTGCCTAACGTCCAAATTAACCACATGAAACACTTATTCACTCTACATGTAGATCTTCCCTTTTGACGCGATATTGCCACTGATGAGAGCGTCACGAAAAGCTTATGGCTCAAACAGCTTTTTCAAAGCTAACAAGCAGAAAAACTGTGCAAAGTGTCTTTCACACAGGCACAACGATGCAACGGCCGTAATGTTTAAACGCGCGATTATTCGATTATTATATTTATGAAAGTTTTTTGTTTACAGTGTTTCGGGCTCTTTATCGCCATCCGGTGGATGAAGATCTACTGGGACGGTTGGGTAACGTCACAGCACGTGACTTCCTTACCACTACTGGATGAGTGCATACTGTGTTTGAACGTGAATCCCGCAGTGGTAAGAAGTAGCTGTTGCACCACTACATTGTCAATTTCGAATCGCAACATGTTTGAAAAATTTTAAACCATTTGTCCTTCTCGCCGGCGTGATGGGGTCATGGTTGGAGCGTCCACTTCACAGCTGGTACACCTAGGGTTCATTTCCGTGGTCGAGTTGTAACAGAAGACTTCACAAAATGTTTTTCACAACTTCCCTGCTTGACGCTCATGACAAAAGAAATTGTGTGAAGAACATGCCGGCAAGCTCCCTGGCTGTGCCCTCGGGTAGGACACTTTACTGAATGTAGGGCGAGGGCGTACAGCATACCCGTCGTGATGGCCCAGTCGAACTGAAGACTCGCAAAAAAGGCTAAGGAGAAGCTCATACGTGTGACATAACATCGCCATCTTGTGTTCGTTAAACAAGTTGTGCAGCTTTACAGAACAACTTCACTCCACACCTTCTTCGGAGTTATCAGCTCTTCTGGCATCTTTCGGTTTCATTGCAACGTAGAAGGAAATTGCGGTAAAGTGCTTTCGTGCTTTTACCAAAGTCGCAAGGCAGAACGCGTGCGGCCGTTGACTTTGCACTAACCATCTTTTCCTGTTTTTTTTCAGGGTTTCCTCCTTGAAACTACCATCACAATTTATTTCCTCGTTTTTTTTGCGTTCGTTGACGATATTTCTTTCCCGCATGAGGTCGCTAGCAAGCCATTTGTTTTATTTTTGGCTCGCAACAGTTTGAAGAGTGCCGCAATAATTACTTCTATGTATTTCTGTAAGTTTGTGATCAGCCATTGCATCTGGGATTTGTTTCTGGAAGAGTTAGAGTAATTTTGGAAAATGTTGTAAAATTCTCTTGTACTCTAGGGAGGTATCAGCTTTTCGATCTTCATGACGTCATTAAACATCATGCGAAATGTTGAGCCCCAAGGCTGCTGGGCAGGGCTGGCGAGCCGGAGCTGGGATTTTTTGAAGGAGCCGGAGCCGGAGCTGGAGCTGGAGCCATCAAATTTTTTGGCAGCTCCAGCTCCTATCCAATTATAAAAAAGATGTAGCCGTAGTACTGTAATTCTACTGATTTTTCAGATGCATTTCAATGTTATGTTCACTGATCTAAGTGTTTATCTAAAAACCATTTCTATTTCATAACTATTTTTGATATTCCTTTACAATTTAGTTATATTACAGGTAAAATCCATGGCTAAAAATATATTGCATTTGACTACATTAGTAAAACCTTAAAAACTTGACTGGAGTTGGAGCCGGATCTGGAGCTGGCTCCGCATGAATCTAAACACTAGCTCCGGAGCTGGAGCCTGGTCTGTATTAGGCCAGCTCCCCAGCCCTGCTGCTGGGTCTTTCTATATATGTGAGGAGGGCATCAGGTTTCAATATCATTTGATAGATGTTTAGTTTGAATTATCGCTAAACTTTTAATTTGTGGCGATGGTTTGTAACCTCGCGAATTCTTCACAAAAAAGTTTGATCGATCGATATGCTTAACCACGTTAATGTTGTGCAGTCATCGACATCACTGGATCTTTTGCCAATCCCTTTCTGGCACTCTCCTTGCAGCGCCACTGTTTTAGTGACGTCAGAATTACGTTGCAGCTTGTCATCGTCTACGCCATTGGACCGTTAGTAGGAACGGTTGGGTATATGAGCTGGATGGAGGCTCGAAAGGAATCAAGAAACGGGAAGAAATTAGTTTGAACTGAGGGTGTTTGTTCAAGTTATGCTGCAAAAGGAAGCAAGAGTGTGTAACCCCCTCCCCGGTGATGAGAAGAAGTGTTTGTTTGGACAAAGTGCGTGTAATCTGACTCCAAATCCTATCCGAATCATGCTAGTTTATAACCTTTTCTGATTAGAAATTTACCTCAAAGTGTTAACATCATCATTTTCTGTCGTTACCATAACGACGATAATGTTAGATGTTTTTTAAATTATTCGTAGTTTGCGTTTATCTTCGCTTCATTTTCTCCTTTGGCAATCATTGGCTAGAATCGCCAATCAAATTGATCAAAAATGCAATTAGTTAATTACCTCGCACACTGTTCCCGACAATGCTTAATGTGACGTGACCCCTGGTACTTCACAGTTATGCAAATTTCTCGTGCAATGCCGTGAAACCATTCTAATATTCTCAAGCCAAGCGACTTGATTTAATGTTGAGCTAGAGTGTTTGATTGTGACGCAATCGTGCTGTTTTATCGTTTGTTGCAAATATCCGGTGCAATGATTACAATTTATATTTTGTTTAATTATAATTTACGACCTACGAGCAGCATCTGTGACGTAACATTGCGCTTTTAGGTCTGTAAAGGAGATTCTGCTTTGTAAGAAATGTTTCATCGGGTTGTTGATGCCAGGCCATTGTGGTGGTTGAAGGTAGATCGCTTCATTTCTGGCCGAGCCCACTTTTTAATCGCGATTTTAAAAATTTTGTTGCTGTAGCCAGTATCGCCTACAAGGCTCCCGTCAGTGTGCTGAGATAAAAAAAATATCAGAAATTAATAAACAAATTTACCCTCTTGTTTTTCCGAGCAAATCAGGCTAACAAATTCCACCAAAAAATGCTTTATTTGCTGTCATCGAGCTTCCTAAATAGGTGCTGCTTTGTACAAATTGATGAATCGGACGTTTGCTTTTGTTTAAGCCTAAGTCGCTTGCCAATGCAAAGAATACGAATTAAAAACTATCATGACGTCACCAACCCCTTTCTGATGCTCTCGCCGGGGCGGTGATCAATTGCGCCAAGTTTTCTGTCAATACACCCAGTAGTTTCGGACGAGTTAAAGCAAACAAACCAACGCAAAGGCAGAACTCGCTGCTTCACATTTTTGACAGGTTAGGTGATACCTAATATCATTATAATCGTGAGTTCAAATCTCACTATTGGTGCGTGCTTCGCAATGCTGTTTTACCGCAATTTTCCTGCTTGCTGTGAGGTGTCTGTGTCATTAGGCTTGAGGAAAACACCTCTCCAATCTCCGTCATCTATTTGGCTATCATTTTTGTTATGTAAGTGCACTGAGTCAGCAGCACTGGCAACTCGCCTATTGTGAAAACAACTGGTGTAATCAACCAAAAGTTATTCTTGTTTAGAGAATATATTCTCGCGCATTTAAGCTCAGATTCTCTTTACAAGTCTTCAATCGCCACAACAAGTCTCTACATAGAAACTGCTTGATTTCATCGCTTGCAGTCTTGTTAAGGAGCATCAATAAGTGATTTTCTTCAGGATACAACAAGCAAACTGGCCAGTCTTCCTTCACAATTACACTTCGTGCTGGGCGCCATGCAAAAAGCTGTAAGTGCCATTCTTAATGTTTTAGAAATGAAGTGATAAGGGGATTGAACTCAGATCTACCGCTTGGAAATAAAGATACGAGGTGCATTCAATAAGTTTCCAGACTTTTTTTGTACAGGAATTTATAATTGCCGTAAACTCGAGATATTTCAGTATGTTGTTACTATACTCCTTATGAGATGATTGACCAATTTTTTCTTGTTTAGGTGCAAATTTATAGCTACAGTAGGAATTAGAGTACACCTGACTAAATCCTGATTGTCACAGCTGGTGAATTTTAAAAATGCAATCTGGACGTGAGGACACATTAGAAGAACAATATGCGATCAAGTTCCGTTTTAAACTTTGAAAAACTGCCACGGAAACGTATGGTATGCTTCAGACTGCTTATGGACCATCTTGCATGTATCGATCATCAGTTTTTCAGTGGCACAAGAGATTCAAGGAAGGCAGGGAGTCCGTGAGGGATGATGAGAGATGTGGGAGTAGGGAAGTCAGAACATCAGAGATGATTGGCCAAATAAACGATTTCATGAATAGGGACCGTCGTGTTTCTATAGAGACACTAAGCGCACAGTTTAATGTCAGTGTGGGAGCTGTACACATAATCATTCGTGAGGAACTGAAGATGCGGAAGATTTGCGCGAAGTTCGTCCCAAGAGTGCTCCGGGAAGATCAGAGAGAAAGACGTTGCAATGACAGCAAGGAGATGGTCGAGCTCATTAATTCAGATCCCCAAGTTCTTGATGCCCTAGTAACCTGCGATGAAAGCTGGATCTATTGTTATGACCCAGAGACCAAGAGACAGAGTTCCCAGTGGAAGCATGCTGGATCTCCCAGACCCAAGAAGGCCAGACAGAGCAAGTCCACCCAGAAACTCATGATGATCCCTTTTTTGACAGCATGGGCATAATCTACATTCACTGGGTTCCCACTGGAATCACAGTCAACAAGGAGTACTATATTGAAGTTTTAAGGGAGTTCAGGAAGAGATTCCGTCGGAAGAGGCCAGAACTCTTCGAATCAGGTCAGTGGCATTTCCATCAGGACAATGCCCCAGTCCACAACTCCATCCTCGTCACAGACTATTTGACCCAGATGGGCATCAAGACGGTTCCCCATCCTCCCTACAGCCCGGACCTTGCTCCCTGCGACTTTTGGCTATTCCCAAAGCTCAAGGAAAACCTCAGAGGCAATCGTTATTCCACAATTGAGGACATGAAAGAGGCTGTGACGAGGGTCCTAAACACGCTCACACAAGAAGACTTCCAGGGGGCTTTCCAGAAGTTGTTGGAACGGTACAACAAGTGCATTGATGTCGGAGGAGAATACTTTGAAGGGGACTAGAGTTTTTTGTGTGTACGGTTAATAAAAGTGTCCATACCAAAAAAGTCTGGAAACTTATTGAATGCACCTCGTATATTTCAAATTAATTCCTAGGTTCCGTGACCACCATAGTCGGGGGTTTATTGTTTTCAAAATATCAAGAGCAGTCTTCTATAAAATTATGGATAGTGTTTAAATACAGGTGATACTCAGCGCCCGTGTGCTGTATTTACAAACATAAATAAAAGAGGGGGCTATTGATAGATTGTAGTGGTAAAACAAAAATGTTAAAAACAGTTACACTACAAGGAGGAGTAAACGCGGCAATTACGTTTTTTCGTCCACAAATTTTGGTTTCACGCAATCACCAAAGCTTGTCTCACGCTTCTGATCTGTCAGTGTGTCGTCACCACAACAATTACATCATAAATGTTAACTGTGAACAATAACAAAACGATTGTAAAAAAATAAAAAAGCTTCTGACTGCAAAATATCTGTGGTGAAATGACCCGACAGATAGCAGTAGGAAATTCGAAGTAGAAATTCGAGCAGGAATTTTTCACAAAAACTAAGTTTTATGAAACAAGCGGAAAATCAGTTTTATAAAATTTTCGGAGATTCAAGCAAACTAATTTTATGTATCAACGTCCATTTAAGATTCTGCATTTAATTCCGCATCGATTTCCGCTTCTATCCTCTGCTCCGTATTTTTCTCTGGTGAGTCCACTGAAGTTTTGGCTTCCTGAGACATCAGCCCGTCTCCGTTTGTTCTTTCATCCGGAGTTGCATTCTCTTCTTTTTCCGGATTTCCATTTTCCGTTTTGCTTCTAACCGCCACTGCTTTTGCATTTACACAGCCCATGGCGTAATCGACTATAGGTTATATGATGTATCGATACGTAATTATTCTGCAACAAGTTTTCATCTTTTATCATTAAGGATACCATAACTTGTGCATATATTGAGCCAGCCTGCTCAGTGATAAGCCTGGTATTTTTACAAGAAATCACAATTAATCCATATTACATATTTATGTATCAAAACAATAAATAATTGGATCTACCTTTAGGTCTGCTAACTCGCAGCATGTTAAAAACTACGCTGTGAACAGGATTTGAACCCTCATCCATAAAACCAGCCAAGAAATAATGATTGGTTTATAAACGTAGTCACAGCTTGACTGCAGCCAATGCCTTAACCGCTTTGGGCATCCCAGCTCGAAGCTGACGTAACAAATTCCATTATTTGAATTAAATGGGAGACATCACCTCGCGCAGCGCCAGAGCAAACACAGCGGTTGGGCATCAACCACAACAAGGGGCTGTTCGGTTGTCGTTGTGGTTACGTGCTAAGGCCATTAAAATAAGGGGGAATTTCGAAGGGGTTTTTGAGCGATGGTTGGTGGCAATTATTTTTTACACAAAAAGTGTTGCTCTCCCTTTTTTGTTTGGAAAACAATACTGTATGTTTGAAGAGCAAACGTAGGTATTTCACATCCAAATTCAACCAGCAGGCCTTTTTTTGACATCCATTTTTCGAAGACAGAGAGATTAAGTTTTATATCAATCTCGGTCTCAAAGTTTTACGTCACCGATTTCAACTTGCACACCCCTGCAATACGTAAAAAAAATTTAGATTGGACCCAAATAGAGGGACACAAGAAGCCATCAGGAAGGGTATGGCACACAGTAGCAACGGTACTGACCTTATGACATCACCTCTAGTGAGTTCTTCAAAAAATACCGATGCATCACCAGAAAACTCGATGGAGAGTATTAAGTTTTGCACTCTGATGAAGCCAGTAAGTTTACTGTGAAAACGTCAGTAAATATTTGAATAAATTTGTCAGTGCATCTCAAGTAATTACTTGATTTCAAAATCTGGTGTAGCTAAAAGCCATGTAGTAGATTTTAGTTTGAATGACTTAAGCAATCGTAAAGTGTATGAATTATTACTACGAATCTATTTACGAATGCCGCCATATTATCACGTCACACTTTCTTTCTCTGTAAGCTGTGTTCAGATCGGTTGAAGTCGAATTGTTTGTTTGTTGTTTTTTTTAAGTGATGTAGCTTCAGAAGAATTGCAGAGAAAATGGCTTTATGTGTTTTGCAGATGTTCGCTTCATTTTTCCGTTTAGAAGGAGTAGCTTCGATTTTTACTAGCTCCACTGCACATAACTGATAGCAGCTTGTCTTTCTTCAAATTCAACTATCGTATCGAGCGTGTGATGGTCACGGCTGCTTCAAATGAGAGCAAAACCGAAAGTTGGCGTCGGAATCGAGGTAGGTAAGTTTTATATCAGTGTTAGGCGAGAAAGGGGTGCAAAGAAGCCCGGGTGTTATTGTTTCTGGAGTAGCTGTCCACCTTTGTAATCAAAGCTCAATTTTCTGCACTGAGAATAACTTGAGCTGGCTGAGGCTGGTTTCGCAGTTTTTACTCGAGCTTTCCTGCGATGGCGCCGCATTGATGTCTTTCGATTTGACGTCATTGAAATTAATAATATTGACGTTATTGTCCAGACCTCGTTCTACGCGCATCTTCATACCAGTTGTTTGGAGCTCATCTTTGAGCTAACATTAAATGAACTCCCTGAGCAATGACAGTTGGTCACAATTAATAACTACCCGGTCTTATTTTAAAGCCCACCACACGGCTACTGAGATGTCACATAATGAAGTAAAGGAAGAGATAGTCTCTCTGCGCTACTGAATGTTGTATGAACGTAACTACCTTCACAAAGCGAGAAACGGGGAAGAGAACTTTCTACTTGTTCATGCCAAGCCAGGGGAGCTTTGTAATATTTGATTTGACCTTGCACCAGTTCTAACCCACTACTACCAACCTTCACGCCTCTTACAATGAACTTAACGAATCTAAAGCAAAATAAAATTCTTTAGCAATGTCTCTTTCTAATATCTTTTGTTGAAGCTAATGATTCAACAGTTATATAGCTACCAACCACTTATAACTGGTTGTTATCACGATTACAATTAAATGGGGATATTGTTAACTATGACGTCATAAAACTTCTGTTTGAGCAAATTGTTTCTTTGTGGTAAAATTAATATTGTCCACAATGTTATGGAAACGTCAGCCACCATCAAAACAAGTTCGATGTCAAAGAACCTGAAGTTTCAAACTTGAAAGTAAGACCACATTTACGAAGGGGGAAAGGGGTGAGTTTGCCCCTGAAATATGATAAATCCAGCTTTCTTTGGGAAAACCGCAATTTTACAGAAATTGATGAAATTTTCTCCGAGAGCCATTTTTTTTCAAATTTTCGTTTCATAGACTGGCTGTCTGCAATGGAGGCTACTTTTAAATTTCCATCAAATTCTAAAGAGCTCTTTTTAGATTCCTGTAGGACCTAAAAGTACTTTTTCGCGCTATTTATCTGACATTTTGAAATTCCACGGTTGAAATGTGGATATTAGTTAGCAAACAGTAGGCAATGCGAAACCTACTTTTGTACTTCTGTACGAAATTTCGCGACACTTAATAATTAAACAAGTAATTTAAATAACCTTATTTACTTACCTACAGAAGGTTAACAAGATATTTTTAAAATCTAAAGCCCCACCAGCAATTAAAATCTATCTTAAATTTGGGACACACTGACTGGGCAGCACGTGAATTTCATCTTCTTATAGTTTCAAACCCTGACTGTGTAGTCATTGAATTTTAATTCTGTGTGGTTCTTCCTTTCTACATTCATTTTTTGTATTTGGAGTTTTTCTCTACTCATAGATTAGCTAAAACAAACACTAGAGCGTTTATCTGACCTTGCCACCTGTAGGTTATTATCCACTGTCCCCATGGTTACTTGATAACACTGTTCTTGTACAAGATTATAATCAACTTATAGGATTTCTGTCGCAAATTATTTCATTTTTGTCTCACTTCATTACCTCTTTACTTCAAGCACCATTCAAACTTCTCATGAACAAACGAACTACAGCTAGCCCTATCACGTCATGCTGCTCTTCAACTCACAACCCACTAATTTCTAGCCCCCCTTAGCGGTGAGTGATGACGACAGCCAACTTTCCACAAGATGGATTGGAGCACGATTGTGTTACGGTAACGCGAAAAATCATCCCTGTTCTTCGTGGAAAGAGGACTATACACCCCAGCAGAATCTACAATTTTTGACTATTTGTAAAGCATGTACTTCTTCGTTACCAGTCTCTTGAGTTCTTTTGGAACATTCTAAATCTCATCTAGTCTAGTGGACATCGGACTTGTGGCACGGTCACCTGTGGGCCAATTCCCGTCACCAGTGGGGAGAGGTGCTACTGTCAACATTCACAAGGACTGCAGAGGGGGTTGAAATGAAGTCGAGTTTTCTAGAGCAACAATGTATAGCTTCAGGACATTTTTTCTTGGAGTAAATTCGATGCATGTTTTATTCTTTCTCTGCTAAACACCAAACAGAACGACGATTGTGTGTTGTTCCATTCGAAAAGTACTTTACGATCAGTTCCTGTGCCGGGTAGATTATATCATGCAGTGCAGTGGTATCAAACAATTCAAGCGTAAGGAGATTTGCGCACTTGTTGCACAGCTGTCATGCGATCCGAGGTGAGATACACGGCTACATTTATCAATAAGCGCAACAGATGCGGAGATTTTCCTCTTCGTTTCCTGCTTCAGCAAAAACCACAACTTGCGAGGAATCAGTGTTATTACTTTAAAACTATCCTTAATAAAAATCAAAAACATTAAAAATTATCTAGAACATACCAAACAAAAATGGAGGGCAGAATTAAAACCAGAATGTTTGCTCGAAAATATTTTAGATGTCATGTAGTCAGCAGGGTTGACTGCAAAATAACCAAAATGAATAAAATCGATGAGGAATTAGCAACACGTTCGCTGTGAGGTTCATAACAATTTCTTCTATCGAGCGGAAACTAGTCTTTCGAGGACTGACACAAAACTTTTTCCTTTCATTCTGTTCTGCCCGCCACAGGCGACAATAAATAAAAAGCAAAGCAGCGGAAATTTTGTATCAGGTAAAACCAACTTCTTTTTCTGTTCACGTCCTACCACCTGGCAATCCATACAACGGATATTGTGAACATAACGAACAAACAAATATTACAAAAGGAGATATCGAAATCTATTACATTAAAACCTTTCGATCGTGATTGATTTCCTGGAAGTAGCTGGTGGCATAGGTTTATTACACAACTTTCACAGAACCTAAGTGAACAAATAACTACCTCCCCAGGGCCGGATCAAGTCCAGCAGGTGGGGGAGTGCACCTTCGTTGAAAAACAATTACAACCTTAAGCATGGCTTGCACATTCTAATAATTGCAAAGCTTTTCCTGACAAAATATCTCAACGCGAATGTCGATGACGCTTAGCCCACTAAAGACGGGCTTTGACACCTTTCGCAAACTGAAACCCCCCCATCAACAGTTTAACCCAGGTTTGTACCGTGACATTGATTAGCAACAACAAAACAATAGAAATTGAGAATGTAGCCATGTGTAGTTCTACAGATGACTGGAGATTAGATGGATCGAAAACAATCATTGATCGGATCATGGATGTTATGAAAAGAACCTCAGCTGCGGCAACAATGCAGGCTTCTGGCTCAACTATGACGACGCGGCACGCAATTGGTTCATGCACTTCAACGTGCTGATCCACTACTGGTTGCATAAAAGGGCACAAAAATGGTTTATCTAAAAGCTAAAAACTTGGGAGGAAATCATTACCACCACCCCGCACGAGGTCGTTATAACCGCGTCTTGGTCGAGTGTTCGTGATTCGTCATAACCTTCGAATGAAGAGGTTTGTTCAGCACGGAGATCGGATTCACAACCACTGATTGGTCCTTTTCCGTCACGTGATTGATGGTGACGTCGCAAGTGCTCTCGAGTTGCTGTCTGATCACTTTGTATCGCTTGGAGGCGTTGTTCGAGCGGAACCGAGCAAAGATGCTTCTGACGGCGCGCCACAAAGCGCTCTGTTCCACGACTGCCATTTCAAAAAAAACGCACGTGATGAAATGTCCCCCCGCCACCCCCAGCAGGATTAATTTAAATTCTGTCCCTGGAATAATGCGGATCATCATGAAGTCGGCCACGGAAGTAGGAGCGAATAAAAGAAACGTGTTGAACCCTATTAACAAGAGCAGGGATCCTATGAAGAAGTAATTCTTAAATATCGAAGTGCGGAATGGCTTTCCGCGCGAAAACGCGACACTAACGGACATGTAGAGAAAGGATGAGACGATGAATAGCGATGATGTAACGTAGGTGAGAATGTTAAATTCGTCATCAATCTGAAACATTCAACATCGGTTTAAACATTATGTGGTGGAAGTGACACGACACACGATTTCCCAGATGAACAGGGGAATTACAGCTCACTCAGTCTCCGACAAATGAATTGAACCGACAATCCATCGATCGTGTTATGGCGCTAGTTCCATGTAAGGACGCACAACACACCTCGACCGACAATTTAATAGCTTACATTGCCAAAGTCGGGCTGATACTTTGATTTAAGTCATCGAGAACACGATTCTCAGAGCACCACTGACGAATCCTATCCATTGATTTCTGCAGTTTCAAAGCTAAGCAGCACATAATGTATGAAATGTAGTGTCATTTCCGGTGTTTGTTCAGGAGTTTGGCCGCGACAATTTCCAGAAAAACTAGGCTGACAAGCAGGAATCACAGCACATGAAGATCGCCCCGAAAACTCTCCACAAGAACCACCTCACACTTTGTTTCGAAGACCTTATCACTGCAACAGTCGCGCTGGTTCTATGGGTTTTGGGCGATGACAGAGCTAGGCACGTGTAATATTGCGAAGCGCTGGTACATGCACGACGCCACATCCAGCCGTGATCCTCCAAGGAAACAATAAACAGAGTATTTAGGCGTAATGACGTTAATACTCACGTGTGATTGGTCGGGAATGTGATCAAGTTGTGGGCACGTGACATTGTTTCCGTAGGTCTGGTTGCGAACTGCGGACGAAAATAACTGAATCAAGTAATTACATACAAATACACAAAACACGCATTGCAACTGCATTGGTTTAACGGCTTGTTACTTGATTTTCATAAGCTGTTTATTCTACAGTACCATCGTAGTTTTGCAGAAAAGTTTCTACAGTTACTCATGAAACTACGAGGTGTTGACCTACTTCGGAGTTATGAGTAATGCTGGTGCAGTGCATTTCTACCACAAGCACTATGACCAGGCAGGAAACTTGACGCAGGATCGTTGGCGGGGGATGAGCTTGGATTGTTTGACACTCACCTTCAATCGGATTGAGCTCGGTGTACCAGCATTGCTCCTGCACCAGAAAGAAGACGAGGACTTGCGCCGCACATTGCAGAAGGACGTGCGTGAGGAGTGATGCCAACATCTCCAACGACACCAAACTATTTGGAGGACGAAGGCGTTCTAGGGTTCTGTTCAAACATCGCGAGTCAATTGGCAGCAGGGACTGCTGAATGAACAGAAAGTACAGTAGAGGATCACAACTGCTTAAAAATATAACCTTGGTGCATTAAAGAGAAAACATTTCGATCCGATCTATCTGCCTCTCAAAAGGCTAACATCAAATCGGTGCAGTAATAACGGTGATTGTTGGGTTGGCAACATGGAAATATAAGAATGAATGAGATCCGAGCAAGTATTCACAAACTTCTTAAATTCCTTATAAGGAGTTGTATACATTTCCAATGGACATAAAACATATGCAAACCAAGACCTTAAAATTGCTACGTAGCAAACAAATTGACTCTCTACCTTTTGCTTAATATTTAAGCAACTATGCATCATTTCTTACTAACTTGTGCGCGTGGTTTCTTGACATAGTGATTGCAATAAGATCGATTATGATGAGGTCGATGTAGAGGTACTGCAGGTCGCCCAGGTTTGATCGCTTGTTGTACAAAATGGTGATCGTGCAGAACTGTATCACCGAGTACAAGGCCATGAACTTGAAGACCCCGAACGATGTGACAAGGGCGGCGCGACCTTCACGGATCAAAGTGGGCACACATTCGATGCCTAGGTCGGTGTGCGATGTGAATGGGGCGGCCACGGATGCCTACAGAGAACTAGTGTTAAATGTTCATGCTCGGAACATCAAAACAGTTGCAAGCAACAACTGAGCGTACATTACTGCTTCTGGACTGGCACTATTGCTGGCATCAAGCGCTGTAGCGTAACGGGAGAATGAGAAAAATCTTTACCAGCCACTGGTGATGAACGCAGATGCTGCCAGGAATGAGCAACAGGATAAAAATTCTTGTTGGATAATATGTTCAACGCACGGTTAGTTCCGATATTATGGTATAAATTGAATTATTCCATCATATTCGTAGAATATGATATATTAATATGATTGAAATAATGATCAAGTCCCACCTCATATTCGGAGAGCGACAGACCAGCATGCGCCATCTTGAGAGCACCACAATCATTAGCGCCATCTCCGCACATGCACACATGATACTCGATGCTCTGGAGTGATTCTATCAACGATGTCTTCTGAGAAGGCGACATGCGAGCAAACACGATACCTGTGAAGATAAGCCGTTCATAATCCACCGATCGACAGTATTTACTTTATAAACAGTCACAAGGAATAAAGCCATCAATAGCCAGCAAACTACTTTAAACCTAATGAAGCGACCGATTATCGAACACATGACCTCAAAACTGCCACTCGTACCACAGCAGCCGAACATTTAATTCCGGTTGATCATGAGCATCGTGATGTATCATGATAAAGCTCCATTCTTTTATGAGGCGTGAGCCATGCTGGAAGATCACAAAGCGCCAGGCGCATGATACTATCCGCGGTCTGCACCAAGATTGGGTATCAAGTTGCCGAAATAGTTATTAGAACGCCAGATGGAAGTGTCATAGGTGGTACGACAGCGGAGACCCACCCTCCGTACCTTTAGCAGTCAGAACCTCCATCCACTCCGGGAAATATTCCTTGATCACAGCGAAGTCGTTTCCAGTGACCGCTAGATGCCAGTAGCACGGCATCTGTAATGCAGAGAGATCAAAACCTCGCCACTGTATCGAAGGAACAAGTCAACAAATCTCAACTTGGCGAATGCGTTCGAACTTAAATTTTGCGGCGGACTGCTTGAATTCAAGAGATGTTTATGCTTGAATAGTTAGCATACATCATGCATAATTGACTACTGAGTGGAATCCTCCAACAAAATAATTATTTCCATTCGACCATACTTTCATCACCACCACATTGGCCTGGAAGCCGATCGCTTAATCAACAAGCAGGAATTTGTTGTGATAGCACCAGTGCATGGGATCAACCTAATATCGCTTCAGTGGTGTAGTGGTATTGTTGCGGGCTTCGGAACGAAAGGTATGGAGTTTAAAACTCTATAAAAACATCACTGGTATTCGTCAGGAAGGGCATCCGGAATTTAAAGTGCTTCGTTGCTCCAAGAAAAAGTCTGGTTCGAAAGCGAGTGTGCAATGGTAGACATACATTGAATCAGCTCGTTTGAGCCTGCGAAACGCAGGAAAATGACGTAAAATCGACTTTCTCACCAAACGTACGATTAAGACGCAACAATACCTGATCACCCATGCATATCGACACTGTGCGATGGATCGTCTTCTCTTCGCTTGATGAGAACGATCGTCTGTAAAATATATCAGGTGCAGTCAAGGATATAAGTTCGATTTTGGCGGCATTTTAACGCAACTCATTAGCTTTTGGTTTATGAAACAAGCTGCGAAAAACTTGAACAGGGTGCTGTCAGGAGGCGAAGGACAAGGATCAACTGTGTGTGCATGTGTGCTACTGGTTGCAGTTAGCACCAGAGGTGTTTTCACAGTAGCCCCGAAGAATCGAAAAAGGTCTCTTAAATTTTTGCAACAGTATCACAAAATTCATACAGCAGCTGGTATTCTTTACTTAATGTATAAATATCGCTTTCATCTACCCCTCCACTTGCAGAATGCTGCTTTGGAACACCTCAGTAGACTACCACTGCTGCTTTAAAAACGCAACCTTAACTTTCTCGCATACAATATGCACTTACGTTACATGCCAAGCAATTTTTTTCTGTTAGTTAGGAAAAATGTTTGCGGTCTGTTACAGTTTGTTAGAGGACATCAACTCAAAACCTTCTTACTAAAACCTAATCAATCATGCAACCATAATAAATTGATGCCGGGAGATTGGAAGGGTGTCAGTAAACTTAAATGTGGTAGCAAAAGAAAGTTTGATGTTATGGGCAGTTTCCCTAAACATTATCTAAACCAGCCAAACAACCTACGTCACGTGATGTGGAGAGGTGGTGGATAGGTCTTCTGATGTTGTCCAAGTCAATGATGCTGGTTGGGTCGGAGTTGGAGGAAAAGTGGACGCGAAATACACAGTGTCCTGGGCTCCTATCATCCCGCATTCCCGGGCCACGCTGAGCGATGTGAGCAGGTTGTCACCTGTCACCATCAACGTTCGGATGCTTGCGTCGGCAAGTTTTTTCAAAGAATCTAAACAGGATCATTGAAGTGTTGTCGATTCACATTTTTTGGCGATTACCTACACCCCCGTTCTTGAAACGGAGGCATTTCATGAAACGATTTTCCAGATTCACAACGCCAATCTAATCAAAATCAGTCTAGTGGAAAGCGGCACCTCATTCATGAATACATATTAAGTCAATTAAGACCACCTGTAGCCTTGAAGGTTTATTAAGTTTGTTTCTGCCTTATTTTATCAGTAGCGGTACCGCATTGAACAGAAATCGCTCCGATAGCAAAACGTCGCATTCAACTCACGTGTTGATTGGGGCTTCAATTTATTCTCGAAGCCCATCAAGCCGAGGAACACGAGCTGGCATTCCACTGAGTGTCGCTCCAACTTCTGCGCTTTCAACCAGCTGCAAGACAGAGGCTTGTACGCGAGCGCTATCATGCGGAGGCCTTGTTGGGTGTGATGCTGCAACAGATAACAGAATGGTGAGGGTGCGAGAAGCAACTACCTTTTCTTGAAACAGTGTGAAGCATCCAGATCCACCCAATCAAACAAATGGAAACATAATCATTAAGCTAGAAACAGTTCATTTCAACTTAGAGGTTTAAAGCTTCAACACAAGCAAGCACGTAAAAACATGATAGGTTAGCGACAGCATATTTGCAAACAGTTATAAATACTGTCTTGTGAGCAACAGTAACTTGTACAATACTATGCTCTATCAGTACCCTCACCACTAAAAGGTGGCCAATAAATCACAGCGCAAAACCTTTACTACAAAAACTGTTGTTTCCATTTTTATCTTCCAGAATTCGAAAAATGAAGACAGCCATGGTGAAGATTAAACCATGTCTAGTATTCCGCTTCAATCCTTTGCTACTGCTCCAAATAACTTAATCACTAATCCGCCGAGTAAAGGAAATCATCGTACAGTGCTTTTCCGGAAGCTCAGAGAGCGGAAGCGACTATGACGAAGGAAAACGTCTTAAAACTATTGGGAAGATCACACAAAAAAACCAAGTTTCTCACATTACCTTCAGCACGTCGTGGAAGTCGTGTGGTATTGAACCCGGCTCACAAAGCTTCGCCACTGTTTCAGGAGCTCCTTTAAGGAAGACGAGAAGTTCCTTAGGAGCAGATTGATAGAGCTTGACGATGACGCTTGCTCGTTGCAAGGCGGATGTGAATGGAAACTGGCGGACGATGCCCAGGTCAAAGCGAGAAGATCCGGACGCAGTGCCCTGCTCACTCTGCGAGAACAACGTTGGCGTATAATCAAACAAAGAAGTTGTCGTGAAGTGCATCAATGAGCCATAAGGCGGACATCGAAATGGAAGCCACAAGATCACCAGGCAGGGACCCGTAAAGCTTGTTGTTGTTATTTTAACTTTTCGAGGGCTTGGACCAGAGGTCGTAGAGAAACAGAGAGTCGCCGAAGAGCGAGCGGCGTAAACAGTCCATAGCTGGACAGGGCAGAATGAGAGGTGTAGTGCGTCACAGGCGCTGCAGGAAGGATTCTCGATTCTAGAGAGATAAAAGCTTAACAGTAGACTGTGTCCGTTGCAGCGGAGACGAGAGAGAGCATAGCGAGCGTGACGAGGATGCAGAAGTTCCTCAGTGGAAACCAAGGAAAAAGTCCAAGATAAATGAGTGGATACGAGAGATAAGAAAGATTACATGAGACTGCAGAGGGCACGAGTAGCGCTCCCCGTCTGGCCAGCTCATCAGCCGCGTCGTTGCTCGGGAGAAACGAGTGCCGGGAACCATTGTAGAATGATAGTACAGGAGAGAAGACAGTTCCTGCCAGAGAGTTTGAGGTAAAAGGAAAGACGGAGAAGAAGACAGAGCGAGTCAGCCAGGAGAAAAAACGAAATGGCAGACTCGTTGGTGCTGCCGAGACCTGCGGGGAGCTTGCAGAATGGCGCAGGCTTCAGCGGAAAACTTGAACATACTTGGCCTGCCGAAAAAGGAAAGAGTGGCCTCGGTGCCATAGAGAGAGCAGTTGGCAAGAACGCCAGAGCCGCCCTTGCCAAAAGTAAAAGGAACAGAGCCATCTGTCCAGATCATTAGATCGTGAGGCGGAAGAGAGTTAAGGTGGGCGAAAGCCGCACTTTGGCGAGAGAAAGGGGGATCGGAGCGAAAGCATGGAGAGAAAAGGGTGGATTCCACAGTGAAGGAAGGCATGTTCCAATGAGAACCTGCCAAGGAGAAATGGGAGAATGCATAAGCGGGTGAGCGGACGCAAAAGCTTTCCAGGAGGATCCGCAGAGTCTTGGTTTCATTAAAAAAAAGATTTGGCCAAACCTAACATCGAAAAGGAGGCTGGAAGACGAAGGGCCTGCTCATAAGATGACATAGCGGAATAATTCAGGGTGACTAGTAGGGGAGGTAGAGATGTTTCAAAGAGAAGAGAGATAGAGGAGGACGAGAGGCAGCTGAAGATGGCGAGACTAGCCGCTCGATGAAGGCATTTCAGTTTGGTTAGGTTGGTAAAGCTAAGAAAAGGAAATCATCCGGGTGAAATATAAGTGGGAAGGGGCCGAAGAAAAGCTTTATACAGAAAAGGGAGGGACTCCTTAGAGAGGCCCCATGAGGAAGCAGTGATACAGCGTAAGGCCTTGAGACGAAGGAAAAACTGCAGCACCAATCAACTGCCGCCTTCACGTGGTGGTGCAGTCCCCGATCTTCTGGGTTGGGTCGAAATGGCTGTTGGCCTTCTCGAGAGGCCCAGTTACCCCGGGTTCTCCCCTCGCTCAAACCCGTTAAGCTTCGACGACTCTGATGGTCGAATCTCACTGATCATACTCTCTTGAGAGTGCCTGCGATCGATGCGAATATGTCGTTATAATCCATCTATTTCATCACAATTAGATTCTCCACTAACATTGCTGCTGAGATATTCAGTTGATTCGCCAAAATTCTCATTTGAATGTTGACTGGAGGTTAAGAGCGAGGTAGGAGGTCGGTAATAGGTGGTTTGCAGCTGGTCATACTTCGATTCGTCCTCTACCTACATAATAACCAACATTCATTCACCAATGCCGACTTGGCAGCGAGTACCAGTCTATAATCATGACTGATTCAACACGGACTCCTCCTGCCCCCCTCTGCCATGCGGCTCTTTGCTTGAGTTTCTAAACCTTAATCAGGAGAAACTTGGAGCATTGAACAGACCGTCGATACAGATCAATCATTAAATAAAACTGCAGCTTTTTAATTGAAACCATTTCAGCCCAGAATATTCATTGATTCATGTTTCCTCCTCCATATCCCTCTCATTGCTGATCGCGAAGCAGGAAATCGATCAATACCATGTTATCAATCTCTGGTATAACCTCCGACTAGAAAAGTGAACCCAAATCTACCGTCTCTGAAGCAGTGTAGATTGGTGGACAGACATAAATCGCGCTTAATGCGAAGCAAAATAAAGCTTCAACGATCCCCCTCTAGCCAAGCAAACCCCACATGCACTCACAGTAGGTTCCATCATCCTCCACCGGGTGGCTTCGAACATCTTCATGTCCAGCGGATCTCCAGTTAGTTTCCCGTCGATGGTGGTGAGGGTGTGACACACCACCATGCACTGAGTGATGGGACTGCTTAAATCCAGATCCAAGGCCACTCTATCCGGTTCAATGGGGCACATAAATTTCTGGGTGTTATTCAGGGAACTGGCCAGATCATGTTTTACCGGTACAATGGTATACAAGTCTAATCCGTCCTCAGTCAATGTACCGGTTTTGTCAAATGCCACCACATCAATCTGAAAAAAACACGCGGTCAGGAATGTGATATCAACATGCATAAGATGAGACAATGCCCATTCATGAGCACTCTTCACTCTGTAATATAGATGTGATAAAACATTAATGAAGATTGGTATGTCTGTGAGTTCAATAATTTACAATCATTCTTAAATAATTTATCTTAAAATTTATCTTCGTCTTCACGCGCGTAATCAACCAGCGTATACGCTCCGAAATTACAAGCCCATTTCAACCCGCAGCCTTTCAGCATCGGAATTAAAATAGAAGTGGAATCTTCACCAAACACTAGTGTCGCCTTGGCAGTGTAGTAATCCAATCAGACCACATCACTCACCTGTCCGCTAACGTTGATCCGCTGAGGGCTGATGCAGTGGATCTTCTGCCGCTTGAGGCGTAGCTGAGCATATATAATCCCGATCGTCATTGCGAGGGGAAGCGCGGGGGGCACGGAGATGGTGATGAGGTCAATCGCGTTGAGAGCAATGTCGCGAGGATCTTCACCGCGGAATTCCTGTCGGAGAATGACTGGGCTTGAGATGAAATTATGATAGGAATTTGCTTTGAAATATGATAGAAAAGTGATTGCGCTGCTATCATGGTGCGACATCGCCGTGTTGCAGAGAGAGCTTCAAGAAACAAATCTGCATTGGTAGTCGTTCATTTTATGCTTGCTTATGAGTGATGTGGCATCAACCCATCCACTATTCACATCACACCATACCATCATGATGATCGTGTAGACAAATCCACACAGCGCCATCGCAAAGAGAACACCAACGAATCGATAGGCATCTTGCAACAACTGGAGATCAACTGGCTTCGGATATAGAATGCTGTGCACCAACTTCCCCTTTGCTGTGTGGAATCCAGTTTGCACGACCACTGCTCGAACCAGTTCGTTGCGGTAATACCTGTGGATGGTTCGGAATTTAGAAGCTGCGGTGGAACCAAGGTTTGATCCGAGTACCGATCTGCCTTTTGTTCTTCATAGGATCAGAATAGTAAAGCTGCTCACCGACTATTGGTCAGCTATCAATGGCAGTCGGCCAAGTTGATGATGGGGCTACCAATCGTTAATTTTTATTCAGGACAGGTTCGAAATAGAATTGCTACTTTCCACCAGCTTATTTTGATCGAGCCTGCGGTGTGAACAGGACAAACGTTTCATGCCATGACTACCTCCCAAGTGAGTAAATATTAAACAAATGTAGATTACTATTTGCAAATACACTGGCTCCGGAATTTATTGGTTTAACGAACACAATTGGTTTTGACGACAGTTCGTAAGCTGAATTGTTTATAAGTCCGCTAATTTCCGGCCTAAAATTAGCAATTGAGCGCATTCAATAATGGAATTAGAACATTTCAAACTAGTGATCATGCACTGGTGGCCCACCACCATTGGTGGAAAAGATGAGTCATGCCGATATTCCACTGTAGCGGATGCCTCAATCGCTTCAACATAACACAATCATGATATACGATCGAGGTCGCGTCCTCACCTGGTCTGTACCACGTCCGTCCCGCAGAACAGCGAGTGCCGCTTGTATTGCTCCAGATCAAAAACCTTGTCCTGCGAGCCGCTCGCAAGGGGGGTTTTAGTGACTGGCACACTCTCCCCCGTCAACATGCTTTCATTCACAATACAAGTACCTGGAAAAGAGATGTTACCGTGAAATGCAATAGCTTGTTTGATTATGATGTCATAGCAAGATATCAGCTATCAGTATTACCAGCTACTAGTTGATCAGAATTACAGGTTGCCAACCAATCGCTCTCGGTTACACGAATACATGTTATAAGCACTATGAATACTCTGCGTCAGTTGATATTACCCAATACACCCCGCGGCGATTTTCTCTTCTTGGCGATACCAAACACGCAAAAAAGTTATTGAAAACAACCGAAAGCACGTCCCGCTAACTTGTTCTGCGTTCATAACTGATGACGTTATCTTACGAGTGCGAATGATTAACACATACCGGATATAAGTACCGCATCACAAGGTAACTGGGCACCACTCTTCGGTATGATGATGACGTCACCGGGCACTAAGTCCTTGGACCACAATTGCATCTCCTTGGGGGTGCCTTCCACCATTCTCAACACGTCCACTTTTATCTCGTTGTGATACTCGACCATGTTACGCAGACGAACTCGCTCTTTACGAACCTGCGACGTATTTAGCTGTATGAAGTAACTTTACACCCGGTTATGTAGTCAGGCTACATGCAGTAATGCATCAGTCTGTCCGATGATAGGGCTTGTTATATAGAATTGAACATAACCAATTCATACCACATGTTAATGTGTCAAGATAATTAGAAATTGGATGTGTGAAAGAGATAGGAGTAGAATTAGCTGCATCAACCGTCGAGCTGGGATGGATAAAGCGATTACGGTGCGGACTAGCGTTAAGTCATGCTCTACGACATGGGTAAGCAACCTACGACCCACGAAGCAAAATCATGCGATCCACAAGCAGACTTATATGTCCCGTCGCTTGATTCTTTGTTGAACTGTCATTGAATTGTCCACAATTAGAATAATGTGCTTGTTGGTAAAAGAAGTGCGTATTTACCAGTGGTATCGCCAGAATAAAACAGGTTCTTCTTGGCTAAGTTATAAACTTACACTGCAAAAAGACCCCCAAAACAAAAAATCGCATTACACTGCAGGAAATATCTCCTTTTTACTGACAGTACGAAGTGGACGCGTGCAATGCGCACATGATATTATGCATGCAACCCGGCCCGCCGAGATCTTGCTCAGTGGATTTCGGCCCGCGACCGCTCAATAATTGCCGACCTTTGCTCTACACCTACAAGCCATGTCCATTGTTCGGCTTATGAGGGTAGATATGAATTCGAATCCTACGCTGATGTAGAGCCAATTATTAATTCTCATGATGTAGATGCAGCGTGAATGGGCTGCAATTAAGAAGTTGGTTTATAAATGAGGAGTAGCTGACATGTAAGAAAGGTAAACAAACATATAGATTGATAGACAGCGAGACAGAAATGCTGATCAATCAACCACCTAAACCTACTAACTTATTTCAATCTATTTTAATTGAACGCTTCAAGTAACGTTTTAGTATAAAAAGTTCGACTTCACATCAGGTTCGGTGTGAGTTCAAGATGTTTCGCTCACATTACGTCTTCAACCCAAGAAAAAGGGTAACCATCATATCAATCAAGCAACAATCACCGATGTTTCCACTGCAACTATGGCAAATGACCTAAAACCGATAGCTCAACAGCTGGCCAGTGGCAGCAGGTGCGTGCAGTGAAGGTGATTACTGAACAGGAGTAGTATTCATTAAGTGGTTTGGGTTTAGAGCTATTTGCCAAGCAAGTGCAGCACCTACTTATCTCATATCATCGGTGTCAGAAAGTGGCAATAAAGCTTCACAAAGAAAATTTTTTGCTGATCCAACAGCAATTGCAATATGCATACAATTAGCATTACCATTTCATTAAGACAATGGCGATGAAACAATTACTACTGTCAGCATAACCATTCATTTCAAAAATAAAACAAAAAAGTCAGTGATATTTTGGTTGACGATCTAGCGATCCTTATCAGGACAACAGCTCAGCGAAAACAATTGCAACAGTAGATCTTGAAAAGGGGGGAAAATTTTTGCTCAAACTTTTTGTAAACCGAACAAATATCAGAAACAGAAGCTTACTAAACATGAATAAAATAAATGTAGCCAACATAAAACATCGAAACTTTATCTTCCATCAACCGGTCTTCATCAGGGCAAACCAACTCAAACACAGGAACAATACCGGCGCAGTAAAATTCCGTATTATTAAGAAATTGAGTTTTGAAGCCAAGCTTTTGAAAGCGTAGCCTCCTCCTGCGCGTTTTCATTGAGAGGTGCAGAGTCAAAACAATTTATCAGATCGATCTTGCTGTGCACTTAACTAAAAATTTATTTTCAGATTATTGTGTTTAAGCACGTTTGCCATTAGGGCAGTGGTGAATTAATGATTTAAGGGGCCTGAGGCAAGAATTCATGAGGGGTCCTTAAACTGCTCAAGTTCGCGATGAGAACCCTTTTTTTGGAGATTACAACTATTTCGAAGGGCTGGAATAAATTGTCTTAATTTCAAATTAGGGTGCACACCGAAATGCTTAGCTATGGTGAAGACCTTTTTAGGGGCTAAAATAAAAAAAGCTAAAAAAAAGCTAAAATAAGCTATAAAACCTTTATAGGGACTACAATAGCCTATTGGGCATGTCTGGAAAGGGGGCCCCTAAAAAGAGAGGCCCGAGGCAGCCTCCTCCCCATAAATTCACCCTTGCCTGATGGAAGTGCCAGTGAAGAGACGAATAGTTCGGTGTTATTTGTTGGTTATATTTCCTACAGCTGTTTATTGACGCTCTTTTGGTTCATTAAATGTTAAAATTGCTGCAACGTAAAGTGATTTACCGGCGCGATAGTGTAGTGGTGAGAGCGTCCGCATCGCAGTCGGTAGACCTGGGGTTCATTCCCTAAGTCGGGTCATACCAAAAGACTTTAAAAACTGGTATTCACAGCTTTCCTGCTTGGCGCTCAGCATAAAAAGGGATATTGTGGAGAACAAGCCGGCAAGCTTGCTTGTTGTGTCCTTGGGCAAGCACTTAACCAGACGCCTCCACCTTTATGTGGCAGACAGGTGGCCTATCCGTACTTCACCGGGTTACAATTGTGAAGTTGCTCAGCAGCATGTCGCAAAAGGCGACTTTTGGGTACCCATCGATGGTAGTCCGCCTTGTTGGTGGTGGGGCTACCAGTCACTCATGACTGGTTCGAAATGGGCTGTCATCTTTCCCCTAGCTTAATCTCAATTAGGTTGACGGCATGAACCTGAATTGCCGTTCATGCCGTACCTCCATCCCAAGGAAGAGGAGGGGTAACCACAAACAAACATAAAGTGATTTCTATATCTGATGAAAACGCAAAGTGACCCGATGTTGGAGAGATTTGCAAGCAATCATGCACGTACTTCATTTCAGAGCCACAATTGTCTAGTTTCGCCATTCTTCGCAGAGTACAGCGTTCGGCTGTTATTCTATTTTGTGAAAATTGAAAGCGAATGCGGGAAGATTCGCTTTTATATTTAAGCAGATTTCAAGTTGGAACGTAAAAGAATAACTAAGCAGGATGTCATGCAAAAGATGGAAGGAGTAAAAGCGCAATAGTTTGCTGACAAGAATAATGATAAAGCAGGGTGGTAAATGATTTAAAAAGACTCGGAAAAAGACGGTGAAAACACAGGAAGTGACTGTGATAGGTAGCAGTGACGTAAGGATCCTGAGTTCGATTCTCAGCCGGGTGGTTGAAGGCAATATTCAAATATATTCTTAACTCTCCCATAGCAGCAGGGAAAAAATAGGGTGACGAACAAGAAGTTGCCACCTCCACTCTTTGCAACAATCACTGCAGTAATAGTGGTGCAGCATGTGACTGCCTAAAACAGCAAATCGCAAATACATCAGCGTATTATTCTGACCTCTATCAATGATGCGATGGCAGATATGAAAGACACAATAAGAATAGAAGTTGCATAAACGTAATATTCATCGAACATCCAGAAGATGCAAGCGAACAACTGGAAGATGTAAAATGGATTCAATATCTCACTGATCAGCAACTTCAAGTACGAAGGGATCTAAAATATAATCAACGTAAGATGACAGCAAAAATATAATAACAATTCAGCAGTATGAAACAACCGAGACCATTTTCGCTCTAAACGAAAAGTGAAAGATGACGAGCACACAGTATTCGGAGGCTACTAAGGGCAGCTTCTATCAACAAAGAGCTTAATATTGATTTTAAATATGTACTATTTTTATCTGTCAGCCTCGCACGGGTTTAGGCCAACTGCATGCATCAGCCAACTATCTATGGCGACAAGCTATTGCTATAAAAAAGCAAAGCCTGATTGAAAGTAAAGCATTTTTGAAAAGACCTCTTATCAAAACAATAGAGACAGTTTTCAAGGCAGAAAAAGGCGTGAGAACGGTGTTTACTACGCAACAGCCATCATGCGTACCAAAGTAAATCTACGGGTGAAGTTTTGGTGTGAGCTCCTGCAGCGAGTCATCAAAACAAATACAATATTTTTGCTCCCAGTTGTTCTTAAAGTTGATATAAAATGAAATCACGTGTTCGAATACCATTATAATTTTGATCAAACTCCAGTTTCCTAACAGCCACAAAAACAATCTAACAAGCTTTTCGTTTTTTTTTTTGTTTTCATTTGTGAAAAGAATTGAAGTTTATTATTCAGTTATGAATGGAGATGGCTATCTGTTAAAACACACGCTTTGTGTAAATAGGACAACTCCAACTTTATGAGTAGGGAGATCGGCAATGGTCGCATTTATGAGTAGGGAGACCGGCAGTGGTCGCATTTATGAGTAGGGAGACCGGCAGTGGTCGCATTTATGAGTAGGGAGACCGGCAGTGGTCGCATTTATGAGTAGGGAGACCGGCAGTGGTCGCATTTATGAGTAGGGAGACCGGCAATGGTCGCATTTATGAGTAGGGAGACCGGCAGTGGTCGCATTTATGAGTAGGGAGACCGGCAGTGGTCGCATTTATGAGTAGGGAGACCGGCAGTGGTCGCATTTATGAGTAGGGAGATCGGCAGTGGTCGCATTTATGAGTAGGGAGACCGGCAGTGGTCGCATTTATGAGTGGGGAGACCGGCAGTGGTCGCATTTATGAGTAGGGAGACCGGCAGTGGTCGCATTTATGAGTAGGGAGATCGGCAGTGGTCGCATTTATGAGTAGGGAGACCGGCAATGGTCGCATTTATGAGTAGGGAGACAGGCAGTGGTCGCATTTATGAGTAGGGAGACCGGCAGTGGTCGCATTTATGAGTAGGGAGACCGGCAGTGGTCGCATTTATGAGTAGGGAGACCGGCAATGGTCGCATTTATGAGTAGGGAGACAGGCAGTGGTCGCATTTATGAGTAGGGAGACCGGCAGTGGTCGCATTTATGAGTAGGGAGACCGGCAGTGGTCGCATTTATGAGTAGGGAGACAGGCAGTGGTCGCATTTATGAGTAGGGAGACCGGCAGTGGTCGCATTTATGAGTAGGGAGACCGGCAGTGGTCGCATTTATGAGTAGGGAGACCGGCAGTGGTCGCATTTATGAGTAGGGAGACCGGCAATGGTCGCATTTATGAGTAGGGAGACCGGCAGTGGTCGCATTTATGAGTAGGGAGACCGGCAGTGGTCGCATTTATGAGTAGGGAGACCGGCAGTGGTCGCATTTATGAGTAGGGAGACCGGCAGTGGTCGCATTTATGAGTAGGGAGACCGGCAGTGGTCGCATTTATGAGTGGGGAGACCGGCAATGGTCGCATTTATGAGTAGGGAGACCGGCAATGGTCGCATTTATGAGTAGGGAGACCGGCAGTGGTCGCATTTATGAGTAGGGAGACCGGCAGTGGTCGCATTTATGAGTAGGGAGACCGGCAGTGGTCGCATTTATGAGTAGGGAGATCGGCAGTGGTCGCATTTATGAGTAGGGAGACCGGCAGTGGTCGCATTTATGAGTGGGGAGACCGGCAATGGTCGCATTTATGAGTAGGGAGACCGGCAATGGTCGCATTTATGAGTAGGGAGACCGGCAGTGGTCGCATTTATGAGTAGGGAGACCGGCAGTGGTCGCATTTATGAGTAGGGAGATCGGCAGTGGTCGCATTTAGCCTGTTTACCAAGATTTCAAGTATCGTAGACCACTGTTTGTAAGTATAACAAATCTTCAAGTGAGGATGCTGGAATGTCCAGAAAAGCTTTGTAAAGGACCTTGGTCTTTTTAACGTGAGGGATTAAATGAAAATTCAAATAATATTCTTTTTGTCCGGTGATATGATGGTCAGCAATGATTGCCTACCTTCCGGGAAATGCAGGAAATTTCGTTGGCAAAACTGGGAAATACAAAAAGACACTAATTTTCGAGAAATTTCGAAACCGGGATACCGGTTTTCAAACCCAAGATGGAACCAAGGCAAATAGCGCAGCCACAGAGCTTTACATCACAAATATAAATACAAAACGGGGTGCAATAAGTCGAGAAATAGGCCTACCACTAGATTACTCGTATATCTGCAACTGTAAAAATGAGCATCGCTTTTTACTTTGTATCCACTCCCTGCCCTACTTTGGGGAAAGAACAAATTGTAGATTGTGAAATCATACTGTTTGTGAGTATTACCAGTGCTGATTAATAGAGTAAGGTGATCGCTATTACGGGTACAGAAGTCATGGCCTCTCTTTTCTACAACTTTTCACAATTGTTTCTATGGTGAAGCCGCAGCAGCCACCTGAACTAATACTTTTCAATATGGCATGCCCTGCCGCAGTAAAATCGTGCCATGTTTGAGAGAACATTTTTGCTATTTTGTTTGAAAATAGCTTTACCTGCTACCGGACTCAAAGCTAAAAATCGGAGAAAAAGGCAAGGTTCCTTTTAACTCTACTGGGTGCCCTTAAGCAGGGAACACAAAACATAAGGCGAGTCGGCATGGACTTAAGAAATTTAAAGGAAGATCAACGTCCCGCTGTAAAGTCGTACCGCATGGTAGGATTTCTGTTATTTTGCAGGAAAATAAGAGCAGCAACGATTTCTATTCGCGTAAGCAACGAACAAACTACAAAACCTAATGCGTAGCCAGGACCTTGAAGCGACAGATTCAAATAGAAAAAGAAGCGCAGTAAGTCGTAAAATACGTCTACTACTTAACCGTCTTTGAAAACAGTCGCTACTTTGGCCTGCCACCCCTTCACCCTCCACTTTAAACTTACATTGCGCCCCTTTGGCTACTCATTTAAGTGAAGATAGAGATCGGTATCGAGGAAACAAAGGCTATGCCCAGCCGCTAATAATGTTTTTTTTGGACTCAATCACTTTTTACAGCAAACTTCATTTGAAAACGAGAATTGGATGCGCAGAAAAACAATAACTTCTTATTACTGTTCACAACTACCCATCGGGTGAAGCCGACGCAGACCGCTGAGCAGATATTCTTTAACCCCGATGTTACTGATGGGGTCCTGCGGGCAACGCCAGCTAGACTTTCAAACGAAGAGTTTGTTCGATGTAAAATTACGACTACGAATTTGAAATTACGCCAAGCATTTTCAACATAACGACTTTTGAACGGCTAGAGACATTATTTTTTTCAATTCAGCGTGGCCCAACTTCAAAGCTGTGATTCGATTTGAGCTAGCTAATGGTTATGCTAAAAAATATCAATATTTTTGATAACGTTTGATGAGAATCATACGCTGTCAGTGAAACATATTTTACAGCGAGAAATCGCTATTTGAATGGTTTGCTTCCGGATTAGTAAATTAAAATCTGGTTATTATTATGTCTAACATCGATTTTAGTTTTGTGTAGCGGCCAAACAATACCGACGCTAAAGCGCTGCGTAATGACTTAGAGAGTTGAATTAAATCTATTACTATACAAATGAAGAGAGTAAAGAATGTATTTGAGCATGGTAATAAAGTTGAATGATAAAAATTGAATGCAAATATTTTGCTTTCATCAGTTCTATAGGATTAAAAATGCACAAAACGATGCATCGATGAATGTTTTCATTCAAGTTGTACTAAAAACACACAGAATTCATTTATCAAACAAAAAAGTTTTACAAGGAAATATTTTTCAGTTCACGCTTCTGATTCAAAGCATGCCTTGCGCCGGCGGCGACTGGGTGACCTGCGGTTCAAAGGGACGTCATTTTCCACTTTCTAATCGTTGCTTTTGCGTTCGAGCAATTGACTTTAATATTTATATTAGGGCGTGGAAAAACATGTTGCTAAGCTTCAAGCCCAACCATGTTTTGACGCAGGTTTTCATAAGTTTCAACTGTATGAGTAAACAACGCACATTTTGGTGTACTTTAAGCAAAACTAAAATTAAAAAGTAATACAAGAGGACAGCGATGCACTTTGAATAAACTGCAGACAGTGACACTGTTTTGACCTTATCAGGTCTCTCTTCAGTGCAGTTGGTGATCGACAGGAAGCAAGAGGCTTTTAATAAAGCATAGCTTAGACCGTTACTCTTGTGGGACCTATACTAGATCCACTTTGGTGGAAGATCTGTCAGTACTCTGCAAAGCCGTATCACTCGTCAATACTTGCTAGACTTGGTGCAATACCTTAAAAGCTTATGACCACTGGGCTGTGACAACACTAATGTTCTAGCAGTTGCTAGACTTAGTGTACCTGCGACAACCGCCACTCATTCGCAAGTGATACGGCTTCGCAGAGTACTGACGGACCTTCCACCAAAGTGGATCTAGTATAGATCCCACAAGTGTGACGGTCTAAGCTATGCTTTATTAAAAGCCTCTAGCTTCTTGTCGATCACCAACTGCACGGAAGAGAGACCTGATAAGGTCGAAACAGTGTCACTATCGGCAATTTGTTAAAATAAAAAAAAAATTTACAATTCTCTCCGATCCCTCTTACTTCAATGGATATGAGATTGGCGCCGAATAACTGACTTCTGATCATCACATCTTCTTCATTCATGTAATTCATCGCATCATGATGAAGTTGATCAACACTAGCGACGCTACTCAACCCACTCAACATGATAAAAGTCTAGAAGAATAGCAATGATTACATCTTTAACCGAAGATCATCGAAAACTTTGGGATTAATCATCGAAAAACCTTGCAATTAACTACTTCCGACACATCGAATTTTACAACAAAGAAGGTTGCCTCACATTATCTTATCAAGAAAGTAAAAACCGCATAACTTCCACTTTCACACACACACACACCCACACAAACTTCAACACGGCTGTCTCAATTAAGCAAAACTTGACAAACTCACCTTTTGTTGGTTGTTCCATATAAACTTAGAAAGATGATGTTCGAACCACATCACACTGGTGGCACTCTCATAGTCCAATGAATCACTGCAACTAAAAACCATATGAGCAACCACTCACTGCATGCAGTTACGCTGCACGAATTGATCCGAGCATTTTAGTGGAGAAACAGAACAGGACCGTATTATGTTGTACACAGCCGCTCCCATACCAGTAGGCGGCGCCCAGCAAGTTCACTCACAACTCACACCAAGCAAATAAGCAAGTGTTAAAAAGTCAACTCTGTCAATAAACTGACGTTGGCTTCATCTGTCAATAATTAAGCTACACTGACGAGCCGTGGTAAGTAGGAGCAAAGCTCACGTACTTGTGAAAGATCAGCAGTGATTTTTGCGAAAGCACACATACGCAAGCTGTTTATCTATGAATTCCGATACAGGTTTGGCGAGTGACCTCAATCAACGTCGTCCTCCTAATCCTCTCCCTCCACTCCAGTCAGCCCCCTATTTTAAAAAGGAATCGAACAGCAATAACAATTTTTCGTAATTTATCGTAGAAACAAACCGAACGAAATCGTGATCAGCTCTCTTACCTACTTCAAGTTCAGCATCACCGGTAACGATTAAAAAGCAGCAGTACTCAATGAAACAATCACAAGATTTATTTGTCATTTCTGAAGCTATTTGCTAGCATTAATTACCCTATTGTGCTGCATTAACGCCACTCACTCCTTCAACTGCTTTAACAAAATTCCCTGAAGTATGTCATGTCAAAAAGTTTCCAAATTATCAGATACAATTTTGATGACACCAATCGTTGAAATGTATATTTATACCACAGTTGTTAAAAAAGCTATACATTTTCCTAAGCCAGCGGTTCCTAAGCAAAGTCCTGCTGCACTTGTTAGGGAGCAAACATCGAAGCATTTAGCTTCATTCGCAGGTACAAGAACACGATTCTAATTAATTGAGAAGATTGATTTTTCTCAAACGTACCCATAACCCTTTTCACATAAAGTAGCTAATTTTTAAAAAAGGAGCATGCTGAGAGGTACTGCATTAAAAAAGATCACCCTGAAAAAGAGGCGCAATAAGTGTCCAACAGCTATCAAAGAACCTTAAAAGTGGTTTGGGAGCCGCTAGGGAGCCTGCTAACGATACGTCTGAATATTTTGATCAGAATTTATCAAAAATATAATTCAACATATAAATAATAAGTGATCATCCTGTGATTGGCAACCGTTCATGCATTGTTACAGCAAACTCCAACTCACCCTGAGTCATGATAGAGTGATTCTTTATGAAGATATCGACGAGAAAGGAAAGTGGCGATTTCGATCTTCATATACTGGATTGTACTTACGAACGCCTGGTAATATCAATGATGCATGAAGCAAGGTGCAACGACATTGTTTATTGAAAAAAGAGAAATTGTTGTGATGACAGTGCACGACCAACTAAATCATGGGTTTTCAAAGTTTTCCATCGGAGGCCCACATTAATGACTTTTTAAACCTTCGGTGGCCAAGATTCTAAATTAATTTCAGCCCTTCGAAATTGTAGCAATCTTCAAAAAAAGCTCATCACCACAATTTGGAATAACGACAAGTTAATTCAGCCCTCCAACATGGTGAATATTATTCTCACGTTACTAGATCGAGCGCGCGCTTATTGCTAATCATAATAAATTTGTTTTATAATTATCAAGAGAGTGCAATGAGCGGATTCGGTCCTCGGGCCGTACTTTGAAAACCCCTGAGGTAAATTGTCATCTTCTGGTAAAAGTTTTGAAAAATCGATAATCGAATCTTACGCCACAAAATAGTTTCCAATGCCGAGCATACAATTCCACCAACTCCAGGCTATTTATAACAAGTTGTTACGAGAAAGCCCTTTACATTCCAATTATAAAACGTTCGAGCCCATGCTACACCTACAATGCGATGTATTGGTTAAAGATTTAACAACTTTGGTGAAATCACAAATCTAAAACTGTTAAAATTTACGCTGACGTTAAGCCAGGTTAATGATTACAATGTGACCACCCAATAAGAGAACTGGTATGTCGCAATAAGCGAACTGGTATGCCGTGCCGTGTGCATTGGTCGAATTATTCTGGTATCAACAACTTTACTCACAGCGCGTGATTAATGGCTGGCAATGGTGAAATTTGAGAACACCCAAGCAATTTATGCCTTAATGTGGCCTTGTACTTTATGACAAGTTTCTAGTAAAAACGGATTGTGCCAACAGTAGTGCTAACCCCGAAGCAAGATAGAACACAACCATGCATCACTGTACAGGTTTTCTTATGATCGAAGAATCAATGTATGATGTCGTGTCGTCTACGCATCATCTCACCCGCTTAGTTCCATCAGTTGTTTTGAGATAAGCTTTTGTAGCAGAATGCCATGACGTCGGTGAGCAAGTACAATGCAGCATCCAATCAGGTCGCCAGTAAAATATTAGGATGAGGAAGCCACCAGTGCAAATCTAGCGAAAGATTGTTAAAATCAACATCCATCAATGTGATTAATTACATTGGATGCCTAGCAGATGGAAAGGTCGCAAGTGTGACTACCTCAGAGGTTGGGTGGCTGGGTCAAGGACGAAGGACATTTTGCTGTGATCTCTTTTGCTTAATGCACTTTAACAAGATGTATCGCAGCATGAGAGATAAAACAACAATGCTACAACAACAAGTAAAAACATGCTTGCTCTATTCAAATAGATTCTGGCCTCCAAAGCCGATATAATTTTGTTTCTACTGTAGTGGTTTTCTCGCATATTAGTCAAGAACAATATTGTGCTATCTTGTTCATGAGCTGATATCGTATATCAGTAAAATACTCCTTCAATCAAAGTTGAATCTTTAAAAAACGTAGATGCCTCTATACCCTTAGGGCCCCAATGCCACGACCAATATTATCCAAAAAACCCGGGTGCAGCTACATAGCTGTGCACAGGAGTGGGACCGAAAGACGCTTTTCTTCTTATGTGATCAACTCTAATCTGTGTGAATGTAGCCAGATACAAACTGCTAAGTATGTTTTGCAGAAATGCCAAAGCTTTGGCGTACCCAGCCGATTTCCATCACCAATAAAAAGAAACTTCTATCTTACTTGTACTACTTATCGTTCTAGTTAGTTTCGCCTTTTAGTAACAATTTTGTATTGCCCTTTGGCCTGTGCTTGCATATGCGACGTAATATTTAAGCTCAACAAACCGGAAACAAACTCTTGCAAAAGTAGATAGTCAGAGTAAGTAGCATTGCGAAATATTGTCCAGGAACGAAAACCAGAATGCTGTCAGCGAGTCAGCAGGTTGAATTATGCGGGCCACATTCGCTTTGTTCAGGTTTGGTAGGATTGACAAAGGCGAGATCAACCATACACAAACCACTTCACTGCACTCACATAAAACACTACTTGACAGCACAGATATCCACAGCCTGTTTAGAACAATTTTTCAACAAATTGGTGATTTATTTAGGTGCATGCTCACTTCATGTCAAAGCACGTATCCGAAACAACAGTAGGTGAAGATTTTAAAACAATATAGCAGCATTTTTTAATCCATCTGCTATTAAAGGCTCTAAATTTTGCACCTTGAAAGAAATGATGAACATTGGAAATCAGCTAAACTTGAAAGCTGGATGCACTTAATCTCCAACTTATAAACAACATATTTGGGCAAACGCAAAGTTGTTTAAAACTTTGTGGAAACACTACAGACATTTACCACATCCATACCAGAGTACCACCATCATTCCACCTTACCACGCCCACGACACTGAGCATCATCTTCCACCAACATCGCTTGAATGCAAAACACTGAAGTTCGTCAAGCGATCCTTTGTTGATTGTACACCACGCCTTGGACTTCGTTGTTGCTGAAATGTAAGTTGGGAAATTACTTCACATATGCCATAATCTGCTTAAAAACTTAAAAGAGTTCAATTTTCTCAAGACAAATTGCTGCATCATGTTTTCAGTTATCGATCATAGAAGCAGCGACATCAAATCAAGGGTATATAAAGCCAAGATATCGAGATTTATGCAGCAAGTAACAGATATGGTTAACATCGATGATGGCGATAAATTAAATGCTATTCCTTGGGACAACGGCTTGAGTTCATATGCTTTTATTCTCCAGCTATAGTAAAACTTTTTGTCGGTGACACAATAACAATGTCATGTTCAGGCCTACTTCCGAGTTACCACTATAGTTGGCCTAGTGAAGTTCGATCACAAACCTGCAACCAAGCAGGGGAAATCTACCGTAAAGAATCTTTTTCAAGTGAACAGCAACAAAGCAGTATTCAGATTTGAACGCATGATAATTCTTCATGAAGAACTCATCAACCCATCGGCCCAGACTACCCTCAAATAACTTGTAGACAGCATCTTCACATAATATTAAACGTACTTGTCGCTATATAATGCTGGCATCCAGGGCTTTTAAGCAGGCAGGGTACACAATAAGAGCGGATCTCTAGCTGACTTCTAGAATCAAAAGCTATAGCCAGATTTTTTAACACGGCTTCAGCTCTAGCTTTATGCTCAGGCTAACACATTCAGGCACGTGCAGCCACGTGCCACGCATAACTACGAATAAACCACCGATTAAATAGGATATAGACCGAATCAACATTTTAAATTTAATGGTCATGTTGTGCCCTTGTCAAAGCTTAGAAAAGCAAAAGCTAAAAATTTCTATTTCTGCAAAAAAAGCACGGTAATAGAGGAGGAGCAACAAGTATCCCAGAGCTACAAGCTTAAGATGCAGCAACGTTTTGAGAAAAGATAGCTCAGAAGTACCTTAAAATTACGTCTGCTACTGATCCCTGCTAGCCCTTAGTGTGAAAAAAAACTAAAATTTGGACAAGAAATGCGAATTTGCATTATCTTCTAGCACAAAAAAGTTTGCTGACATGGTATTCAAAAAGCGAAGTGCCTTTGCATCACACTGTATTGACAACTATCAATAAGCCAGTTTACTGCAAAGTTAAAATTTGAACTGCAACGATTTGATTTTAATATAGCTTTGAAAAAAGCTATTTGAGTCATAAGTTTTTCGTGACGTTCTCATCAGTGGCAATATCGCGTCAAAGGGAAGATCTAGAGTGAGTAAGTGTTTAAGAAAAGTGCCCTGTGTACTTGAGGGTCTCTTGGATTGGCAAGCCATCTACTAGCTTGGAAAAAGAAGTCAAAACCGCCGTGGAAAGCTGCTATGGTTCCGTCAGCACCCGCTTGGCCGTTACGTCAAAGCGCATGCTGCCTGTGACCCGCAAGGATGTTCTACCTACCACTCAGAAAAGTTCTGTCATATATGAATATAAGTGACACTGTGATAGTCGGCACGTAGGGCGAACATCTTAACGGCTACAGGATCGCATCAAGCAACATAATCCGCAATGGTTAAGACAACAATTGACCTGTCCACGCCGATCTCAAACACACCGATCGTGCAAACGAAAAGATACCAAAGCGGATTGTGACTCTGCCATTGGTCAACATCTTTAAAAAAATTAATTATCAATGTGCATTAAACAATGATGACAAGAGGTTTTCAATCCTCGCCACAGCACGCAGCTCTTTCCACCTTAATCTCTTAGAGGCTGCTTATATGAAGATCCGGCGCTCGATTTTATGCAGACAGAAAGAGTTTGTTTACGCTCTCAAACTCTCGATAATCGTGGCATTTGGCCTCCTGCTGCGCTTTCTCTAACTTTCGCTATTGCGAAATCTTTCTTTGGCGCGCTTAACAATAGCGCTATCATTGACTCGTCTTGATTGCCTAACGTCCAAATTAACCTCATAAAATGCTTACTCACTCTAGATCTTCACTTTTGACGCGATACTGCCACTGATGAGAGCGTCACGAAAAGCTTATGCTCAAACAGCTTTTTTCAAAGCTATATTAAAATTCTGTACCACCAACAACATTTTTAACGATTTGATTGTAACTTAAATGATAACACATAAAACAAGAAATAGCTTCTGGTTCTATAACTGTAAGCATGTACATACGTGCCATATGCTATCTCTCCATCCAGGAGGGTACGTTTCATTAAAGACAAATCTTTATCGACCCACAACTTGATGTTCAAATCGACTTGAGTGCGAGTAACAAAGGACAACGTCCTTTATATCACTGTTTGTTTGCTGACGAAGTACTGCCAGTGATAAGTATCATCAAAACAATTTTGAATTCTTGTGTGTACTTATTAATAAAAAGCGAACTTGGAGGCAACGCCATTTGGTTGTTTGACAGCCACAAATCATTAAATGTCCTATTAATTAAGTCGATTTTTCATTCCAGACGTTGGCCTGTCAAATTGTAACAACAAGGGAGTTCCACAAGTTACAAACCTCTGTCAATCTGTGAGCTACATTACAATTAAATCGTATATCCTTAACCTATGATTACAAAAAAAACAAACTTAGCGCTCACAGCCATACAGCGTGTTGGGTTAAAGAAGGGTGAGTAGTGAAGCGTCCACAAGTAATGCTGAGATTTTCAGGAACAAACAAATAATCTTGGTATCAGAATTTCCACAAAGTTTTACCACTCAAGCTCAAGAGTTTTTGAGATAAACAAAATTGAAAAGTGCACACGAATCAAATTTACTCATCATCATATTGACAAATGAATGCATCATATCGTATTTATCGTTGAGGTAACTTCTGATTTTGAAACAACGCCAGCGCACTTTTAGGTGGCAACTTGAGTTGACACTAAAATATGCTCTCCGATAAAACCAATGACCGTACTGAAGGGAAACTTTGCTACATTTTGAAATTAGGCACAGTTAATTTCCAGCTCATTGCCAACATTTTTGGCACACGCAATTTGTGAAAATAAGAGGGAACACTGCCGGCTCACAAGCTTAAATACTAAATATAAATTGACCTACCTAGCCGACTAGTGGTATAGCTAAACTCAACTCTCTTCGACAAAAGTGTCCTGAAGAGATTTTGTAGATGAAAACAGGCCTGAAGACATCTACCATATCATGTTTGAATAACAGCATGATTTGTACAAAAAAAAATAAATCACACTGAGAAGATCTGACACAGGAAAAACAGACCCAGCTGTCTCAAATATACTTGCAAGTATTAAACCAAAGATGGCGAAACCGCGGCTCTTCGAGTCTTTGACTGCGGCTCTTTTGACTAATGTTGTTGTTGTGTACAGTGATGTAGTGTAGGGGTGTGAAATCTGCTGTGCGACATGTTAATTTTTGTGGCCAGTGGAAAGGTGCAAATGCCTAATTTTGAGCTCTGAAAATGATGGCCAAAAAAACGGACAAAACCCTCCGTTTGAACAAAAAATACGTCAACTCAAACTAAGAATTGCATAGTGGCTCTTTGGATGATAGCTTCTATGGTTTTGGCTCTTCAGTACGGCAAGTGTGGCCCCTCCTGTATTAAGCATATTAAAAACAATATTGGCTTAATAACATCACATTCAATATAGATTTTACGTCTTTTCTAACATTATCGCGGGCTCAGATATGCTGACGCAGTGTTCATCTCCACTAGACACTCACTTTTAAACCGGACTATTTGTTGAAGTAACACAGCACTTAAATATTGGATGCCCTTTCTCACAAATTCTTTTGTACCAAAGTCTGACACCATTATTCCTACATCACGGCGGCATTTACAGTTTCTGTTAATTTTCTTATATCATCTATAATAAACTAATATTGCCTGGAGAAAAATTAACATGTGCATGGTTGTGCAACGTGTTTGCACAAAAGCTTCTTTTTAACTCAAAGAAAAAATGGTTAACAACCCAGTCGTAAGCTTCTGGTTGCTGTAGTCAGTGTCTATCACGCAATTTCGTTAACAAGTCATAATGGTATGTATATGAGCACAAACTATTTTTGCGACAGTGAACACTTTTTTCGCATTTAGAAATACATATTTTCAAATATGATCGCTTCTTTTGAAACTAACGTGACTTTAAAGTAAAGTGCACCTAATCCTGCACTAATAGTTCAAAGGTTGTTGAGTGGTTGTTAACTATGATGTAAAACCTATTGGAAAAACAATGAGCAATTTGTGTGAGTAGTTATCCAACAAATTTTGATTGGCTCACCTGCAGGAGCAATCTCATTTTTGGGAATGAGAGCTGATAATGGATTTCCAGATCCATCCTCCTCTGAACTGCTTCTGGAACGAGCCATATCATTTGGCGACATTTAAGTTGTTGTCAAGAATATTCCCCACAATCAAAAAAATAATATAAAGTTCCTGGACACATCACCTACATGCAACTACAAATATCCTCCAAACATTATGAAGGCTTAATAGTGCTTATCTGCAAAATAATTTTGTATTATTCTTCAGGTAAAGAATATAACCCGCTAAACGCAAAAGCATTTTAGAGAAATGGAAACAACTGAAACGTGGAAATTCTGCAGCACTGCAGACTAGCGTTAAGGTAAAATTTAGTGTTTGCATTAAAGTTTTGCTTAGAAATAAGATTAGGGCTAGTCGGCAAAATTTCCGCATTTTAGTATTCCATGCTGCACTGGAGTAGAATAGTGACCCTTCACATATAAAAACTGAGGATAGAGATAAACAAGGGATGCTCTTTATAAAAGAAAAAATTATCTAAAAACTTGCCTCATGAAAACGTTTATCAATTAGCTCCCAGTCCTTGGCTGCTCTTATATAAACAAGAGATGCAAAGAATCTCCAGATTATAGAAACTTGAGGTAACATTTGGATGTAGGAAGTTTGCGTGGAAGAGGTACAGAAGAATGTGAGCATTTAAGAAAAGGAGGTATGCTGTCTACAGGTAGTAAAATGGAGAGAACATGAGCTCGATTTGTTGGAGTCAAGGGTAGCAGATAAAGCTGTGTTATGGAAATAATAATGGAATTGAAGTTGGAAATTTAGTGAAAAACTATGCAAAAAAAATTGTAAAAGTTCAAAGAAAAAGAAATAGTCTTGGCAATGGCGCTGATTTTTAGGGAGGAAATTATGCTAGTGATATGTGCAAACAGGCTGCAGTTGGGAAGATCAGACTGCGAGAAAGATCAATTTCTCTGGGCTGCAAAATTTTTGAGGTTGGGAATCTCTCAGTTGTCCCTGGTGTTTTTTGGTCACTAACCTCAAAAATCCAAGTACTTTTACTATGTCAGGTCTAATTTTTTTTTGCAACTTTATGATTTACTTGGCAAACTTGAAAAATTGTTCAAAGTTATTCAATCCGACCGATTCAGCAAGTTGATTTACGACATCACTGTGCCAGTTAAAATCTCGTAAAGAAATTAAAATTTTCTTTCTACGTCGTCATGTAAGACAACTCAAAATATGTCTTTGCTGATGCCAGTGAGCAAATTAAAATAGTTTCTTGGTAAAGCTTAGGGTAGAAGATCAATCAGCAATTCCTATACTCAAACGCAAATATCCGTAGTGATTTAATAGCTACCTAAATTGTAAGTTTAGTCAGGCAACAAGTTTAAAATGTGTCAATGAAGTCAAATGTTTCAACTTTGCTGAAGCTACATCTTCAATTAAACGTTCTCGTGCAGAATCAGAAAGTTGTTTAAATGGAATACTTGTTAAATATAAACCAGGTTAAAATCTAAAGCACTTGAGGAATTGTGAAGATGATCCAGATTTTGCAAAATTTGTGGCAGCTACAATTACTACATGCCAAACAAATATTACTACCTTCATAAAGAAGTGCTACACAACCAATAATGGGGGTAAAACTGAGAGATGAGAATAAGCCACTAGCACCTCACATTTGTGGTTAAACTTTAGAAGAAAACCTGACGAAGTGGAGCAAAGGAAAATAGAAACAACCTTTATTTGGTGTTCCAGTGATGTGGAGATAGGAAGGATCATGTTATTAATTGCTCTCTTTGCATAACAAACTAGCAAAATTTATTTCTAGCAATGCGTTAGGACAAGTTTAAATGCTTATATCCAACAGCTTTTGATTACTTTAAAGGTGTAAATCAAAACAGCAAACACTGTATGAAGTATCCAAATGTTCCATCCGGCTTTAAACTTATTCCATGTAGACCAGTATTCTACTCCTAAATCTCCCTAAGGACTTTGCCAACCTTGACTGCATGTCTGCCACAATTGGTGAAAGTATTCAAGAGCTTTGGGACCTACAAATCTGTGACGCATCAAGTTGGAAACAATAAACTGAGCTAAATGATTTTTGTCAAAAGAATCAGTCTAGTCATTACAATCTTGACTTTGTAAGCACAATTCACCAACTTTTCAAACTATATCATATTGGCACCACAACTGCAATAAAGAGTTCAGATTTACTAAGAGATAAGCAAAAGTCTTCTGTATACTGCAATGACGTTGGTGGGCGTACAACAACTTAAGGGATACAATATAATGCTGCAGAATGAAGGGTGTTTTTGGATTCTTCTGTTAGAAACATGAAAGCAGTCCTTCTGCATATCGGCAATCCAGTCTTTCAGTTGAAAAAGCAGTACAAAACGACCTCAAAAACAGAGGTCTTTATTTGAATTCAAATAAAAAATACAAAAGCCCTAGCTTCAAAAAAATCATAATACAATTTTGGTAGAGAGGTGACTTTTAGTATCCAAGTTGCTATTATTGCTACTAGCAATACACCGTTGAACATAATAATACAATATATTTATACAATTCGTTCAACGAAAGTTTTAATGCTGTAAATATTTGTGTATAGATCCTGATGAGGGCGAAATGTAGTGCCGAAAACGTTTGAATTGTATAAATATATTGTATTATTATGTTCAACGGTGTATTGCTAGTAGCAATAATAGCAACTTGGATATCAAAAAAATCAGTTTCCAAAAGAAAAAAAAAGTCCTCACCTTCAACTTGAATTAAAAATATGAATTAGGTACAATCGTTTTCAGTGCTTAAATACTAAGTTAATCTTAAAATAATTTTGATGTAACCTTCAAAAAAGTTTTCCGACTCCTGCACTAGAGGCTCTCAATAATGATTTTGTGGAAGATCTTTGAGAATTTGAAAATGATTTAAATACCTTTACGGCTTCAGGGAGGGAACATAAAGTACCTGTGCTATGTCTTTGAACCTCCAGAGTCAATTATCAATATTATTTAAAAAGACATTGGCCAGTCAGAAGCACCATGGCACCTGGAATGTGCAACAAAAAGTGGATTTCTTGATTAGCCCAAGAAATGCCCTCCTTTGGCCACTGCATACAAAACTGAGACGAATAAAAAATATGAAGGGCATTCAAAAAATACACAGAATTTTTCAATTTTTTATTGATTTCTATTTACAATGAATTTATTTTTCAATATAACCTCCGTCACGGTCGATGCACTTCCCCAGGCGGTGTTTCCATCCATTTACACCATTTTTGAAAAATTCTGCAGACTGATTTCTAAGCCATGTTTTTGCTGCATGTTATGCTTCATCAGTGCCATTGAAACGGACTCCTTTCAGATGTTCTTTGAGTTTTGGGAATAGGAAAAATACAGAAATACGCAAATTCAAGTAAATCTTAGTCAAACGTGTCAGTTGTTTGATATTGTGGTGATTACGTGCTTATTTGATTTTGCTTTGCTTTGTGTTGACTGTAAATTATTTGGCTTCATTTTTAATCTCACCATCAGTATTTCCCATACCTAGTGTTAAACATCAACGTTAGCATTTGGTGTGGGAAATTGCATTGCTTTCATGCCAACCTTATCAAAACTCCATTGCTTTATCTTGTCACGTGATCCGTGTGCACATATATGTTCGTATCGTCATGCTTAAATTATTCCACTATAATTCTGTTTGTTAAATACTGCTATTTGAATGCTATTGATAGTTACCAGCAATAAACAAGGAACAACTCTATATCGAGTGAAAAATAATACGGTATAGTAAAATAACGAACTCACGACATTGGTGCCCCGAGTGAGGACCGAACTCACGACCTTGAGATTATGAGACTCAGTTTTCCCAAGAATGCTGTATGCGACCCTTCTGGGATTGTTATTGTGCCCAGCAATTGTCGCAGTGTAGGTCGCTTACGCACGGCACATTCGGCCACATTTAACACTCATTCCTCTACAGACCCTCTATTTGCTAGCTTTGTCACAGAAAGCGCCGACATCATGAGCGAAACCATCAACAACCTTAATGCCGACATCCATTTTCTTGAATGCCAAATTCAATCTATCTTTTCTACCATGTATTCTATTCTCGGTAAATCATTCCCCGGCCCGGTGCTCTCTGCCTTGTTACGTCGTCACACAGCAGCGATTACGATTGGGGATGTGCTTACGAAATTGATGTGTATCCCAGTCAATGCTACCCTTTTAAAAAGTTTAAAACACGGTAATTATTTTTTGCTTCGTCCCTTAGTACAATATGTGGATCATTTAAATGCTACTCGTGTAGATCAGCTATATGGGGATGGCAATCTCTACAAAGGTGTTCACCTAGTTGAGCAATTTATTCCGGGTCGCGTTTTCACTTTTCGTATAAACAGTAAGTTCCATACCTTCCAAAATTACACGTTAACCCATGCGGACACCGATATCTGTCCTCTTTCCTCTCATCTGGCTCCCTTACATATCCATTACGACGCTCTTGACTACCAATCCTTTGTCAATCTTTTCCCTTCCTCTAGCCTTGGCATTGAAGATGTCAACTCTGTGTTATGAACTCTCAGTGAGGCCAATCTTATGCACCATCAGCTCACTAGGCTGTTCGAGACCAAACCGTCCTCCACCGCATCCGCGGATCCTTCTATCTTGTTGGATTCCTCTACGTCACTTTTGAAAAATGTTTTTCTTCAAATGATTTCCTGTCTGACCAATCCTTTCTTGAGCGGATTTCTTTCAATCCTTTTTATCCTTTGTTCTAACCCTTTGGACTTTTCGTGTTTTATTGCCTTCTGTCTGTAGGGCTCTTCACTGCAGATTTCGCGCCCCTGCTGATAATTAACTGCTTTTTCTTTTGCGGACGATTTCTGAAATTGCTGTGCCTATCGACCCATCATTTTCAAAAATCTGGGGTAGAGATATGTGGTGATTACGTGCTTATTTGATTACGTGCTTATTTGATTTTGCTTTGCTTTGTGCTGACTGTAAATTATTTGGCTTCATTTTTAATCTCACCATCAGTATTTCCCATACCTAGTGTTAAACATCAACGTTAGCATTTGGTGTGGGAAATTGCATTGCTTTCATGCCAACCTTATCAAAACTCCATTGCTTTATCTTGTCACGTGATCCGTGTGCATATATATGTTCGTATCGTCATGCTTAAATTATTCCACTATAATTCTGTTTGTTAAATACTGCTATTTGAATGCTATTGATAGTTACCAGCAATAAAAAAGGAACAACTCTATATCGAGTGAAAAATAATACGGTATAGTAAAATAACGAACTCACGACAATATTACCAAAGTGGGTATTTATATACCAAATTTTTATCAACTTTCATAAATTTCTAGACTTTTTCAGTTGGTAGTTCTTCCATATTTCAGCAATTCCTTTTTTCAGAAAAAGTTTTCGTATTTCTGTAATTCTATGTTCTTCCATTATCCTCTGGTTCAGTAATTCCACATTTTCAAATGAATTTTTGTAAATCAGAATTTCTGTATTTTAGGATTATCCCCGTAAGGTGAGCTTCAACAATTAGTTGTTAAAAAATAAGAGCTGTCTAATAATGCTAATCATTCACACACTAAATCAACATTTGAAAGCGATAACAAATAGGACTTCCATTACCAGATATCAAATTTTGTGTGGTCTAACCCTGTAACAACTCTAATCAACTTATCTACAACCCCTCATGAGTTTCATGTAAAGAAAAAAATGAATTAGACTCTAACATAAAAGCAAGATATTCAAACATAGAAACAGAAAAAAGTATTTCAGAAAATTGGATATGACCACAACATTGAAAATTATGGAATTGCTGATCAGAGTAAAGATTGGGGTTAGAGTTACTCAATGAAAATTCTGTACTTAAGTAGTATGCAAACTAACTACTGGTATTAAACTGCTTTTAGCTTTTTTCATCAGTAACGATTTGCCTATTTAATCATTGCCTACTTTATTTTACAATTCATATTTTATGCATTAATGACTGCTGAATCAATGACCTTTAGGTAATTGTGCAGTCATCCCAACCATCCATTCAACTTATGTAAATCAAGTTGAATAAACTCTCATTATTTTATCACTTTTCATTCCATTTCTGAATGCCACGGAGATCTGTCAATATCCTTTTTAAATACCTTTGATAAAATATGATAAGGGAAATAAATCCAAGTCTATAGAATGACAGCAATTACTCCAACCACTGCATAGCCACATCAGTATGAAACTCTAAAGCAGTGGTTCTCAAAGTGGGGTCTGCAATCCCTTTAAGATTCGCGAAACAGTTTCAGGGAGTCTGCAAAAAAAGTTTGGTTTTATTAGTTAATGGTAGATGCATTTTCAAAAGTAATTATAGGGAAATAGTGTGAGATATTTGACATGAAGGGCAACAGATCATTTAAAAAATTGCAAGGAAACCATTGCACAAAATTTTGAAAAGGTTTAACAGCCACTACTCTCAAACAAAACCTCAGTCACACTCACAAAAATCACCAACCGAACCTGCTTCAAAGGCAACTAGGGTAGGGTACATTTTGGCACAGCTGTTTGGGTGCTGCTCTCTCTAATAAGAAAACTAGCTTTCTTTTATGTTTTATAAATTTTGAACCCTAACCCTAATGCCAAAACGAATAGAACCCAAAAGGCTTTGGCTAACTGACACCAAAATGGATGGAACCCAAAAGGCTTTGCCTAACTGTCAGCTGGCACCAAAATGTATCGGTCCGACGCAACTAAACTTCATTTTGGTAGATGAAACTAGTGTTGCTAAAGGTTTGAGGTCAGAAAAGGCTGGATTTTTTAAAAAATATGCTAAAAAAAAGCTTGCGTTTTTTTCATGTGATTAGCGCAACATTATGAGACTGTTGTGAGTTTGTTATTCGTTATTCAGTAATATTCCTCATTTAATTTCTCGCTCAGTATGACAGTCAATAAATATATTAACGGAATGGCCATGAGGGCAAAACAAGCAAAGCAGCAGTAACTTGATTCAAAGCATGAGTGAAGCAGATGATTGACCACCAATAATTATCATAAGCAATGCGAACACGAATCACCTGACACGATAAAGCAACAGTTTTGATAAGCCAAGATAAGGCAATTTCCTACATCAATGTTGATGTGAAAGCAATGCAATTTCCTATATCAAATGTCAACACTCATATTTGACACCCGGTATAGGAAATACTGACAACAATATCAAAAATAAAACCAAATACAAATCAAATTAATAACAAATATGCACACAATCACCGCAAGACAAATAATGCTTTTTTGGCAAACAGCAGCCTATATAAGCATTATTTCTACTTACTCTTAGGCTATTTTGTGAATGATAGTTTATTACAGATGTACAACAGAGTACTTCTTGAACATCCTGAATTTGCTAGACTACTGATACATATCAAAAATATCAATCGAAATATCAAGTTAACATCAAGTTTAGAGTAAATAGAAAAAGACTGCAGGCCTAAATATAAAAAGAAGCAATCCACAATAAATCTTGCAGGCCCATCTATCAGCTTATGATGTAGACCTGGTGACTAATTGCTATCAAGAACAGCTTAACTACTTAGGTAACACACTAGGTTCTTAAGCCAAACACTATAAGTTGTACAGACAAATCCGGTTAATTGCATATCGGATAATTGCATAATATGTTTTATTGCATAAGAGTTGTAAATCCAAAATGCATTTGTTTGTTTATACTAATTTTGAATAAACACATAACCTGCTTAATTGCATAAAATAGTTTGACAAGTTGATTATGCAATTAACTGGATTCGACTGTATAAAAAATTAGGTCTACGTGAAACTTGTGTTCAAAATCTGTTGAAATCTAGTGTCCAAATCCTAATTTAATTTAAACCTGCTAGATGTTTTTATTTTTTATTTGACACCAGTGCTACAAAATAATAAATGTCCACAGCATGCGTGATGTCTATGAGAATGTCTTGAAACGTCAACCAACCCCAAATGCCTCACTTTAACCTTAACTCTAACCCTAACTTGGCCTTAAACCTATCCTTGCATAATGCAGACATGGGCTAATTAGAACAACGGCCTGGAAATGAGGCAATTATTAGATGTTTTTACCTGCCTAGTAAAGTTTTTTGTGTTTTACATAATCTGTCTTTTCAATGAAATCAGATCATACAAAGCAATTAAATCCATCAGACATACATTGAATACAATGAAAGGCATATCAGTAAAAAAGTATTTCGTTAAAAAGCAAGTTAAAAATAAATTTTTTAGGTAGTTTTTACATAGAATAAACATTTATTGCCATCATTAATGTAGATATTATTTTTGGGCAGATTCTTGTATATTAAGTCATGCATATTTTTTTTTATTGTCCATGTCTCAACCATTTTAAGAAGGCAGTGGCTATTTTGCCTTCGATGGCAATTTACCCTCAGAGACTATTTTGCCATGAGTTATTTGTGATTGGTCAATCTTAATGACATACTAAACATGTGACTTTTGGTCGTTTCTGATTGGTCAATTTTAAAAACCAATTAAAAAAATTTTGCACCCCCAGGTCTCTATCCCCCACCCTGTACACTCCCTTCCAGTGTACACTGCCCCGTACACTTACATACCAGGCCTGCCCCTGCGGTGTACACTGCCTTTTTTCAATGCCCTGCCAGCTGAGATTCGAACCTGCAACCATGGTATCTCTAGACCAGCGCACTATCCACTACACCACAGTATCACTGGTGTAATTATAGCAAGTATGGCTATATAAACACACGTGAATAATTACGGCAAAATAGATTCCAAGGGCAAATTGCCATCGACAGCAAAATAGCCACTGCCTTTTAAGAAAGCCTATCATATCCCTGTTTTTTGGATGGGATGTCTGCACTTGCTTAGGAGTTGACTGGCCACCTGTCTTCCAGATAAAGGTTGAGGCATCCCCTTAAGTGCCTTGCCCAAGGACACACAACAAGCAAACTTGCCGGCTTGTTCTCCACAACCTCCCTTTAAATGCCAAGCATCAAACAGGGAAGCAGTGGACATACCATTGGTGGATACCATTTTTTAAAGTCTTTTGGTATGACTCAACAAGGAGAATAAACCCAAGGTCTACTGCCTGTGAAGCAGACACTCAAACCACTATGCCACTGTGTTGGTTAACAAAAGTAAATTCACTATGTCATGTTACAACAAAACCTTCCATTATTTACACTAGAATAACTCTATATTTACACCCATTTCAACTCACATATTCATATCCACTACTTGACTATGATGGTGGCACAGTGCTTATCACAAGATGCAAATAATAGTGCATGTGAGGTTTGATCATTTGACCATTGCTGCCATAGACAGCGTCACAGAACAGCATTTTGGTTTTATCTCAATAATTGTGTTTTATATTAGAGGTAACATAACATATTACTCAAACAATTGCACTGACAAGAACTTTACTAAGACTTGAAAACTCAGTACCAAATACCAGTATCTTCTCTACTTAACAGCTTAAGCAAGAAACTGAGAATAATTTTGGAAAGTTTTCTTAAAACTTTTCATTTTATGGAGTACTCAAAAATCCATGCAATCCATACACTAACTGCAATGAAAGCCAATTCATTCAAACCTAAAGGAGTTTCTACAAAAAATTACCAGTGTAAAAACCTAGTCTAGCCTAAATACTGGGTAACATAACTTGGGCAAAACTTTCTCACTGAATTGCTTAGATCTGAAAAGAATTTCCTTACCTCAATGTTTCCTGATCTCACGACTGCCCCCAGCCACACAAATGTTTGAGACAAAACATTTGCAGTGCTTTGTTTGTTTTAAAGCATGACGCTTTTCAGATATAAAGTATTTTTACAAAACTGCTTTGTAACACACCGTAAAATTGAGAAAAAACTAGTAACAACAGCCAAACAACTTGTCGAAAACATACTGTGGACGTTTCGGCTTTCAACTGGTGCCATTTTCGACACAAATAATGTACAACAAACAGGTTGACTAGCAACCACGCCACCTGACACTAAAAAATGAAGGAACAAGAAGCGATGGTCACGTCTTAAACAAACGGAGAGGAAAAGATTTGGAGTCTAAAGTAGGTTTCAATTGCTGAATGTAAAGAAATTCCAAAATGAAGAGTTTGGATTTGTCAGGAGAGCTGGCGAGAATCTGTAGGTTGTTGTAGTCAACTCTGTGGTTTGGATTTGATTGTAAACGGTTACACGCTTCCGAGTTGAGACTGGTTTGGTGATAATCCAGATGTTTTATAAGAACAGTTTAACCGGTATACTACGTTGCTTCTTAATAGACTGCGTTGGGGGTCTTTAAAGTGTAGTTGCTGCTTGAGATTTTTGGTGGCATGGGTAAATCTCAACATGGTGTCTGGTAAGTGCTTGTGAATGAATTCTTTCAATTCTTTCTCAACGTGGTGGGAGATATTTCCCCTTGGTAAGGTAATTTGAATAGAAATATTTGGAGGGATTTAGCCAGCGTTGCCCAGCTGAGGCCCTCCATCAGTAATGTCCAGGTTTAGTATTTTGGTTCAACCGGCCAAGCCGGCTTCACCCATCCGGCTCTTGTGTAAGCAGTAGCGAAAAGTTAATGAATTTTATGCAATTTTATGCACTTTCACAATTCTTATACACGAAATTGTGATCATCATATTTTCTTAATCATGGCTGGCAATGCTCATCAAGACTCTTGCCACAAATTATCGTTTATACTTGCGAGGGAGCAGAGATTGTAGCCTACTGCATATAATCAAAACTGATTGCAGCGGCAACATGGTGGTTGCGTTCACAATTAAAGAAAAACCTATTTAGTGGCAAGCCTATTTTGCCAATTGGTGCTGCCCTTTTTCTATTTATACTGTTGTATTAAGTTCCTAATTTGGCTGCGCTATTGATCTTGTTTTCGGCACAGCGACAAAAGCAACTGCTGTTCTCTCTATATTTAGTTTTACAAATTGTTATGGTTATTGTTCCGCCAATCGCCATGTAGTTTTTTACAGCGATTTGACTTCATAAAGCGCAGTCTCTTGAGAACGTGACGCAAAGACTTCATAAGCAATTTTTCACAAAATTGATTGATGTTGTGGTAAATTAAGTGATCTCATGTTGTTTTGTTAGGAGTTTAAGTAAATATAGCTTCAAATTAGACCCCTACAGCGAACCAAACACTTAGCCCCTACTGAGAAGTAGTAGAGGTTATAACCGGGATTCCTACGGACTATTTCTAAAAGCCTTCCTTTGTTGTATTGTCTTTCTTTGGTCTTTGCCCTGTGGTTAAATAAGGCCACATGTTTGACTCATATATAGAACAGGTGCATCTGCTTGTATATATATAGTGACCACTTGTATTTTCGCTTTTCTTGTCAAAACGTCAACGTGGCGAAACGAGTAGTAAATTTTCGTTTCGATCTGATTATGCTTCGGATTTCTGTTTGGGCCTGAGTGTTGGTCCCCCTGTTTAATTGTTATTAAGGCTGTGTGGTAGCCTTTATCGCCGTGAATTTTTGTTCTGCGCACGCTGGGAGGAGCTGCGCATATTTGTAAATAAAAACACTGCAAGAAAGCTTCAACCGCTTCCTGTTTTTTGTTTGACGAAGCAGAAAGGATCCGTAGAGCTAATATTACTAGCTCTACAAAACAACTCTACTGGTTCAGTGCTAATCAACAACGGTACGCTTGGCGCGGGAATCAAAGAGATGAAACCTGGTGCTGCCGCACCCGTTATGTTTTCATGTTGATTTTTTTTCAAATTTGAGATTTTATTACAATGATGTTGAGTATAGATACAAATGACATAGGCTAAATAACATAACAGGCAGCATATCAGCATTAGAAAATATCCTTGCTTTGTAGTACAGGGATTCTTAACCTTTTTCCCGTTAAGTACCCCTGAGTCGTAAAACAATCAACCCGAACCCGCAATAAGCTGACACCAAATTAATGGTCCTTTGTTTGAATTAAGACTTCGTTATTAAGTGGTAAGAATATTGACTAACAGTTAGTAACTAACAAATTTTAAAAGTATTGCAAAGGATATTATTAGAAATATTTACTTCAAGCACTTTATTCTAAACTTTAGAGCGAAGGCTGTGCCTGTTTGTTGCAAATAAGTTTCTCAATTCGATGAGTGGTATTAGAGAGGCGCAAGGGTAAGTCATGCTCCACATTAAGCCGTGATCGAAGTGTCGAACTCCATTTGCAGAGAAACTTGGTGTGCTTGGACAAGCTGCGTCACATATAGAGTTTCATGATTTTGTTTTTATTAAGTGTGTCTTCAAGGTTTTCAAACATGCTCAGATTTCCATCTTTGACCTTATTTTCCCAGAGATCGACTTTCATGATGAATGACCTTAGTTTGTCCACAAAATCAATCACTGTATGAAAACGCCCTTGGAGAGACAAGTTCAATATGTTGAGCCTTGATAATATATCAGAGAGGTAGGCCAGCCTCTGAAGCCATCGGCTATCTAACAGTTTCTGAATGAACTCAACCTACCTTCTCTTGTTATCACGTCAGAAGAATTCAGAAAGCTCCTCCTTTGGTGATTCTACTCTTCTTATCACATTCCACCATGATAACCAGCGGACTTCAGTGTGATAGAGTAACGCTTCATGATCACTTCCTAATTCTTGGCACAGTTGGCAAAATAGCCGTGTTTTTAAGCAACTTGATTTGTTGGTATTTATCATATGCACGACATCATCAAGTACTAATCTTAACTCGGGTGGGAAAGTTTTACATGCCAGAGCATATCTATGAAACATACAATGAAGATGCTTTGTTTTAGAATTCTTCTCCACCACTTGTCCTTGAAACCCCGATTGACGGCCGAGCATTGATGGTGCTCCATCAGTTGTGCACCCACATACATTATTCCAGGAGACAGCCCTTCTCTCTCAAAAAATTTGAGACCTTATTGAAAATGACTTCACCTCTTGTAGTTGAATCTATGGTACGACAAAACAAGAAATTTTCCTGGAAATCTTCACCACTGATGTATCATGCAAACACCATGACTTGCGCATAAGCAGCCACATCAGTTGACTCATCAAGTCCAATTGAAAATTTTCCTAAGGGTGCTTCCTTTAATTTCGCAATCACTTGTTGTTTGAGATCATCAGACATATCTACTATACGTTGATGAACAGTATTATTTGAGAGGAGTATTGATGCAACCTTCTTCTCAGCATCACATCCAACAACACAGCGAATTATATCTTTGCAACAAGGGACGATTAATTTCTCTGCAATGTTGTGAGGTTTTTTTTCTTGTGCAATTCTCAGTGATACCATGTAGGATGCACTCAACCAGGCTTCATTTTGTTGACTGAAATGCCCCGAACGATCAAGGCGTGCTTGTTTTATTCCATCTTCTCTTTGCTTGAAGAAAGCAGTACCGGTACTCCTACTTTTAAGATCTGGGTGAAAACTGTGTAGATGGCGTTTGAGAAAGGAAGGCTTCATGCACTCCATGGACAAAAATTTGCAGCATATAATACACTGCGGAAATTCACAACCTTTTGTCAATGACAGTGAATCCACACTGAATGTAGTTTTCATAATACTTTCTTTTCTTTGCTGATAAGGACATAACTATTTGAAGAAATTTAAAGTTTAAATTTTATACAGCAATGTAGTCCATTTGAAATTGTTAATAGTTAGTTTTTCTTACAAAAAATTTTAGTTACCTGAATTTCTCACACCTGCCGTAACTAAATAAAATCTTGGCTAGTGGTGTTATTGTCCTAGCTCTCCACCAAAGTATGATTTTCTGCAATGCTTGCAGCATACTGTCTGTGAAGCAGCCTTACACGTATGATAAATCAGAACATCACAAAACAAAACTTTTATTGACGTCCTTTACTGCAAAAACCCAAGAGTAAACTGCTCGCACCTCGTGGGCAATCTTTGTGCCTTGACAGGCGTCTGTGACATAACAATACCACAAGGGTTGCACCACGAAGAGAAATTAGTAGGCAAATCGTTACACATGTATCGTCACACGTTTATATATAGGCTTGCTTGCAAAGCCGTGGACTTCACATTGCTGCATCACAATAATGCAAATTCAGGTAAAATGTACGCACTATTTTCAATCAACATACATTTTTCTCTAGCATTGGATGTTAAACAATAGCAACACATGAAAACTTAACTGCCATCCAAGTACCCCTAGAAATTTCTTCGTGAACCCCTGGGAGTTAGCGAACCACAGGTTTAGAACCCTTGTTGTACTATATACGACAGCGTCACCCGCAGAGACCCCGTCAGTAACGTCGGAATTGAGAGTGTTAATTCAGCCGGCCAAGTCGGCTTTTACCTATCAGGTTTTTGTGTGAAGAGTTACCAAAAGTTTATGTGTTTTCTGCGCATAAGATATTCACGACTTTTTGTGCTCCTTTTCCCAATAGAATATCTCATTTCATCTCATTTCCTAATAGAATATCTCATCCTGGATATGCCTTAGGTCTATGTGCTCTGTTCATTGCTTACAGGAACCAAGGGAGCCTTGTGTTTCCCGTAGTTTGGAAGTAGGGAACACATTTTTGGTATTAAGCTATTTTCAAGCAAAATAGCATAAATGTCTTTCGCGTGGTGCGATTTCACACAGTGACGTTGTTTTCTTTGGATTTCTCCTTAAAATTTATCAAGTTCTCGCTTGCTACCCATTATGTAGCATGTTCTTTTCTCCCTGCTTGACATGTCCCGGGGAGTTTAAAGTGTCCTTGCTTTTCCTCAAATGTTTGATTTGACCCCAGTAGCTCTATAAAGCTATGATAAAGCAAAACACCAAAAATATGTTCTATGTGATGCGATTTAACACAGTGACGTTAATTTTGATTTCGCCTCAATCTTTCGTAAGTCCCTGCTGGCTATGCATTATGATTCATATTTGTTGTTCCTTGCTTAGGTATGCTCATAGAAGTTAAATGAGTCCTCGTTTTTCCCAAATTTTCTGGTTTGATTCTGGTAGCTCTATAAAGCTATTATCGAGCAAGATAGAGAGCATGTTTCTCCTAAGTATGGTGCAATTTAACCCCGGCAGGCCATACTATCACCCGTGCTGATTTAAAACGAACCAATTAATGCAGCTGCATCAGCTTAACCGTACAAACATTTGTTAAAGTCACAACGAAATGTTTTAGTAAATATAAACCATAGCTCCAGTCCATGTAATGGTGATCATGTTGGTTTATTAATGAAGAATGAAAGTATTTAAAAAGAAAGAACGATGACACAAAATACCATACGTAATTTTTAAAAGAGTAAGGGGGGGAGATGAAACATAGTCAAAATTGATGGCGTAACCCAAATGGTGGTCGTTTTAACTCATAAAAAAATAAGCTGTTTGGTGGTAGGCTTGTTCGACAATTTGGTGGTTCCGCTTTCGTATTAATATTGGTGACATTGAGATTTTTGCCTGCGCTGTTTGCTTTAAGTCATACAATTTATTGCAATAGGAGCCTATTAAGCTCTTTTCCAACAAAAACATTTCCTCTTAATCCAGTGTTACAGATTGATGCTATTATTGTTTAATTTTGATCTTTTTTTAATTTAAGATTTTGTTACATTTAACTTTGGCCCTAATCCAAATCTCCCTTTTTTTTAAATGAAGATAAGTGTTTTGTACCGATAGGCCTATCCTTGCAATTACAAATATCAGTAATGGGTTTTACCATTTATGTTTGCTATTAAAATGATAGTGGATAATTTTCCTGCCTACTGCAGTTTTCACTAAAAAGTGGCATTGCAAAAAAATGTCCGCAAGGTGGCAGAGCGACAAACTGTCAGAATTTGTCATAATCAATCACAATTAATCATCATAAAATACCCCAAGTTTGTTTGTAAATCATTACTCATCTGTTTACTTCTACATCAAGTGATATATATCGTTGAAATCTCCATTTCTTGAAGATTTCAAATTATTTTTTGTTTTGTTTGAATCAGCAAATTTTATTCTAATTAGCCCTACAAATAGATGCTGAGTTGTCTTCGAAGTTAAAGTATCCTTACTTCACAGATCACTGCAGATTTTATTTTCTACCAATGTTTTTAAAAATAATTGCTAGATGATGCTATGAACATAAGCTTTTGAGGTACATCAGTCAAAGCCCACCTTAAAGCCAAGGTTTTCTACAATTTGCTACTTTCTGAGGCCCATGGTCTTTTTGTTATCCGGTACCAAATTTCGTTGGTTAAATTTAGTACCTAAAATATGATCAGTTATTATCTGCTACAGGTTAGCTCAAACCATGTAACATTATGTATTTTTGAACAGGAAATTTCTTTAGGATTCAGAAAATATCAAGTTTAAATCGAATATGTGGTCACTAACAATGAAACAGCAGCTTGTTTACAACCCTCCCATTTGTTGAGAAACAAGGGGGATACAGCAAACTTTGATTTAGAGAAGCCAAACTTCTGCTAGCTTTTAAACTTGTATTTTGGTTTCTGTCTCCATGGAAACTTGATACAAAACGACGACTTTAGTGATAAAATATTTGCACTTTATTTTATTTTTTTATAGGATGTAGTTTTTTTTTAAATTATAATTTAGTGAAGGTAAGTAGAAAAGTTTTTGGGGGTTTTGAACTGATATGATGTGCAGTACCTATTTTTGATCAGTAAATATCATATACCGGTCAGCCTAAACCAGTGCTTTTCAACCCGTGGGACGGTACGCACTTGTGCGGATGAAAAAAATTGTAGTGCGGATGACAAAAGTAGTGCGGATAAGTGCGGATGACATTAGCAATTAACTAACTGCTAGTTAATTGCTGATGTTTTCACAAGTCTTACTGTCACGAATAAGCGAAGGGGAGCTATTACATGATCTGCTCGTATGCGCTTTTTTGTTTGGAAATCTCAATCTTTCATAACTACTGTTTGTTTGGAAATAACCCGAACGAAAATTTAATGGTGACGTAACAATGCAACTAATTGTTGCATAATGAATAAATTTTATAATGTAGGCTAGTAAGTAACGCATTAAGTAGGCTAATACTAATAGACTGCTAGTCACCTACTAGTAGAGGAGGTGGAAGCTATTTATGAAAAATACTGCATTTGACTACAGATGTGCATAACTGTTACTTTTTATTAACTGTTACTAACTGCTACTTTGTAAATTTTAACTGTTACTTTTTACTTTTATAACATGAGTCTTGTAAATTATGGCTTTACTTCTAATAAGCAAGATGCAGCAGTGCAGCAAGAAACGGAAGAAGAATTACAAATCAATGAACAGTTTACAGCTAATAAAACGAAAAAACAGCAATTGAGCAAAAAAACGAAAATGGAACGATGCATTTACTGAGCTGGGATTTGTGAAAGATTCAGACGAAAACTATCCTTCCGCTCGCTGTGTTTTCTGCCAGGTCATATACCACAATTCATCAATGGAGAAGTATAAACTGAAAAGGCACAGAGACACTAAACATTCTGAACACAAAAACAAGTCGGCAACATTTTTCAAACAACAAACACGACAATATGCTCTACAACAGCAACGATTCGAACAATTGATGGTGGCACCTTCTGATCAACCTCTCGTCATAACATCATTAAAAATAGCTCATGTCCTTATGTCTCAAAAGAAGCCATTTACCTTGGCAGAAAGCGTCGTAAAACCCTGTCTGGAGATAGTAGCGCAGGAGATTCATGGAGGAGCCACCGCTGTCACCAAAGTCCAAAAGCTGGCATTGTCTGATAATACCATGCAAAGGAGATGTTCAATGATCGCTGCCTCACTGAAAGAAATTGTTCTAGCCAAGCTTCGTCTTGCGCCCTGCTTCGGACTTCAATTAGATGAAACGACTGATATTACAAGCAAAGCTCAATTAATTGTTTACGTTCGCTTTCCAAGTATAGAACGCATGAAAATTGTGGATCACTATCTGTTTTGTTTTCCTATTGGCATAGAAACCACTGCCTTAAGTGTGTTTTCAAAAGTGGACAATTACTTCTCAGAACACGAAGTGATGTGGTCCAAATGTAAGTCTGTGTCCACCGACGGTGCCCGGGCTATGGTCGGAGTTCGTAACGGAGTTGTTGCTCTCATAAAGCAAGTCGCACCAGAGGTTGTGAGCATTCATTGCATCCTACACCGTGAAGCATTGGTAGCCAAAAAAATTGCCAATGAAGAAAAGAACTGTCAACTCGCCGATGTGATTTGTGATGTCACTAAAATTGTGACTACAATACTAAAGAAACCAAAGTCAAATCGGGCGTTTCATGAACTTGTCAGAGAAATGGGAGATGATGTGCGCCTTGTTTATCACTCTGAAGTTAGGTGGCTGTCTCGTGGAAGGGTACTAGAAAGAGTGTGGAATTTGCGAGAGAGACTTGTGTGGTTCAATGGGCGAGAAGAGCACAGAGCTAATATGATTCAAAATTTGTTTTGGCTTGCCAGGCTAGCTTATCTTGTTGATGTATTCGGTATGCTTAACGTGCTCAACATCACCCTACAAGGATGTGGAATTGATATACAGGGTGGGCCATAAATAACGCACCAAAGCATATAAAACAATTCAGATAATAATAACAAACGTTTTGGGCCATAAATAACGCACCAAAGCATATAAAACAATTCAGATAATAATAACAAACGCCATCGGCACCAGACATTAACACTAATTCAACTCGTTCTTTAATTGTTAAGTGCATACCCTAAAAATGATATAAATTTTTTTTTAAAGGCAAATCATAACTAAAAAACTTTGATTGAAATTAAATTTAACAGTTATAGTAACTGATATTGAAATTAAATTTAACAGATACCCAAAGAAAAGATATTTACATTATTTCACATCACAAGTTATTTTAAATCTTTGGTGCGTTATTTACGGCCCACCCTGTATTTGAAGCGACTTCCAAAATTACATCATTCAAACAAAAACTTGAAAGTTTGGAAAAAGAAATCTGCAGTAACAACTTACAAAATTTGAAGACGCTTCAGTCCTTCATGTCTGCATGTAAGTGGCAAGAAACAGAACAGGATCTGGAGCAGCGTATCGTTGAAGTAGCAAGCTCTCATGTGAACATTTTGCGTGATAGTTTTGAAGCTTACTTTCCAAGTCATCAGGCAGCAGAATTAAAATCAAAGCTGTGGATTTTGAATCCTTTTGGTGAACAACAGCCTCCGGGACCTTTGGGTCAAATTCTTAAAAACGATTTCTGTCAACAGGCATTTTTTAATCGCGGAAAACATGCTGAATTTTGGGTCGGAGCTCTTGATGGAGCATACAAAGACCTGGCGATTCAAGCGCTCAAAGTTCTTGTGCAAAACCCTACTACCTACTTGGCCGAAAAGGGGTTTAGTGCACTAGTTGACATCAAAACGTCAAAAAGGAATTGTGTGCTTAATGAAACACTTAATGACCTAATGCGGGGAGCTTTGGAGCAAGACATTGAACCAAACTGGTATGAAATTTCCTGAAATATTCAGCAGCAAACGAGTCATTAATATACTTCTATATTTGAATAAAAAACTGTTAATTCTTTTTGTGTGTAATAATTTTCGTTTATGTTGATGTGTTTGTAATTAAACAAAATTACTCATTTATTGTTATTCCTATGTCTGACCCTTCCATTGTTATTATGCAAATGGAATAAAAGCTAATAGCTGTAAACTAGTGTTGCGAACGTCACTAGTGGAACGTCAACAACAATTCAATTAGGGCTAACTAGCACCCGTATAGTATTCTCCGAGCCGCTAATGTTAGTAGTTGAACTCATTTGATTCTTGTTTGTGGATGTGCTTGAGAAATAGTCTAATCTCCGCGTGACGAAAATGAACGTCTGTCACTGGACACTAGCACCGTCGGTTAAGTCTTCCTCATGTCCTCTTGCTTGATTTCACTCAGCTTAGTCAATTATTATTTATCAATCTATATTGATATAGGTCAGTCTTACATAGAATCTTATGCGAATAGAACAGGTGCATGTTAACTCGTTAAATCTGAACTCAGAATTAAGGAAAAACGTTATGATGACATGACAATCACGTAGCGAGGAAAAAAGCAAAAGCACGTGATATTAAACAAGTGGAAAAACAGAAACGTCCGTTAACACAATGTTTGTTTGTGCGGATGAAATTTTTGCAAAATGAGCAAGTGCGGATGGTACTTTAAAACGTTGAAAAGCACTGGCCTAAACTATTTAAAGTTATATATTTCTGGAAAGAAAATTTACTAAGCTCTCAAATGAGACCAATATTTAGCAACATACCATATTTTTTAAAAACTAAATCTACTTTTTTCTACTTACCATACAAATTTGTTTGGGGGTGTTTTGAGACACTATAAAATTTGAAAATTTTTGTAGATAAATTTTTATATTCTTGCTTGAAACTCTGTCAAATGATGCCCCAAAAGAGTAGATTTTAGACTGTGTTAAAGATAAAGGCTTTGGTTTTGTGGTAAACATGTAATCGCAATTTGATTTCAAGGTGGTTGGCTCTTGCTGAGAATTTGGCAATTTTTGTCATCTGCAACTGGTTTCTTGGTCCTTTTAACCTTTTTTGGGTAAGAAAATCCAAGAATTAGGGAACAAATTTTACATTTTCCGATGCGTGAGGAATTAAGTGTGATTGTTTGAAAATTTTATAAAAATCGCATGAGAAATAAAGTCCCAAATCCATTTGCTGGTAAACTAATTTTCTAACTCAATTTGAAAAAATTTGAGGGAAACACTAAAACACAAGTTTATCAACTGATGATCGCGGGAGCGAAAGAGTTAAATAAACAATGATTGTTGTAAAGTTGTTTTTATCAAAAACAACTTATCAATATCTACTAAAAGAACGGTTAATCGCGTTTTTGCAATGAGTACTTTTTGAGAAAGAACAAAAAACATATGGTCCAATGAATCCTTGATTGTGACGTCACTTTAGACCCCAAACAAATCAGAGTTTTTGAAATGTGGTAAGTCGGAAGCTGGTTTTAGTTTGAGCAAAAATTAAGCGGTTGTTCTCTGTCAAGTAATGCAAATTCTAAAAAAAATCATTTTTGATTATTACACTCACCACGGGGTAGTGATCAATCGTGCCAAATTTGATGCTTGTACCTTTAGCAGTTTCAGAGGAGTTAAAACAGACACACAGACAGACAAACAGACAAAATTGCGCTTTATACTGTATATTAGAAATCAGCTTATTTAAAAAGTGACTTGTAAACTTATTTCTCTCCCCCAATTTCAAAGGTTTTTTCGCGACAACAAAGCTTAAATTCTTTCCAAATAGAAGATATAGCTCGTAGGCTTATAACTTGTACATTAACTTTTTGTTTTTTCTAAAGACAAGGTTGTAAAACCAAGAGCCATTTACAGACAACAAAAATTGCTAGATGTTCAGCAGAGCGCGATTGCGAAAACTTTGGAAGGAACTATCTTCGTGTACCTTGTTTACCATCAAACCACAGTCTTAATTCTTAAGAAATCCAAACATTGTTGTTTTTTTTATTATTTTCTGACAAATTTTCAAGCTATATCCATAATTAATTGATCTTTGAAAATTTTAGAGTTACTTCTTGAACTCCAAAAACACTCCATAACACTCCCAAGAAAATGAGTAAGATAAGTAAAATACATAGGTTTGGTATACGTACAGTATGATAAGCTGCTTAAAACTCGTTTGGTTTGAAAGCTCAGGGAATATTTTAATCTGCAATATGCAACTGTAAACACTGCGCTTTAGGCTAAACGTTATTTCATGCTTAGCCTACTAATGATAAAGTAGTAACTATACATTATTTCAGTCGGAAAACTTAAAAATTTTCCAATCTCACATTGGAAAATTAAAATGTTTAGAGAAACGAAACCTTTTAAAAATATAAAAAATTTCTTCACATTTTCTGCACTAACTTCAGGACTGCCACTCGTAAGGATTTATTCCTACGGTAGGGATTTTCGGCCAGCTGTAGGGAGTAGGAGATCCCAACAGAATATTTTTTGTGCGTAGGGGATTTTTTTGAAAATTGTAATGAAACACAGAGATTTTTCACTTTTGTCAATTTACTCCTCGAATCACGCAACTTTTCTTTGGCTGAATTGCGAACATAGTTGCCAATCTTGAAAATTTATCCAAAGATTTCGTATTGTGGTGATTACGTGCTTATTTGATTATGTGCTTATTTGATTTTGCTTTGCTTTGTATTGACTGTAAATTATTTGGCTTTATTTTAATATCACCAATCAGTATTTCCCATACCTGGTGTTAAACATCAACGTTAGCATTTGGTGTGGGAAATTGCATTGCTTTCACGCCAACCTTATCAAAACTCCATTGCTTTATCGTATCACGTGATTCGTGTGCATATATATGTTCGTATCGCCCGATTTATTCATTTTCCACTATAATTCTGTTTGTTAAATACTGCTATTTGAATGCTATTGATAGTTACCAGCAATAAAAAAGGAACAACTCTATATCGAGAGAAAAATAATACGGTATAGTAAAATAACGAACTCACAACATTGGTGCCCCGAGTGCACTCTCTCGGATTACGACAGAATTTCAAAGCTTCTCAACATTGGACCATCATCATCGGTACGAAAAAAACCACTGAAGCCGTTAAAACGCGAAATCTTTTCCGGTCAAATCGAAGAACGTAGCCGTCCGAACAAAGGCAAAGCCGAAGCGACAACGAAGCGTAGTAACAACAACGACGAGGACGAAGAACGAAGAACTTCTCCCGGTACGAACATCCTTATTTTTATCATATTTTGTGTTATAGTGTTGTCATTTTTGCTCTGGGCCATATATTTTTTAAATCTTTTGTATAATACCCATATTACCACTTTTACTTCTCATCAATGCATAAATTACCCGGCCCCTTTTATAATTTACGCAACCGTAAGGTAAAAACTATGGACCATGATGAGCTCACGCATGTGTCCACAATCTCTGTTTCAGCTACAACTTCCCTTTCCAATCCAGACGCGTATAATTGCTCTTCGTCCGCTCCCCGTTTGTCTTCCAAACAGTCGTTTATGCCTCCACCTCCACCCCCCACTTCGCCTCTCCATCTTTTCCCTTTTCTGGCACCGATATCGATTACCCACCTTTTTCAACGCTAGGGCAACCCTACATCGGTAGAGCAGGATCATCGTCTTCGCAGCCCGTGTCCGCAACCTGTCATGCATCTCCTTTACAGTCAACGTACGTCGAACCCCACGTTAGTGCATTGCCTGTTTCCCACGGCCATCCATCGGCGTCGCATTTCCAAGACGACCTGGCACCGAACCATAACCCGTTTGTCTCCCCGCGTCCCCCTTTATCAGGTAATCGATCAGTGGGTATCGAGACTTGGGCTCAGAATTTAAAAACTCCACGATTACAGTCAGTACCAAACCAACAAGCGTCGCCACCTATCCCTAACATCACCTTGCCAACATTTTGGGAAACAGATGTCGACTTGTGGTTTGCAGCGGTTGACCAAATTTTTGCCTCAAACGGGATTTGGGATGAGCAGCGAAAGTTTTCAGTGGCATTAAATTCGCTAGACTTAAAAAGTATTCGAAAGGTCCAGCATGTCGTCCGTAACCCGGGCATGTTTCCATATACCAACCTAAAAACAACCCTGGCTAAGACATATCGACTCTGTGAAAACGATCGTTTAGACAAGTTGTTTCATAATACAGAGTTGGGCGATCGCAAACCTAGCGAATTGCTTCTCGAAATGCGCTACCTGCTCGACGCGTTCAACACGTCGGATTCTCAGAGTCAAGCGGTCTTGCGCAAATTATTTCTTGACAAGCTTCCGGTTCAGGTTCGAACCATTCTAGCGGGATCGTTCGACACCAACTTAGACTTCATTGCGCTGCGAGCGGACGAAATTATGGCCGCTTCAAAATCTTCCAACACTACTAATAGCCCCCAACGCTTAATCAACGAAATATTTGATCAGCGTCTAAATCAGTTGGCTGCCACCATACACAACTCGCCACAACCCCAATTCGCCTCACCACGGCCCCCTCGACACCCCTGGTGTAATACCGCCGCTGGCCACTCCAGAGGACAGAATAGTAGCTCGCATAAATTTGGAGGCCTTGGGAACCGCCCTACTTTTCACAGGCAACCCAACACGAAAAATTCTTGGCATCATTCTTCCTGCTACAGTGCCGCCGAAAGCGACCTTTGTTTTTATCATAGAAAATTCGGAATGCGCGCAAATAGATGCCAATCCCCTTGTGCATGGCGATCACGTTCGTTGCCAAAAAACGACTTAGCTCGCCACTGTGGGTCGGCAGTGTCGAGTCGCCAGTAAGTCCCGACCGCTCATTTACGGTTTTTGATCCTTCCAACAATGTCGAATTTTTAGTCGACACGGGGTCTCCGATTAGTTTGCTACCTGTTAAGGATTTCGCCTCTTGTGATCACTACTCAGGTTTGCAAACTTTATCCGCCATTAATAACACCCCTATATCCATTCATGGAACCAAGCATTTACAAGTACAGCTGCCAACAGGGGTCATTCATTCTTACCCCTGGACTTTTAAGGTAGCCAATGTAGAAATGGCTATCCTAGGCTGCGACTTCCTTGCATTTCACGGTCAGCAGCTCGATTTTACTGAGATGCTGCTTGTGAACCCCCATGTGATTGGTTCGCACGATGAGCGTGTGATCCAAGGAAGTCGGCTCAATAACGCCGAGGAGCGATTTCCACCTCAACCTTCTAACAACGAGGTTCACAACTTATCGCTCACTCGCGATATCAACGTGCTCCCAGCCGAGAAAACCACAACTACCGATATTGGCATGGGAAGTATTGGTCAGGCTAGTACAAACAACCAATACGGTATCACACGTCAGCATATTAATACATGTGAACAAGGCGATGTCACGTGTACGCAGGATGTCAGGGCGTGTGAACAGGCACATACTGAACTACCTGTCGCCTCGGACTCTCCGCTTATCACTACCGCCTGCAATCCAGCGAGTGACGTGAGAATTGCAGCCAAACCCTCCTTGTCCAGCTTTCCTCAGCCTCCCTCCAATCACCTACCGGCCCTTTGCGATTTACCGCAGCCTTTGCAAAGTTGCACTGTGAATGCAACCACGTCTGCCCCGATAGATCCAATTGTTAAGAATGATGTTCTGCGGGACGAGATTTTTTCAACATATCCAGGCGCTTTCGAACCCACCCTTACTCCGCAGCCTGTTCGCTGTAACATTGAGCACCACGTCATCACTAGTGGACCGCCAGTTGTGTCACGGGTTCGTCGTTTATCTCCTGAAAGGTTAGCCTTTGTCAAAAAAGAAATCCGACAACTGTTGGAGAGTGGCATTGTTGTGCCATCCTCATCGCCTTATGCCAGCCCTATTCATATAGTCCCTAAACAAAAGCCTGGCGATTTTCGGATGGTGGGTGATTACAGAGCCTTAAACAATGTTACGCAACCAGATCGTTATCCTTTACCTTATTTGGCAGATTTTGTAGATATTGCTCAGGGCTGCACTATTTTTAGCAAGTTGGACTGCCATAAGGGCTATCATCAGATACCAGTAGCGAAACAAGATCAGCAGAAAACTGCTGTTATTACCCCAGTGGGTTTGTACGAGTACACAAGGATGCCCTTTGGTATGCGTAATTGTGGCAATACCTTCCAACGTTTTATGGATCAAGTAACGCGTGGGCTTAATTTTTGTTTTGCGTATGTTGACGATGTATTGGTGGCATCCAGTTCTTTTGAAGAGCACAAGACTCACATGCACGAGTTAATGCGACGTTTCGCACACTATGGGGTGGTGCTTAACAAGCGCACAACAAAAATTTTAAATGTATTCGGTGTCTCTGAGATAACGTTCCTAGGCCACCTCGTGACTCAAGAGGGTATAAAACCCCTTCCCCAAAAAGTAGAGGCAATTGAAAACTTTTTGCCTCCCACCAATCTAAAGCAGTTACGTCGTTTTTTGGGAATGGTTAATTACTATCGTCGTTTTATTCCGAATTGCGCCGACACTTTACGCCCGCTTAATGCTCTTTTATCTCCCGGCAAACCCAATAAAAAACCGATCGACTGGACAACAGAAACGCAAAAGGCATTCGCAACGATTAATTTCCAACTCAGCGCCTCGACCTTGTTGAGCTATCCTATACCTGATGCTGTCACTGCTATTTTTGTTGACGCGAGTGAGACCGGTTGTGGTGCGGTGTTGCAACAGAAGCACGGTGATGCATGGAAACCGCTGGCATTCTTTTCTCAAACCTTTTCGCAAGCCCAGCGCAGTTATTCGACTTTTGATCGTGAACTTCTTGCAATATATCTCGCGATCCGTCATTTCCGCTATTTTGTTGATGTTCGGCAATTCATTGTATATACCGATCACGCCCCCCTCTGCCACGCCCTTTTCACACGTTCACGCCATTCATCTCTTCGACAACCACGTCATCTAAATTTCATCTCTCAATTTACAAGTGACGTGCGATACATTAAAGGGGAAGATAATTTAGTTTCTGACTGTTTGTCACGTGCAGTTGGCGCAATTTTTGGGGGACAGCCAGCTACTGATTTTTTAGCCATGGCAGCGGCCCAAGCTCACGACCGCTCACTTACTGGTTTCCAAACCGGAGACCACTCATTGCAACTTGAGCACCGTCCAATTCCTGAACATGGCGTTTCACTTCTAGGCGATATGTCTACAGGAAGCTTCCGACCCCTAGTACCAGAGGCTTTCCGTAAGCAGGTATTTGAGACACTGCATTCCTTTTCCCATCCTGGTATCAAACACAGTCGAGAATTAATATCACGAAGATTCGTTTGGCCAGGTATGAATCATGACATCAAACGGTGGTGCAAAGCCTGCATCCCTTGTCAACAGTCGAAGGTGGGTGTACATACAAAATCTCCTTTTCAAAGGTTCGAGCCGGTTTCTTCTAAGTTTGCCCACGTTCATGTTGATATAGTTGGTCCGTTACCTCCTTCAAAAGGTTTCCGTTACATACTCACCATCGTTGATCGTTTTTCGCGCTGGCCAGAGGCTATTCCTCTTCCAGACATCACAGCACAGTCTGTGGTTGACGCGTTTGTGTTACATTTTGTGGGTCGCTATGGAGCACCGGAAACCATTACCACTGACAGAGGCAGGCAATTCACCTCTACTCTCTGGCATGACTTAATGACATTTTTGGGGACCAAAATCATTCACACCACTTCCTATAACCCCAAGGCCAACGGCATCGTGGAACGTTTCCATCGTGTCTTGAAGGCGTCATTAAAAGCCCACACCAACCCGTCCGATTGGTTTTCTAATTTGGGTTGGGTCTTACTGGGAATTCGCTCTATGGTTAACGAAAACCACCCCTATTCATCTAGCGAAATGTTGTATGGTACGTCTTTACGCCTGCCGGGCGAGTATTTTCACCTTTCAGAGAAATCGCAGAGCCCTAGCGCATACATATCTGACTTGCGTCGTTTCACGAAACATATACAGCCTGTCCGGGCTCGCGTCATAACCTCACAACTTACGAATCTTCCCCCTGACTTATCATCTTGCTCGCATGTGTTTGTCCGGCAAGATGGCGTTCAACCTCCTCTCCAACAACCCTACCGAGGCCCTTATCGTGTCCTGCACAGATCGGACAAGGTGTTTACTCTTGAGCTGGACAGGATCATCGACAACGTATGCATAGACCGTTTGAAACCAGCCAACATGTTGAACTGCTTTAATATTGGTGCGCTAGAGCCCAATCCATTAAGGGGTCGCCCATCTGATGAGGGTGTTGCTACCGCTAATAGTCCTCCTTTTTCAGGAACCGATTCATCTGAGGTTTCGATTGGCGCACCGCTTCCCACAGTACCTGAAACACCACCTTTAACCACGAGACGCGGCCGGGTTGTTCGTAAACCAAGCAGATTTCGGTAAACCAAAATAACTAGCGAACAATCATGGATTTGTCTTTCTTTTACTTTTGTCAGTGGTTGGCTTTTTATTCATTGTCGGCTGTTGCTTATCAGTTTTCAGTACCGCTGTGCCACACCAACATGTTCAAAAATGAATTCTTTATCCCACAGCCTGAAAAGTGTATTAAACATAACTCATTTCGTGTACATACCTGTCGGGCTGCCGTCTATTACCCGAGTAAGCACGTTCTTCAGCTCCCGATTACTACTTGTGAAATGTACAAAACGACGTCATCCACTACTTTTTATTTTTTTGGCGCAAAGGTCAGCAACGAGGATACTGTTCCTATGTCACCTCCACCTGTAGAAATCTGTTCCATTTGGGCCAGGGAGCTGAAAAGTGGTTGTTGCGGAACCTTAAAAAAAAATCCGACCACATTTGGTCTACCATCAACACGCCTGCGGTTAAATATGTCTGGCCCACTTCCCACGAGGAATCTGTTACTAACGCAGTAGTTTTGCGCAGCACTGCAGTTTATGATCACCTAAAAAAGCAATTAAGTAGCTCTTTATACCAATTAGGCAATTGTGATATTAAAAAAGGGTCGTGCGTCGCCGGCAACAGAGTCCATTTTTGGGATGTACCCAAAAGATTGGAATGCCCAAATGTTCAAAAGGTTAAGAGCGTTCATAATATTTCCCTTCATTCTGATATGCGTGGAAACGTATATCGGCTGGAAGTAAAAACCCTGGGCATAAGCTTACATTCTCAAATTCGATGTCCTCCATCTGTTCACACTTGTTTTCCCAAGAATGCTGTATGCGACCCTTCTGGGATCGTTATTGTGCCCGACAATTGTCGCAGTGTAGGTCGCTTACGCACGGCACATTCGGCCACATTTAACACTCATTCCTCTACAGACCCTCTATTTGCTAGCTTTGTCACAGAAAGCGCCGACATCATGAGCGAAACCATCAACAACCTTAATGCCGACATCCATTTTCTTGAATGCCAAATTCAATCTATCTTTTCTATCATGTATTCTATTCTCGGTAAATCATTCCCCGGCCCGGTGCTCTCTGCCTTGTTACGTCGTCACACAGCGGCGATTACGATTGGGGATGTGCTTACGGAATTAATGTGTATCCCAGTCAATGCTACCCTTTTAAAAAGTTTAAAACACGGTAATTATTTTTCGCTTCGTCCCTTAGCACAATATGTGGATCATTTAAATGCTACTCGTGTAGATCAGCTATACGGGGATGGCAATCTCTACGAAGGCGTTCACTTGGTTGAACAATTTATTCCGGGTCGCGTTTTCACTTTTCGTATAAACAGTAAGTTCCATACCTTCCAAAATTACACGTTAACCCATGCGGACACCGATATCTGTCCTCTTTCCTCTCATCTGGCTCCCTTACATATCCATTACGACGCTCTTGACTACCAATCCTTTGTCAATCTTTTCCCTTCCTCCAACCTTGGCATTGAAGATGTCAACTCTGTGTTACGAACTCTCAGTGAGGCCAATCTTATGCACCATCAGCTCACTAGGCTGTTCGAGACCAAACCGTCCTCCGCCGCGTCCGCGGATCCTTCTATCTTGTTGGATTCCTCTACGTCACTTTTGAAAAATGTTTTTCTTCAAATGATTTCCTGTCTGACCAATCCTTTCTTGAGCGGATTTCTTTCAATCCTTTTTATCTTTAGCCTCATCTGGTCTTTTGTTCTAACCATTTGGACTTTTCGTGTTTTATTGCCTTCTGTCTGTAGGGCTCTTCACCGCAGATTTCGCGCCCCTGCTGATAATTAACTGCTTTTTCTTTTGCGGACGATTTCTGAAATTGCTGTGCCTATCAACCCATCATTTTCAAAAATCTGGGGTAGAGATATGTGGTGATTACGTGCCTATTTGATTACGTGCTTATTTGATTACGTGCTTATTTGATTTTGCTTTGCTTTGTATTGACTGTAAATTATTTGGCTTTATTTTAATATCACCAATCAGTATTTCCCATACCTGGTGTTAAACATCAACGTTAGCATTTGGTGTGGGAAATTGCATTGCTTTCACGCCAACCTTATCAAAACTCCATTGCTTTATCGTATCACGTGATTCGTGTGCATATATATGTTCGTATCGCCCGATTTATTCATTTTCCACTATAATTCTGTTTGTTAAATACTGCTTATAGCTGCTGCTCAGGCTATATGGTTTGGGATAGGGAAATTCACGACAAATAGCCGCAAACTCAGTCGCTAAATCAAGTGTCCACAAAGTGATGATGTTGAGATACGAAATTTTATTACAGCTCCGATATCCAAAATGACCACATGGTATATTTGATAGGGCGACAGGTTTTCTAAAACACAATGCAAGTGTAAACAAACAGCTACGATAAACGCTTAACTAACTTCATAATGTAAACATATTAAAAATAGGGATTTCGATGCAAATTCGAAGATCAAAAACGGCGTTGCGACGGTGTAACATATGTTGTGATGGAAAATTTACAAATACTACGTCGCAAGCCAACAATTCACATTCAAACTTACTAAGTACATGCAAGATACATACAAACTTACTGAACTATTTGAGGTCCCACGCAAATTATTAATTTTCAAGATTGTCGTCAGCAGCAAAACACTGTTATTTCCTCTGGTTCAAACTTTTTACAGAACCGAAGAACTACGCTCTTAGGCCTTATATACGGTAGCAACAGCCAATCAAAATTCACGATACAGGCCACGTGTAGTAAATTTTCTAGAATAATCAAGCCGGAATTTCTCAGATCTTGTTCTATAGATTCCAATTGTCACATTTCGCAAGTTAAACAGTAGGATCACAGTTTCGAAATTAAGTGGTACGTAGAGCGAAAAGTAAAGACACGATTAGATTGTCTGGTGGCAGAACAAAGCATTCAATTGTTACGTATGTCCAAATTTGATGAAGGCAGTTACGGGGGTTCGTCTTTGTGCAAATAAATACTCCTAAAACAAAGCGAACAGACAAACGGCGAAATAGTTAATTAGCACATTCGGTTTTTCTTTATAGTTAAAAACAAATATCCAACAGCTGGCAGACAGTTTTGGACCACATAAACTAAAGGTCTCCAGCAGAGTGAAAATCAAGCATTGAATTCGAGCAAACAGCACATTTGCCAAAATAAAAATTTAAGAAGTGTTCGATCCGTGACACACCGCCCCCCTTAAGCCGATGAGGGGTCACAAGGCTTAACACAAAGGCGCAAAAATGTACACCAAAAATACAATTTAATTTACATAAGAATCATACACTATCACATTCAAGCAATGCGCACATCTTAGAAATTGGACGAACACACACAGAAAACTGGGTTTGTATTTTGGCGCTTCTAATCAGACCCTGTTTGTCTGGAAAGGTTTCGATTACTCGGCCCATGACCCAAGAGCTACGAGGTGAGTTATCCATTATAAGAACTATGTCCCCATTTGTGACATTGCGTGAAGTGTTGACCCACTTAGAGCGCTTTTGCAACAATGGCAAATATTCTCTAGTCCAACGTTTCCAAAATATATCTGCAAGATACTGCACTTGTCTCCAACGTCTCCTAGCAAAATTGTCCTTTTCTGAAAAGTTACCAGGAGGTAGGGAAACTTGTTCCTTTAAGAGGAGCAAATGATTAGCTGTTAATACATTTAAGTCTCGAGGGTCATCCGTTAAAGTGGTGAGAGGTCGACTGTTTATTATGCCTTCGACCTCGCACAAGAGGGTGAGTAAACTCTCGTCAGTTAAAATTTGTTCGTTGCATATGCCAGTCAAAATTTTTCGAGTAGAGCGAATGAGTCGCTCCCAAACACCACCATGGTGAGATGCTCTGGGCACATTAAACTTCCATTTGATGTTGCGTTGCAAAAGGAAATCATTTATCTGGGCTTGATTCCAATCATCAATGGCTTGGGTAAGTTCCCGTTGGGCCCCCACGAAATTAGTCCCGTTGTCAGACCAAAGTTCCGCGACCTGGCCTCTGCGTGCAATGAAACGTCTCAGGCTTTGAATGAACGAGCTGGTTTCCAGGCTATATGCCACTTCAATGTGTACTGCCCTGGTGGTGAAGCAGGTAAACAGTACTCCATACCTCTTTAGTTTAGATCGGCCCTGCCTCACCAAAAATGTTCCAAAGAAATCCACTCCAACACAGGAGAAGGGAGGTTTATCAGGAATAAGTCTTTCCTCGGGTAAATTAGCCATTTTTTGTGTAAGTGCCTGTCCTCGAATCTTGCGACACTTTACGCACTTGGACAGCACAGAGCGCGCCACAGAGTTAACACTTACTATCCAAAACCTTTCCCTTAGCTTAGCAATGACGTGTAGGCGTCCCGTGTGGCCTAGTCTTTCGTGTTGCTCTCTGATCATAAGCTCACTCTCATAACACTTAGGCAGAATGATCTGATGCTTGTTGTCATGTGGAAGACTTGACTTTTGTAGTCGCCCACCAACTCTTAGCATTCCATGTTCCAAGTACGGATCCAAATTGCGCAATGAGCTTGAAGATGAAATTTGTTCACCTCTTTGCAACTTCTCGATCTCTTTTCCATAGTATCGCCGCTGCAAGTGTCGGAAAATTAGGTACTCCGCCTCCTGAATCTCTTCAAGACTCAGAAGATCCTTCACATTTAAATGCGATCGACCAAGCCAAATGTTTTTGCAACGAATCACCTGAGCGCAAACTCGCTTTATTTTATGCCAGCTTGAGTAATTCCTGCATAGTCCATCCAAAAGGCTGATGTCTGGTTGCACCTTTACGGCATAAATAAGGGTTTGGTCTCTTCTTACTTCCGGATCGCTTGTAAACTCTGGTGTGGTAGGATTTTGAGGAATTGTAGGCCAGTAATTAGGTGGCTGCCACAAAAAAGCTGGTCCAATTTTCCACCGATTACATTTTAAAAATTCGTCGATGGTCAGTCCACGTGTAAGTAGATCGGCTGGGTTATCTTTGGAGGGAACATAATGCCACTGTGAGGGGTCACACACGTTCTTGATTCTCTGAATTCGATTGGCCACGAAGGTGTGGAAGCACTTGCTTTCATTGTTTAGGTAGCATAGAACAGTCACGCTATCTGTCCAGAAAACGGATTGGACTTCCAACTCTGGCATTTGTAGTTCTCTGCGAATCATCAAGTCATTCTGGGAGGCCACCACTGCAGCGCATAGTTCCAATCTTGGAATGGTTAGTGGTTTCAGAGGGGCTAGTCGACCTTTTCCAAAAATGAGGGAGCAGTGGATTTCACCGTTTTTGTTGATCATCCTCAAGTAAGTGGCCGATCCATATGCTCCCTCTGATGCGTCTGCGAAGTGATGTAGTTGTGCGTGAACGATATTGCCAAATTTGGGAGGCTTGAAACATCTTGGCAATGTGAAGAGCTTCAATTTAGGAAGTTGCTCGAGCCAGTTTAACCACTTCCCCTTTTCATTTGGGGGAATCGGGTCATCCCAGCCCAACTTGTCACGGCAAAGTTTTTGTAGCAATACTTTTATGGGTAAAACTGCCACTGCTCCAAAACCCAGTGGGTCAAACACAGAGTTTATCATTGACAGAATCCCTCTTCTAGTACATGGCTTGTCTCTTCTTTGAACCTTAAATGTCAATGAATCTTTTTCCACGTTCCATTGCAGGCCTAAAGCTCTTTCTGTGGGTAGCTCATCACTAGCTAAATCCAAATCTAAAGCTTCCTTAGACCACTCTGACTTAGGGATCGAACCCATGACCTCTCGACTACTGCTTATCCATTTGTTCAAGCAAAAACCTCCTTTATCCAACAGATCGCGAAGCTCATGTACCAGTTTAATGGCTGTTTCGACCGTGGGAGCTGAAGTTAAGCAGTCATCAACGTAGAAGTCGCGCTTCACTGTTTCCACAGTTCTCTTGTCGAATTCTTGCTTGTGATCGGAAGCTGCACGCTTCAAAGCAAAATTGGCACAGCTAGGTGAACTCACGGTTCCGAAGGGGTACACGGTCATTCTGTACTCTTCAATTTCTTCATCTATATTTCCATCTTTCCACCAGATAAAACGAAGCAGGTCTCTATCTTCAACCGGGATTCTTACCTGATGGAACATGGCCTTGATGTCAGCCTGAACTGCCACTAGCTCCCTTCTAAATCTCATCAAAACGCCCAGTAAGCTATTTGTGAGGTCCGGTCCCTGCAATAAGTTACCATTTAAACTAACCCCATTAAACTGAGCTGAGCAGTCGAAAACCACTCTGATCTTACCTGGCTTTTCAGGGTGGTAAACTCCGTGATGCGGTAAGAACCATGTTCTACCTTCGGGCCCTGGCTTCTCAACCCTCTCACAGTAACCTTGGTCTATCATGTCGCTAACGAACCTTTTGTAGTCATTGTAGAATCCATCATTCCTGCTGAATTTCTTCCTCAGATGACTCGCTCTCTGCAGTGCTTGAACTCGGTTGTTTTGTTGCTTGAGATTTGGATACTTGATCGGGAGTCCGATTTCGTAATGGTGATCCTCCAGTTGTTTGGTAGATTCATTGACGGCTTTCATGAATCGCTGTTGATCGACTGACATCTCTTCCTTTCCGTTTACCAAGGAATCCATGATATCGGTGCAGAGAGAGCACATAGGGTGGTTCTGACTGTCGAATGAGGACCTGACAAAAAGGCTAGTCACGTGATCCGAACGACCGCCTGCGCAATTCAATGTCCATCCCACAGGTGTACGAATCGCATAGCTGCCAAACGGTTCTCTTATGACCTCTTGCGGTTGCATCACCATTCGATTGTTATTGCCAATTAATAGACCAACTTTGCATTTCACTTCCGGGATGTAGACATCTTCAAATTCAGCGTACTGGTCTGCATGAGCTTGAGTTGGGATGTCCTTATGGTTAACTGGCAGTTTCTTGCAGGAGTAAAGTGAGCTCAGTGGAATGCAGCAGATTTCGTCCATGTCAGTCACTTCCAGATTAGACACAATCTTTGTTTTTTGATGTCCTTGATCTTTATTGAGCGTGATGGTGCGAATTCCGACCTCCTCACAGTCTTCTATCTTTAGCTTTTTTCTAAGATCTTCAGTGACAAAGGAGTGTGTGCTGCCAGTGTCCAACAAAGCCTTGGTGATAACTAACTCAGCAGACCCTTTTCTTCGTATCTTCACCGGTACTACGGGTAGCAGGCTTTGTTCCATCTGCGGCAGATTGATGAGTCCATTTTTAACCACTTGCTTAGGTGTCTTGGAACTCTCGTTCTCACCATCCTTTACGGGCTTGCTAGCAGGATTTGATTCATCTTCGTCTGGTGGATGCAGCAGTGTTGTGTGAAACTGCTTACAATCACGCTTTTTGCAAGCCTCATTTTTGCGGCGGCAGAACTTAGCAAAGTGGCCTTCCTTTAGGCAGGCTCTGCAGAGTTTGCGTTGACTGACAAACTCTATCCTCTCGTGGTAGTTAAGGTCTCGGAACCTTTTGCATTGGTTTAGGAAGTGCTCCTTTTCACACATGAGACACTTGGCTGCGTGTGTGTCCTTGCTGTTCTTTACTTGTGTGGAAAAGTTCTTCGTTTTTCGGCTGGTACTGTTTTCCTGACTACTGTACGACTTGGAGGAGGTGGGTATTCGAGAAAGATTGGTGCTCTCTCGAGTCTTCTGTCGCACAAAATCACCGAGATCATTGATACTAATATCTCGGTGTTGTTTGTGCAATATTTGGTCCACCTCGTGGTTCCAGGCAGGTATCCAGGGCTGCGGCAGGCGATTCATAATTTTTGTCACCATATCCATGTTGTCCATCCGATTCAAGCAATCCATTCCTTGCAGAGTTATCAGACAAGAGGTAAAATCCGCTGAAAACTTAATCAGGCTTCTATGGTCATTCTCGCTAAGCGCTGGTCCTTTAACAATAGGTCTAATGCACGCTTCAATGACCTTATGCCTCTGACCAAAATACGACTGCAACAACCCTCTTGCTTCCTGATAACCTCGTTCTGCTGTTTGCATATGTTGACACCCCTTAATCAGAGAGTGCGCTATATCCTTAGTGTAGTGCAACAAAAAGAACAGCTTTCTATTCGAGTCGGTCAGTTGCTGATCAATCAAGACGTCGAAGGCCTTAATGAAGCTAAAATAGTCAGCTGGGTTACCATTAAAAAACGGAGGTTCTACCTTAAGGGTAGGTAATTTAGTAAAATATGAGTTATGTTGGGAATCGTCGGAATGTGCCAAAACATTAGCTGGATTAATAGGATTAGCATTGTCGGACAAGGTAGGTGTCTGCATAGCGCTTTGTGTGGGCACGTAAACCCCTGGGTGTATTGACGCATCACAATTGAATTGAGACATTACTCTAGTATTCCCAGTACCATTAGAACCAAGCACGTTAGTATTAGAAGCCTTAGGGACATAAAATGTCTTAGTTTCAAACGGCTTACTATATGGGTTAAGGTTTGAGACCATTTTAGCACAATTTACGTTAGCATCGCCATTAACTTTAGGCGAAGTACAAGGCACTGCCACTGGTACGGAAACGGAACTCGACACGTCAACCACAGGTCTTAGAATTAAAGATTCGTTATCAGGCACGGTTTTCACGAGCGGCACTTCAAATTTAGGTTTCAAATCCATGGGCTTATTCATATCAGTGAGCATGTCACTACGAGCATTCCTAGTGAGGCCTGATTTAATTACGTCACTTTTCACACGATTATCATGCAAATTGGTGAGTGCCTTATTTGAGGCATTAGCAGTGCTAGGTATATTTATTGCGGCGTCCGCATTGTTTCCGACCATATCAACCACTGTAGATTTACTTTGTTCGGGGTGGTCATGGGGGACGTTATCGTTAGCAACAAATGTTAGCACATTAGTATCACATTTACGTTTATCCGCACAACCAATATTAGAAAGTTCACTACTTAGCTCCGCATCGACCTGATCCAATTCGGCTTGTAAATGAGCATGTTCCAATTGTTGTTGGAAGATCATGTCTTGATGCTCTCTTTCTTTCATCAGTTGAAACTCTCTTTCCTCTTCATGACGTCTTTGGTCCTCTGCCCGGCGTTTTTGGGTAAGCTGTTTTTCTTCCAGGCGAAGGCGCTGCTGCATTTGTTGCTGCTTCAATTCGTCAATGTGTTTCTGCGACTTGATTCTGGCTTCCAATGCTGCCTTGCGAGCCCTTGCGCTGCTTGTAGATGATCTCGACCAATTGCTCCGGCTTGACGTTGAACGCCAGGAGGTACTTGAGTGGTGGGATGATGGTGCGACCGAAGGAAATGTCGAAGAGCCAGCCATCTTCTTTGATTTGGATCGAGTCAGGATTTCGCTTTTGGGCGCCTTTGACTTGTAAGCTGATTTGTTGGAACGCTCACTTCGTTCGTCATTTTTGTCGACTCGATCCTTGGTTGTTGAAGGCGTTGGTGCTGCAGGCGACATACTTTTCTTCGGTTCATCCTCTGGGGTTGATTGGGTTAGTGCAGTTTGGGCAAGATCTTCCTTTTGCATTGCAGAAGCCATTATATGACGTCGCAGATTCAAGAATAAGAGAACTGGGGGGGGGGGGGGGGGGGGAACAGCAACCAATTTTGTTCACGAAGAAGTATTCAATGTTCAAGATTAGCTTTCCAAATAGTTCAAAAACTTACATATAGCTGCTGCTCAGGCTATATGGTTTGGGATAGGGAAATTCACGACAAATAGCCGCAAACTCAGTCGCTAAATCAAGTGTCCACAAAGTGATGATGTTGAGATACGAAATTTTATTACAGCTCCGATATCCAAAATGACCACATGGTATATTTGATAGGGCGACAGGTTTTCTAAAACACAATGCAAGTGTAAACAAACAGCTACGATAAACGCTTAACTAACTTCATAATGTAAACATATTAAAAATAGGGATTTCGATGCAAATTCGAAGATCAAAAACGGCGTTGCGACGGTGTAACATATGTTGTGATGGAAAATTTACAAATACTACGTCGCAAGCCAACAATTCACATTCAAACTTACTAAGTACATGCAAGATACATACAAACTTACTGAACTATTTGAGGTCCCACGCAAATTATTAATTTTCAAGATTGTCGTCAGCAGCAAAACACTGTTATTTCCTCTGGTTCAAACTTTTTACAGAACCGAAGAACTACGCTCTTAGGCCTTATATACGGTAGCAACAGCCAATCAAAATTCACGATACAGGCCACGTGTAGTAAATTTTCTAGAATAATCAAGCCGGAATTTCTCAGATCTTGTTCTATAGATTCCAATTGTCACATTTCGCAAGTTAAACAGTAGGATCACAGTTTCGAAATTAAGTGGTACGTAGAGCGAAAAGTAAAGACACGATTAGATTGTCTGGTGGCAGAACAAAGCATTCAATTGTTACGTATGTCCAAATTTGATGAAGGCAGTTACGGGGGTTCGTCTTTGTGCAAATAAATACTCCTAAAACAAAGCGAACAGACAAACGGCGAAATAGTTAATTAGCACATTCGGTTTTTCTTTATAGTTAAAAACAAATATCCAACAGCTGGCAGACAGTTTTGGACCACATAAACTAAAGGTCTCCAGCAGAGTGAAAATCAAGCATTGAATTCGAGCAAACAGCACATTTGCCAAAATAAAAATTTAAGAAGTGTTCGATCCGTGACACTGCTATTTGAATGCTATTAATAGTTACCAGCAATAAAAAAGGAACAACTCTATATCGAGAGAAAAATAATACGGTATAGTAAAATAACGAACTCACAACAGTATCAAAGGCGGTCCAATCTCCAAAAAAAATTCATTCTTCTTTGCTGGCAACAAAAGTATACTCGTGTGTTCACCATCGAGGTAATGGAGTGATTGGTTTTCAAAAAAAAGGTCTTTATGTTGATTTTGGTATATCAATTGTCAGAAATCAGGGCAAAATCAGTGCCGAAAATCACAGAAGGAAATATACAACTGCCTGTGAGATTCAGAAAACCACTACCGTATTTGCCGGTGTATAAGTCGACTCGTTGTATAAGTCGACCCCCTAAAATTCGACGAAAATTTACGATTTTATGTTTTTTTATTTTATTTTATTTACGACTCGGTGTATAAGTCGAGGTCGATTTTTTTAGGTCGATTTTTGATCGAAAAAGGTCGACTTATACACCGGCAAATACGGTAATTTTTTTGCGAAGGGACGAGATGAGACAGACTAAGTTATTTATGCGGAGACTACCAAGTTTGTTTTGTTGGTGGCGAAAAACAAAAAGCTATTCAGTATATGCGATAGATTTCAAACATGGTCAGCGACGTATCTCCGGACAGTAAACTGGTCAAGAAGTATGGAGCTGGAAAGACCAAAATTATACAAATTATAAAAGTTAAAGAAATCAGTTTTTCGGTTCCAAAGAAACCAAGCGTAAAGGAGATAATTTTAGAGTGGTTGTTTACAATTTCGTTTTTGTTTTTCTTCTTTATCCTCCTGTGACGAGAAAGTAAGCGAGGCGTTATGCATATCATGAATTCATTTGAGGCTATTTGCTTAGAAGTTACTATTTTTTCCCATTGAATTTTCTGGCCTCTATTTAAGTTGCTGTTTGAAAACCACCAAACAGATACAACTGTTGTAAAACTTCTTATTCAAGGATACTACAACGCAGCTTAGATGCATAGATGGGAATTGAACCAGGATTGTGTGATCGGGTGCATTGCAAGAGTTGTACTCTGCATTGAAAGAGCACAAATCATGCGTAGCAGCACCTATTCAGGCAGAAGGAAAAGGAGCAAATCAATAATGGAGATCCGGGTCGAAGCCCTACAGAGTCTGGTATTGCTCGTATAACGTGTTTCCCGATGGGATTTTTTTAATGCTGACAGGCATGGATTTTACAACTTTAAAGCTTGAGATTTTGTTTGCCATCTCTATGTAAATGGAAGCAGTGCAAGAGCATGTAGGAATTTTTGATCTTTTGGAGCAGGGATTTTGGGAAAATTTGAGTGGCAGCACTGACTAATTTGCTGCTCTGGTATCAAATTTTCTTTTAGATAAATCTGAAAAAGAAGTTTTAAACCTCCCTAAATGTAGGCTTCTTCAAACCAATAATTGCTACTACCCGACATATGAGAAAGGGTAAAGATTCCTCTGTTTTATTTTTAGCAACAAAAGTATTTCGTTTAAGTGTACGTCATCTGAATCTTGAAGAAATTTTCTTTCCGAAGATATATAATGGATATCCAACCAGGGGCGGCTCGTGGCTAAAATTAATGAGGGACTGCTTCAGAAAATCACTCTATAGGCCTAATTTTTGTCACTATTTATCAGCTTTACACACACATGTTGCCAATTATCCCTCAAAAAGAAACCCTTACTACACCAGCACACAAGGGTAAGTACTGAATGAGCGACAGTTCTCTTTCTACAGCTGCATTGCAATCTACTGCTAATTTCAAACACCATATCACAGGAGCTTTGAAGCAAAAAGATTTTTATATTTTTTTCATAAACTTAGAATGTTTGTTGAGATTAACCTTACGTATTATATGATGTAACTACAAGTATAAGAAAAAAAAAAAAAAAGAATAATTATTTACATCGAATGACATCGATAAGATGGAGTGGGGACTGGTGGTACTGCAGTTCCACAGTACCATACACGAGCCGCCCCTGCATCCAACATACTTCAGATATGTTGACGACACGTTTGCCATCTTAGAGAAAGGAAAATGTCTACCGTTTCTCAAGTTTTACGTCGAAAGAACAGATATTGGCTTTGAAATCAGTGTATACCGGAAACCCACTTTCACCGGCCAGTATTTGCGTTGGGAGTCCTTTAGTCCTCTCAAACGTAAAATAAGTCTAATATCTACATTAGTGTATCTAGACCAAATGGTTTGTACCAAACGTAGACTCAATGAAAAAATAGAACGGATCAAGAAAATAATACTGGACAATCGCCATCCTAAAAACGTCATCAACACTCAGATCGCCAAGAAAATCGCTCAGTTTTTCACTCTTAAGCGATTCGGCCCAGAAAAGTGCCCTGTACACTTAAGGGTCCCTTGGATAAGTGAGCCATCCACAAATTTAAAAAAGAAGTCAAAACTGCCGTGGAAAGCTGCTATGGTTCCGTCAGCACTCGCTTGGTCTTTACGTCAAAGCGCATGCTGCAAGTATCTCACAAGGATGTTCTACCTACCACTCAGAAAAGTTCTGTCATATATGAATACAAGTGCCACTGTGATAGTCGGTACGTGAGGCGAACATCTTAACGGCTACAGGATCGCATCAAGCAACATAATCCGCAATGGTTAAGACAACAATTGACCTGTCCACGCCTATCTCAACCACACAGCTCGTGCAAACGAAAAGATACCAAACCGGATTGTGACTCTGCTATTGGTCAACATCTTTCAAAAAATTATCAATGTGCATTAAACAATGATGACAAGAGGTTTTCAATCCTCGCCACAGCACGCAGCTCTTTCCATCTTAATCTCTTAGAGGCTGCTTATATGAAGATCCGGCGCTCGATTTTGTGCAGACAGAAAGAGTTTGTTTATACTCTCAAATTCTCGATAATCGTGGTGTTCCTATTTGGTTTCTAGCTGTACTTTTTCTAGCATTTCGCTATTGCGAAATCTTTCTTTGGCGCTATCATTGGCTTGTCTTGATTGCCTAACGTCCAAATTAATCACATAAAATACTCACTCTAGATCTTTCCTTTTGACGCGATACCGCCACTGATGAGAGCGTCACGGAAAGCTTGTGGCTCAAACAGCTTTTTTCAAAGTTATATTGAAAATTCTGTACCACCAACAAGATTTTCAAGATATATAATGTCTGATAGTTAAACCAAGATTTATTTTATAGTGACCCTTAAAATTAAAGACCTAAATCATTTTAGTGTGAGTCAAAAAGTTCACAATTTTTTTATCACCAATCAGAAAATTAATATTTTTGAGAAAAACTGCTCTCTTTAAAAATTTGTAAACATGTTTCGATAACTGGGCGCTCAAATGGCTAACCATGACATCCCAAGTTTACAAAGAGATATAACTAAACTACAGTATAAGTTTCGTTTAGAGTCAAGCCACTCCAAATCAAAATTGCCGCTCTCAACAAACGAAAAAGAGCTAGAAATATTTTTGTTTTACTTATACCAAAAAAATGTAGTTTGCGTAATTTTTAAAATGTAGTTTGCATAATTTGAATGTACAAAAAATTTCCTTTTCAAAGATGCATCATATTAGATAGTTTAGGCCAGAGCTACTCAACTAATTTCAACGAAGGTCCAGTTGGAGAAGTTTGGTATTTTCATAGGTCCAGTAAAATTTTTGACTTGCAATGACAAAAATGAAACTGTCATAATTACTAAATACAGAAAAATGCTTTGAATATCCCTTAGTCTACACCAGGGTTTCTCAACCTTTTTCATTATATCGCCCCCTCTTCCCATTTGTTTAAAATAATCGCCCATATTTATTGCAGCAATGATAAACATCTAAATTAAAATACTTTGCTCACGTTGTTTTAATGAGATTCCTGTGGTTGATGCTTTGCCACTAAGCCTTCAACATTTGGCTTGAAATTTGTAAGTTTTAGTCTGATGTCTCCTCGAATGCATATATCTATTTTATTTCTTTCCTTGGTCAAAATTTTGTTGACTGCACTGAAGCCACATTCAACCAAATAAGTGATTGGAAAGTATAGCAGTATTTTAACCATTTCAAACCACATTTTTGGAAATAGCTGTTTTGTTGTATTTGATTGACATAACTCAGTTATTCCACCTCTTTCAAATTTGTAATTACATTCATCATTACATTTTAGTTCAATAATTTCCTCTTGCAAATTTTCATCGACGCTTTCTATGTCACAATTAAAGCCGATCCATCATCCACGGATGAACTTCAAATGAAAATAAATCTGAGAATCGGCTATTTAAATTTTTTCTCAATTTCATTTAATATTCTTTATATTTTTTTCTGATTTGTTCTGGGAGCTGCTCACTTACTTCTGTTAACTGGGCATGTCTTTAAAATATTTCTTTTGTATGTTTATTCGACACCAATGTAATTTTTCAGCAAAGGCTTTCAGAACACGTTTACAATTCAGGAGTGTACATAATTTACCTTGAAGCTAAAGTGACACTTTATTGAACTAACGAAAAATCCACGCTAAGAAGAAAATATCGCATTTATGGAGTTTAATTTCTTTCGCAAAATTATTTTCGTTTAAATTTTCTAAGAAATTAACAATTGTTTCAAATAACTTCACAAATCTTGCCAGGCAGTTTCCTTTCGAAAGCCAGCGGACTTCAGTGTGGAGAATTAGTTTTACGTGCTCTTGTTCAGTATCAATGCAAAAGTTTCCAAAAAGTCTATCGTATTTATTGTGCGACTTTATTTTATTTACAGTCTGAATAACTACTCTCAATGATTCATGAAGGTTAGAACTGATTTTTTTTGGCTACTAAGTGATGCCGATGTACTATACAATAAACTGCAAGGATTTTAAGGACATAATTTCTTCATGTGAGCAATAAAGCCATTCTGCTTACCAAGCATGGATGGAGCGCCATCCGTTGCGCAGGATACCAGGTTTCTAAATGATATTTGATTATCGTCAAACCAAGATTTTGTAACTTCAAAAATGGATAATCCAGTCGTATCTGTTTCTAATAATTTTGCAAACAACATCTCTTCACAAAGTTTGCAGCCATTATCTATAAAACGAACATACGCGATAAGAATAGCTTTGTTATCACTTACTGTTAACTCGTCAAGCTGATTGAGAATTTTCTGGTTTTTAATTTTTCAACTAGTTGGCTTTCCAAATCGGATGACGTTTTGTCGATTCTTCTTTGGATTGAGTCATTGCTCAACGGCAATGCTTTTAAAACATTTATTGAATCTTCATATTTTTCATGAAAATTTCAAAAGAAGGCTTATTAACATTTTCAGCAACTGTATGTGCGCTCCCAGCTTTTGCTATTATTTGCGCTATCTCATAAGATGCATTCTAGCCACTTTCATTTATCTGTGAGCTTCTTTTCAAATAAGCTCACAAAGTATTACGTTGGTAGAAGTTCTTCAAATTTTCAAAATAAATTTTCAAAATTTTCAAAATAAAAACTGGTTCTGTCCACTTTATCGGAATGTTTTTTTTTGCAAATGCTCTGCAAGCGTTGATGGTTTCATAGTTTCATTGGAAAACGAGTTGTTGCAAACAAAGATGCATTGGCTGTTTCTGATCATGCGGGGTTTCTACGAAGCCAAATACTCTCTATACTGTCTAAATTTCTTTTTGCTCGCCATAATGAGGGGAAAAGAACTTTAAAATATCACAACCACACTTATCACAGTAAGTTGATGTTTAGTAGTACTACTTCAAAAACATGAAATTGCAACACTAAATTTTAACATGAATGTACAAAATCCGTTTAACTACAAAATAAACTAATTGGTTAACAGTTATAAATTATGTGTAGTCATTACAAAATACACTAATCTGAGGCTGAAAATGTTTGATAACTTTTACACAGCGTTGAATGACTTACTAGAAGTAATATATGCAAACGAGAAAGCACGAAATCACACCTACAAGAATACGAGTCGGTCCTTTTTAAGTTCACTTCCCTTTAGCAGTTAAAAAGTAACGAGCAGCATTGATAAGCAGGATCTTAAATCACTGCAAAGATCAAACTAAATGGCTTTGTTGATAAAGTTAATGCATAAATAAATGAAATTACTTAGCATGCTCAGCACATCAGTCAAACAGCCTGTAACTGCTGCATGGTACCGTATGATGTTGGTGATCATTTTTTAGCAAATTTTTTTATTTTTCCGTATTCAAGGCAACAAACTTATTTATAGGAATGACCACATCAATCAAACAAGCATTTACTCTTTCCTCTCCATCAGAAGAAAAAAACAAGGTCATCAAATAGAGTGATTATTACGCTGAATTAATCTACAAACAGGCGCGAGATAATGAAACAAGGTTATCAGATCACGTGACTACATTGCTGGATTATTCTACATGCAGGCGCGTAATATTACAATTAATTAATGAACAAAGCAATTGTTGTTTCTAACAACACCCTTACTTAGGCAACTGCAAAAACACAACTAATCAGCTACTTCAGGCTTACCGCTAGATTTTATGTTACAGTGCTCAATCTGTTCTTTTCAAAATGTACAAAACGATATGAAGCTACATCAATTCAGTAGCAAATAATGTCTTCTTCATGTCCAAAACGTACTTAATGTATATGTAATAACTTGATCAGTGAACATCGAAAACACGGAGAAGTGAGGAAATAGGAGTTAAGCAGATAAAAGAGAGGGGGATGGAAGACAACAAACAACCTTTCTCGTCATCGACGGTGGCAGAACACTCAAACCCAGCTATATACACGTGTACATGTGCGCGGAGAGTACTGCATAGGTGGCACTGGCTACGCAGTTCTCAGCTACTAAAAGCTGTAGAGCTTGCAGCACTAAAGGAACATATTTTGCGCAATTGATATTTGTCAACCAATTTTTATTAAAATTTGTAGCCTTGTTTGTGGCAGTTTATCGCCCCCTCAGCTGAACATTCGCCTCCGGTTGAGAACCACTGGTCTACACACTCTGCACTAATCGTCGAAATCAAATATAATGAACTTATTTTACATTGTTCCGCTAACTTTGTGAAAAAAAACGCATTTTTTATTTTAACCAGTTTTTAAAACTTGGTCTTTAGAAGTAACAGCAAATCAGAAGGCGGCGATGGGGTGTTTGGCGTTCGTACCATACAGTAGGCTATCGTGTGTGGCAGCAAGATCTGTCAATACAATGCCAGATTTACTCTCTTCAAAGCGGTGTTCAACGTCATAGGTTAGTTTAAACACTTGTTCGGTTATGCATGGACTATGCCTAAAGCCAACTTGTTTGTCAGGAAGTTGGGGGTCAAAAACAGGTTCTAAACGCCTCAAGAGTAAAAGCTCGAAAAGCTTGTAAGTACGCTCAGGAGCGATATGGGCTGGAACTCTTTCAGTCATCAGCTGCTTTGCCAGGTTTTGGTACCGAGATAACTCTAGCCAGTTGCCATATAGTGGAGATTTTTTGGTTGGCCACTCAGGCTGTGCAAAATTTTTGAAGCCATGTAAGCCATTTTGGGCTGCAGTGCTTCAGAATATATCTGGCGTAATACTGTCTGACCTTTGAGATTTACCACTCTTAATCAGTTTAATTGCAGAGGCAAATTTAGCGGACGAGAGAGACATGGGTAATAGGCCTTCAGCACTGGGAAATAGGTTTTTCCTGTTTTCATGCTAATCGTGTTGTTTGTTAGTCTTTTTGTAGGTGCGTTAGTCAATGCTAAGAATGTGCAGATGCGCTGAAGACCAAAAATTTTCAAAATTTAAAGGATTCTAGTCAAAAAAGTTAAAAGATCTAGTCAGCAACACGTATCATTGGCAGCTGCCGACAGACCAGTATCGATCTATAAGATCTCTTCAGAGCACCTCAGTCAACAAGAATCAGCACTTACTTTACTGGCCAAACTAACTCGCAAGAGAAAACTTCTAGTTGAAAACATTTTCTATTAGTGGTGCCTAAGTCAAGTAGCACAAAGAAAACGTTTTTCAATTTTTGTGTATTATCCGCCGCTTGCAGGAAGAACAGAGTAATAACTACCCTAGCAACGTATGTATGAGCAGCTTTTCGTGTCCCCCCCCCCCCCTGCAAGCAGCGGAGAAGACATAAAAATTTGAAAACGTTTTCTTTGTGCTACTTGCTTTAGGTACCACAAATAGAAAATGTTTCCAAGAGATTATACACCCTGCTTACCAATGGTTCTCTCGTACGAGATATCGCAATAAATAAGCCTTGGATACAGAACTCGTTTCGCATTGACCAAGGTGCACTGAAGAGATCTTATAGATCGAAACAGGCCTGTCAGCACCTGTCAGTTATCCACTAGGAAGAGATACATCACGTTTGCTGACAAATATTTTTTCTGGAGATGCTAAATCTTTAATAAAATTTCCTTCTCAAAGATGTAAAACGATTGATATAGCAGCCAATGGTTAGAAAAGTGGTGTATGATGAAATAAGGTCATTAAACATTGTTTGGGGGAGGAAATCATCCACTTTTATTTAAATACACGTCTTTATTCACCAGTACATTAGTCGAAGCGAAAGTTTTAAACTTTGAAATGTGGAAATGCTTCCTTTACAAGTTTAGAGCTCCTCATTGAGGAGGAATTCGTTCCTGGTTAAAAACTGCACTGAATTGCTGAGCCTTTCGAAAGCAAATACTTTCCAAGTATCACGTTTCCCCTGATATCAGAGCACCTATGTTATTATTATTTGATTTTTGCCGCTAGTTGCAGCTTTGCAAACTGATCAATCTGCGCTTTCTTGTTCTGTACAGGCGGAAAAGCTAAGGGAGGCTAAAGCCCTCTTTATACTGATTTCAGCCACCGCTAGAAATTTGTTTTGAGACAAAAATGCATTTAGTCCCACCCTTCTTACAAAACAAATTGTTACACCAATGTTGTTCTGCATTGTAAACTAGCCACGGATGCGTTTCCTCCCGGTTGTTTCGAAATGCTGTTCCGAAAACACTCTAACTTGTCAACCATGTTTAGCTGACTGTTAATTCCAACCATAGGCCTCTGCTGGGCGCCAACCGGGCACTTATCCCTCTGGTTGTAACACAATTCAACTAAATATTTGGTAAAAGTTCTCAAATATAGTAATAATTGCATTTATGGCCTCGGTGGAAAAGTTTCAGTGGACGCCCTTTATCCCCACCCAAAGAATGATTTACATGCATAGCCCACAAGTATTTTCATGCACAGCAATCTTGTTATATCCAAGGATGTAGCGCTAAAAAAATATATGTGGGAATACACTAGTAGTGCGGAAACGCATAGAAGCAATATACAGTATATCTTCCAGTCAGGTTGATGTGAAGCATTACGAGAGCGCTATTCCCGTCACCACAGCTATAACCCTGGTTATATCTAAATCTACTTGTCGAGTTAACAGCACAACGATATCTGCAACGACATAAGAAAATTAGGTAGCTCAAGATGGCAAGCTTTTAAAACACCGCTATACGTCGCCATTACCAAACGAATGCGTCCATAAATGGCACGTATAAAAAAATTGCACATCATGTATTGCATGATACTGGTATAAAATACTTTTCGCTGCTTTGCAAGAGTACAACATTAAAAGGGTGGAAGTGGTAGAGAAGGGCCGCAGTCCCAAAAACCCTTACGTTTACGCTTAGGAAGCGCCCGCGAAATTTTCACTACGCACCCAGTTACTTTCCTCGCTACAACGATATCGTTGCTCGGTGTAATGAACCGACATTTTTCACGTTAAACCAATAAAATCTTAAAGTGAACTTTATTTAGCCGACTTGATTTTTTGTTTTCTTTCGGCACATTAAGTCACAAACCCTGAAAGCCCGAAACGTGACGTGGTTTTTAATTATAGCTTAGCTTTGTCTTGCGTTTCGGCGTTTGCAAGAACTTCATGGCGTGAGCATTGTTTTGACTTGAACAAACCTTCTTCAAAAAGTCAAATGACTAAACTTTAAATTTTCATGACGGGTGAGGCACTATCAGCAAACGAATGCAGGAGTTGAAAAAACGTGTCCTCCACTAACCGGAGGCTTTACCGACATCATATAAATGTCGTCTGCAGCATAAGACTAAAGCAAATAACATTCTGACGTTACTCACAGCGCGCTAATATATAGTTGCCATAGTCATCTGAAAACGGTATTATCATCCAGTACAACATTAATCAAGTAGATATTTAAGGGGTACGAGCATGAGATGTTTTTTAAGCTATCTTAATTTTCTTAACAATAGTGACAATTCATCTGTAGCAACCTTCTGGCCTTCCAGAAAATTCTCGCACGTCACATCAAAAATAAGATCCGATTGCAAAGCTTAGGCGTAAACCGCTCAGCATTCTTTACCATAAGAGTGCAATGTTTTTCAAGATCGAAATTCTTACATTAATGACGCACAACGGCCGGAAGTAGTCTATGCCTTGTTACGTCATAGTCTCTGAGACTTAATGATATGTCATTACAAAATAAAAATAGATTAATATTTCGTATTGAGGAAAGTCAGATTTTTATAGAAAGAAAAAATTTTGAAATACTAAGAATATTCGCTGAACATGCTGTAAATAAAAGGAACAAAGAATCGAACTGTAGAGGTCAGACGAGAGGGCATTAGTGTCTTGTTCAGCTTCAAATTTTAAAACATCATTGTTAATTGAGAGAGGTAACCAGCAAAACAGATTTAATTGCTATATGTTAAGAAACATACATTAAAGCTAAAATAAAAAATCACAAAATGGGACGTCACTTTTCAATCATCCTATATTTGGGTTGCTTTAATTTCCTGCTCAATCATGGCAGACCTGACAAAATTGAAACTTTGTTGACGTCTTACTAGCATCACGCAGAAAAGTTTGAATTCGCGAAATGTCAAGAACTGTAGAATGTTGAAAAGTTTATGAAAATTTTACTATCGTTGACGCTTTGTCGTCGCGTGGTTTGAGTCAATTTGTGCGTCGAGCGTTACGCTATCTGACGTTCCGTGACGTCACCGCGAAATGTGTTTTGCCGCGACAAGTCGGTGAGAAGTGACAAAAAACAAGCGCGCGGCAGAGTGAAAGTGACTGAGGGACATCTCAAGCATTATCATCAAGGAATAGTTAAAAGTGTTATGAGTAAAGGAGTTCAAACAGCGAGACGCGCAAAACTGCAAAGAGTGAAGTAACTACAAAAGTACCTTTGAGAGGGTAGGTGGCAAGTGAACAAAGTGCGAACTGCCACTAACATTTTAACGGAGCTGCAAGCAAAAGAAGATATACATTTGAAGAAACTTAAATTTGGGAAATGTAAGGTGTTTAGCAACATGCCTTCATCACGATAGTGGCTTGGTAAATTGCAATCTATTTTGCATAAAATCAAATTATTTATATCGTTTACATTTTGCACAATAAAATCTTTCATAAAAAGTTCGAGAAAAAACAATTGTGGAAAAGAGGAGGCCCAAAGAAAACTGAAATAAAGTTTGCTTGAGAACCTGTGGCTCTTCACTGTTCCTTGAGAATATTTGACGAAGTATCTGCAAAGTAGGAGTAAAACAAACATTCTGTGGGGAATTCCTAAATGGGCGCTCTTTGAGTAGACAGTGGCAGGCGTGCAACCAATGGAAGAGAGCAAAGTGGATAGAAGCCCCCACTTAGCACCAACTTTTTGCGCAAAAAATATGATTTTGCCACAAAATTGTAAGTTATCCCACTTCCCCCTTTAGCATAAACCCTTCTTTCAAAATAAACTTTAGACCGGCCCTTACAAAACTTGCGCGTCTGGCGATGAGATTGCGCTCGTATCTAAACTATCGCACTATTTTGAACGAAAGCCTAGAAAACTACCTCCCCACACTCGCACACTTTATTGAAGTGTTGCATAGCAGCTTCAACAGCGCTACAAAGAGCGCGAACATCCGCTCAAGTCTGCTGAACTTGCGCAGTTTTTGTGTCAAATTAGTTTCGGTTGGTTGTGATTCAAAACTTACCAAAAACGCGTTGCATTTGAAGGGAACTTCTTGATAAAACACTGGAAAACGCAGAATTATTGAGAGTTGATTGTTTTTAGAGAAACAGAAATGGAAAATAAAGTTTTTAAAAAATGCCAAGATGCCCGAAAGTTGAAATATCGGGGATTGGTGGGGTGAAGTTGGTCTTTTTTAAAAAACAGCACCTTCAGGTTCCCTCCCATTAAACTTCCTCGGCTTCTACAGAGCTTTTATCTTGCTCACTTTCTGATCTAAAGTTCAAATCTACTGCAGATCGCGTTTTCTTGCATATTTAAGCTATTTATTAAATTGAGGTCATTTTGTGGTGAGTTACTCGACATTACATCATCAAAAACTTACGTCACAATGACAGACATCTGCAGCTGCAAGGCTTTGTACGCCTACCATGGAAAGGGGGGAGAAAAAGTAAGTGATGCCAGGGGTATGAGGCCCCCTGTTTCAGGTGATATGCGCGAATGCTTTACTTGCTTATATAATCTCATGAGTGTTGTTTTACATCCAAAGTTTCATTCAAAAACGTCAGTTTTATCTTATGCTAAGTCTTTGAGATGTTTGCTGAAAATTTACAAAAAGTATAAAATTCTCAACACTGGTGCTGCTCAAGCAGGTCGTGCGCAGCTGAAAACTTATCTCCTCTGCAGCAGTCACTATAATAGTAGCCGTGTAACTCAGCACGGTGGTGCTGCTGCCAGGATTATCCCTCGGTGATTGCAAGAAGGTCTGCCTCAAACCATAGCTGCAAACATTGTTTTGTTGCTACGTTATCAACATTTTCTCTCTGTTAACAATCGCAGATTACAACGTTACAATTTGAAGCCGGCGACGTCATAAAGGTTTTATTTTCTGGTAACGCTGGATGGTGGGAAGGAGAAAAGGATGGCGCGCGCGGATGGTTCCCCGCTTCTTATGTCACTAAAATACAGGTTAGACTTGTTTTATTCGCTAATGACGACACCTCATCCGCACTTCCCACTTGTTGGTTAATCACAGATTGCTATGGGGCTCTTCACCGCCGACCCCGTGAGGTGGCTTTGAAAGTACGATTAGTAAAACAGTTATCAAACGCAATGTACGTGGCGAAGTTCTGTGGGGTTAGATTTGGTAGAGCTCTTTTTTTAAGCTATCGCTCAAGGGCATGTTTGATTTGTTTAGCTTGATATACATAGTCCAAGAAGTTTACGATTTGACCAGCGAGCTGATGCTCAGCTAGGTAAAGATTTGAGCATCAACTTAAACCGACAGCGTTGGCAGAAAAGTAACGGGGCAATCGCTCCAAATGTTAGCAAATGAAAATGCGTGTAGGGTGGTGAGTCACTGATAGACGCTTCTCTGAATATGTTTCACAATATTCATTTGTTTTCATGAATTAGCTGCAATAGATGTGCCACTAAAATATTTTTTTTAAATATGGATGGCCTTGCCATTGTTCAGTCATTTATTTCTAGAAATTGGGGTCGCTTATCTTTACCATGGAGAAGTACGAAAGGTTAAAAAAATTTTGGAGGGATTCTAACTTACAGCCTTCAAATTACAAGTCAGATGTTTTACCTATTTAACTCCCAATTACTAAGTCCTCACTTTGCAGTTGTTTTTATCCTTTCGCACACTTGGTTACAGGCACACATCAAAGGGTATTTCATTTTTTCTAATCACAAACAAGCATTCGGGATCGATGGATGCCAAGGTCTGCATTTCTCGATTTTTCAGATCATCTACTGATGTTGGGAGTAGGGATGCAAACAAAACGCCTTTTTGCATATCCTCAGAAGAAAAGTCACGTAACATGAGGTTTGGAGAACTAGGGGACCATTGCAGAAGCAGGCGATTGAGTGTACCGTTGTAACCAAGGGTTTAGGTGATAAACATTGGTCAAAAATTGATAGAACATTTGTTTCTTGCATTGTTATGCTTAAATTTTTACTACTTAGCTTAAAATAAGCTTTTAGAACCTAAAAATTGTGTTGTTATATGCTCAACAGTGATAAGGGTATAACATATTGTAAAGTGACATAGACTTATGAAGCACACTGTAAATTTGGTTGTTATTCAAAAATGTCATTAAATGCAAACTGGGCCTCATTTACCTAGAAACTTGTTGAAAATTTGCTTCAATAAAACTTTGAGCTTTTGCGACAGACGCTGTTAGCTTGCAGACAGAGCAAACGACTGATGAAAGGTTCAGCTAAAGCAAAATAATGATGACGTTTATCATAAATTCAACAAAAATGTTTTAGATTACGTCACTACGGCTAGGCAAGCAATCATGTAGATCTTAACTGTAGACCGAGTCAGACAATATAAATAAAATTATGCTGCATGGCAGATTTCTTAAAGACCCAAACGTTTAATTTTAGATGAAGATACTTTCATAGCATATTATTGTTTCTCCTTTGTGGCACAAAGCTGCTGAATGGAAAAAAATTGGTGGCATCCCTGGCCCCCATTATACCCCTAAATTCGCCCTCGCAAAGTATTAAGATCTTCAAGAATTAAATAAATTATCAATAGCTTAATCACTATCCAAACGATCAAACAATATACGCTGCCATTCATGCAGATGTATGCTGCCATTCATGCAGATGTATGCTGCTCATTCATGCAAATGTTTCAGCTCTCAAGTGGAGTCTTTTTCAAACTAAATCGACCTCGAACTAAAGTTGACTAAAAACTACTCATTGTACTAAATACTTATGCTAAAGTACTGATATTTTAAGGAAGCGGACGCACAATCCAGCAGTAGTTGTGAGGAATGGCAGGAACTGACCACAGAGGAGGGAGAAGTGTATTATTTAAACATAATCACAAATGGTATGACGTCATGATCTACTCATTCTATATCTAGGATTGTTATGTGGTAGAGTTACATGGTGTCTCACCATTTAGCTGATTATAACTGTTGATGACATCATAACGACCTGCATGTACGATTGATACGTCACAGCATCTGGTTGCTTCTGGAAGCAAACATGTTATTTCTTCATAAATAATACATTGTTGGTTCAATCATGTGACTGGCTCGATATGCGGCTTGATAAGAGGGATATTGGCATTGGAGGGTATACTTGTGAACAGGCTTTCGTTTTGAAGAAAGGGTTGTGCTTGGTTTGTTCATTTTTTCTGTTAATACTAGCGATAATTTGGTAATTTTTTAGAAACATCGTGGGAAATCCCCAAATCAGTTGAAGCAAAACAAAACGGAGACGTGGGGCGTCCGCTATCCACAATATCCGCTATATCCGCCAACTCATCCGCTAATGGTAAGCCCGTATTTCTTACTAAGCAACAGCCGCTTTCACTCACCGCGCTGTCATTGCTAAATTTATGAAATCTCTAAAAAATGACCTACGTAACGCTTGGCTAGGTTTTGATCTATTAAACTTTTCCATGGCACGTCTTGCTTCCCATCACTCAACTAAGTTATAATGATGACGATATTGTTAAGATAAAAATGCGCTATTATGACGTAATAGCGAAGATAAATAGGTTATTATAGGTCATTTAATACTTTTGCTCCTTTTCCCTCTCTTGATTGTTGTTGATACTTGCTGTATTTTTTCGTGCGCGGTTGTTTGCAACTATCAAAGTGAAAATGCTACAATCGCATAGATTCGATTCTAAGTCTGGGCGTTTTTTGTTTATGATGTAATAACAAATGTCTTCCAATCGTACCGTAAACCAATCCATAATTCAAACAAGATTTCGAATTGACGTCACAACAACTGTGCATTATTTGCATTCATGCATCGGAAATCATTGCATGTTCTGTGAACCGTAACTGCATGTGCCGAGCATTACATCATAGATTGCAATTAGTGAATGAATTTGTAGCATCCGCTAAGCCTAATTTTCCTCTGTAACATCTTTTTTTGTAGTTAATAGCTTTTATGACGTGATACTACCCATTGTCAACATTGACATACAACCTCAGAGAAGCATTTGGGACAATAGATCACAATCATTATAATTAGGATGAAATAAACTAAGTTGTTTAGCAGTTATTATCACCACGTTTAATGAATTTCGTTTAAAAATCGAGGAAATGAATGCAGGAAAGATCTACGTATTAAAATAAATATTGATTTACTGGTGGTCAACATGGTGCAAAGTAAACTGAATCTAAAACGGCGTGTGCTGTCTGTCGGCAAACAGCGGAACGCTTTCAAATCGCGTTTGTTGCTGAAAACCTCATTTGCACTCGTCGATTTCGGTGTCGACTCCGTTTCCTTTCTGGCATTGCGTTACGTTATTCACGAAACCGATCCGTGCGATGTGATACAATAAACATACAAATCGATCGATAGATCGATGGCTACCAGTGCTGAGCAACTTCAGATAACAAGATTTAAACACTACAGTGGCTGAACGTGGCGTGGAGCTTAAGTTCGATTCTAGTTGTAACCTCCCGTATTTTCAGTGAATGACAACAGCGTGCAATTGACCCTCCCTCTCATAACGACAACTGACTCGATCAAACCGGCCTCTCAGGTGAGTTGGGAGATGTTTGAGATAAGGTTGGGAATTTCTCATTTTAATTTTTTTTTTTTAATTCATCTGCGAGCCAATCTTGAATAATGCGACCGTCGAGAATTGACGAAAAGTTCTGGTGCTATTCAGTCAGGCGGAACCCCTCATTGCAGCGACCGTCAACGATCCCAAAATCTCTTAAAATTCTCTTCTCTCTTTCAGCCCTCCTCCCCTACAACAGACGCTTCCACCCCTGACAGCGCTTCCAGTGTTTCCGATGCATTCGCCTCCAGGTTGAACACCTCCCCCAAGTTGCAGCGGTCCAAGACCTTCTCAACCCCTTCGTCAATCACCCCCACTGAACCTCCCAAATCCAGAATTAAACTGGTGAGTTGTTATGACGTAGTCACGTGACTTACAGCATACCACTAGCCCACTTTCACAACAATAATAAGCGGTTGTCATTCGTTTGCAAATCGAACTTTGCGCTTGTATAGTTGTGTTTATAATGAACAGCCGATATTTTATTAAATGTTGCTTAGCAACACAGTCATCTATAGACGCTTTTGAAATAGAGAGGTTGTGACTCCCGCGATTGTGTCATTGGTTTTGCACAAGAAATAAGTTTTGTAGTTTTATGACAAGCAAGCCAATTTGATTTAGGCGACCCTGCCTTGGGCACCGGTATACTCTGTGTTAAAGGGTCTGTTTTTTTATGGTTCAAAATTATATCAAATTGCGCTCTGCAGCACAACCTGATTTGTCACGTCACAAGATGGCTGGTGACGTGACGGTGCTATCTTATTGTAAGTAGGTTGTAATGTCATATGCGTCTGGATTTGCACCGGATCGATCACGTTTCTGCAGCACGAAGAAATCGAAAAAAGAATTTTTAGTCAGTTTTCATTGGCACGCACTCACAAAGACCTCGCCACAACCAGCAATGCCAGTTAGCACCATAAGTTGACATGTGACTCGTTTTAATTAACTGCTAGACATCGAAACACTCGTTAAACGTTGCATGCCTTGTTAGTACAAGCTTTCCCCAGTCTGTCACAAAACAAAATAAACTCAACGAACCCAAATATAATTTCCACAAAAAACTAAATCGGAAATCAAGCGCATAAGTTCAAATTTATCCTGAGCCTGGTCAATGAATAGCTTTTCTCTATATTTTCTGACAAATCAAGAATCTGCCTCAATTCATAAAACACAGGGTCGCGTGAAAAACAATGCTGTATACAAATCTCAACCAATCGTCAGGTCATTGACCCATACCGGGGTCAACAACAAAACGAGAGCTTGAAAATTATTAAAACATGAAGCAGCTTTCTAGCATTGAATCGAACTCGTGTTTTCAGGTGAACGGGATTTCCTTCCCGGATGAGATTGCAGGAAGGGAACAAAACCTTTTGCAGCCCGGTAACTTCAGTTATTGCGACTACTTCTGGGTGAGTGGAGCGGTAGGAGTATGTGGCAGTGACTGTTGCAGCTGGCAACTCTATAGCATATAGTTCTACAGCAAAAGTATAATGCACTCATGAGAATTCCGATCTGATGCTAGTGAAAAAACACTATACGACCATCTCCCGCTTGGCTGCAGTATTTTTGTATAAACATTCAGGGTGTCCATTAAGTCCCACTACCGTTACAAATATTTATTGCAGAAAAACACAAAACATAGAGTACTGCAGTCTTTTGTAGAATATTTTACATAGCTTCAAGTTTACATTCAGAGCATATTTTCGAGGTTACGTTAAGTTTATATTCACAACACTTTATGAAATGCTGAAACTAAGCTGAAACACAGTTTGCACATTGTCAACAACTTCTTCACCCGCACTCGATGATCCAGTTCGAGGCAAATCCATAACATTCCCGCTCTCTAAAAATTTTTTGACCCATTTTATTATGCAGGATTTGGAAAGAGGGCCTCTTGTACTTTTGCTGAAATTGTCGCTGAACAGTATTTGGTGACTTAGTTTCAGCATACCCCCACACACATTCGGCCTTCTCTTTTGGTGTCGTCATAGTCTTTCAAATCAATACAATGCAAGTATTACATAATACTAAATGACAATTAATATTAATTCAAACCTACATAAGTTTAATTCTGCAAAACACTTGAAGCCATGTAAAATATTCTACAAAAATCCGCAGTACTCTACGTTTTGTGCTTTTTCAGCAATAATTATTTGCAATGGTGTTGGGACTGGGCACACTGTATCGGTGGCCATCATGCAGGAGCTGGTAAATTTCTGCGTCATTGCGATATTTCACGTTATTTCCTGCTTGGTCGCCTGCTTATGATGGGGATGCAAACACACTGCGCAAGCGTTCGTGGCTCAGAAAATAATTGTGGCGTCACAGTGCTGATTGTTACAGAGCGACAAGATGGAAAACAACAATGCGCAGAGCGGGTTCGTCGTGTTGTACCAGAAGCTGGTAAAGGGGAAGCACATGTGCAAGGAGATGGTGGATCTCGTGAAAGCGAGGTGTGTAGAAGAAACAGTAATGATGCGGCAAATTTTTGATGTTCATCAGCGCTTCTTCCCCTTGGGATGAAGCACCTTTTCCTTGAAGTTAAACATCCAATTTCACAGTCCACATCGTAAACTTGTTCAAGCAAGTATCAACTCGCTGATCGACGCAGTCATGCAAAACGAATTGCAAACAGGTAGCCCACCCCCAAACAAGACGCACTGCAATGGCCGGCTGTCGATGGGGCTTTTCACGAAGTGCTGGGTTGCTAGCCTTGCTGTTATAATCTGTTGATGCGTGGTGCCAGTAGATGATTCTAATATTGTTGGGAAAAATATAGTCATTTTATAAAGCTTTCGCTTTTTGCAGGCAAGTGATAGAAACTCAATACGCGAAAAGTCTTGCGGCGCTCGCGTCATCGGTACATGCGCAGCAGGAAGACGGGTGAGTTTTCGTTTAATGATGCCGCGCACACGGAATTTTGTCCCCGCTGCTCCTACACGTTTTTTTATTGCCACGCTAACCCACATCGCGTCTGCAAAATTTTAGTCACAGCTGATACCGCACCAAACCGCACGGACAACATGCTTTTCAGAGAGTGGATCATCTTTTAAACATAATACTGCAAGCATTGAACGACTAGGTCGACGGCTCCGTCAATTCATGTTCTGACTTTAAAATATTAAACATGTTCGTATTTGGTCAAAATTATCACACAAGTACCACTCTTCTTATAATTCTAAGTTCAAATCACAAGCTTTATCATCAGGAACTGGCCTGGACTGGTTTTGACTAAACACAATATGACTGACCCAGGGTACTGTGGAATTGAAAGTGTAAGTGTTGGAGTAGATGGTCGAGCTGCCTGCTCAACAATAACACACAAAACTTCCTTGAATACATGAGAAATTTCCTCAATTTTTTCAAATATTGAAGTCAGTTTTCTTGTAGTCTTAACTTAATCACGTGACCACTCAGTTAAAACGGTAGGTACGATGACTGTGTTTTTATAGAGATATTAAAAATTGTTTTAAAAGTCTAACATTTTAAATGCTGATGTTGCCGGCAAAAGTTACCTGCTAGGCAGTAGGCTATACAAGGGCTTAGCCAGAAAAAAATTGAGAGGGGGCCAAATTTTGCAACTTTTAATGTGGCGTCTTTTACTTATAACGGCATTTTGCCTTTTGTGCGCTACGCTCGTTGCTACTATAAAAATTTCTGTACAAAACTGAGAAAGTGCGAATGCGATTTCACTGATCTAATGTAGTTTTATCAAGAACGGCTTTAATAGTTCAACTTCAATTGTGACGTATAACGCACTATTTAAAGGAATTTCAAGGAAACCACCCCACTGGTAGGTTGAACGTTCTGATAAAAGAAGCGACCTCTATGTAGTAGTCCGCATCGCAATAAAACGAGAAAGCGCTCAGCGAGACGCTTATTTCTTGCCATTACCATAACTTGGATTATTAATTCATTGCTCGACTGCGACATAGAAGAGAAACTTCGGCGATATTTAGTGTGTAAAACGTACACATCTTGTTTGATAACATTTGAAAGTTTAAAAACTTAAAAAGTCACGCCCGACCTACCCCCTTGCTAAAAGTCAACAATAAACTCTAATGTACTGCAGAGGCGCAAAAAAATTTGTGTTTTTATTTTTTTGATACTGTTTTGTAATTTGAATTAAAATTCAGGGGCGCCATGGCCCCTTTGCCCCCCCCTGCCTACGCCTATGAGGCTATCCGCAATGAAAATTCAAAACACAAAAGTCGAATCAGCTAAACAGCTTAGTCGTGGCAGCAACCATGCGATCCTAGCTTACACAATTACCCAAAAGCTCAAATTGGCCCCTAACAACCAGGTTTTTTATCCTTACTCATCTAAATACTCTAACTATTCCTTTAGATTTAGTATGATCACTAAGTTTTCCAGGGATTCCCCTAATCTTATATGCTTCTTAGCAGAGTAGCAGACTGATGACTAGACCAACTGTTTGGTTATTGGTCTTGCGTTCGGATTACGAAGTCATAACAATCTAATTCCAAAATCTATCAGTAATTTGGCATTCAAAATTTCATTGAATACACGAGACGTTGCGCGGCGCGATACGCAGCAATAATATCTATAATAGCCCGCAGCATTGGTCGGTGCTGGCCTGTAAGGCTGCGCGTTCATGCTGCGCGGCTGATACCGCTAGTTCCCATCTGCTCCTTGTTGTGTATGGTCATGTCGTATTTACCAATGGGGCTTTAAGGACGAGAGGTTCCGAAGGGTTGCAGTATTTTAAGAAACGTAATTAAAAGATGTTTATGGGGTGTGCGTCACCATGAAAATGTTTCATCTCATTTCGGGGGGGTTTAACCAACGGGTTAAGATCTGCCGGCCATTGCCCAACATTTGAACAATTTTTTGTCCCTCCGTTAATTGTAACGTTAATTTTTGTTTTAAATAATCTTTCCATTACGTGAGTTGACAATTCGCTTGCCAATTATGTCATTTCCGGTTTGTTTCAACGTCACAGACATATTAAAGTTCGAGGTCAACAGCATTATGTCTGCTGCTGCTGCTTTCAAAATCAACATTATGACGTATATTTGTTACTGTTTTACATGTGACATCACATTGTAGAACACTGGGTGAGGCATGCAAGCAGATGAAGAGCGCGATGCTGCTCGAATCGAAGATTCATCAGGACTTCGCAAGCAAGGTAGGGGTGCGCAGGGAGACAACTCAACCTTTGTTTGGTCATAACTGTACAATTGAAAGTTTATAACGTTAGTTTGTTACTTTCGAAGGTTATTTTCATTGTTATTGTGTTTATCAAACAAAACGTAATCGGACACTCTCAATTTCCTGCAGACCTTGCTTTTGTTTCGTCACGTGACATTCACTGCGAAGCTTTTGTAGATATTGTCTGTACAAAGTTTTATTTGTACCCGTGTATGTGTGTGTGTGTGTTTAATTTTCCTAAATCTAATAGGGCATCTAGGTCAACAACCACCATCAAACATGTTCCATGGCGCCATCAAACTGTTCCATGAAACCGTTGTTCCATGAACACCCAGTCCTTGTATTTTGAAAAAACTAATTTTTCACTGAATTTTTTGTGTCGCTCGAAGAATTGAAATGTAATGAAGTAAATTTTGATTTGGTAACAGAGCCTTCCATGCTAGTTCTAATGTTTCCACGTCATGTCGAAGTTTTGGTTGACATGATGTTTTCAGCTCTTGTCCCGAAGAAGAATTGGTTCTCACTTTAAGAACGGCCTGCAAACAGGCAAAATGAGTCAAGTTCATTTTGCAAGGGAACTGTCCTTATCGCAGTTTCATGCAAAACTTCAAATCTAATTATACAAAGCTTGTTTGCACGAGACGTCATATCCGGTCAATGAAAAAACTTCCACATTTGCTAGAAATTGTTGATTTTAAGGCGATTTGAACTATGACATTTTGGATTCGCAGACCTATGACTTTGTGGTTGATATTATTGAGGGGTTTTTTGTTTTAGGACTATGTTAATTGTGTTGTTATTTCAGTTGAAAAGTGAAGTCGAACAGCGCTTTTTAGAGGAGAGAGAAAGGGAGCGCAAAAACATGAAAAAACTTGAGGCATCCATGGCCGAGCTGAGGAAGCAAGTCCAAATTAAGTAAGAAAAGAAAGCTTGGGGGTAAAGGGGCAATTCGCTTGTCATAAATCAAGGAAGGAAATTATTGCGGTGTTTCCTGAAGGTGCAACTCAAATTTCATTGCAAAAATAATCTCATCATCTTAGAATTAAGAGTGTTCAATCGCGTGATATTGTTGACTATCGGCATCCCAAGCGACAAATTGCAAGCGATCTGCAGTTGTTATGAGTCATGCGTCGTTTCATCGATTCCAGTCGCGTTCATGTTGCAGGGCTGTCATCGCACGGTTGCTCGCTCTCTCCTGTTATTTAATTCAACCAATCATATCACCGGAAACTTATCATCACGTTGCACGCGATGTGATTATGAGCAAACAAACGAATTGTTCCTCATCACTAAACTTTACAGCTCGTTGTTGCGATTTAAACTTTCGATCAATGAATCTATACTTCATGCCGTCTGAAAACGTAATTTACAAAAAGTAACTCTGGGGACTAATGGTGGGTTTGAATGGTAACTCGATTCTTTACGTTAGGTCTAGGGCGTAGTCTACCGGCCCTCTTGCCATGAAGGTGATTTTTATTTCATCTTTTCGTATTAGTGTTTAAAATTATATACGTAAAGCTTTAACCTTGGTTATTTTCGAGCACTGCGCCGGCAGTGTGAGATATTCTCTTCCTGATGTACATGGACATCAGGATATCCTGATGCAACCAAGATTAGAGCTTTACGTATATAATTTTAAACACTACGCGTCAGGATAAAATAAAATAATACAGCTGTTTTGCCAAGCGGCTCATCGGGCGGCAACCTAGTTAAATCATATTTATACCGGTATATATATATATAATATATACAGTATATATATATTGCTAGCTCCAAGTAGTTACCATCGATATAGAGCGTTTTATAAGCGAGAAACAAAACAATAAAGCAAATGCTGAAGGCGCGAGGCTTCTGAAGGAAGCAATGCTATTGAGAGATGTCTTCAAACTTACAAAGCCATCCCTGGACGCGTTTCGTCATTTTGGACTCATCAGCAAGGCTTGCCAAGGGCCAAGAGATCACCCAATAGTATTAACGTCGACTTTTATAAAACAAACTAACACAAAGCACAAGACTTACGTGCCGTTTACTTTTGAACGAGGTTCGTTTTGACGTACTGCTAGCCGCTCAACTATGGACTAAAACTGATATCCTTGTGTAAAGCTGATCACACAAGCAGTGGTTAGACATAAAAAGGTCTTCCAAAGGTTACAAGCCAAATGCGGTGCTTCAAGGCATGGCTGGCAGCACGTGGTGCATGGCAGCGAAATTTGGCGCGCGAGGAGGCCAGTTCCAAAGACGCTGGTTCAAATTCCACAGACGCGTTGCAATAACGCTGACGTTTAAGAATACAACGTACGCTTAACGTTAAAAGGGGCTTAACTGATTTCGGTGGGTCCCAAATGGCATATATTCATGTATATATATATATATATATATATATATATATATATATATATATGTTATATTCTATTAGATATCAAGCTGTGGAAAGGACGAAGCAACATCTGCAAGAGAAAACACGAGAATATGAAAACAAATTGAATTCTAACAAACATGTAAGTCTCTTCACTGACAATGCTAGACATACAGTAACACCACGGATAGCTTAATGGCACAAACAACGAGTAGAGTTCAAATCCACATCTGAGCTGCCAGTGCCGCTATTACAATTGTTGCATTCAAGCAGGCAAATCGTCAAAATGTGTCCCATCAAGGGCAAAGTATCAAAGAAATCGATGGAGAATAAAGGCCCAATGTCAATGGTTGCAGAAACAAGTACTTTTGGGCGCCCTCATTTTTTGGGCCGATCTATCTCAACCACTCATATATGCCTATGTTATGAGCCCAGCGCTGATTTGAACCCGAGGTGTGAGTTTGGTTTGGATAGTTTTGTTGAAACGGTTGAACTTAAAACTTGAAATTTTCTGCGTAATGACATCACAAACACCGACTCTGTGACGAAGTAGTTGCCTGCATAGTTCCGCGAACTTCTCGGTTTTGCTTCTAATGTTTAAAAGTTAGTGGCGCGCAAGGACGTCTTAATGCAGTTTCCGCTCGCAATCGCTTTCTTGTGTTGTATTATCGAACAACGATTAGTAACAAAAGTGTAGCCAATCCAACTGACATGGCTCTAAAAAAAGCTGTTCACCCTATATTTTTAAAGGTGTGGTATTAAAATTCTGTGCCACCAACATACTAAGTCCAATTAAAAAGAATATGGAGATATGAACCCCCTTTTCATTCTTGTTTTTGGCTGATAGAAGTTTTGTTTACTGCCGGTGAGCAATGCGATACGTCCAAACTTCACGCCGGACTTGCCAGACAGAAAAGATCGTTATATTGAGTTTCAACCCCACCCGGGGCTCCTGTGACAATGGTGACACTTGAACCAACGCTGCCAAGTAGGGACGAAATTGTTAAAAGTAGAATGTTTTAGAGTAAAGACGAGATTCAACGAGCGAGACGGAAATCAACTAAACATGGTGAGTCACGCTTTGCTGGTTTGGTTTATAATCAATGAACTGTAGCATTGCAACTGCAGGGTATTTCTATGGTGATGAAGGCTTTGTCATGAGATTTAAACGAGTGCTTTCAATCGTATTTTTTTCAACCCTGTGAAAATGCACATGCAATAACAATTCGAAATTCTCGTCACAGAACAAGATAGAAACCAACAATGTTTGCGTCGCTTCAATAAATAATAAGTGAAGTCATGCTGGGCTTTTATAACTTATATAAGTTTCTTCTCTTCAAAACTATTTGCCGTCATCCAACAGCAGGTGGCGAAGTTCCAGCTCAACTTTTAAATTTAATCATGCGTATCATGAATTGTCCACAAACAACAGAAAAGTTGTGATGTAACAAAGTTAATGAAGCGTTTGCGAGCGTTTTAACTTGTGAGCACGATAACGAAACTTCGAAAAGATTTTGAAGCACCTTCCGTTTTTGATTTTTCCATTTGAATAAGGTACTAAAGAAGACTGTTTAAAATTTTCCGAAATATAGTTTCCACAATAAAAAATAAAGTTGAATGACTATTTGTATTGAATTATCTAAAAGACCTACGGTTTTTCTAGCAAATTCTCGCAGATAACCGAATGTATGAATCTTGACGTCACAGTTATTCTTTTTTTCAGCTGAAGATTTGAGTCACCAGGTGGAGCTATATAACAGTAAGAGACAAACTTGGTTCGAGGAGATGGTCACATCTACCCTGATACTCGAGCGGCACGAGATGGAGAGAATCAACAAGGTCAAGACAATCCTGGAACAGTACACGAAATTACTGAGCAACGCCAGCTTGGGGGGTAGTAAGGTGGGTAGTTGTGCAGCAATAATATGTTATGACGTTCTATTTCTATCAATTATTCGTTAGATGGCGTCATCGTGGTGTAATTATTTTCAGGCATGTGACGTAATAAACAACACAATCAACGAGATCAATGCGGATAGGGATCGGGAGTTGTGGGTCCGGCGGAATACTACCGGAATAGTAAGGCCGGTGGATCTCATCTTGTAGAATCAGGTTTGATTTCCAGCGAGGAATGAGATGTAACGAGTGTCTATAGACTGTCCTTGTGACGTATCAATGCATATTTGTGGATCAGTTAGAGTTATGCGACGATGATGTCACGTCGTGGTGACACTACTAGTGGCCTATGCATCCTGCGCAGTATTATGTTGGTGCGTCGTGTATTATATTATTTCTTTGTTCCCTATGACGCATTCCGTGGTCATCGTGCAATTTCGCGCAAGCTATCTTTTTATTTACCGTTCTCATGACAACCGAGCGCGCTATACTGAGCAAATAAAAGATTGCGATTGTAGACGATGTGGTGTTTGAGATTAGATTGAAGTTCGAGAGGCACTTATCGCGAATTATTCGATTATTTTGAAGAGTGCTAGGTAGATGCAATGAAGTCGCGCGATTCCAGCAGTCAATCATCACTGGGCAACAGCGCAGGTCAGATGTGGTGTCATAGTTACCTAATCTTTAAGTTAGGGCTGGTTCTTAGAACGCAAATTGTTTGGGACACTATTTTCTTGCTGAAAATCAAAACTAAAAAGGAGAGCAATAGTGTGAAAACCGAACATGTTAAAGGAAGTTTTTCCGAATGCAAACGCTTTGATGATAAATAGTGCAATCGTAGTTTGAGTGACGTCCCAAAACGTAGATACTGGTGAGCAGCTTCGCGGGAAAAAGATTGTATTTTCCAACCAATTTAAAAGCATTTGCTTTGCATCAAGCTGTGGGCGGCCGGCGCGTCGAACCCACAGCTATTCGTGTCAGCTTTAAAACCTTGCATGCCTAACCCACTGAGCAGATGTTTGATAAAATTCCAAACTGGGTGAATGTTGGTAAATTACCAGTTATGATAACGCCGCTATACGTCTTGTTATTTGCTCACTACTGCTCGCGTTCATTGGTAAGATACGTTCAAACACTTGCAATCTCATAGCTGCCAAAACTTTAAATTTACAAGATCTTAGGTTTTTACTTTTTGGTGTCTAGCTGGAATTTTAGGTTATTATTGTTTTCTCTAAAACCCGTCAAAATATCGAGTGTTTGTCCCGGAGTAGGATCCACCCTATTTCAATTCGCCAATCTTAATTTTTAGTTGATGGTTTTTCGCTTTTTAAAGCAACATAGCTCACAACTGTAGATGCTAGCCTAATTCATCTGTTAGTTATACTGCATCATGGAAAGTTGATAGTCAAACAAATGTCACCAGTAGTGATGAACTTGCCATCTAAACAGTGTTGCCCTTGCTGAAGTTAAGGACATTATTAAAACTTTTGATATTGTTAGGTTTGCCCGTGCTTTTGGCCAATAAAATACGTGTGCAAAGAATCATTACTAAATTGGACTTAGTTTTGCTCTCACTCGACGCCCTTAAACTTTTCATTCTAAAATTTCTTTAATTAAGGGATTTCCCTGCCTGAAATTACGCAGTTTTTATACGAAAGTTTTATTATTTGATTCTAGAAATCGAAAATTGGTTTGATATAACAAGGATAAGTGATAAGAGTTCGGAGAAGATATCAAGAAGTGTTAATTTTTGGAGGGATTTTCCGAGCTCACTGAGATTTTCTCAGAACAGCATAGAAACATCGTTTATATGAACACATGCTACTAATATACTGCATAAACGCAGTGTTAATATCATAGCATATAAACACAATATTAGTTTCATAGTGTATAAATTCATTATCGTAGGCATACAAGTTGGATGGTATTTGAGCAATCCATCTCTGAAGTAGAAGTTGTAGGTTTTATTTTGGCTTTTTGGCCCAAGCTTTCGCAGCAGTAGTGTTTGTAAATCAATGTCATAATAGTAGGTAAATTGTAAAGTCTACAAGTTTGTTTATCAACGTTGTAGCGATATGTTCTACAGCCTCCACTAACTTTCGCAATTATCTCGCGCTGTACAAACAGGTAGACGGTAAAGAGATGTTTGATATAAAAGCATACAAGCCCAAGGAAACTATGACGCGGAAAATAAAATTGAAGCAAACGAAAATTCATTGGTTGAATGTGACAATCTGTAATAGCACAAGGAGAGCGTATATCCATTTTTTGATATACAGGGTGCGGCATTAGTAACGCCTTTCGTTTAAGTGGGACAAAATTAAAGCCTTGATGATCATCCTTTGTTTTTTCAAACATGAATGAATTGCCTCAGGTTAATACATCAATATAAAATTAATATAAAGCTTGTTTGGTTTAATAATGTTAAATACAAATCAAATCAAAGCAAATTTAAGAAAGAAAAATTAAAGTTACAAAAGATATAAAGTTTTAGAATTTAGTCGTTTATTTGAGATGTTTGAAATGTTCCCTTCATTTTCCATACATTTCTGAACTTTACTAACAACACTTTTACAAATTTATTGACACATTTCAATGGTAATTTCATGAAATTTGTCTGATATTGCATTCTTTAATTCTGGAATTGCTTTCAACTTAAGATTGCAAACCTGCTCATCAAATACACCCCACAAAAAAGTCTGGTAATGTTATATCTGATGAACGTGATGGCTAACAAATGATCCACTCTCCGTTCAATTTGTTAACGTCGTTGTTGAATAAAATATGTGAAAAATAAAGATTTAGCAAATTAATAAAGAAAATATACATTATAAGATAAAGGGCGTTACTTATGCCACACCCTGCATTTCAGCGTAGTAACAAGCAAACTTCTTCGTGCAGCCCCGACCATTAAGTCTTGGACACGATGGCGATGGCGGAGAATAAGAACTTTCTTTTGCAAGAGATTTAACAACTTTGAAGCTCCTTTCTTCCATCTGCTCTTGAAAGATGTTGTATCAAATACCAGTATATTTACTTTGTCCACACGATTCCATGCTTCCAGCAAGTTAAAAGTAGTTTCTACTTGTGTTTGACCACTTGCGTTTGTGATCTTTGAATGCCAAGAAATTCACCGTATGAAAAATGGAGCAGCTGAACCTCGTAACTATTTCACAAAGTGCTTCGTATTTTTCGCCAACGCGATCTTGTTTAACTTTGCCATCCCAATGTAAGGCAACGCTGTCAGGAGGATTGTTACAAATCTCATACTATATGGCTTGAGATACTTCCAAGCAGTTGCTGGTGTAAAAATGGCGTGTGATCTAGAAAAAACAAAGCGGTTGATATCGTCTTTTTGGCAAGCATGATGATCAAGAAGCATGCAGTGTCATATTCGTATAGTCCGTGTTTTGCCGCGTTTGCGTGCTTGTAGTGGCGGCAAAGTTTACTCTGAAATCATCGATCATCTGTGGGGTAGATACAGTGAAAACAACCTCATCAATTGGATTTTCCAACAGCACATTCTGCTCTTGTTCCCTTTTTGCGTAGCAATTTTGCGACCAATACTTCTCTAAAAAGTGTATTTTTGTCACTAATTCATCCAATTCGTCCTTCTTGTTTATCCCTATGAAAGTTTCTCTTCTTTCTTTTCTGCTGACCCAAACGTGTTGTTTTAATGGTGACCGCAACATCAGATGCTGCTATGTCCCAAAGCTTATTCAAACTGCCGACAAATGTCTTTCTTCTTCCTTCAGGATCTTTTTTCATGTCTCTGTTCTTTTTTTAAATCCAGCCAAACATTCCAAAGTTTAGTTTCTGCAGTTTATGTTTATGCGCTATGCCAGTAACATGCGTTCATATCAACGATTTCACATCGCAGTTCCGGGAAAACTTTTGTAAGTACGAAAACCCCCCAAAAAACTGCAATTAACATTCCACAATATCCTCTCCGAATTAGTATCAGTTATTCTTGCGACAAAAACTGGAAGGAATGTTGCTGCTTTTCCGGTGTAAAAATATACATGAAACAAGCAATATAAAAATGGAACATGGAACAAGCAATACAACCTTTCGCTTGTCAGATACACCGAGCTTCATCAGAAAAACAGTTCTCAGGACTGTATTCTAGTCTTGAGCGCAAGCAGCAAAATCAAGTGACAAAATTTTAAATGCTAAAAGTAGATAAACATGGGTAAATGCGAAAAAGATGGTCAGTAACGTAGCTGAACTGAAACATGATAAATTACAAGTAATGACATGGCCACAAGAAAAAGTTGATAAATTATTAAGCTTCTAGCAACATATTTGAAAAGTTTAACGATACCGTGACGATTGAAAAGTTAACAAAAACAAGAAACAAACTTACATCGCTAAAGGTCAATAAATATGGGCTAGATCATCACCATCCAACCTATTTATAAGATTGGGGTACGAGTTGATAAACCATGCTCAGTGGTAAGACGTCGAAAGTAGTTGGTCTCATCTTTCAAAATGCGGGAATTACTCGAATCAATTGAGTGACCGAACTGCATGACATTGTTCGCATAGAGTAGATTGCTCTGGTCTTTGATATCTTATAGCTCGTTTGTCTTTCCAATTGAGACTTAAGATATCGTTTGGTTTGCCCAATGTAAATATATTTGCAGTTAGAACAAGGAACGTAATAAATTAAACAAGTCTTTCTTCATCAGTGTGGAGGTTCTTGAGGAAGGGTAAAACTTGACCAGTAGTACGAATAGATCGCAGGCTACTATGACTCCTGCTTTGCTTAAAACTCATCAATCCTTTCTGATCTGCCTGAAACGAAAGGTATAGAAATGGAATGAGTGAGCCGTGTTGCTTTGGTTTGATTTTGATGAGAAGAGAAATAAGTAGCTCTAGCTAAAAATCCGTTGAGAAGTCAGGTAGAGCGTATGTTGTGCGATTCACTACGTAAATTGCTTTTGTTAGAAACGAAAGTGTTAGCTCTATGGATTAGTGTTTTGTCAACAGTGAGTTTCTGATGTTTGGGATGTAGTGAAGTGATGTGACATGATGTGACATGCAGATGATGTGACATGCAGTGAAAGTATCTGTTAGTGTGAGTGAGCAATTGTAGACGCCAATAGACAGTGTGGGCCCAATGGTGTCAATCTGTTCACAAATATTTTCGAGTAACCAGAACTTCGAGAAAGAAGATAAAAGAAGAAATTTGCTTCCCTTCCATAGTAAATTGATGTGCGGACATATTGAATTGGGGTGTTGGTGGAATTTTGAGGTATGCTGTTTGTTGAGAACGCAAAACATATTGTCAATCTCAACCACAAGGAAGGTGGAGGGTGAAATGTAGGGACAGCCTTGCGTTCAATGTTTTCCATGTATATATTTACAAAAATGAATGGAGAGATGCAAGATCCCACAGGAGTGCCAAACATTTGTTTGTAAAGAGAATTATTATAGGAGAAAATGAAAGAACAAAGCTAAAGTTCAAGGCCATGTTTAATGTCAGAAATGTCAAGAGAAGTGCGTGAAGATAGCGACTCTTTAGAAGAGAGAAGTTCAAAAACTAGATCAAGAGCCTTGACTACTTGCACGGATGTAAACAAGCTAAGAACGCCAAAAGATACCAACATTTCATTACTATTTACACTAAATTGTTAATATGGTCCACAAACTCCTTGAAGTTGCGTACGCTGAAGTCACTTCGAAGCAGACCTGATAAAGTGCGACAAAGGTGTTTAAACAGAAATTATACGTGGGAGAATTAGTAAAAGACACAACCGGACGAAGAAGCGTTGAAGGTTTACGAATTTTCGGCAGTCAGTAAAATCGGGGTGTTACATTCTTGCTACATCTTAAAAAATAGCAACAAGCATTACTGATTATGTTTGTTTTAAACGAATTCCAAACATATTGTTTACAATAGAAGTGAGACGATTAGTCGGATAGATTTAGTAGTTAATTTGGTGTAGGTAGATTTGTCATTTAATAAAGCAAAAACTTTTGCGTCATAATAAGTCGAGTTCATTATAACTGTGACATTTCCCTTGTTTGCCTTTAATATCATGATGCCCTTCTTTTTTCTGATTTCTTTTAGAGCCTCTTCTTCTTGCGTTAAATTTTTTTTGGGTGACTTGGTTTTTTTTTAATTTCAGCCTCTTTTAAAATTTCAGCGTGACGAACTTCACTTTTGTTTGAGGGAATGTTAAATTTGTAGAACTCAAATTGATAATGCATTTTTGTTTCCCTTTCCTGATTTTTGTGAGTTTTCAACCATTTTATGATTTCTCAACGCATCTAGTTTCTTTTGGTGGGTAAAGGTATTTTTTTTGGTGATGTTTTCTTTTTCTTTGGTCTCACTGGTGCTTTGCTTAAGAATCCAGTATTGGTCAGACAGTGAAACTGTACTTCCTCTTCCAGATTTTGTTTTTAAAATTAAGATTACGGATTTTGATGTGAGTTTCAGTGGTTACCCGAAAAATATGTGAACAGATTGACACCATTGGCCCCACACTATCTATTGGTGTCTACAATTGCTGACTCACACTAACAGGTATCTTCACTACATGTTACATCATCCCAAACATCAGAAACTCACTTTTGGCAAAACACTAATCCATAGAGCGAACACTCTCGTTTCTAACAAAAGCAATTTACATAGTGAATCGCAATCTAAGTTCTACCTTACGTCTCAACGGATTTTCAGCTAGAGCTACTTATTTCTCTTCTCATTATCAGGCGTTCACTGATATTTTTGCAGAATTCTTGTTCTTTGAACCAATCTTCTCAAAATCAAATTCTGAAACCATCAAACCTGAGATTTTAGCGTTATCTAAACTCACACCGTTGATTAGACTAGAGCAAAGCTTAAATTCCAATCCGTGTGCGCCATTTGGTGGTAATAAGAATTATTCGTTTTAATTCCAAGTTAGTTTACGAGAAGAGAGATCAAAGCAATGTATGATAAAAATTTAAAAGCATCGATTTACTCTGCTTTTTTCTTTGAATTGATGTAAAAAAACGCATTACAATGCCACAATATTTTCAGATTCTGATCATTCTTCAGTGGACGAAAGCACACCATCAGGACTCAAAGAGAATAAATCCGACCCCGTAAATTGTTGTTTTTTAATATAATAATTTTGTGAGAACGTATCTGACTCAATTTCTTTTGTTTTCTGGATGTGAGATAAGAGAAAGGTTTGACAACAAAAGGCTACGATATTGACCCCAAGATAAGGTGGAATAAGCTCTTCAATTTAGTAATGTCTTTACCTGCTCAAAAATAAATAAATAATTTTTTTTAAGAATAATAAATCAACAGCTGACGATGATGAGCAAGAACATGAAAAGAAAGTTCGAGAGAAAGATATGGAGTCGAGGAAGGAACAGGCGGAATCGGATCCCGATTTTCAAAAGTCAACGGAAAAATCCTCTGACATCCCATCTCCAGTTTCATCACAATCTCCGATGTCATACGAAAAGTTATCCAGCGCAATAAGAAAGTCTTTCAGATCATCCGAATCTTCTTCACCGAAGTCTTCCACATCTTCTTCCTCTTCCAGCAGCGCCTCCGAGATGGAACAAGAGGCATCTCCCGAGAAATTTTCGCCTGATGACGAGAAATATTTCATCACAAAAGGTGAGGTTTGTTACGTCATAATAAAAGTCACGATTTGTTCAATCGTTTTTCAATGAATAGAAAACTCAAGGTTTGAATTTTACCAGGCCTTGTGTATAACGTAACAAATACCTGTTGGATTAAAAAGCGTTTGATCCCTTTTATATTTTATTTGTTTGGTCAGATTCTTCATATTCTACCACTCAAGAGCGCGCCTCATACAGTGAGAAACTTCCATCCCACGAAAGATCGGATGCTGCAGAGGTAGGTGATCTTTTCCTAAGCCAGCTGAAACATCTACAATTCACCAATCTGACTCCAATACGTTGTGTGGTGGAAGAATTGAATCTCACTTCAAACCGCTCGCCATCAACCAACGTTAGGAACAGTTATTAAAATTCCTCACCCATAATCACAATTAGTGATACCACAATGATGATTTAGGCTTTAGAAAGAGCTACTTCACTTAAAGAAAATGCAGAGAAGGAAGAGGTTTCCATTTCGATTCCTATTCCTACGAAATCCGAACGCCATCCAAGCGTTTCTTCGCGCTCAAGTTCGACGTCAACATCATCAAGCAGCCAATCCGACGACGAAAATGGATCACGTGATCAGCATGAGTCAAAGAGTGATGCAGAGAAATCGGAAAGATCTATTAGCAGAGGTAATCACTAGATGGCGACGTCACGATAGGCAATTTGATGTCATGGATAAAATGTCGAGAAATTTTCCTCAATTGCTTAACAACTGACAATCTTGCGTCCAATATTTCTTGTATATTTTTTTAGTAAAAAGAATAAAGCCAAAATGCTGGAAAACATTTTATTGAAACGTTTTGCTTTTACACTAAAAGCATCATCAGTTAAATTAATATGATAGTTACCTAAGGCTAGGACCTAAGACAGATGCTGTATTGAAAGCTAACCGCTGCACAATAAGCATAGTAAAGTTATCAGAATTATGACATCACAAAGTGACAAAATAAAATAATTGCCATTGATATAATTAGCGATTGCAACGCTTAAGTTAAGAAACACACTGCAGAAGCATACTTTCAATAACTATTACGTATTAAACAAATGAATTGGTTGCGATGCTCCATCCAGGTTTATTTGTGGTCGAATGTTTTGAATAAGTAAGGGTTCTTTGATTCGTAGTTTTCTGCGGTTTGGTTTTCCGTTTGTTTCATGATCTTGAATTGGTGAGACTACATTACGGCGAGTTTGACTAATGTAAAGTTCTTAATTAAAAAGTGCCAGATTTCTTTTTCAATTTGCAATAATATATTATCGCCTAAATAAGGTAATCGCAGAAAGAAGGAAATTTCTTTGCTTTCTGAAGTTTTCATACTTTTCCAGTTGTCATATGTATGGTATTTCTGCCTGATTGGTGATTCATGTCGCTTGTTTAAGAAAAAACATAGTTGTTTGTCGATGTAACACAGACGATAGAAGTTTATTACGTTTATTACAACTACGTTTATTCTTAAACAAGCGACATGAATCACCAATCAGGCAGAAATATCATACATATGACAACTGGAAAAGTATGAAAACTTCAGAAAGCAAAGAAATTTCCTTCTTTCTGCGATTATCTTACCTAGGCCACATATCATTGCAAATTGAAAAAGAAATCCGGCAGTTTTTAATTGAGAACCGTACATTGGCCAAACTCGCCGAATTCTCGTAAAATTTCGATTTATTTTGGTACACGACATTTACAATATTGGCAAATGCTTCAAGTTTAAAGATCACCAAACTCTATTGCACAACACTGGAGCTGTATATAGAGTGAACTGCTGGTGTGGACAATCTTACATTGGCTAAACTCGCCCTAATCTAGTCACACGAATTCAAGACCATGTACCAAACGGAAACCCAAATCAAGAACCAGATGTTAAAAAGCACCTTGCGCGCAATCTTAACCACAAGATTATTTTCAATTTTCTTGAAATACTTGGCCACAGCAACAACCGCAGAAAACTACGAATCAAAGAACCCTTACTTATTCAAAACATTCGACCACAAACAAACCTGGATGGAGCATCGCAACCAATTCATTTGTGTAATACGTAAGAGTTATTGAAAGTATGCCTCTGCAGTGTGTTTCTTAACTTAAGCGTTGCAATCGCTAATTATATCAATGGCAATTATTTTATTTTGTCACTTTGTGATGTCATAATTCTGATAACTTTACTATGTTTATTGTGCAGCGGTTAGCTTTCAATACAGCATCGTCTTAGCCTAGCCTTAGGTAACTATCATATTAATTTAACTGATGATGCTTTTAGTGTAAAAGCAAAACGTTTCAATAAAATGTTTTCCAGCATTTTGGCTTTATTCTCTTTCTTGTTTATTTAAAAATTTTGCATTTTGTTTCAGCTTCAAGACCAAGAAGAAGTTCGAGTGTCGGTGATGGGGACAAAATAACGAATGCAGTGAGTGAGAGAAGCTGCCTTGATATTGTGTATTTGCGGCTTGCACAAGGTGTCTTGCAACACTAGTGTTCGTATTCACACCGAAGTTGATGCGCTATACTATAAAGCGCGATTTTGTCTGCTTGTGCATAACCTCCTCACAGACAGAATCGCGCTATTACTCCTCCGAAGCTATAGGCGTCCAAACATCAAATTTGGCATGATTGATCATCCCTCAAGGTGAGTGTCATAAGGGGTACATGACGTCATCATGATGTCGCAATTATAGATAATTTTTTTGATCTGCATTTCTTGACTGAGGAAAACGATTTTTGCTCAATCCAAAGCTAGCACTCAACCAACTCCCCAAACTTTCATCCTTTCGAGAAAAAAATGACGTCTCAATTGATGCTGGATAACAGAATTTGTTTTGAAAATTATAGGCGAGGATATGGAAATTGTAAACCTTGCACGTAATTGGCAAAGCAGCATACGGGCGTAAGGGGCATTAACAATTTAATAAAATGAATATGCCAGGAAACAATAATGAGTATACCACCCAACCAATTTAGACGAGACCATCCCTAGACGAGGTATACTCATTATTGTTTTCTGGCATATTCATTTTATTAAATTGTTAATGCCCCTTACGCCCGTATGCTGCTTTGTCAATTACGTGCAAGGTTTAGAATTTGTTTTCGTAATTTTCTCAAAAGGTGCTGACCGAAACGCAATTAAAACTTTTTCTAGATATATTAACGAGATGCTTTTGGTGAAAAATATTTTACAACAACCAAAGCTGAATTGACAACGCAACGAGTGATTCTTTTTTTAAGCCCGCTTTCTTTCTTTTTGCTTCGCTTCAAACTAGGGCTATGATGTCATGATCTGTCTGGTAAGACTAAACTGAAAACAGTGTAGCAGGCATCAGCTACACACGGAGTTGCTATACATTGTCATTTCAAAAGCAAACAGCTGATACGCTGCCTGGTGAAGAAGAATGATACACAACAGCATTTAACCCGTGAGCATAAAAACCTGTTTTTTAGTAATGCAATGGCAAGTTAGAATAATTCTGTAGTCGTGAAACAAGCCTGACTGATCTTTACCTCTAAGACATAAAATTATTCGTAAGTTGACCAAAATGGCAATTTCTCATGTAAAATCTTGCAGAAAAGTTTTAAAAATTATCTGCATCTTTAGAACAAAAATCTAGTCGCTGGATTATACTCTTAAACAATTATCTTAACTTATTCCAATAGCTCAACTGTAAGTACTTCACTTTCGATTAACTTTCTCTTTTCCTATCAACATTTATGCAAGGATCAAGCAACATACGCATAGACAGAGATTTTAGATCATAAAAATAGGTCTAAAATTGCGACAAGTCTTCAGTAGTAAGTCTAATTTATTAGCTTGTTGCTAGTGAAGCGAAACAATTGCTTTGGCGCCCTCTCGCGAATCAATTTATGCTTCTATGCAAGTTGTAAAATAAAAGATGAATGTTAGAAAAATTACTGGCTATTTCAATTGTCAACAAGTTCAGTTTCAAAAAAATCTGGAGAAAAGGGTGGCCACAATTCCATCGGCCAAAAACCCACCATATTCCTTTTACACTATTCTTGGACAATATAAACACCCGCTCTACTTACACGACCCCTTAACAGTTTGCATATTTTGCAAGAAGTTTGTCCTGACTTGAACAGTTTCTGAATGCTTGCAGATATAGTGCTCATAACAAAGTTAACATTTAAGATCATTTCTGAAACGTAATTTTATTACTTTAGTCAACATAATAATCTAGTTAGTACTGTACTTTCAAAATATGTCTACACTTGGTCTGATCACCCTGTAATTAAGAGGGGGAGTTGCACCAAGTTGTGACATAAACGTATCACGAAATAACTTGTTTCTGTAATCGTAAAACAAACGTCAGTGCAATACTCACCCCCAACTTTGACTTTTGTGCCCCTGCACTAATTGAAAAAAACGGATATAACTTGTATCACGATTGAGAGTTTGTGAGTAAGACTGGTCTCGCGATGGATGTACACAATATACGCTTCTGTCCTCCATTTGTTTGTTTTTGTCTTTTATCAATTTATGTACCAAAATTTTCATTCGCTTAGGTATTAATACGATGCTTTTCAGTATATGCCATTGTTCAAGCATCCGATTTCGTCCGCTACATTTGTATCTAGGCCACACAAAGCCGGATGTTCACACAGCTAGGCATACTATGAGGCACCATATAACTATTTATGCTGAAGAAAATTTCCGTACAAAAATGTTTGAGCGCAAAAAACTTACAAAACTGGTCAAAAGCGTACCAAAACGTATACTGTGAACGATCATCTTTAATTTATGAACGATAATCGGGATTAGAGGCATAGGGCGATGCCCTTACTTGCATCAAGTTATTGTTGCTTCTCCCAGAAATGTAAGTCGGGTAAAGCGGGCTGAACCAATATATCCCAACCCGCCCAATTTGTTGTCTTATGAGGCAACGCCGGCAGAGCAGACTAACTTTCGATAAAGATTTTGAAAGAAATCACGAGAAAGTGTTGTTACCATAGCAAAAAGAATGCAGAAGCCATGCAGACATTGCCGACGCTATTTCTTGTAAGGTCACCATTTTCCACCTGCTACTAATTATCCGTAACGTCTTGCAACTAACCGCCACCAACCATCTGATTCTAACATCAACCATCTGTTACTAACCACCTGCCACTAACCATCTCCCGCTAACCACCTGGTACTAACCATCTAGTAATCACCGGCCACTAACCATCGGCTACTAACCACTTGCCAATAACCACCTGCCATTAACCACCTGCTATCAACCACGTGCCACCTACCACCATGCTACTGACGACCGGCTACCAACCATTGGTTATCAAATATCTTCTGTTTAATGCCTGCCACTAACCATCTGCTACTAACCACCTACCATTAACCATCTGCTATTAACCACCTGTTTATTACTAGTTTATGGTTTGCCAGCTAGCTTTTAAAATTTGCACTAACTAACAAATATGACAGATGCTTGCAGCAAATGGAAACGCCATTTCTTTTGTGGGGGCCGTCAAGATCGATATCAACACATTAGCATTTCGTTCACATTCCATTTCAATTATCCACTTTCCACTTTAAATGATGCAATGCAGCTTTTGTTATTTTGTGTTGAAGTACCGTGCTTACATTTCCTCTTTTGCACTGTCAGACATAACTTGAAATTGAAGCTAAGCTTTCTAATTTGAAAGAAACTCACGAAGCAACTCAGCCCTTCCCATTGCCAACAATCTCAACCAACATTTTTACCAAATAATCTGCGCCATAATTTCCAGATTGATGGTCGGAGTTTATCCAGGGACAGTTCAAAAAGTTCATCATCAAGGGGATCAAGTAGCGAAAGAGACGAAAGCCTCAAACCCCAAGAGGTTGATGGGTCGAAAGGCGGGAATGAAAGAAAGCGCTCTGCGTCGTCAAGTTCATCGTCATCATTAGACCGGCCAATAGAAAGGGAGAAGGTCGGCTCAAAACAATCAAGTGACTCAAGGAGCTCAGAGTCAGATTTGTTCGATCAGCACTCAAGCAGAAGTTCAAGCAAAGGTGAGATGGCGCATAATTTTGCTTTGGTAAAATGCTTGCAAACGTTCTGACTGGTTGCGTCCACTAGAAAACAGGCTAGCACACTGAAAATTCAATCCTAACGTAAAGACCTACCGATCAGGTTCGTGGTATTCAATTTCGGGCCGGCAATGATTGCAGACTGACCCTACCGCCAGCAAGTCGTTGGAGTTTTTCAGAATCATGTAAAGCACTTTATTTTCTGCTCGTTGATTCGCGATAAGAAGAGTGAAGTCAGGTTAAACATGTCCATCACATAACATGTGACAGGGAAACACACTTGTATATACTGTTTTAGAATCGCGCTTAATAAGACCAACCGCTGCGCACCCCAAAAGTCCTCGGTTTGCACATGAAAGCCTCAGAAGGCTCAGTTCTTCAAGCAATAGCTTCCGGATTCAACGCCAGCGCAGGTACCCAATAAGTGTTTCGATTTTCATTTTTGTGTTAGGTCCTACTTAAATATGACGTTTCAGACCGCATCGTTCCGCTCCAGCTCGCTCACATGGTTTCCACGCGCAAAATTTAAGTTATTTTCAGCGCGAACTATTGAAGATTGAGAAAGAGATGAAACAGCTGGCAAAAAAGCATCAGCATCGATTGGTCGGTCGGTCGAGGTAAGAGTTGTTGACCGATTTATCAAAAGTATTATCTCAGCAAACTACGCAGCGCTTATTTCAATTTTTTTGACATTGAAATGTGTAGCTCTCCAAACATGCCAATGATACGCAACTCCCTCTCTCCTTATTACAACACAGACATCCTTCGTTATGTCATAAACACTCCTGTTACTGCACAAAGAGGTTATGTCACACGAGCAACAGCTAGCCGTCTTGTGGATCCCGAAGTGTCGTGGCAAATGGACAAGTAAGATGTTGTCTTTTAATCGAGTTGTCGTGTAACATCAACATCGAATGGAGTGAAAACGATCTCGCGCTCTTCAAGCCAACATTCGCTCGTTACGTCATAGACCCAGTCGTGATTCGAACACACTCCTGTGGTATTGCCATCTTTTCTTCATAGCAACACCTTCACAGTTATTTACAGAACAGTTTGTGTTCAAACCTGCTTCGGAGTTTCCAGGACTGCTGACGTGGCGCATTTCTATCACAAGCGGTCTCACTAAGCAGGTTATCACCGTAAAGTGTTTTCAACAACGCAAAGGCAGCAGAGTCGTTGAATCCGAAACCTTACAGTTGGCTACAGGAAACGCAACTATATAAGAGTTAAACTTGTTCTCATTCGACTGCAACACAAAAGTTGAGTTTGAAAACTAGTCTAAGTTTTGAACTCAGAACTTTTTGCTACCATTGCTGGGTCGCTAACGTGATGAGAGAGTATGACGTCACAATCATACTTGATTAGTTTTAAAACCAATGTTTTCAGTTTTTTGGAATCAAGATCGAAAGACCATCCTCAGTACTACCGCAACCAGTACCGAGCAATCAGGTATGCTTCAACGATGGTAACTTGTACGATGCAAGAATTTACTGAAGGCTAGGCTCATTGGGGAAGAGGATCTCAAGCACGATTCTTTAGCAATGTTTTACAAATTTCTGGGACCTGAACTCATTTAACGACGGACGAAATTTCTCAGAAAAAACATCTCAAAACCGCACCACCAAGTGATTGTTTTGCAAGATTTTTTCTTTCATTTGTTTTCTTTCAAAAAATCATAGTCTAACAGCGATTTAGATGTAACGTCATTTGCTGTTGTTGTTACCCGACCCCTTACGAGGGATGGGAGCAAGGCGGAAGACCATAGAGCCTCAGAACCATAGAGCTCCAGAAGCCGGGTAACTCCCCAGGGCATGGACCAGAGGTCGTAGAGAGCAACGCCATTTCGAGGAGGTGATCTCCCGCTTCTGCCGCTCTTTCAAACCCGTACTTGCCTTGGATTGATGAGAATGCAGCTCACAGGCAGCTGAACGCAAAAAATTTGAGGAAACAATTATTGCGACAATATATCGGGCCAAAAAAAGTAAAAAGTGAAACGTAGAACGTGATAACGCTATGCTCAAGCGGGCACTAAGTCGCAGTCGGACGATTATGCACCAGCGCTTTACTGCACTAAGTTGCTATTCTTCGCTGCTAACAAGTTTTTGTTCTCGAAGAAAACCAAAATCCATGCTTTGACGACGCCAAGCATCAAGTCCAAATCGCGTAAATAAACTCAAATGCTATTCTGCGCAGATCAAAAACAGCTCCTGCTTATCAACGTCGTCATGTGACCACCACAAGATTTCCCGTTCTTATTCCGAAATCTTACGAAAATTCCCGAAGCAGCAAAAGGTTTGTAAATAGGCCTGCTCTGTGTTGAATTTTTTCCGAAAAGCATGGTGCGGTTAAAGTAATACAAAATGCCTGCGATGAACAAAGAGCGAAGTGCAAACAGTGTCACTGTCTGCAGACCGCTCTTTGTGCGATTGTTTTCCTGCTTGTTTGTTCACAGTAAATCATGAGAAGCCAGTTTCAATTCTTCCCCCGGACAATTTGCGGTGATGAAAGCAATGCGTAGGATCTCTCTGCTGCTTCAGCCAATTGAAAACAACAAAATATAATATAAATATTATCCGCAGAGTGGCACAGAAGAGCTGAAAAAGGAGATTTAAGTTTGTAAATTTTGTTTTTCACGATTTACCTTCTTGTACTTTGCGATAACTTGATGTGATATAAGAATTTTGTAAGATACGTTAGTTTAGAATACAATAATTGAACCTCAATAGCTGTTGAAGAGGAAAAGATGTGTTGAGAAAAGTTAGAGAAAACAAGAGAATGTATCTTGAAGCTATGTAACCATATTTTAGTGTTTGCATACCCCGGCCCTCTTTAATTAACTTTTGTTGCTCCCTCAAAACAGGAGCTGTTATTTTTCCATTGCGCCTCATTCATCTTCAATTTCTTTTTATCTAGCATAGGATAAAAGATGTATAAGTTATTGTTCATAATAGTGTTTTTTTCAATGAATAAAAGTTATACAGAAAAATGTCTTTGAAAATAATATGATGCTGTCATACTTTTTGTTCCAGCAATTTTTGTGTCGACGAAATATAGAATTATACTTTTGAAAGTTGTGATGGGACAAATGATGTAATCAGAATTTATTAAAGGAGAAGCCAAATTTTTATTTTTGTCAACGAGTAGGCAACAAAGCTTTGTCTGCCTGAAATTTTGAAGTTCTTGTCTTCTTTACTTAAGGTTTTAAGTTTTGAAATTTTCTGGACATGTAGGCCATAGAAACGCTTTGATATATTCTCGGCGTCTGACCCTGACACCTGATTCCAAAACACCGTGAATCCGGCAAGCGGGAAAACCACAAGTGACGTCCCACCAACGTCTATGTTGTTGTTGATTACCCCAAGAAACAAATAATAATTGGATCTCCCTCTATATCTGCAACTCCTGACCTCTCAAAAACAAAGCTGGGAGTGGGGGTCAAACCACATCCATACCAACCAGTCCAAAAATGTCATGGCATATATGTAATTACGACTTGATCCTTGCTGGTGGCGGCGATACCAGCCTGCTTTCAAGACTAGTTTCAAATGATTACCTTTAACATGACCATTCTGTCTCTGACGTTGTTTTTATTGTAAACCACAATATTAAAATATTCTCGAGAAATGAAAAGTGGAAAATGATCATGCTTTCCCAATGAATTCACAATTTATTATTAAAATTCTCATGATTTCATAACTAGGTCTTGTGACATCTCAAGTACAACTGATTTTTGATAAGTTAGAGGCAAGAAAAGTCGATATTTTGAAAATGTAAGCTGGGTATTTTCATTCGCCCCGTCATCCATCAAGCATGACCGCAAGGATGATCCCGGCGTGAAAAAGCATCAAGCACGCGATATAAAACCGCAAGCAAACAACGTCCACCTTCCGCGCCACCCACCGCCATTTTTCTTCCATTGCTCCCTCGACCCCCTCCAGTTTCACTCTTTCTCTGTGCTCCCCGGCAACCTCCACCAACTCTTTTACCTTCTTTGCGACCCCCCTCAACTCTTCGATCACTTCGCGATGCAAATCGCCCACTGCAGACTGATATGCTGTGGCAGGATTCAAACCGCGAGTGTCCGGATGCAAACCTGATAAACAACACCGTCTGATCAGAGGATCGAACTAGGGATTGTGAGAGAAGTGATCTTTAACTTTCAAGTCAACAACGGCTGGTTATATCATAGAATCACATTTGGTTCAAAGCCGAAGCGTGAGTTCGAAAGTTAAATGAAGCGCAACCTTGTCGTTATGACAACCTCGTGGTCATACATTTTTGGCTTAAACCAACAACTTGATGTCACATCTTCCAGGCATAAACCAAGAAAGTTGTAAGCAAGAGTGACGTCACAATGCTTACCTCGGCCGGCGCTCTTTACTTCTTGGGAGAACGTGGTAACATTATTGGTCGATTTGATTCCATTTGTGTCGGAAGCGAAGGCGAGATTGGCCACTCCAGGCGCACCGTTGCGTGAGACCGTGTGAAAACAATCGAGTTTTCCGCAATTTTCGCGTCGTCGATTGCGCAATCGCGTCCGAAGAGAGTCGAAGCATCCGCCCTAAACATCGTTTTGTCATAACAGCAACTCATTCTTGCTGAATTTGTGAATGAGAATTATTGTTTCGTGAATGAGAATTATCTTAATTATGTAGTAGTGGCAATATTGAAATGACGAGCAGAAGCGGACACAGCTGTCAAGCTTCGTTGATGGCTGTTCACCAAATGGAGCGCTTCACTTCAACAAAACTATTTCGCTGAATCATCTTTAAGGAAGCCAAAGTTAAGCGTTAAACCATTAACGTTAGTCATAGCTAATCATTTGATTTCTAATTTTTCATTCCTATAATTGCGAACTGAGAACCTGGTTGTTTGTAATGAACTTGCAATACCCAACTATTTCTCCACAGACAAGATATGAAAACATTCAAAATCGTACAAAACTTGATACAGCATTTAATTGTAGGTACAATTTGTGTTAAATAAATTATGGGATGTGCACCGTGTAAGGGTGATTAGAAGGGCGCTCATCTCAATCTTACTCAGGCTACGTTTTAATATATAAACAAGAATCAAACTGGTTTGACCATAGAAAAGCGTAGCCTTGTGCTCGCTTTCACTGAAGTCACATGGCAGAAACAGATCTGTCTATCATGTCATAAACAAAAATAAATTTGAAGCCAATTGGCATTATAAATAATTGATGTCACACTGCGCAAGATATAAGGTCTCAATATTTAGGACTCAAACCTCCGATGATCCTTTTTCCGTGCTCCCATCCGCTGTTATGGTGAACCTCCGCACATTGTTGTAAATTCCGGAAACGAATAGAGCACCTTTTATCCACAACGGGATATGCCGCAAATCACATTTACTTGTCCCCTGCGTAATAAACATCAAATATCTAAAGCATTAAACAAGTGGTTTTATATACGATGCTTTCGCTAGCAGAGACGATTTTTATCTCATCCAAAGATTTCAATTGGGAGAAATTTGATCCTAATATCTGAAGAAGAATATACTTTGCAGGAAGTAATCAAAATAAGGAAACAAAAAAATATGCAAAGAAAAGATGAATACAAAAAATGTATGATTAAAAAAAAGAACTGTCCAGATGGTCTTGCAGAAATGCAAGAGTTCTGGAAAATACTCTAAACTTTATTTTTATGTGCTCACATTTTGACAGAAAATTTTTCTGCCTTATGGCCTTACCACTCAATACGACTGGCGCGATGGCGTAGTGTTGGAGCTGCAGCCTCACAGTTGGTTGACCTAGGGTTCATTTCCCAAGTCGAGTCATACCAAATGGATTTTTAAAAATAGTGTTGAATTGACACGTATAAATTTTATATGTAATGTTCCGAGTTTTAAACCCGCGGTCTTTCGATACAGTCTTGACACTCAGTTCATCATGTCGTGCTGCTAGTAATTACAATTTGAGCCTTTTGCGCGGAGTATTCCAAAATTTATGTGTGTTTGATTCGAAGACCAAGTCAAAAATGTATGTGAGCGAGTATAATTGAGAATTTACAATTGGGAGAACGGTCGAAAGCATTTGTGTGAAATAACTGTCGGAGAATAATTGTTGGAGATTGTCACTGTTGTTTTCAATTACCAGTATACTGAACGTTCTGTATATATTTTGGATCGGTTCCGTCATAGTCCGGTAAGCTCAACTGTAATACTTGTTTTTCATTACCTATTTATGCCGCTGGTTTTTCTTTACATCGATTGTTTTATATCTAAATTACTAATCCGAAATTTGACAATAACTTGTGTTATAACTGAACTCGCAGTTGGATCCCCTTTTTGTGTATAAGGAATTCAAGCATAAGTTGTGCGTAACTAAAACCATAGTCTGATCCCGTTTTTGTGTATGTGAACTGGTATTGTAATCGAACTCGCATTCTGATCTCACTTGTGTGTACTTCATTTTGGTAAATTATTTCCGTGTTACAGATAACCGTCCTTCTTCACGCTCCCCCACTTTGATGCCGCTTCAATACAGTAACATTTTTATAACATCGGCTGGAAGTGTGAGAATTTGGAGCGCGCGTAAATTCGGCTATACACCTGTCTCAGCAGTCTCAGTGTTCCAAAAGCTGATTTCATAGGCTGCAGTTACAAATAGTATTCACAGCCTCCCTTCCTGGCGCCCAGTAAAAAAGGGGAAAGTGTGAAGAACACGCTAGTAAGTTTGTTCATTGTGTTCTTGGGCAGGACACTTAACGGGATACCTCCATCTCTGTGTGGGAGACAGGTAGCGGGGCAAAGAAGTCTACCCGTCGTGGTGGCCAAGTCTAACTGAAGGCAAGCAAAAGGAGTTAATGAGAACCTCATAAACTGAAAACACTCAAGATTGTTTTTTTATGCTTAAGAAAGTAGCTTAATAATCAAATGTTTTTATGCTTTGGAATTGTTGGTTGTTCAAGTATAGCCAATAAAATGCGGACCAATAAAAGTGTGTAAGCTAATCAAGTCGGCAATAAGAGCATGACCTAAACCAAGTGTTTTTTTACATTGAATACAGAAATCTTTGACTCAGGCAGTTGTATTTTCACAGATACGCCTGCGTGCTGTTGCGGTGAGTTTTTAAGTTTTTATTGATACAGTGGCGTTTATTTTACTATTTCGTATGGCTGAGATTGCTAAGATTATACTTTTATTTTTGACGGCAGTGTTTTTGTAGATGTTCACTGCTCAGTTTATATCGTTGTTTACATTTTAGGAGCCGCTCAAGTTCTTTAGAAAATCCAAAAACGCAGAAAAGAAAATATTTCTTATGCTTTTTGGAGAAAAGTGTGTGAAAAAACAGGAAAAAATATTTGCTGTTTAAAAACAAAAAATAATTTTCTATAGCGGAGGAAATAGAAAAAAATTTTGCAAAAGCATTGATCTCATCACTGCTTTACGATTTATTAAATCAATACATGACTTCTTTGCCCAAATGAAACCTAGAGCCATCCCACATCTGCTTTCGTATTATAGGCTTAGTTCTATTCACACAGGCTATTAGTTTGAAACTTTTCTGGTCGACCCAAGGGTGGCTAGATCGATAGAGCGAGTGAATAAGTGTAAATATAATAAAATTCAAGTTGAGTTTGATCTCCAAGTGCCACCGAAGTTGTTACTGTTCTTTTACTGTTTCCCCCTGGCTTCCTTCACTCACTCACCGTTGTCAGGTTCGTGTCCAGGATGAGATTGATTGGCATGTAGTGGAGGTAGAGGACTAGGACGGTCATGATGATGTTGAGGCCAAGCAAAGCCATGCACAGCACAAAGTAGACGCCCAAGTAAGGCCCAGTGGAGGCTGGAAACATGTCGCCCACGGTGAGAATGAACACCATGAATGTGAGGAGAATGGTGATCTGCAACCCGATCCGCTCTCCGCTATCTGGTGGAAGATAGAATCCGAGTAAGGAGATAGTGGTGAGGAGAATGGCCGGGAAAAGCATGCTCTAGGAAAATAAAAAACGAGATCTTAACATTGATGCCTGCACAGTTCCTGTGTTTTTTGCCTGTGGGAAGGACACTGCTCAATAATTTTTCTGCAAGGTTTCAATTTTATATAGAAACAAATTAGTTGGTGTTGGAAGTGCAAAAATTGCCTTGTGGTTTACTCCTCTGTGCTTGGTAAACCCTCTAAGCAGTTTTCTTTATGTTCTTACTTGAATGTAAAGTGAAGAGTTGCGACGAAATGTTAAAGAAAATTTGACATTCGACCTGAAAAAAAAAACAGCAACAACAACAGTGCAAGTGGGCATAAGGGGGTTAATCAACAACATAAAAACCGTCGAAAGCATTTGATCCAAACCAAAAAGTTTTCAACTGGAGAGAAACACACAACTTCTACGACTCTTTATAATTTCAAAAGTCTGTTTTTTGGTTACAACCCAGAAACTTCCCAGGAATATATTTCATGACCAATTTTGGCAAATAAAGCGGTTCACACCTCGCTCTTTTATTCAATTGCGCCACAATGCTACTCACCAATGCGCAGTGGTTACGCGATAAGGATTGACGTCTCTTACACGAAGGAGAGGGTCAATTTCGAAAAACTGGGTGCTGGCGAGGCCTGGGCCACCAGCAATGGTAGAGAGGTTCTCTTTGGAGTCCGGCAAAACGTTATCGAAATTTTGCGACTAAAAATCCAGCAATGTTTGTTAAAACTCCGCCTGGGTTTCTTTTGTAAAAATCTGGTATAAAAATTTGAGCATGTGCGGTCTAGAGGAGGTGGCGTGGTCGCTTGAAGCTTCTACGAGAATGTGAGGAGAATGGTTGGTTAGTGGCGTGGTCGCGATTCCGCGGTTAAAAGTACTTGGCAAACAGGGCAAACAAGTCATTTTTCTAAGGAAATCATGCTCTCTGAGTTGAAGACTTCTCCCTTATTGATACCGGACTGGCCAGAAACAAATATGAAACGTAACCAACTAGTTACCAATCTTGCAATTTGCTGCCATAGCAACTTACTGTTTTTGTGACGTTGATATAAAGAAGCTGCCATTCCCCACTGTCGGCAAAATATGTGGGGATATCTTCCCGAACGGACGGCCCGTCTCTCTTGGCCATTAGATCAACTTTGCTGGTGGGGAAAGTCCATGCTGTGAAGGTCAAGGAGCAGGTCTGAAAAACAGAAAAAAGTGGTGCTGTGGATTATTTAGCGTCGAATAAGACACAAATATGCTTGGTATCTGCTAATTTTCACGGCAGCAACTGCAAGCAGAGGGTTAAACGGATTGATGTTTTTGAGTCATCAATGCCAAACATTTTTACGTTTTGACGTATTTCATCCACCATTATCTTTTTACCAGAATTATGATGGCGGACTTGACCAAAAGTGTTGCTTGCACTTCTACAGCCACCACTGCAGTAGTAGCTGAGCAGCTCAACGTGCCGCTAGGAGCTCGCCATCTCCGCAGAAAAATTTGTGCAGTTCAGCAAAAGCACATCTGTAAACCAAGTAATAATTTCCAATGTGGACATTTTTAAACCTGAATTGTCTTATACTTGCATGGAAACCAAACGCATGACCACTGAATGAAAAGTCGCTGCAAAAAGCGATTTATCCTTAGCAGGAAATCGAAGAAGATTAAGCTCCATTCGTCTTTAAACTGCGGTAATTTGCCTGTTTATTTTTAGCTTTTCTTTTAAATCATTCATGAATATAAATCTTTCGTCGATTTGACTGCGAGGTATCGTGTTTCTGCGACGTCATAATATAAAAGATGCTTGCAGCAATTTGAGCGCTCCAAAAAAGCACGGCTATCTCGCCAGCCAGAAGTAGAGAGATCTATGTCTGCGAGTGATCATTGCCGTCAGGAAAATTAGTGGATGATTCTCCTGCTTTGAGACTATTGTGCCAGCAAAATAGGCCTTTTGATCCAATAACCAAGTTAGAACAGTTTTCTCATTTTCCACACTCCTAGGACAGCAACCAGCTGTCAAGACATGCTTCAAAATTTATTTCACTTGATAACTTATCCTTTATTTATTGTTGAACATATGCTGAGAAAGTTATTGTGAAACGCCTCCCACAACATAATCATAGTGATGTCTGCACGCACGATAACAGTAATCATGGAAACGAGCTCCTTGACAATTATGTCTACGAGGCCGATCTTCTGACACGCCAGTCACCGGGTTACAGTTGTGAAGCTGCTCATCCAGGCTCTGGTAAGAGGCGACTTTTGGTTACCCGTCAATGGCAATCCGCCTTGTCGGTAGTGGGACTACCAGTCAGTAATTTGCATTCATCACTGATTCGAAATGGGCTGCCACTTTTCCCGTAGTCTAATTCAATTAGGTTTAAGGCGTAGACCTGGATTGCCGTTCGTTCCGTATTTCCATCCCAAGGAAGAAAAGAATTAAACCAACCAATAAAAAAGGTTGATCTCACCGTTGCATCGCAAAAAAATCTGACTTAAATACGATCACCCACTAACTGCTGACTGCGAACATTGCTGCTTCGCGCGGTGATGGTGTGACAACAAAATGCCATTATGACGCAACTGTAATTACCTGGCTGTCGAAAGGAAAATATGAGATGCTAACGTGGCATGTTGTGTCGTATTCAGTTGGTTCCAAGTACCGAACCCGACCTTTGTGATTGACTACTACGTACGGGATACGGGGTGTGAAATCGCGGGTCCCTGTTCCTTCGTAACAAACAATATCCGGAATCCAGATGTCGCTGGATGGAAGCCAAACTGTAATGTAATAACCTATATTGTTCATCTCATGCATTTATAAAAATTTTGCATTAAATGCGCATCTCAAGTTTTACGAGCCACAAACAAGATTTCATCGAACTTTGAAAGCTCTCCTTTTTTTCTATTCTATAGTATTTTTTGATCAATATATTTCTTGATATATTTTTATATTTCAATATATTTTTTGATCTTTTTGATTATAAGCGCATAGTCTTCAAAGCCCATGTGCTATCTAGAAACTAACGATTTCTTTAAAAATATCAATCACATTGACTAACATCAATCACAATGTCACGATACTTGTCATCACAGAGCTGCTTACTTTCCTCTATTCCGTCAAACATGGAAGGAATCCAGGTAAGGAACTGATCTTCCCAATACAGCCGATACCGGATCAAGCTCTTCAGAGTCTGCTCCTTTTCATTTAAGTTTAAAACCTAAAGTGCATATGCTCAAGCCCCATTTACAACATGGTGAGCTCGGTGAATGAATCATAGGCGCGTAGTTTCTGAATTTTTGTACTAGCCGCTAACCACGAAAGGATTAAATACCGCAGTTTTATTGTTTTATTTTGTTTGTCCAGTGACGTCTTTGCTTGTTGCAATCCGCCGAGCGGAGAAAATTGTCGAACAGTGCGTGACTTCCTGCAAATCGCATAAGGCACGTGCCCAGCAAACGAACCATTTGGCATTTTCTTTCCACAATTAATTTTTTTTCCTGGTTAGCTTCAAAGATTTGCCATTCCGCTTTGAGACAATTCGCATTCCTCTTTGAGGCATTCGGCATTCCGCTTTGGACATTCGTCATCACATTCGATGATTAAATGTTGAAATCGACAAGGAGAAATTTTTACAAAGTTCAGAAGCACCTCCTTTCGATCATTGTCTTTAGAAAAATTCCATTTCAAAATGGAAAAGAAATTTAAATTTCAAAATTTTAAAGGCCAGACAAACAGCTCTGAGTGTTGGGGCGGCATGCCCCATCCTCTATCCTACCTGCATGTATGTAAGATCAACATAAACATTCACTGCATCTGAGTTGTTTATCACCGGTCGGATTGCTTTGTCGTATCCTGCAATAACATTGCATGTTGTTAGCAATGTCGTATTCGGGATGGAATTAAACAATGGCTGGGTCGATGGCAGGATGTCTGGGGCGACGAAAGGATAAATGAGCAGCTGGAAAGTCAGCTCTATAACGAGCACCCGTACACGTGCGCATGATAGAAAATTTTTGTAAAATGGCAGTGAAATATTTTGAGGATGTATTGTAGCTGACCCTCCTCCCCAATTGCCTCGACTTGGACCGTCCCGTTTCCTGGGTTTGAGCCGTCGCAGGAATGAACATAGCACTCATTCCCGTTTTGTTGACGCGATCGATGTAGGATGAGGGAAGGACCCAGCCATGCAATGAGCGCTCAGATGATTGCCTTCTGTTATGCAACCAGGAGTAAGCTTGTGTGCGGCTTATTAAGACGACTAACCACAAGACCCCTCTTGGTGGAGCAGTTAATTTTAATTCTTTTTAACCACCGGGCGCCGGCGGTTAAACAACAAAGCGTCAGTCATGCTTCTCTTCACTTTTATTTCCAAAAAGGGCTTTTTTCAAAAGTTTGGTCGCGCTTCCATTCGTTTCCGACGACATCTCATGTCCCACAGCCGATAAGGGATCATTGCTATCGGAGTCCCTGTCCAGAGATCCGATTCCAACCTAAACCAGCAAAAGAATTACTTGTTCCTGCAGAACACATCACAGCGTCATTTAAATGGGATTCAACCCTGCGTCTCATGATTGTAGAACTCAGAAAAAATCATTTAGCAAAAACAGACTTGGATTTGTGATTGCAAGAGGTGGGTTCTTTTCCTTGTCAACCTATTAAATTAAACAAACTAGGAAAACTAAATTTACGCAAAAATCTTGTTGGTGGTACAAAATTTCAATATTGCTTTGAAAAAAGCTGTTTGAGCCATAAGCTTTTCGTGACGCTCTCATCATGGAGGTATCGCGTCAAAAGGAAAGATCTAGAGTAAGTAAGTGCTTTAAGTGATTAATTTGGACGTTAGGCAATCAAGATAAGTTAATGATAGCGCTAGTATTGTAAAGCGCGCCAAAGAAAGATTTCGCAATAGTGCAAGATAGAGAAAGTGCAGCAGAAGGCCAAATAGGGACGCCGCAAACGCACTTCTTTTTCCAAGTTTGTGGATGGCTTACCTATCCAAGGGACCAACGCTCAGGTCGCCAAGAAAATCGTTCAGTTTTCCACCCTTAAGCGATTCGGCCCAGAAAAGTGCTCGGTGTACTTGAGGGTCCCTTGGATAGATAAACCATCCACAAACTTGGAAAAAAAGTCAAAACCGCCGTGGAAAGCTGCTATGGTTCCATCAGCACCCGCTTGGTCTTTACGTCAAAGCGCATGCTGCCTGTGGCTCGCAAGGATGTTCTACCTACCACTCAGAAAAGCTTTGTCATATATGAATATAAGTGCCACTGTGATAGTCGGTACGCAAGGCGAACATCTCAAAGGCTACAAAACTGCATCAAGCAACATGTTTTGCAATGTTAAGACAGTAATTGATCCGTCCACGCCGATCTCAACCACACAGATTGTGCAAACAAACTGACACCAAACCGGATTGTGACTTTGGCATTGGTCAGCATCTTCTAAAAAATGATCAATGTGCATTAAACTATGATGACAAGCGGTTTTCAATCCTCGCCACAGCACGCAGCTCTTTCCATCTTAATCTCTTAGAGGCTGCTTATATTAAGACCCAGCGCCCGATCTTATGCAGACAGAAAGAGTTTGTTTACACTCTCAAACTCTTTCCATAATCGCGGCATTTGGCCTCCTGCTGCGCTTTCTCCGACTTTCGCAAATCTTTCTTTGGCGCGCTTTACAATACTAGCGCTATCATTGGCTTGTCTTGATTGCCTAACGTCCAAATTAATCACTTAAAGCACTTACTTACTCTAGATCTTTCCTTTTGACGCGATACCTCCATGATGAGAGCGTCACGAAAAGCTTATGGCTCAAACAGCTTTTTTCAAAGCTACATTAAAACCGAATTTGTTGCTCGCCACACCTACCTGGCTGATTCCGGCCAGGCCAACTTTTGTCGCTGTTCTTCCTCCTTTCCCTGCCCCAAAAGAAAATTCTATCTCCACACACACCAAAGAAATCCAAAAAATATTTCTTACTAATGTTACCATTGTAAAAATTTTCTGTTTTCAGCGTTTCCAACCATTTAACATCTAACGTCAATATGCTGATCAATAGCGGTAGCGGTTATAAAGATCGCGCGAGAGATTGTACAGGGATGAGGAAGACGTGCAAAAGTTTTATGTTCAAACAAGTAGCAGAGCACTAAAATTAATTTGCACTTCTCTGACTGATCAAAAAAATTTTTCCATTCATTCAAAATTCTCTCTGAAATACGCTTTTGCGCTCGTGGAAAAGACACTGATCCTAATTTTTTCTCTCTTTGTTGTGTGGAGTCAGATTCCTTTCTTTCACCGAAAAACGGTAGACAGCAGCAAGTACAAAATGGAGTTGAACAATGTCCGTACACAAACGTCAGCTTCACAACTGTCAGTGCTGCTATCTATTTGTCTGACAAATGAATATTATACAACCTTAGCGAGTTGTTAACCTTTAGATATTCTCTATCCAGTGTGGGACACACGAGCTAGCAACTTCACTGATCTAAATACCTTTGTGTCAAGTTCATCTGCACTTCTGTCAATGTCAATGCTCATACATTTTTAATAACCTCAATTCTTCATTGCAGAGTTGCCAACTGCATTGTTAATGTACTTAATATTTTACTACAATGTAGTTAACTACATTTTAAATAATTTCACTCGGTCACTATCCTGCTATTAACAGCATTTTAATTGTCCAAGGTTTTTACTATGGTGTGCCGGCCGCATTTTTTAAAAATGTTAATTCTTTACCATAGTGCTGCCAACTGCCTTTTTAATAATCTAAATTTTTAACAATATTTTTGATTCCCTATGACTTTCCGAAATTTTACCTTATCATTTTTGCCAAGTTTCTCTAGAGGCGTTTTATATTTAAAACATATTTTTTTTCTTTTTTGTGCAGACTATTAATCAATAACTGATGATGTCACATTGAAATCGACTTGATTTTGTTAGCTTATCATATTCGCCGGACTTAATATTTGTGTTTACAATTTTGGTGGTCAATATTTAGTACAGAATCCAACTGCGTTGCAAGCAAAAATAAATCAATTAATTTTGTAAAAATAGTTATAAAGTTGCATTAGACTAATTAGCGGTCACAGTTTAATATTGTAAAAAAGTAACGGGAAGCGCATTTGGGTCGCGATTTAAGCCCTAACTTTCTTCCTAAACGCCCAACCGATCTTCCTCTAGACAACAAAAGAACGCGGCAAGTTTTGTCTATATCACCGATCCATTGTCAGTTAATGCAGCCGACTTACCTGTCAGAACTGAGACACAAGGGGAGCTGATAGATATTCAGGAGGACCAGACAGCAAAGCAAAGCACAAAGATTGCTCTCCAACAAATTTCTGGCTTAGTATGACTTCTTCGTGCTCAGCGCCAGCTTCCCAAGCAATTCCACGGTTTCTCATTTTCTTCTACGTAGAAATGAGAGCAGGGATTTTCACTCATGACAAACATCAAATCGAAAAACTGAAACCGACTAGTTGCACCCAAGCACCACTGTCAATGCGCTGCCAGAAAATTTATGCCATGCCACGACCGTTTGGTGGAAGGTGAACAAAAGCAGAAATCTCATTACATTAAATTGTGGTTTTTTTTTGTTATTTCAATGAATGTTCTTCTTGTGAACAAACAAAGATTCAATCAAATGAGTTGTTCTAAAAAAGTGGTAGGCGTTGACAATATGAGATACCCAAGAGGTACGAGATCGCAAAAAGGTAGGGAGCTGCTATAAATATTTGGTGTCGAAATGATAGTGAGTAATTTTGCTGCATGCTGCTGTTCTACTATATAGTCATTTATATATATGTCATTTAAGATTATGACGGAACAGTGTTTTTTAAAAGGATTCAAGACAGCAGGAAAAGCATGCTTAAAAAACGCTTAAATAAATAACCGCTTGTTGCATCTTGATACGGCGTAAGATGCTATAGAATTATATTTAGCGGAAGCACCTTGTTGATATCTTACAAAAATGCTTTCAACCGCGTTTCTACGGTCTATTTTTCTAAAGAAAATAAGGAAAACAAATTTTAGAATCATTGTTTAATTATGACGTGATCTCAGTTCCTAAAAACATGAAATTTCTCGAAGTTGGCAAGTTGAGAGCTGGCTTATGTTTAAGCGTAAAGCTGTTCCATCAAAAAAAATTTTTAAATGTCGACCTATCTCAAATTGTGAGGTAACCATGACGTCACCATCCTTTTTGTGACCCTCACCTTGCTGTGGTGATGAATGATGCCAAGTTTGAAGTTTGTATGTCGAGTAGTTTCTGAATAGTTAGGGTTAAAAAGGCAGTCAAATACAAAATTGCTTGTTGCGTTACCAGCAATCCTTAGATTTAAAAAATCTGTTTTCGAAATGATGTTTTTGATAACTCCCAAATGAGGCATTGGCCACGCTTTTACGATCAGTATTCTTAACAAATCAAGGAAAACCATTTTTACAATTAAATATAAACTTTATCACATCATCATAGATCATAAAAATGTGAAAATTTTTTGGAGTTGGCAAGTTTAGTGGTGGCTTTAATTCAAGCTTAAAATGGCTCTCTTTTGCCAAGACCTGCAATTTTTGAAAAAAATTATCTTTGATTGTGACATCATCAAACCACTTATGACACTCATCCTGGAGAAACGACTAATCTTACCAAGAATCATGTTTGTACGCTCATTAGTTTCGGTGGAGTTAAAGCGAGTACGTACGCACATTTAAATCTTGATCAGTAAACAAAAAATTTTACCAATTAGTGCTTAGAATGACGTTTTCATTAATGACTAATTGCAAGGTTTATTTTTTCATTTCCTAAAAAATACTGATAACTAGGTTTATTTTTTAATGCAATGACAATTACAAAAATTACAATAACTTACGACATTGAGCAGATTGAACTGAACTAGGGAGACGTCACCGACAGATTGAAGTAGCGAAATGCTGCGCATAAACTTTCTAGGAACATGAGGCGAATCCGGCTGCCTCCTTTGACGAGGAAGAAACCAGATTGAAAAATTTATTTCTCTCTCTCTTCCTGCAATGTAGGTAACAGTATTTTTGTTCAAATGTTTTTCGCCCGTGACTACTCTTCACTCTTAAAACAAAATGATACAAAAAGTGAAGAAGGAATATGAGATTCTGAGTGGACAGCGCATTATTTTCGATTTTAATTGTTGTTGAAATGTTGTCTAAAATTAAAGCACAAGTGCGAAAACCATAGTATCTTTGATATATTTTTAGTTTTGTTGCACACGGCATTTTTGAAAGAAATGATAGCAGTTGTCAAATTTTTAACTATTTTTTGGGTTTTTAGTTGCGGAAAAAAATTGCATTTTTTTAAACTGCATTAATCATTTATCATTAGAGCTGGTTGTTTGATAAACTATACGCTTTTTGTGAATAAAACCACTTATAATTTATGAGTAGTGTAAGCTTTCGTGGTTTAAGTTAGCCTATTTTTACTGGCGTCGCTGGCCATTTTTACCTCGTTTGATTTTTTTCAGCGTTTGTTACAAATGATACATACATGATACATACCGACGGTGACAATCACGTTCATACTCATTGTTTCAGAAATTTATTGATTCAAAAATTACGTCAAAGCTATTAATTTTTATTTGATTGTTAGTTTTTTATTTTGTTTAAAAAACGCGATGTCATTTAGTTGGTGATTTATTTTTGGTTTGGTTTAGTTAAATTTTTTTCCTGGCCATGCTATAGTCTAGAGCAGTGATTCCCAACCGGGGTTCCGCGGAACCCTGGGGTTCCGCCAACCATCACCAGGGGTTCCGCGAGAAACTGTAAAATAATTATGTGGTATTACAATATGACAGTGATCTTAATTCATAATTCGTAACTCCTACTCAACAACACGTCACAAACAGTCTCCAGACACCAACATACTCGTACGTGTCAGTCAGTACAATGTATATACTAGTAATGAGAGCAAATGCTATGCATAGAATTAAGGAAAAAAAAAGTGTTATTACCGGTGCGGGATACGCCCTTCATTCCTACTCCGCTAGTTTGGTGACGGGTCGGTAGGAGGGTGACGCAACCCGGTACGAGTATCATACGTGTCACGACCCCCAGCCCAGCCGTTCACACCTCTTCCTTCAGTCAGTTTTGAGCAGCGCAACCGAGTGAAACGTTGTGTTAATTAATCTCACCAGTTAATATTAGTTTGATACTGATTTAGAAGACTGCGGCATGTTGAAATATTTGAAAAGAAAGCATGGCAGTGGAGAGGAGGACAGTGACGATGAGTCACAAATACCACAGCCAAGTACGAGTAAAGGAAAAGTGAGCGATGTTAAAAAAATCGCCTTTACAATGACAGTTATCTGGCCATTGGCTTTACATGGACTGGAGAAGAAAAGTGTCCACTTCCCTTGTGTATTGTTTGTGGAAAAAAGCTCGCTAACACAGCTATGGTTCCAGCCAAGTTAAAGCGACACTTCAGTACTAATCACAGCCACTTGTCAAACAAAACCGTGGATTATTTTCGAAGACTCTTGGATTCACAGCAGAAACAAAGAAAAGTTTTTAAAAGGAAGGTAACCATCAGTGATAAGGCCCAAGAAGCAAGCTATTTAGTGGCTGAGCTAGTTGCCAAGAAAATGAAAAGTCACACTATCGCAGAAAGTCTAATAATGCCTGCTTGTAAAATAATTGTGAGAACAATGCTAGGTGAAGAAGCTGAATGTGAAGTAAGCAAGGTTCCTGTTTCTAATAATACAATTAGTAGGCGTGTGGATGACCTGTCCAACAATATTTCTGGTATTTTGTCAGAAATACTGCAGAATAACAACTTTGCTCTCCAAGTAGATGAGACATCTGATATAACTGGTAAAGCTCAGCTGCTGGCATTTGTACGATTTGAAAATGAAGGTGAAATAATAGAAAATTTTTTATGCTGTAAAAAACTGCCAGAAACTACCAAAGGCCACGACATTTTCAACATCTTGTCTTCTTACCTGAAATCTTATAATTTGTCATGGAACCAGTGCGTTGGAATCTGCACTAATGGTGCTCCCTCAATGATTGGTTCAGTACAAGGCTTTGTATCACGCGTGAAAGAAAAAAACTCTGAAGTCATAACAACTCACTGTTTTCTCCACCGAGAAGTTCTGGTTTGAAAAAGTATCGGGAATGATTTAAAACAAGTTCTCGATATAACTGTGAACATGGTCAACTTTATAAAGCAGCGCCCTCTGAAGTCTCGCATGTTTGCAAGGTTGTGTGAAAACATGCAAAAAGACCACGTGACGCTTCTCCTGCACACAGAGGCTCGATCGCTATCGAGAGGTAAAGTTTTGTCAAGGGTATTTGAGCTGCGACAGGAACTGCTGCTTTTCTTCAAAGAGAATAATAAAGCCAGTTTCTGTGAGTGTCTTGAATCTACAAACTGGCAAATGAAATTAGCATATTTAGCAGATATTTATCAACATTTAAATAACTTGAACACCAGCATGCAGGGTGCAAAGGAAAACATTCTGACTTCCACAGACAAACTTCTTGCATTTAAGAATAAACTCTCTGTTTGGAAAAAGCACCTTTCAAGAGGAAACGTCGAAATGTTTCCACTCCTACTTCAAGTTCAAACTCAGACTAAATATGAATATGTCATCCCATTAATTACAAGTCATTTGGGATCACTGTCAGAAAAGCTTCATAAGTATTTCCCCTCCTTGTCATCAGATATGTATGACTGGGTGAGAAACCCCTTCACTGAGTTCTCACGAAGTACAGAAAACCTACTTAGTCTGCAAGAAGAAGAAGAACTGAGTGAATTACAGTGCGATCGAACCTTGAAAATGAAATTTAATGAAGTACTACTTGACAAGTTTTGGATTTCAGCAAAGCGAGAGTACCCTGTCATCTCAGTAAAAGCACTGAATATTTTACTCCAGTTTTCAACTTCTTACCTCTGTGAACAAGTATTCTTATGCCTGACCATCATTAAAAGCAAATCAAGAAATCGTCTTCTGTCTGTCGAGGAAGAACTGCGCGTGTGCCTGTCAAAAATTCGGCCAAGAATTTCACAGATACGCAGAGAGAAACAAGCCCAAGTGTCACACTGAAGGTAAGTCATAACATTACTGACTTATTAGTGTGAACTCTCATTTGATGTAATATTAGATTTTATAGGAATTATATTGCTCAAGTACTTTTCGTAAAAATAATATGTAAATTAGAATACTATATATAGGGGTTCCTTGGAATACGAAAAATTATTACAGGGGTTCCTCCAAGGTGTAAAGGTTGGGAATCACTGGTCTAGAGCTTGCATCGTCTTATTTCACCTAAATTTTCACCGGTAACGATTGTAACCGAGCTTGTAAATTAAACTTTTGGTTTCGCCGTTCAGGCCTACTTGACAGCGCTTACTGCAGCAAACTGTAAATGAGGTTTTGTTGGTGGTTGGTTGGTTTACCCCTCCTCGTACTTGGGATGGGGGTACGGCGCGAACGGCAATCTAGGTTCGCGCCGCAAACCTAATTGAATTAGGCTTGGGGAAAAGTGGCAGCCCATTTCGAACCAGTCATAAATGCAAATTACTGAGTGGTAGCCCCACTACCGACAGGGCGGACTGCCACTGGTGGGTAACAAAAAGTCGCCTGCAACGACATGCTGAGTGAGCAGTTTAGGTTTGTCGTCTGTCAATACGTAATGCTTGCATTTTTTTAAATGCTGAATTGACGGCTTCTAACACCGACGAGGACCAGCTGCTGAATTTATTCTGTACAGCTGTTTTGTGTAGGCTAATAACGACTTTTTGTTTCTTCGTCTGAATTGTTGTTGTTCTGTCCTAGTGTGGGACTGACCGGGTTAGCTATAGTTGTCCACCAAGTTCAAATGAATCGATCACAAGCAGATGTGGACTTTTGTGGCACTTTGGCACACACACACACCTTTTCAATTAGTTTCCCCTCCTGCATGTAGTGAAAGAAATGGATATTTACATGTGATTGGTTGGCTGTTTGTAAGTAAGACTCATTTTGATTCAAAAATATGAAGGTCGAGATTAGAGCGCAAAATTAAATGCAATAAAATTTCAAGTTTAAAAAGCAATCAAAAAAACAACAGGCTTGTCAATGAGTAAAATTAAGCCAAGAGGAAACATTTTTGCTTGAAAGTAATGCAATATGCGTATTGAGATAGAGTAAATAACTTTGAGCGTAGGTAAGGCCTTTTCCTTGGTCGGCCAAAAACAGGGCAAATAGCGCAGTCAAAGAATTTAATATTACAAACATGCATGCGAAAGGGGGAGGTACCTAGTTGTGAAATACGCCATCTACTTAGAAACCAATTTTTGTATCTTTGAAAGCAATCTCTACTTTTGTGCAGTCATCTCCCCTGTTAAACTCAAATTGTGTACCCCTTGGCCACTTATTTACAGGAATAGAAAACGATCGGTAATATGAAAATAATGGCTAATTCTATCCTGCTCATAATCTTTTTCACTTGATCACTTTTTAAAGTACACTTGATTTAGAAACAAGAATGGGCATTAACGTTTTGTTTTTTTTCTCACAATTGCACATTTGGTGAAGGTAACGCAGCCAACTGAACCTGTATTCTTAACCTCGACGTTACTAATGATGCGAAATAATACGCTTTGCGTTTTGGAATCTATTACCGTACTTATTTTTGGCCATATTTTTGGGCTAGTCCAGTGATTATCAACGCTTTTTCTATATTCCTCTCTTACAAACCTCAGATAGAGTCATTTCCTTCCTATCTTACGTAACACAAATACAATTACAGTAAGACTTATTTTTGCAGATAAATGCTTTCAAGCTTTAAAGTGATGCATTTTTAATCCAATTCAAGACCTTTATTTTTGAGATCGTGCATATCTCAATAATAATCAATCGTCTCACGGATTAGTGAAACATTGGATTTTGCACACAATAAAAACTTAGAATCCTTTTCTTCTTCAATTCCTCGCTTGAATAAATTTCCTACAAAGAATTAATAATTTTTTCCTTAGTAAGCCACGTGGCTCCTGTTTGAGGACTACAGAGCTGGTCAAAAAATTTTGGGCGCTAATTTACTATCAGTTTGAGCGCATTTAAAAATTTTTATCTGGCAATCTCATATTGGAACCCTTCTCAACTTCAATTTATATCTTAGTGAACAGAGAAAATTACAAAAAATAGGCAGAAAGTAATGGGGTCAGGGAGTTGTTAAAAAACTTATGCAATGATTTTACCGTGTCAGGATTTCACAAAATGAACGAGTAAACTGACATAGTAAAGCCTAGTGCGGAGTGAAAGAACTGGTAGTGTTCAGTAAGGAAGTAGTTCCAACTAAGTAAACTACTTGTAGGAACTTAAGACATAAGACAACTTTTAAAATTACAGTAGATTCCGCTTAATTGGGCCGCCGGTTAATCGGGTCAGCCGTTTAATTAGGCCAAATTGTTAAGATCAAAATCCAATCAAAGATAATGCACTACGTTAAATCCGCGTAATCGGGCCACAATTCCGCTTAATCGGGCCACAACTGTAGTCAGACATACACCGGTGTAATTGAAAAACCGCCTTTGTAATGTAACAGAACTCAATATCACAAAGCCAACTATATTATGTAACAATTGAAAAATACAGGCGCAAATTATTTTGTCGTTTCATGCCCTTGGACATGGTAATTGTTGTGTTTTGTTGCAAATTTTGTGAAGTCCCAAGCAGAGATGCCACAAAAAGAATTAACAATTGCTGAAAGGGTTGTTGTCCTAAGAAAAATTAGAGAGCAACCTCCAAACATTAGTCATTGCCAGCTAGCTGAGATAACTGGTGTACCAAGGACAACCCTGGCACAGATACTGCAAGACTTCGGATAATCGGGTCAGCCGCTTAATCGAGCCAAATGGTGCTTATCCCGATGTGGCCCGATAAAGCGGAATCTACTGTATAATCAAATAAACCAAGGCTTCATAGAAGTAGTATTTTCTAGAATAACTAGGCTAATCTCACTGTACTGTGTTGTACCATTTAGATTCGATCAGTGGCTCTGAATATATTTGGCATGTCGCACTCCCTAAAAGAAAAAGATCAATTTTTGTTTTCCTTTCTATCATAGTTCGGTCTCCCAAGACGAATTCCAAAAGCCTTGCCCCAAAATAAAAATGTTTTCAATTTACTTTTGTTGATTGACTTTTCTTGCTAAAAAATTAGCTTGGCCATTTGTAGCAAAATCACAATTTTAAATGGCTATGCGAAAACTTTTGCAGCAGTGTTGCCAAAAATATTTGTTTTAAAAGAATATCAAAATTTTTCTAACATTGTAAAGGCTAATCATCAAAAAAAATCCAAACAGTTGACAGTGAGCATTTAACAAAAAGTGACATATATGTCTTAAATAGTTAACAAAGGTCAAGTAACCCTTTACGAGTGTCTTCTAAAAAAACTCCAAATTCGACATTTTTACTTTAATTCAACGTCTGGAGACGATGAAGCAATAAAAATGTCGGCTGTCCGGGTCTGTCACAAACCGATCCAATTGAAATTGATCGGAAGCATTTCTTAGATTAATAAAAGAGTAAGTTTGCAGTTTAAGTAACGACAGATTTCAGTCTATGATATAGTGTCTATGGCTGAACTAAACTGACTTCCAATTAAGCTGAACTCAAACTAGTCTAACTAGCCTGACTCAATACTAGAAAAAATTGCGCTCCTGAGAATGGGGATTCGAGCAAGTTCTAGAAGTTGTGAGAACATTCGTTCTTAATGCATCACAATTGAATCAGGTTATTTATAGCCTTTACACAAGTAATTATGCCATTCGAATACAACTAGCACACAAACAAACAAAACAGGATTCTCGATGATTTTAACTTTTCGAAAATCCGCTATCGCCCCCTCCGAAGTTTTTCGCCCCCTGTTGCATCTTTTTCGCCCTCAAGGGGGTGATATTGCCCACTTTGAAAACCACTGTACTAGATACCTCACAATGCAATGCAATTGCTGTCTAGTAAAGTTGACGCATTTTGCCTACGCACTGTTTATGATGGCAATTTTTGTTTGCTTTTGCAAACTCTTGTAGCGCGACATGGTTTTTCTCTTTTTCATTGGCCCAGAATTACCTTCTCTCATTTGCTCAGCCAGAATTACGGTCCGATGAAGATGGGATTTCAAAGTTGAATGTTGGCAGCCAAATGATTTGTTGAAATATTACAAAAAAGCATTAAACAGAGAATAGTCTGCAGCACAAAGTAACAACCAGCCGCAGGCCACATGCAGCTCATGCAAGAAGTTTTTCGACCGGAAATTAGTCTCATGAAAACTTTCTGCAGCAAAAATCGAGTTTGGAACACTGACTTGCCTTTTTAGTTATGGCAACGTTAACCAGCTGACTTAGGCTAGTTAATTCTCAAAATTTGGTAATGACATGTTTTACCAACACCGTTTTTTCATTAAAATTGTTGTCATCAACTTTTGCCAGGTTTGCTGGCTTTAAATCCCTTTTATGCTCAGCCAATCTTGTTTTGTAAGCCCATCCAGTTTCCCCAATGTAGATACCAGTGCAATCCCGACAAGGAATCTGGTAAACTACACCAGGTCTAAATGACCTTTCCACCGAGTTTTACCTTTGGCAAAATGTTTTTTAAAGTTAAATGCGGTTTGCTACTAACCAAAATTCCATCGTTTTTTAAAATTTTTGACAAAGCCTCAAAGCATCTTGGAACATAAGGCAGCACAATACGTGTTTTAATTTCCTTGTTATTGGCTAACGATGAATTTGTTTTTCTTTTCAAACTTTTAACTGTGCGTTTTAGAAACGATTTGGGACAATCATTCTTTTTATAAGCTTCCATAATTTTTGAAGTTTCTAATGTTTTATTTGCCTGCTTCGATAAACTTGAATAAACGTTATCATTACCAGAAGAGCTAAATAAATGGGATTCTACTTTTGTTATGAAGTGACATTCAATTGCTGCAACTTATTTGTTAGTATGCATGGCCCTCGTTTTTCCGATCAAAATGGTGCAGGAACCGGTCTGGGTCGAGTTAAAGTTTAGATAACACAAATATATATGCTGTATTATATGTAATGGAAATGAAATGAAATAAGAGTCCTTAACAATATGTGCAATGTAACTTGATTCTCGTTTTCGGACTAAATGGTGTCGAAACGGGTTTGTATAACACAAATGTATACAGCTAATGCAAAAAAATGAAATAACGGTCTGAAAAAGATAAAAAGCACTATGATTTTACTTACCTTTAAAATACTTACAATGTATTTACACTATTTACATGGCTAAGTCCTGGGATGTAAAACGGCAAAATCCGCTATCAATTGATCGTTTCAAAGTCTAAAGTTTCTCATTTTGGGCTTAAAAAGACCTTTTTTTGGTCGACATCGACCGTTTCGAAGTCTCCATTTTTCCATATATTGGAAACCAAGCCGTGACCTACCCAACTTCTACTGGGGCTTACTGGTTGAGAACCGCTAATTTAGAAAGACATCTTAAAGATAAATGAACAAGCGCATTAAATGATCACTATAAAACTCACCTAAAAACCGAATAATTAATGGTTCCGGTCATTGGCTGCTTGAAAAGCCAAATGTTTACAGTAAAAGTAGTGGAACAACCCCAAAACACTACAGACACTTACAATGCTCAATTAAAAAAAGATGTCGGACATTGATGAAACAAAGTTGCATGATATTATGTTGATTGTGTATGCTTTTGCAAAACTTTGAACTCTGTGAAACTTTATGTAGATACTGTGGCATGGGAGACTGGCACGTAGTGAATCCCACACTAGCAAGTAAAATCGAAGATGTTAAATTTCTATTGGATGCTGTTGCTCCTGATCAAATACCTACATATGCTAAAATTGAGAATAAAAAGCCGCCTTCTAACGTAAAAGAGGAATAGTACTATGCGGAAGGAAAGGAAAAGTACTTTTGCTTGAAACAGCGAGTCTGTTTGGATACACCAATGCATTGTTTTCCTGTACGAGGGCTCAACAAACGACTGCATACAATCTAACTGTATCAACAAAAATACTTCTGCAACTTGTCAAATCTACATAAGCACATTGAAGCCTGTAATATCGCGGTAGGAAAGCCCACTGGCAGGCGAAAAAATGTTCAGTTTAAACGTTTTAAAACGAAATGCCCAAGGAACAAAAGATGCCAGTAGAAAATTTCCTAGAAGTAACATTCAATTTGAAAACACCCCTACTGTTGATTCTCATAGTGCATCAGAAACCAGACCACCATTTCTTTGTTTTGATCATATACATGGATTTTCTGCACGGAATAAATCGCAATCTGTTGAGAACAATTTTAAACTATGTTAAGTTGCAGCAGGTTTGTTATTCCACGTCAGTGTTTAAAAAAGAATTGAAATATCACTGTACCTACAGACCGGAACATCCAAAAGAATAGTTGTGTGGAGAGTGTGTGTTTGTATGTACGATTTTATGGTCGTCAACAGCTCCTTCTTTCATTGAAAACTATTTAGAGAGCAAGCTGGGTTTCGACGCGGAAAGTCGATCGTAGACCAAGCCACCCTCTAGCTTTAGAAATTGAGGATAACTTTTCTGCTAAAAAGAAGGCTCGTGCTGTGCTTTTCGATCTCACAACTGCCTATGATACTGTATGGCATCATGGCCTTACGTGCAAGCTTCTTCTTCTTCAGCAAGATAGGCACATAATTTTATTGATCATGGAGCTTGTCCACGACCGCAGTTTCACCCTGATCACCGGTTCTGGACAGCACAGCAGGTTGCAACGCCTTAAGAATGACGTCCCACATGGATCAGCTCTGGCTCCCCTCTTGTTTATTATCTACACCCACCACCTGCCAGCAGCAACCACCAAAAAAGTTCGCACATACTGACGATTTGGCGATCTTGCATTCTGCAAACAACAGGCAAACGTTAGATAGGACTCTTATTCAGGCCATGGCAAACCTATCTTCTTATCTCCAGAAATGGAAGCTTAAGCTCAGCACAACCAGAACTATGGCAACAGCCTTCCACCTTTACAACAAGGAGGCACGATGTGAGCTTAAAATTTACGTCGATTGGTAGACCCTCACTGTTTTCCCCAAACGAACCTCTCTCGGCATAAAGCTGGCATTTAGGGTTACTGCTCAAAAAGTTGCCACTCCTTTTGGGCTTTTGGGTCGACTAGCGGGTTTGAGATGGGGTGCGAGCGCCACAATTTTTCGCGCAGCCGCCTTTGTCTCGCTCCATTCTACTGCTGAGTACTGCGCGGCTGTTTGGTGTCGCACTGCTCTCACTTGTTTCATTGTCAAGCCGATTGATGACGCCTTGCGCATAATGACAGGATTTCTGCCTCCCACTCCAATGGACAAACTCTTTTTCCTAGTGGGTACCCAACCAACTGAGCTTCGATGCCAAAAAGCCTTGCTCGCTGCATCTGGCTCTAGTCACCCAGGAATCAGAAAATATACTCCACAAAAGACTTGTGTTCCCATCTTTCGGGAAACTGCTGCAACTCATATAGACACACCCATTTGTGCCTGCAGCGCTAGAACTGCTGAATCATCTTGCCCAGTCAGGCACCACTGTAGAACAATGGGTGGATTAGAAATAGAACCTGGGATGACGGAAAAATACTTCCGGACTCCATTCATTCATTGCATACGTATGTGCATTACCATCGGAAATGTTCTTTCCCAGACCTGCATGAGTCAGACTTAATCGCCTTCAAACTGGCGTTTGGCTGCTCAACAATGCGTAAATGGGGTATGGCTCCTACTGCGGTTTGTGAGTGTGGCGCAAAGAAGCAAACAGTTGAGGACATAATTACATTCTTCCCAGTTCCACAGCCGAGCACGTGATAACAAGCTCGTGCTTTTTCAGCTGTTGACAAGAGCTTGGTGCCTTGGCTGACAGACACATGCCCGGCCATCTAGTGGATTGCCCTATGAAGATCTTCCCAAACGTAGAAAAGCTATTTGGATTGAATAGCGGTAAGAAATTGGATTGCAACTTGCATAATATCCAAACCGGGCGACAAACTAATTCGTAGAAACTCGATTTCAAGCAACGGGATTAAAGTTTTGTAACAAAAAAATGAAGGGGAATTTTGTAGAAAATCGCAAAAGCCCATGAGGATGTAGATCACCTTAGAACTCAAAAGGAGTATCCTCCTCTTTATTTATTAAAAAGATACTGTCACCGTCGCCCACAGGGCCTCCATCAGTAATGTCGAGGTTAAGAGTATCATTTTACCGGCTTCCCAGCTTCACCCATCGGGCAGTTGTGTAAACCGTAACGAAAAATAATTTCTGCCCATCCAGTTTACACGACGTGGTGCACTACTTCTCACAATCAAATTTTTGAATGCAAGGTCATGCTGGTCACATCTTAAGTCTATGTGCTCTGTTCATTGCTTACGCAAGCCAAGGAATCTTGTGTTTCCCTTAGTTTGGTAGTAGAGAAGTCATTATTGATATTAAGTTATTTTGAAGCCAAACAGCAAAAATGTCTTCCACGTGGAGACAATTTTTTCAAGTCCCTAATGTCTATGTTGCATCATCATTTATTCCTGTTTAGCCGCTCTTAAAAAAGTTACAAAAACTTTTCTCCTAAAAGTATGGTATGATTTCACCTCGACAGTGCAAGCCATCATCTGTGCCGAGTTGAAACATATTGATTAAAAAAGCTACCCTGGTTTTACCGTACAAACATTTGTGAAAGCAGCAATGAAAAAAAAAGTTTCAGAAAATATAGGTGTCACGAATAAGGTAATTTGTCTTATAAGAATAGTTTTCATCTACGTGTATGGTGCTGTGTTATTTTGTTCGCTCGGCTACTGATTGAAAAAAGACCTTTTTTCCTCGCAATTGGATTTGCTGTAAGTACGCCTTTACTACCTCATAATCGTTTTTGACATAATAAAATTCCAGATTGATCTAGTGATTCTAGCTTCTTCGAAGAATTTCGTTGACCGGATGACATAACGTATCACGTAACTTAGAAATGCTTTTTCCTTTTTCACGTGATTTTGTTCTAGCGACTTGCGGATTTTTTTTTTCGATTTATATATAAGGCGACGGGATTTTTTTAGAGTAGTAGTACAGCAGTAGAGAAAAGCGTTGTAGCGGGGAGAGAGAGATTGATTGACGGAGTAAAGAAGGGCTATTGTTTTTGTGATAATTTATTGTGGATTCTGTGGACGTGGCGAATATTGAACAGTTCTTGGTGGAATTAGTTTTGGCGGTTTTCCTGATTGTGTATTAAAGTGATTAATTCTGAGATCGTTGAGCGAAGAAGCTTGAAGTCGTGAAGTATTATTTCTGTGAATACATTATTCTGTTCTTAACGTGGTTTAAGGTGTTTTTAGTGGAAGACAATCTTTTCCAAGTTTTATTAATTCGCAGTCAGACCTAATTATCCGAGCGATTATCACACGTCGCCTCAATTTTAAAAGAAATTTAAGATTGAGATAGAACCGAAAATTCTATTACTATTAAAACGCGACAATAAGGCTTAGTTCGTGTACAGGTAGTGATGATGATGATGTTGGTCTATTAATCAAGACTGATAACCCTCACAAAGAAAGAATGATATCACAAATTATCATTCATACTTTTAAAAAGTGTAAAGGAAAGGTTGGGTGAAACGCAGTCAAAAACCATCACGGTGCCCATAAGGTGGTTGTTTTGACAATTAAAGAAATGATCACTTTAGTGATAGAGATATTTAACATTTTGTTGGGCCCCTTTTGCATTTATATTTGTGATATGAAGTTCTTTAGGTGTGCTCTTTGCTCTAATTCGACCATAACGCAAAAAGAACTATGCCCTTTCCCAAAGTCAAACACTTTATTCTATTAGGCATCAATTAAAGTATTTAAAGCAGAAACGTTACCTCTAAACCCAGTTCTTCAAATTGAATTTAGAGGCCTAATAGGATTTAAAGGCCTTATAGAATTTAAAGGCCTATATATATTTAGAGGCCTAATACAAAGAACCTATCAATTGCAAACATCAGTAATGGGCTTTAATATTTGTGTTTGCTATCACTCATTGTGATGTCATTTAAGGTTATGACCTAACAATGCTTTTTAAAAGGATTCAAAACAGAAGAAAAATGCATGCTTGAAAACCGCAGTAATGAATAACCGCTCGTGGCATCTTAATACAACGTAAAACCTGAAAGAAATACTTTTAGTGGAAGCACCTTGTCAATAGATTTCAAAAATGTTTGCAACCGCGTTTCTAAGATCTGTATTGTTTCAGAAACTCAAGACAACATATTTTAGAATCAATGTTTAATTATGATGTGATCTTAGTTTCTAAAATCACGAAATTTCTCGAAGTTGGCAAGTTGGGCGCTGTCACCAGTAATGAGCGTGAAGCTTCTATTCCGGACAAGTTACATGATCTTCCGGACCATGTGTTTATCCGGTAGAAACCTAAGCAACTTGCAGGTGAGACCACGGTGCCAGACAGTGTAGTAAGCAGCTGTCAAATCGACAAACACGGCACCAGCCTTCTTTTTGGCCTCAAACGAATCTTCGATGTTTTGGGTAAGCAAAACAATTTGATCCACGGTTGACCTTCCCAGTCGGAACTCAGCCTGCTCCTTAAGGAGAAGTGGGTCATCAATTGGCTCAACGCGAGCGTGTATGAGCCTCTCGAGGATCTTGTAGGGGACGCAAAGCAAGGAGATGGGACGATAGCTTTTCGGGTCCTCTACAGGCTTCTTTGGTTTAGGGATCGCCACTACCAGTGCTCTTCTCCAGACTTTTGGAATTTTGAGGTGGCGCAGGCAGGAAGAAAGGAAGCCACACAACCAGGACTTCAGTGCAGCTCCAGCATGGGTTATTAGCTCCGGGCAAACATATTCTGGGTCTCGAACTTTTCCTGGTTGTAGGTGTTTAAGGCAGCAGCGAACTCCTGAGAAGTAAAACTTTCAGAGATGTTCACTGGACTTGTTGGAGTTGCCCTCCAAAGATCTGACACTTCTTGCGAAATGAGTCGAGATAACACACGGTCAATATCCTCGTATCTGCCGTTTCTAATCAGCTGGGAGGCAATAGCGTTAGCTGAGACGGCACATGCAGGTTAAGCAGAGTCAACCAAGTTAACCAAGCAAAGCAGCTTAAGACGTTTGCAAAACGGCCTCCCACAGGGATCGGTCTTGGCCCCCTCTCCTTTTCAACATCTACACATACCATCTGCCTTCCATGACTTCTCAGAAGTATGCATATGCTGATGACTTAGCATTGCTGTATGTTTCCCGAGATTGGAAGGTTGTGGAGAACACTCTTAGCCAAGACATGACTACACATTCAGCTTATATCCAGACTTGGAGGCTAAAGCTCAGCAATACGAAAACCGTGACGGCGGCTTTTCATCTTAACAACAGAGAGGCCAAACGTGAGCTTAATGTTTACAACAATGGCAACCTAGTGCCATCCTGTCGAGTCCCAACGTATCTTGGGGTAAAGCTGGACGGGCCGCTCCCTTTCCATCACCACCTCGAAGCTTTGCGCACAAACTCTCAACCTGACTGCGCTGTTGGGGCGACTTGCGGGATTTAGATGGAGTACAGGTGCCAAGACATTGCGCATTTCTGCTCTTTCCTTGGTCTACTCCACAGCTGAGTATTGCACTCCAGTTTGGAGTCATAGTACACAAGCTCACCTCATTGACAGCATTCTCAATGATGCTTTGCACATTGTCACTGGATGCTTGCGTCCCACACCAACGGAGGGCTTGCCTGTTCTCACAGGCATCCAGCCAGCTGAGCTCCGCCAATTAGGAGCGACACTGTCTTAGAGGAATCGTGCTATCCATGATCCCGACCATGTACTGCACGGACAGTTGGTTAGGCAACAGGATGCGTATCTGGGGAGACTTAGATCAAGACGCTCATTTGTACCTACTGCGTGAAGCAGTGGACGAAACATAAATGGAACGTGGACTACTTGGAGAGTACTTCAAGGGTCCGTTTTTCATTCCATGGGTCAGTTCAAGACCACTTGGAATGAGTCTGCCCAGAACATCTTGGGTAAGGCTCAATCGCCTGCGGACTGGTGTAGGACGTTTTCACTCGTCCATGTACAATTGGGGTCTCGCTCCATCACCGAATTGCAAATGTGGCACCACTGAGCAAACTGCAGATCACGTTATAATCTTCAGATCTTCTACACCATGTACCAAGAGGAACACAAGGTCTGCAGATTTTGGATGAAGCAACTCGATGTTGGCTTAACACCACCACTGCCAGCATCTAATCTGGGCAGCGCAGCAGCCGGGGTGGTAAAAGGATAGACCCTCGGCCCTGGCCTTAATTTGTGCTGGCTCAGATTGAATTTGGTTGCCTGACCAAACGACGACGACGACGACGAGTTGGGCGCTGGTTTATGATAAAACCAAAAATTGTTTTTCTCCATCAAAAAAGAAAATTTAATCATGTATCATCAATTGTGGCATCAAAAGACGCCATTAACTCATTTACCGCTTTATGATCCTTGCTGTGGTGTAATGATAAATGATGTCAAATTTAGTTTATATGTCGAGTATTTTCAGAATAGTTGAGCTTAAAATTGCGGTCAAACACAAAATCGTTTGTTGCGTTGCCAAAAATCTTCAAATTAAAAAAACTCTTGCTTGGAAATGATGTTGTTAATATCTCCCGAGAGAGCTGTCAATCGCGATAATGGTCGGTATTTTTTGAGAATTCAAGGAAAACCAATTTTACAGCCAATTGTTAATTTTGACACCATCAAAATAGATAATAAAAAAAGCGGAAATTTTTTGAAGTTGGCAAGGAGGCGTTAATCTATGCTCAAAATGACTTTTCTCCGTCCAAATTGCAAATTTTGAATAAGTATTTTTGATTGTGACCTCATCTTAATGGCACTTGTCCAAGGCGATAATTTGTCGTACCAAGTTTTTGTTGTCATGCCAAGTAGTTTCAGGTGAGTTAAACACCAGGTACGTGCGAGCATATATATGTCTGCCTTTTATGGGATGCGAAGTTGTGATGACGTCACTCACCACTCGTGACAGTCACCCTGTTGCGGGAGACAATCGTGCTCAGCTTACCTAAAAAGGTTAAAAATTGGCAAATACTCTTTTACAATGAGTAAACTTGAAAGCTGTTTTCCAACAGTCTATTGGCTGGACTGTAAGATGTGATGTTGATTATTCGTGCACAAGCCCTCACTTTGTTTCAAATCCGGAGAAGTTTGTATCTCGACAGGTGTTGCTCGAACAAATTCTTGTTGACTTACTTATTTTGTTTTCATAGCAACAGTTTGCGCATAATTTTGTAGGTGCTGGGTGTTCCACAAAATGTACTGGTTGGTTTCTTGGTGAAGCTTCTTGTTATTTAGTTTGTTTGTTTGTTTGTTTGTATGACAATCTGGGGTTCATTCCCCTTGTCGAGTCATACCAAAGGACTTTAAAAAATGGCATCCGCGGCTTCCCTGCTTGGCGCTTGGCATTTAGGGAAGGTTGTGGAGAACAAGCCGGCAAGTTCGCTTGTTGTGTTCTTGGGCAAGGCACTTAACGGGACGCCCCACCTTTATGTGGAAGACAGGTGGCCCATAAACCTCGAAAAAGGCAACTCCCAAGCGAATGTGGGCTTCCCGTCCAAAGTATAGCGATACAATTCGCTTTCTCGTGAATGGAGGATAAATATGGCAAATAAAACAAAAAAAACAAAAAACAAAAGACAATCTCATGAGAAGTTGCAGTTTATCAGACATCATTTGAGCATAGGGTTGTCAAGATCTGTTAGGTTGCAAGGAGGTCCCGTTGATTTGCAGTCATTGATAATGTGGTATGCAGTTTGGGGTTCTCCTCATTGGCATAGATTGTCATCACCAAATCCCCATTTTACCATTGAGTCACCAAATTTTCCTATTCTGATTCGCAATCTATTTAGTTGGACCCAGGCTTTCCGAGAGTGGCCTTGTCCTAGGGGTTGTTTGACCAGTCTTGGATGTGTGGTTGCAGTTTATGTGGTATTGGTTCTTGCTGAGGGTAGTCTTGTAGATCATAGTCTTGTAGTAATTCCAGAAATGAGCAAAGATGTTTGCGAAATTTAAGCTTTTGGGAGGGGTTTTGCTGTACAAGATTTTGTGTAGAAAATGGTCAGTGTTATCTGCTTCGTAGTATAAGCGTTTACAGAGTTTTTTCCGGCGACAGCTTGGTGGCTGCATTCCCGAGAGTGGTGGTAAGAAATTCAAAGGGGTGGGGTGGATGCAGCCTAAGACGATCCGCATTGCTTCATTTAAAGGTAGGTTATTTAGTTTGATTTCATATGACTAATTTTATTTTGTTTATGCTTAAGATTTAATCTTTTTTCCGCAAAGCCCAGACCGCTATCCGCGGATTATTTCAGTCCGCGGTTTCTTGAGTTCCGCAGCTAGCCTTATTATGTCTACTTGCTTAAAAGTTTAGTTGCAGTTGTTTACATGACTACGATTTCAGAATGACATAAGATTAGGGGTAGGGTTAGATTTTGGGTTGGTTATCGTGACGGACGTCATTCACGTCGTGTACATTGCAAACTTGTATGATTCAGTGGAAATCATATGATTGTTTTTTGCTGTTTTCAGAATTACTTCGTTTTACAAAATATTTAGTTAAAAGTTATTCAATAAATAGTTTTGCTTCATTTGATGCATTATTCATGTGTCGATTAATAGTTGAAATAATCCCAGATTTTCATTGCCTTGAAAAACATGTCATTAGTTATGTATGGTTATTTGGCTCCTTTTTTAATTTGTGTTTACTGGGCTAACAAATTGGCAATAGGGTTTGCAGTAACTTTTATCCAAACTCTAACCCTAACCCTAATGGCAATCTTGAATGGCTGATCTGCAATTTTCTGTTTTATTATTAACCACTTTAACATGCATTATCTGAGTATTTACTGATTTAGAAAAGTGAGAAACTTTTTAGTCGACTTTTTGATTTAGTTGTAAATTTGCTAAGACTGTTATAAAATATATTTCTTCGACTAAATGCTGTTAAATTTGAATGTTGGGATCCTAAAATAGCTATATTATTGAATTACCAGTATTTTATACTGGTACTTGTTGCTGCTGCTGCTGCTGCTAAGTTTGAATCATTCAGTGTCTACTTTTTTGTTAAAGTTTAAGCCTTCAGTCCCTGAAAATGCTTATATAAAATTTTTGAGATGCAAGAATCTTTGCACTGCTTGAGCTTTCTTTAAGCTTCACTCTACCTCTTTAGCAAATTATTTAGATGTACTGTAAGAATCTGTTCTTTCTATTTTGTCTAAATCTATGACAAAAAAATTTCTATAATAAAGGCAGCATGTTTAACAGCTTTTTCAAAACTATGTTGAACTGTTGAAGTTTTGTACTACCAGCAAATTATTTTTAATAACTACTTTGAAAAACTACAGACAAAATGTAATATAGGTTAAGTTGGTGTTAAACAATATTTATGCAATTACAAAATCCTAACCTACCTTGAATCATGATGCTTTATTACGTTGTTGAATCATCTCTGTTGTTGTGGAACAACAATTAGTCTTGTTAAAAGATATTTTTATTGAGTACACCTACTGTGTTCTTCCAACAAAATCATAAAAACAAAATCAAAGAAAGACGGAGAGACATCAAAAAATGAATGAGTATCAGAACAAAGATGCTGCAATGCTTGATCACAGTAAGTAGAACAAAGAACAAGCACTATTGGTATGTAGTTGTTTACTAATCAATTCTAAGTGGTAATGTTTTTGTTATTACCAAGTGTTTTTGATTTGATTTATTATCTAAGTCTGCCATGCATCCAACTGTATAATTTAGTGAAAAGCTTCAGGTAAATAGTTTGATATTTTGTATAGGCTTATTTACTTTCAATTAAATTGTTTGGTTTAAAGCACTTCCATTAATGTATATAAGTTAATAGTATGTAGCAGCTATTTTGCTGTCAGTGGCAAAATACTTTGACATTCTATTTTTCTACACAGAATTAATGGGTCTTTAAGTAAGCACATTTGCATGTTCCATTCGGTGTTGTACTGGAAAAATGATTAGTATTGCTGCATTCAAAAGCCATTGTTAGGAGTTTGATTCAATGCATTAATTTTTTTAAATTAATATCGGATTCTCTGGAGAATGCATAGCAGTAACATTTTTAATTTATTTTCTTGAATAACAGTAACAGCAATGTACATTGGTAGGGGGCAATTACAAAAATGTGTGAGGAGTGATATAAACTTGTTATAAGTTAAATATATATGATACACAAATATTAAAAACCCTCTGCAAAAGATAAAAACCACTACAGACTGATTTGCCAAAAAAGACCATCAGATGGCAACAGAAGTCTTATTTAAACAAGTTCTATTTGAATAAATGTGTGTCTGGATGGGTTGTTATGACCAAGTTAACCCTAGATCATCAAAAAAAATTCAGTTTTTAACCCACTTTGATTTAAAAAGCCAAATGGATTTGGCAAGACAAACAATTAGAATAAACATATATTCTCTATGCATATTTTTGTAAGATTTTTTACTGAGTATTATTTTTCTTGATATCAATTAAGTGCCAGACAATTGGGAATACATGAAGCCTGGGGTTGCACTGTAAATCTCTCTATTGATATTGTATATGTACATATTCCTTGAAACCAAAGATAACAGTTACGTTGAACAATCAATTTTTATTTAAGGTTTGTCAAGCATGCATAAGATCTTATTTAAATAGAATAATAATATGTTAAACAATTCATTTCAATATTCAAGCAACTCTCAGATCTTGTTTAAATAGAATAGCAATAATTCAAATAATTTTATTTGATCAAAATCTTATGCACGTTAGATGAGCCTTCAAGTGTAACAGTTGTTTTGGAAATAAAAATTGATCATTTAATGTAATAGGCTGCAGTGAAAAAAGAAAAATTTTGAATTTTAAAAAGTGATGTTTATATATGTCCCCAAATATGGTGTAAATGACGTAGAAACCAATTTTAGGTTAGTGCACCCTCTAGTGGTCGTGCACATCCATCAAACAGGAGAAAAATTGCTATTTTTACCATAACTTGAGAACCGCTTAAGCTAGAAAGCTGGTTTTTGGCTTAAAAGCACCACTTTCCTATCTTCATTAAGAGAAACTTTTCTTCTAAAATGCTTTCTAAAAAAGTTACAGGCAAAAAACACATTTTTGAGAAAATTTATGCACTTTCGTATCTAAAATATGGTCTATTTTGGCATTTGCAAGACTTCTAAGATGATTGTTAGTGATTAATTCAGTTAACTCTGATCTAATTTATTACCTGGGGCTGTTTGGATGTTTCATAGAGCAAGTATCATATAAGCAATATGCAAAAAAATACTAAATGCAACACACGTTAGCATAGACATGGAGAGCTGAATGATGTCCAAACACTATTTGCAAACACAGCATTTAGTGAAAAGTTGAGCAGATAGTAAACATACAATGAAAACTCTTAGCCTGTCAATATGTTGATATCAGTATTGCACAGTGCACACAGTAGTACTGGTACACTGCAAAAAGAAATAATGTCAGATCTGTGTCAATCATCATGTAGAATAGATCCAGTCAAACAGTGAAATGATGCTTTGAGTGAAATTTTTTCATAATCTGTCGAGACTTTAATTTCTGCCGAATAAGTCCATCACGGCGATCAATGCCACACACTTGAGAATATGCCTCTGTGACCAGTTTTACATGTCTTTCTACATGCTGGTTATGGCATGGATGATTTAGTTTTAAGGGGTATTTTCAAATGACTTCAATTTCTGAGTCACTGTGGTGCTTTATCGCTGGTGGTTGGTTCACTTCTCTTCCATTTAGATTGACCATTTGATGAAAAGACCGTGCATTAAAATTGATGATGGGAACTTGAAATATTCTAATGTTGCTTTTACTAACAGCATCTTCGGTGTTTTGACAGTTTTCAACATAACCTTCTTTGAAATTGTCGTTTGGAATTGAGTATTGTAATGATTTTCCTCGCAAACCTTGAATTTTGTTAACTGCCAATCTTCTAATTTCTTCATCATCATCTCCCAGCATGCCCAAGAGAACATTTTCAGGATGAGCAAAAAAAGCGTTTCTTTGCACAACCTTAGATGCAATGGAACGAATTTCACTGTGTGGAAACTGCTGTATACGATGGACCAAGTTGAAGAAATTTTTTGCACCATGAATTATTTAATTCTGTTTTTTGGTTTCAAACCATGTTGTAAAGTAAACACTAATACAAAAATGGGCAATTGCTTGTAAATTTGCAGAAGGGGTTTCTTTTGAAACGTACAGACGCAAAATCCGGCAGGCAAGAGTTAACCATCGTGAATGGACAATTGGCCCTACTTCCAAAAATTGAAGATCTTCATCCACTGAGCCAACCATGACAGCCATACAAATTCTGTAAGCATAATGCTGGTCACTGCTCAGCTCATCAAGAACTGACTGTGGTATATCAGGGAAATGCACATTGGGGATATTTTTGAATTTAACAACCGGCCATTCCAAAACACATCCATCTAGTTGTTTACCTATTGGTCCAGTAAAGCTATCAGGACTATTAGTTGTACCATCAAGTTCCATAAACACATGACGAAGTGGCAGTTCGTTGGTGTGCAGAAGGCAGATTGACCATTGCAATGGAGTTTTAAGCAACTCTTCCAGAGAACGTATGACACCATTAAACTTACCAGTCATCAATGCAGCTCCATCAGTACCGACAATGTTGAGTTTTTGGCACAGCATTGTGTTTGATATGAAGTCAAATATTTCTTGAGCCAGTGTTCTACCTTTGCCATCAGTTGGGGATAAATGTGTGAGATAGTATGTCCCAGGTTCACCAATCAGCACATAATGCTCTTCAAGTTGAGTAGATCTGTACATTTTTCCATTTGGTCCTTCTAACATAACCTGGGTTGCATCTTTTCTGCCATCAAAGTACAATCCAGATACATATTTAAAATTAGAAACTTCTTCTTGACAAATTTCTTTTCTGCATCTCTCTCTCTTCTCAGTTTACTTGGATCAATTACAAGTGATTTGTCTTCATTAGTGACGATTCCCATGTCTTGTAATGCGCTGGTGGCAATAGCAGCTCCAGCTCTATCCGATAATTGATATCTCTCACACATTCATGCTAAGTTGGTCCATCTTTGACGATTTTGTGCATGACTTGGGTGGCTATCTTGTGGAGTAATAATAGATTTCTCAGATGTCTCTGACGACTGTGATGCAGAACCATCTGCTGTATCACTGTTAGAATCTGAAGCAAAGGCAGAGCATTGTTCTGAACTTGGTGAGGCTGAGGCATACGTAGACATTGGAATAGAATGTCGCTGGGCATCACGGCTGAACCTCAAATCAGATTGTGTTAGAGGAACAACTTCATCTACACACCTACTTTTACGCTCAGTCCTCTGGTCTTCATAGAATGTAAAATCTTCCCTTGCCATTCTCAAACAATGTCGGATTTCCATTTGTTTTCTTTGCTGTTCATCAACACAGTACACGTCGAAAAGTTGATCCATGTCTTGCAGGAATGAAGATTCCATTTTCTTATATGGCTCCGAGTTCTTTCTTGGGTACCGTGTAACATTGCTGAAAGTTGTCATCATTTGTTGTATTTAGTTGCAATCGTATAGTAATGCTGAGGATATACATTGCACCATATCCATCTTTCATGCAGTTCTTTGGCAACTTCTGTAGCAGCACTCAATGTTCTAAAATCAGGTAAATCCAGCATTCGTTCAATCACGTGTCTTTTCGTCGGTAATTCTCCTGGAGGAAACAACTTGACAGCTTCAAAAATTTCTCCACAATGCAACTTTTTTATGACAGCACCAGAATAGGCTCTTTTCCTTGTCAGCATTATTTTCCACTTTTGTGAATATTATTATTGAAACCAAAGGAAGAACTTGTTAGTGATCAGTAACCTTGCAACAGCAAATGTAGACACTAAACTTTATTCACTTACAGCAAAAGTAAATATACTACCAGGAATCTACCCGTGAAGTAAACTTACAGCTTAATACTGGTATTTTATCTGTGAAAACAATAAAACTTTCAAAACAAATACTTTCTAAGTTCTGTTGTAAAGCTGTTGCCAATAATCCTATCAATCATAGTCCTATTACTTTTTGTTGTATTCAATTATTTGCACAAACATTCTGAAATAAGAAGACAGAAAGTCAATATGGGTTGGCTTCAGGGTATGCCAGCAAAATATGGCGACATATGCCTATGGGATTCGAACCCATGCCCACACCAACCAGTGACTTAAACCTGCAGCTTCTGAGATTATGTCAGCCCTTAATCATAGGACAGACTGTAACCACTCTGCCAAAGTGACACACTGATTGCTTATGATGCTCGCTAAAGTGAGGCATTAGCATCAGAAATTGTCTGCGCTCAAAATGAAAACTTAACAAAATATTAAGTTTCTTAACCACCTGAACCCTTCACCGTAAATATAATGAACTTGCTGGTATGATATCTTCAAACCATAGAACATTGAAGAGTCAGTTGGTGCTACTAAGTCCATGACAGATTTGTTGAGATATTAGAAGGAGAAAATTTAGCTGCTAAGCTCATTGCAATGTGTTTACTGCATGTACATCTTCCTTCATGCATATGCTATTTGTGAACAGTGTTTTATTATCATTCAGCTCTCCATGTTTATGCTAACGTGTGTTGCATTTAGTATTTTTTTCCATATTGCTTATATGATACTTGCTCTATGAAACATCCAAACAGCCCCAGGTAATGAATTAGATCAAAGTTAACTGAATTAATCACTAACAATCATCTTAGAAGTCTTGCAAATGCCAAAATAGACCATATTTTAGATACGAAAGTGCATAAATTTTCTCAAAAATGTGTTTTTTGCCTGTAACTTTTTTAGAAAGCATTTTAGAAGAAAAGTTTCTCTTAATGAAGATAGGAAAGTGGTGCTTTTAAGCCAAAAACCAGCTTTCTAGCTTAAGCGGTTCTCAAGTTATGGTAAAAATAGCAATTTTTCTCCTGTTTGATGGATGTGCACGACCACTAGAGGGTGCACTAACCTAAAATTGGTTTCTACGTCATTTACACCATATTTGGGGACATATATAAACATCACTTTTTAAAATTCAAAATTTTTCTTTTTTCACTGCAGCCTATTAATGTAACTGTGATCTTCAACACTTAGTTATTTAGCTCTGACGCTTGAGTCATTGTTTACCGTCATCACTATTATTGAGGTCTCCTATCTCTACTACAGGTGTATATTACCAAGCTCTGCTGGTGTTGCCTACAGGGCCCCTCATCAGTGATGTTGGGTTTAATATATTGGTTCAATTGGCTGCACCTGCTTCACCCATCAGGCACTTGTGTAAACAGTAACAAAAAGTCAATGTTTTTTCTGCATATATTATTGGCAGGACTTGGTGGATTTCTTTCCCAATAAAATTTTTGATTATTTCAAGGTCCTGGGTGTTGTTAGCTGCATACACAAAGCCAAGGGAGCTTTACTTTTTCCTTAGTTTGAAGTATTGAACACATTTTTGATATTAAGCTATTTTGAAGCAAAGTAAAAAAACTGTTTTATGTAGTGCAATTCCACTGAGGGACTTTGTTTTCTTTTGATTGTCCCTTACATTTTCTCATGCCCTGCTGGCTATGCATTATGTTGTATGTTCTTTTCTGCTGGCTTGGCGTGCCCAGAGGAGCTAAAAAAATCCTTGTTACCAAAATTTTTAGGTTTGATCCTGGTTGCTCTGTAAAGCTATTTTGAAACAAAATTCCAATGATGTCTTCCATATGGTGCGATTTCAAACAGTAACATCGTTTTCTTTTGATATCCCCTCAAACTCTTTCATGACCCTGCTGGCTATGCATTATGTTGTACGTTTGTTTTTCCTTGCTTAGGGCAGTTAGGCAAGTCCTTGCTGTCCCCAAAATTTTTAGGTTTGTTTGCGGTTAATCTATAACGCTATCATCAACCAAAATAGAAAAAAATGTTTCTTCCAAGTATGGTCTGATTTTACCTCAGTTGGGTGTGCCATCACCTGTACTGAAATGAAACATATCGATTAAGGCAGCTGCACCAGTTTTCCCATACAAACATTTGTGAGAGCAGCAACAAAAAGCTTCAGAAAATATAGGCTATAGTTCCTGTACATGTAAATGATAATAATTATCTTGGTCTATTAATTATAACTGATAATACAAAGAAAGAATGATGTCACAAACTATCATTCATACTTTTAAAAAGAATATGATTAGGGGGAAACACAGTCAACAATCCTGGTGGCACCCAGATGGTGGTTGTTGTGACAATTAAAGAAATGAGCTCTTTGTTGGTAGGCATATTTTACGATTTGTGGGGCCCCTTTTGTATTTATATTTGTGATATGAAGTTTTTTGGTTGCACTGTTTGCTTTAATTTAGCCATAATGAGAAAAAGAATATGTCTTCCCCCAAGTCGTATAACCTATTTTTATAGGTGCCTATGAAGCTGTTTTTAAGCAAAGACGTTTCCTCTAAATCCAGTGTTGTAAATTGTTATATTTTGATTTTTTTTTAAACTTGGGATATTATCACCACCCTAATCCCAATATCCCTGCTTTTAAATGAAGATTAGTGTTTTGTACTGTTGCAAAGAGCCTAACAATTACAAATATCAGCAATGGGCTTTACTGTTTATGTTTGCTATCAAAATGATAGTGGATAATTTTGCTGCCTGTTGCTATTCTCACCATATAGTAGTAAGCATTGTGATGCCATTTAAGGGGTTATATGGGGAATTTGCAAAAGAGACGCGTTTAGCATGCTAAGATCGATGTTATGTGACAGGCTGAATACTCGCGCAAAAATAAACCTGTCACAATTTTTTTCTTTTTTTTGTTGACATGGTAATCAAGATGTTTCCTTTGCCATGGCAACAGACGAGGAAACTTTGGCATGCATATCTCGGCCCATGCACGATGGAATTGAAGGGTTTTGGTGCAACTTGATCGTCGAACACTACTCTACGCAACCACGTAGCAACTTGTACATAAATTTAAGCTGTCATAATATACTGGGATTTGTCAAAAATACCATTTTTTTCAGTGAAATTTTCACATATTTTCCAACAAAAATATTTATAGCAAAAAAAGTACAATAGTTAGCCCATTTTCACTTCGTCATTGCATTCATAAGTCTATTAGCTAGCTCTATGCGAAATTTGATAAAGATTGACCGTACGAATTCAGAATTACAAATGCCAGAAAGTTTATAGTCATCATAAAATCGCGATTTTGAGAAAATCCATCTAAAAGTGCACTATCAATCATAATTATTCATCATAAAATATCCAAGTTTGTTTGTAAATCATTACTCATCTGTTACTTCTACATCAAGTGTAATATATCGTTGAAATCTCTATTTCTTGAGGATTTCAAATACAATAAAAACAAAATTTTTTTTTTGAATATGCAAATTTTATGCAAATTAGCCCCGCCCCCCCAACAGGTGCTGAGTTGTCTTCAAAGTTAAAGTACCCTTACCTCAAAGATCACTACAGATTTTATTTTTCTACCAATTTCTTTAGAAATGATCGCTAGATGATGCTAAGGACATAAGCTTTCAAGGTACATCAGTCAAAACTTATCAAAAAGCCTAGGTTTTCTACAATTTGCTACTTTCTGAGACCCATGACCTTTTTGTTAACTGGTACTGATCGGTACCAAATTTTCTTAGTCAAATGTAGTATCTAAAATATGATCAGTTATTATCTGCTACAGGTTAGCCTAAACCATGTAACATTATGTATTTTTGAACAGGAAATTTCTTCAAGATTCAGAAAATATTAAGTTTAAATAGAATATGCTGTCACTAACAATGAAACAGCAGCTTGTTTACACCCTTCCCATGTGTTGAGAAACAAGGGGGATACAGCAAACTTTGATTTAGAGAAGCCAAACTTCTGCTAGCTTTTAAACTTGCATTTCAGTTTTTGTCTCCTTGGAAACTTGAAACAAAATGTCAATTTTAGTGGTAAAACATTTGCAATTTATTTTATCTTTTTAAAGGGTGTAGTTTTTCTAAAAATTATAATTTAGTGAAGGTAAGTCAAAAAATTCTTGGGGGATTTGAACTGATATGATGTACAGTACCCATTTTTGATCAGTAAATATCATATATTGCTTAGCTTAAACTATTTAAAGTTATATATTGCTGGAAAGCAAATTTTTTAAGCTTTCAAATGAGACCTGTATTTAGCAACATATCATATTTTTTACGCACTAAGTCTACTTTTTTTTACTTATTGTACAAATTTGTTTGAGGGGGTTTTGAGACCCCTAAAAAATTTAAAAATTTTAATAGCTAAATTTTATTAATATTGCTTAAAATTTTGTCAAATGATGCTCCAAAAGAGTAGTTTTTAGACTGTGTCAATGATAAAGGCTTTGGTTTTGAAACCAGGTATCTTGATTTGAATTCAAGGTAATTGGCTCTTGCACGTGTCTGCTAAAAATTTTACAATTTTTGTCGTCTGAAACTGGGTTCTTGGTCTTTTCAACCGTTTTTGGGTGTAAAAATCCAAGAATTAGGGCACAAATTGCACATCTTCCGATGCATGAGGAATTTAAAGATACAATTTTTGTTAAAAAATATTATGGCCAAAATTTTCGAAAAATGATAAAACGAACCCCATATTCCCCCTTAAGATTATGACCTAACTGCTTTTCAAAAGTATTCAAGACAAGGAAAAAGCATGCTTGAAAAACACTAAAATCACTAATTGCTTCTAGTGTTTGAATACAGCAAAAGATGTTACGAAATTACTTTTAGGAAATATTAACGTTTCTTGAAACGTAATTGTTTAAAAAAGCAATTATGGGCAGTTGCACATAGTCTCTACATGTGTCCCACCCTGTTTTCACCATAGGCGTCCTTAAACCAAAGGTTGGTGGTGGCATAAACACTGCAATGCAAAGAGCAAACTAACCTAAAGTGAAGTACTCACAGTTAAGTTATTGCAATAGCAGGGCCTCCATCAATAACGTGGAGGTTAAGAACATCAAACCAGTTGGCAGCTATCAAGACCCACTCAATTTTAAAGAAAATTGCTTCAACATTTAATTCGTATGTAGCTTGACACTAGCATTTTGTGCAAAAGATAAAACAAGAGCATCTTATCCCTTTTCTCTTTTCCTTGGTGATCATCAAGTTTTTTGCATGGAGTTGGCTTTGTATTAAGATATTTACAGGCTTAATTTTTAGATGAAGAGTTTTGAAAATTGTGATAGATAATGCAAACGAGCCATGCAATTTAGAAAAAATAGTCAAAATGTATGAAAGAACTTAGTTTATCTAGAAATCGCATTTTTTGTGAAGTTTATCTAGAAATTTTGTGAAGTGCATGCACCAAATTTTTGAGTGTTTTTAACCAATAGGTGATGTTTCATAAATGTTTCGAGACTCCCTTTTTTGATGAATCTTTTAGAAAACGTAAACAGTTAATGTTAAAAAACTATGCTTCTGAGTGAAAGCAGTCAATGTGTACCAAATAACTTTGTCCTACAATTGCAAGTTTGTTAGGTTCAATAGGATAATTGTTTTGATCAGCCTGTATGAATCAATGCTTAGCCTAAATATTGGAGTCACTTATTACAGGAAAGCAAGTTTCCTAAGCTTTCAAGTGACACTAATTGTTAGCACCTTGTTATATTTTTTTTGTATTAAATTTACCTGTCTTTATTTAGATTACCACTTTTTTGGGTGTGGTAAATATTACACTGCAGGTTTATAAGTTCAATTTTGTTTGTATAAAAACAAATACTTAAGATGCATGTCCTACGTCATTGGCACTGCCTTGAAATTAACTTTAATTTGTTGAAAAAAGTTTGAAAATTGGTTGAGAAATAAGGTCACAAATCAGTTCTTAAGTTAACTGCAATTCTTAAAAAATATTATGATCTCTTGCAGCGAAAGGCTGCATTAATCATGCCAGATGGCATTATGACATCATACAACGAGATTGAAGCACGCAAGAGAAGAAGCAGGCTTAGAAGGGTTAAAATGTTTAAATAAAGATTTCTTTGTTGCATCATCCTATGAGCTTAAAGTGTTGTAAAATTGATTTTATTAAAAGCACCTTATATTCATTCATTCACGCATATGAGCTCATGCTCGGTTTGCATGCCTTTGTGAGACTGGGCCACCACAGCGGGTAGACTACTTGGCCCCACCATCTGTCTGCCACATAAAGACAGAAGCATCCTGTTAAGTGCCTTGCCCAAGGACACAACAAGCAAGCTTGCCGGCTTGTTCTCCACACTATCCCTTATGTGCTGAGCGCCAAGGAGGAAAGCTGTGAATACCATTTTTTAAAGTTGTTTGGTATGACTCGACTTAGGGAATGAACCCTAGGTCTACCGACTGCAAAGCGGGCACCTTATATTGGTATCTGCCAAAAAATGCATTTAATCATGTTTCTATGATTAGTAGTTTTTGAGAAAATACAGATAACAAGTTGTGCAATCAAGCGTTAATTATGATGTCATCTTAGATCCTAGAAAGATGAAGTTTGTGGTAAGGTGATAGGTCGGGGGCTGGCTTTCATTTGACCAAAAACGGTTGTCCTCTCTGACAAGAATCACAAGTTTTAAAAAATTATCTTTGATTATGGCATCGCAAACTCCCTCATAACATATACCCTGAAGTGGTATTCAATCGTGCCAGGTTTAATGCTTGTATGTCCAGTAGTTTTGGAGAAGTTAAAGCACATGTACACACAGAATTGTGCTTCATATACTACTAGCCAGCTCTGCCAGGTTGCTTGCAGGTCCCTCCTCAGTAATATAGGGGTTATGTATTTCAGTCAGCCAGCTGCACTGGCTTCATCCATTAGGCTGTTGTGTGAATAGTAGCAACAAAATTGTGTTAGTTATGCAATTACAGTGCACCACTCTTATTCACATAATGCTGATCATCTTCGTCTATTTATCAGCACTGGTAAAGTCCACAAAAAAAGAATGCTGTCACAGACTACACTACCATTCATACTTTTAGAAAATTGTAAAGAGGAAGGGGATAAAGGATTGAAAATCTCTCAAGAATAGTGGTAGTGGCCACGTGTTGGTTGTTATCACAATTACAGAATTATACTATTTGGTGATAAGCCTTTTTACAATTTGTTGCAAATCCTTTGATATATATATTTGTGATATTTGACTGTGCTATTTGCCTTTTTTCCGGCATAGCGACAAAAGCAGTTATGCCTTCCACAGACTCATTTTCCATATTCCAGTAGGTGCACATCTAGCAAAAATATTTTCAAACAGAATGCTCTCTGTAAATTCAGTTTCACAAATTGACGGGTCTATGGTTTTATTTTGAATTATCCTTGAACTTGGGATTTCATACTTTGCTTTATCAAATGGATATAAGTGGGCAGTATATTTGTAAAAGCAGTGATCCTTGTTTTATAATATATATATAGGTAGCTTAACAGCAGCATATAAGTAATGGACTTTCCTTTACCTCCAAATGTTTTTGCTTTGATCCCAGTAGCTCTGTGAGACTATTATCAAGCAAAATAGCAAAACTGTTTTTTCCAATTGTGGTGTGATGTAACCCTGGCAGAGCTTACCATCAGTTACACGCAGTTTAAAAGTGATAGTTCAGGCAGCTTCTTCTGCTTCACCATCGATACATCTGTGAGAGTATTGACAAAGAGTTGTAAATGGAGGCTATAGTTTCTGTACACGTAATGGTGATCATCTTACTCTATTAATCAACCCTGATAATGCTGACAAAAAAGAATTCTGTCACAAATTATCATTCATATGATATGAAAAAGCGTAAGAGTAGGGGGAGGGGAGAAGAGAGGATTGAAAAGCATTTGAAAATGGTGGGAGCCTAAAAGATTGTCATTAACACAATTGCAGAAATAAATTATTTAGTGGTAGACTTATTTCATGATTTGGTGTGACATTTCATATTTATGTTTGTGGTATTAAGTTCTTTGTCTGTGCTATTTACCTTCTTTCTGCTATAGCGACAAAAGTGGCTATGCCTTCCCCACACTCATTTACCATATTCTAGTGGTGCCCATCAGGCAAAGTTATTTTCAAACGAAATGTTTCCTCTATATTCAGTTTTACAAATTGATAAATCTATGGTTTCGTTTTGAATGTATGTTAAACATGATATTTCATTGCATTGCTTTATATGTTAGATACAACATACTAGTAAAAGATAACATCCTTGTTTTAAAGTATAGACTAGCCGGCGCTGTCAACGTCACCCACAGGGCCCTCATTAGTTGCGTCACGATTAAGTATTTTGGTTCAGCTGGTCAAGTTGTCTTCACCCATCTGGGTCTTGCATGAAAAGAAACAAAAAATTTTTGTTTTTATGTATTTCGGTAACACCTGTACATGCAATAGTGATTATCTTATTCTCTTCATTAAAACTGGTGATGCTCACAAAATAAGAATGTTGTCACACACTATCTTTAATACTTTTAAAATGTGTAGCCAGGGACGGGGGGAAGGGGAGAGTGGAAACAGTCAAAAATGGTGGTGGTGGCAAAATGGTGATTGTTTTCACAATTACAGAAATAAAGTATATAGTAGTAAGCCTATTTTTTAATGTGGTGCTGGACATTTTATATTTATATTTGTGGTATTAAGTTCTTTGACTACGCTATTCGCCTTGTTTCTGGCATAGCAACAAAATCGGCTATGCCTTCACTCAAAGTCATTCACCACATTCTAGACGGAGCCCATCAGGCTGAGTTGTTTTTAGACAAAATATTCTCTCTAAGTTCAGTTTTACAAATGGTTTTGTTTATGGTTATATTTTGATTTTTTCTCAAACTTGGGACTTTATTACAATTCATTGTAATGTAGATATACAAAATTTAACGGCAGTGCACCAGCAAAAAAATCTTTGCTTTATACATTACCAACGGGCTTTGCCGGCATGACCCAGCAGGGGCCCTCCATCAGTGATGTCGAGGTTTAGTATTTCAGTTCAATCGGCAAAGCTGGCTTGATCCATCGGACTCTTGTGTAAGCAGTAGCAAAAAGTTAATGAGTTTTATGCACTTTCACAATTCTTGTACATGAAATTGTGATCAACATATTCTTTTAAATGACTGGCAATGCTCACAAAGAATCTTGCTAGAAATTATTGTCAATACTGGTACTTGTGACGGACAAGGGACTGAAGCACAATCAAAACTGATTGTAGTGGCAAAATAGTGATTGCTGTTACAATTACAGAAATAAACTATTTAATGATGAGCCTATTTTGCGATGTGTTGCTGCCCCTTTCCTATTTATATTTGTGGTATTAAGTTATTTTGGCAGCACTATTTGTCTTTTTTCGGGCATAGCGACTAAAGCGGCAATGGCTTCCCCAAAATTATTCACCATATTTCACTAGAGGCACTTCAGGCGAGTTATTTTCAAACAAATGTTCTCTCTAAGTTCAGTTTTATAAATTGTTATGGTTATGATTTTATAAAATACCTTAACATGCAGCATATCATCAAAAAAAACATCTTTGCTTTATAGTATAGATATGATGGCGTCTCCCACAGAGTCCCCATCAGTAACGTTGGGCTTAAGAGTGTGGGTTTAGCCGGCCAAGCCAGATTTATCTGTCAGGCTCTTGTGTGACCAGTTACCAAAAGTTTATGTGTTTTCTGCACATAAGATTTTCACCATTTTTCGTGCTCCTTTTTCTAATAGAATATCTCATTTCAAGATCCTGGCTATGCCTTAGGTCTATGAGCTCTGTCCATTGCTGACACAAACCCAAGAGAGCCTTGGGTTTCCCATAGTTTGGGAGTAGGAAACACATTTCTGATATAAAGCTATTTTCAAGCAAAATAGCAAAAATGCCTTTCATGTGGTGCAATTTGACACAGTGACGTTTTTTTTTATTTCCTTTAAACTTTGTCAAGTCCTCACTGGCTATACATTATATAGCATGTTCTTTTCTCCCTGCTTGACGTGCTTGGGGAGTGAAAAGAGTCCTTGATTTTCCCCAAATGTTTAGTTGATCCCGGTAGCTTTATAAAGCTATTATAAAGCAAAATACTGACAATATCTTCCATGTGGTGCGATTTAACACAGTGACGTTAATTTTGATTTCCCCTCAAACTTTCTCAAGTCCCTGCTGGATATGCATTATGATTCATATTCGTTTTTCCTTGCTTAGGTATGCTCATAAAAGTTAAATGAGTCCTTGTTTTTCCCAAATTTTCAGATATAATCCCGATAGCTCCATAAAGTTGTTATCAAGCAAAATAGAAAAATGTTTCTCCTTAACTTTGGTGCAATTTTACTCCACCAGGGTGTACCATCACATGTTAAAACGTATCAAAGAATGCAGCTGCTCCAGCTTCACCGTACAAACATTTGTTATAGCCACAACGAAATGTTTCAATTAAGATAAGCCATAGTTCCTGTACATGTAATGGTGATTATGCTGTTTTATTAGTCAAGACTGGAAGTATTCAAAAATAAAGAATGACCTTAAAAACTTAACATTTGTAATTTTTAAAAGTGTAAGGGGGAGGTAAAACATAGTCAAAATTGTATGTGTTTCTCAAATGGTGGTCGTTTTGACAATTAAAGAAATGAACTATTTAGTGGTAGGCCTATTTGACGATTTGGTGGCCCCACCTTTGTATTTGTATTTGTGACATTAAGATCTTTGCCTGTGCTGTTTTTCCTTAATTCAGCCATAGCACGAAAAGGTGCCATGCCTTTACCCTGAGTCATATTACCATTGCAATAGACACCTATAAATCTCTTTTCAAACAAAAGCATTCCCTCTTAGTCCAGTGTCACAAATTAATGCTATTATTGTTTAATTTTGGTCTTTTCGTAAACTTGAAATTTACTACATTTAACTTTGTCCATAATCCAGACCTCCCTACTTCTAAATGGAGATTGGTGTTTTGTACCGATATCCTTGCAATTACAAATATCAATAATGGGCTTTACCATTTATGTTTGGAATCAAAATGATAGTGGATAATTTTGCTGCCTGCTGCTATTTTCACTAAATAGTAGCAAGCTTTGCGATGTCATTTAACATTATGACCTCACAATGTGATTTAAGCCATTAAATGTTAGGATCGCTACTCACTACTTTTTCGTTATGTAGGCGAACTAATGTGAACTAACGTCTCTGAACTAGTGACCATGCTCCTTGGCCCTTGCATAAACGCTGCCATGCACATAGCAAACTAGCTCGAAATGAAGCACTCACAGTTAAGTTATAGCAATAGCAGGGGCCCCCAATAATAATGTCGAGGTTAAGAATATCAAATTAGCTGACTGCTGCGGCAGCTTTGCCCAATTGCAAAGGAAATTGCTTCAACATTTAGATCATATGCTGCTCTACACTTACATTTCATTGCAAATTATGAGAAAGAATCATTTTTACCTTCTTGTTTTTTCCTTAGGTAATCACCATGTGTTTTGCTATACAAATTAATATGTGTAGACTTCATTTTTTGATGACTCTTTTTGAATATTTTGATGGATAATGCTAAAGATTCATGGTATTTCAAGGCAATTCCAATGATATGAGATTTGTATTTTCACTATTTGTTTTTATACTAAAAAAATTGAATTTTCACGTCTTTGAGGCAAATTTTTACATTTTTCCAAACAGTGACAATCTGAGCAAAAACAGCTAATTTAATTCCTAAGGGTTGTGGTAAGGTACTAACCATTAGTGCCATTTGAAAGCTTAGGAAATTTGCTTTCCATCTATACCTAACTAATTAGTGAGGGCTAAGGATTTTTATAATTGCTGATCAAAAATTGGTTGCCATACATGATTTTTCATTTTTAGTTAGAACATTTTTCTACTAGACCTAAGTAACTGGCAATTTTTATGAAAAGTTAGTTCTTTTGCATTTTGACTGTTTTTCATCAAAAGCAAGCATGCTTTTTTGCCATTACTTAACTAAATTTTCAAAAAAATTCATCTCAAAATCAAGTCTCTAAAAACTTTGAAATGTAGCCTACTGTTCAAAAACATTCTTCCTCAAAAGCATGGTTTGTTGGCATTATCTATCAAAGTTTTCAAGAAGATGCATCTAAGTCGCTCCCCTATCCCACAACTTTTATGTTTTGTTTCCTTCCACTTTGTAAAATAAACCAACAAAACTTTCTTAAATCGTTGGCTGAGTTTCTAGTAAGCAAGTTCACTTCCTAAGCACCAAACCGGGTAAGCAAGACCTAGCCAGGAACTCCAGAAACTTTGGGGGAAATATAGTGGCTACGCGCAACCTCTTATACTGCATTTTTTTTAGGCTCAATCGATTTCTTTTAAAAATCGGAATTTTTCATTTTGTAATGGGATTAGCTATGTCAGAGAACATTAACTTTTCATTACTGTTCTCATAATTACCCACATTCTTAACGTTGACATTACTGATGGGAGCGCTGCAACTGTAATTGCATCTCTTTGGATTAGTTTGTTCTTTCCCTGGCTGCGTGTATACCAGGACCAAGTAACATGTGCCAACCCAAAAGCTTTAGGTCGTACAACTAGGCATACAATTACAAAAAAGTAGTAAGTAGTGGTCCTAATATCTAACACTGGCAATTTCCACGGAAGCGTGTCGCATAAGAAGCAACAGGAAGATCAAGAAAAGGGACATCATTTATGCTGATGCTTTCATTGTTTGTTTACTGTTTATTATTGTCACGAGGGGGGTTTCACTAATTAGTGAAGTATGCATACCACCAAATAACTGATTTATGTTATCGTAAACCAAAAATCGTTGCGTTGCCTATGTCCAACTTTGAGTTTGCTCTACACTTATTTATTTGTTCTACATTTCACGATCATATTTCAGCATCGTGAAATGATAGAGAGTTTCTAAGATCTGTCTCAATTGAAAGCAATTGTACTATGATCGGAATTACGGGGCATAGGGGTGATGTTCCCATTGGTACCAATTAATTTCTTACGGTTTTAAAAACAATTGGTTGAAGCCGGCTGAACCGATGTTACTAACCAGAAATAACTGACTGGTACTCCTGTCGGGCGACGCCAGTGGAGCCGGCTAGTGTTGTATATATTTGGTCTACATTTTAAACTTTTTTTTTGGTGCATTTACGTTCCAGTAAAATCAACAATGAGAATATCAATAATTCGTTAAAATCAACAATAACCAGTGCAATGGCATAGTGGTTAGTGTGTCCGCTTTGCAGTCGGTAGTCCTGGGGTTCATTTCCCAAGTCGAGTCATACCAAAAGACTTTAAAAAATGGTATTCACAGCTTTCCTCCTTGGCGCTCAGCAAAATAGGGATAGTGTGGAGAACAAGCTTAATGTTGCTTTGATCGGTACGATAGCGTAGTGCTTGAAGGGTTTACTTTGCAATTGGTAGACCTGGGGTTCATTTTCCAAGTCGAATCTTATCAAAAAACTTTGAAAAATGGTATTTACAGCTTCCGAGCTTGGCGACAAGCGTGCTTGTGTCTTTGGGCTAGATAGTTGACGGGATGCTTTCATCTTTATGTGGCAGGCAAATGTCAACAAGCTTGGAGAGGAGATGGGCGCCGCTAAGTCCTCTTAAGCCCAGGGCAAGGATAAGAAATGAGGAAGAGCTGCCTCTGCTTTCAGATCCCCTGATGACTCATCAGTCATGAGATGTCTTGACTTGAATGCTGCTTTAGGAATACATACACCCGGCATTTTACATACATCTAGAGGAAATGTCTATGTGTGTATCATTAATCGTATTTTTTAAAAATTGGATATCTCTCTCTCTCTCTCTCTCTCTCTCTCTGCTTAGTAATTCCCGACGAATGATTTTTAGTGAAGTGACATAGACTTATAAAACATTTCGTATATACGCACAAATAAATGTGCAAGAGGCCAGCAATTTACTTCATAGCACAAATGCAAACAATGCACACTGTTTTGCCCTTTATGTCTCTTCAGTGATGTTGGTATCCTATAATTCGAGACTTTAAAATAATACATATCCAGAAGCTGTATTCTGATCGGCCTCAAACTAATTTCGCGGTGGTGGAAATTCTGTCAGCACTGGAAAAATTGGTATAAACGTGGACGAGTGGCGGGTGTTGCAAGTGCAACAGTGCTGTCATAGTCACGTAAATTGATACTAAAAGCCAGCGGTTTACTTAAGAGCTTGGGCATCCAGCCCGTGGGATGTAAGGCATTTTTTAAAATGATGTAAAGTAAACTTATATCGAAACAGTCAGAAATACACAAAACAATAACATAGCTAGAGGAAGATTTTGACCAAACACTTGATGGCTTTAGAATTTCATTCTGTTGTCCTGCCCGCCCTTTTTGAAAGAAGATGAAGGGGATGTCTGAAAACCTGCAGATGGAGTGGGTTAATTTTTGGGGTTCATCTGCTGTACAGAAGAAGTTTTAAACCTATGCATTAGCTAAAAATTATAATAAAAAAAGCTAAAATGCCTACGTGACAAAAAAATCGCAGCATTCACAGATTGGCAGTTTTTGTGATTTTAATATTTGGCAGCACTTGCTATTGTATGGGTGAACCATGTTATATCCCTTGTATGATCATTAATTTTTGACAGTTTTATGAAAAATTCACGTTGCTAATTGTTTATACCACCGAATATTATCAAAGTTGTTAGATTAAATCAGTGACAAATTTTACATTGAAAATGTTGATATGTGTTTAAAATTTTGTCAACTTTCTGTTTGCTATTTGCCCGGTTGTGAAAAGAATAACACACATTTCTAAAATGGGCATACATATATGACGCACATTTCAAGGATAACACATTTCTCATTGAAGTTTTGTTATGTGAAGATTTTGTCTGTTTTTGCACCAACCTGTAGTTACTGTTGTAAAAGCTTGAGCATAATCCAAATCAAATGGCCTGTGAAATCATTAGCAAACTGCTGGTGGCCCTTCGGCCAATAAGGGTGGAAACTCTTGCTTTAGAGCATAACTGAAGGCAATGTGTACTGTTTCTGCCTCTAATGTATTAAACTATTCCGTGTGGTGTGTTTATAAAATCTCATTTCAGTTCATAATGCCTTGGTTGGTGAATTGCCATCGTTTGGGATGGGGAAAGAATCCAAGTTCCAGCATCTCATGCAAAGGAATCCGACGTCTGAGTCACAAGTAAGGATACAACAAAATATGATGGAGACGTCACGGTTCAGTAATTATGACACCAACCTGTCAGTTGACGCAAAAGCTTTCCGTCCAGGTTCGTGTCCTTTATATTTTTGAGTTGTACAAATCGTGTGTTTTATCAGCAGTTAATAGTGCTATGTTTTTATCTTTATACAAAGTCTTGATTGTTGGGATCTCATAGGGTTCCACAGTAACACTAGGTGTTTTGGTCAAATAATTTCAATGCAACAATTTTTGTTTTACGGGAATCATCGGAATGGAGATTCACTAAGTCTAGGTGTAGTTTTTGATCAGCGCCACACCATGATTTTAGTTGCAATATCTTTCCATAAATTCGTTGTCCGATGTTTGAAAAATAAGATGAATTGCTATAATAAATGCATAATATCTATAATATTTGTAATATGTAATATCACCAGGTTAGGATGGAAAAGTTTCTCACCCAGCATCTTGAAAGAAAGTATTTGTTACAAATAAGCTTTTGTTTTTTCAGGTAATCAACCAACTTCGCAATCGACCATTGCCAGTACAATCAATTCGTTTGATAACCTCGATCTTGCTGCAGGTAATGGTTGACGTCCATGTTGTATTGCTTACCGTACATACTCGTAGATTGGTCGCACCTTTTTTACCAAAATCTTCTTCAAAAAATAGGGATGCGATTTATCTACTCGACTTACCTGTAGAATTAGCATTAACTTTTCAGTAACTTTCAAGGCGGTAACGCCTAGACCAAGATCCAAGTACCAGAATGCGTACGTTAAGCATTGGAAAGCTGTCCTCTGCACAGACCATGTATGAAACAATCGTAGCGATTCTCAGCTCTGATTCGATGCTGTTAGAGATATATACATTTATGGTAAATATTTTATAACATTTGATTTTATCATTGGCAGTTTGATTCCTCAGATATTGGTGCGACCTATTTGCGAGTCAAACCAGAGTACCTACTTTATTTGCCTCAAACTAAGTGTGCGACCAATCTACAAGTATGTACGGTAACCTTTTTTTGCGCCAAGAAATAATGGTTCAACAGATTCATCTGTGTTCATAGTTGTATTCAATTTGTGTCATTAGGTTGTTTGATATAAGATTTGGTGTCTGTGCTTTAGTTACATGCCAACCATTTTTTTTCTGGTTAAAATTGGATGGATCAAGCATAAAGTAATGATTTATGTAAAATTTTTGTTTAAGTCGACAAATAAGCGCGGAATGTCGGAGTTAAAGATCAAGTGCAAAATATGTTTTAAAATGTTTTTAAACTTGATTTATAAGCTCAAAGACAATCAATGTTTATCATCGATTACTGTTATGCACCTCATGATGTTAAACTGTTGCATATATGCACCGAAATACGACCATGCTTTGCAATCTCTACGCGATCCACTCTAATGATTTCACAATAATGAAAAGCCGTTGTGTGATAGATGTTCCTCAGAAAGCTCCGTTCTCGAACCAGCCAAATCCTTCCGCGAGTGAATTTATTCCTCGCAATCTCTCTGCTCCGATGCTGCATCATAACAAACAAAACGGAGGTTTGAACATCCGTGAGTTCATTCCAAGCAGACAGGCGAGAGGAGGAATCACCCAGCAGGTTGTTGGACGCGAATTTTTTTAATAGTTGAATATTTTGAGGTTATGTTTAAGCCGCTCATGCAGCGTTTTTGTAAGCTTGAGTGTGATACTGAGTTGATTGCGAGTTAGAGGAATTACTTTAAAAAAATTGCATCATCGATTCGTAACTGAGGTACGATTACTTTTTCTGTGAATATGCCAATGGAAAGCGCACTTTGTACGTTCAACAGTTAAGCAGAGAGTGCATGAACATGAAACGCTAATCACCACTTCTTGTTGCAGCAAGGAATGCATCCTCTGCCAGCTCCCTTTCACGACTCCTCCACCCCACATCTGCCACAGCACATGGTTCCTCACTCGCGATCTTCCAACTCAGAGTTCGCTGCAGGTGAGTTGCAACAGCGGCGGCTCGCCATGTATTCTTGCAACTGTGAGGTTTAGGTTTTGGCTCCCACATCATTTCTCTATTTTTGTTGATAGGGTAATTACTGACAATTCCTAAAATAACTGAATGATAAGAACTCGCGCTCCCTCGATAAGTGGCGTGAAGTGAAACAAACTCAATCGAGAAGTAGTGCATGATGATCAATAATAGGACGTGTATTTCGAATTGGTCACAAATGCAGATTGATTGCCCCACCACCAATAAGACCGCTCTATTTTCAGGAGCCAATAACAGTCTCTTTTGTGACGCAAAGTGATGGGCATTTTGGTTGGCTAATTAATCTTGAGGGACATTGTAGTCGGTCAATCAATGCTGAGGGGCATTGTGTTCGGTTAATTAATGCTGAGGAGGATTAAGGACGGTTAATATGCAATGATTTTTATTTCACCTTTCGCATCCAGGATTGCCAATGAGTTCTTCCATGGTTGGTCCTGATCTATCGAACAACTCTGTATTCGCAACTCCACCTTCACAAGGAAGTTCAGCATATTTTACCCCTGATAGCATTCCATCAGGTAAATGTGCTCAGCACTGTGCTTTTATACAAACGTTTATACAAAATACCTGTTTTTGTAATTTCCATGGTTTTAGATGTATGCGTAATGAACCAGGCTATGTCAATGTGAGCAGAACTTTTAACGTGATCGATTTTATTTGAGTTCGAGTTAAGGTTTTAAATGTGAGTTTGATTTCGGCATGTTTAACATCCCGAGTTCGACAAGATTATTTGTAAGTTCATGTCGAAATCTGCTTTCTCTGTTGTTCCCCAAACAGTGGTGTTCTCTTTTTGTTTCCTCTCGCTTAGTTTAGCTATTACTTATTCCTTAGTTTAGTGAACTACCAAGTCGGCAATCGATTTCTTTTAATGGCTTTTGTTTTGTGAGTACGAGTACAGCAGAAAAATCTAATTCGTGTCTCTAAGTGTGCGATGATCAATTAGTATACAATAATTTTATGTACGGGCTGACAGTGCAGATTGTGTGTTGAAGGCAGAAGAAGAAGTGAGAGTGTAGAGTTAAGAACCAGTTTCCGATTCATCGAAGGATTTGCTCGGAAGTTGTTGAGCAGTGAAGCGAGGAGACAAAACTCCGGAGATGGTCTGTGCTTTTGTCCCACTTTGTAATGCGCTCTATGTTGTCTACTACATGCTTCATAGTTTGAAGTTGGGATTCGTTTCTTCTGTCGGAACGTATGACGATGAAAAATGGTTGAGTAATGCTATATTGTTTTCAATAATTGGTCTGCCACGATATGATGTACCACGTTTTGTTTCTTATGTCGTTGCAATTGCAAGATACCAAAATATATATTTTCATTACAAGTTAAACAATAGTAAAAGATGTACTGAGTGAAACAACTGTTCATGTGTTTTAAGGTTACTCTGGGGCAGGTTCGTTTCCCCGACAACCGATCGATTCCCTAGCAACCAACCAGAGTACTTCAGAGAGGAACTCTCCGTTGTTAATGCGAAGAATGGGAGTTCAGAATTCCAGCATAAACCCCTCTTCGATGAGCATCTCGATCGGTGAGTCTCGTGAGTGGGGTTCGATTCTCGGTCGGATCGATTAAGGTCGCTACGTAATTAGTCTTTTCGATCCTGTCGCCGAGCGTAGATTGAAATTAGTTTTTAAGAGTTATTTATGCAGCATGGAATTGATGTCACCGTGCGTACATTACGGTGCTGCCAGGAATCTAATCATTTATTTCAATGAAAGCATTGTCAAGGTTTTGCAATAATCAGAAGCGAAGTTTCTTTCAAAAGTCCTGACTAAATTCTCTGTTTGAATCTCGATGCGCCTCTATGAAGAGGAATCCTGGCCATGTCCCAAGTGTAATATTCGTTTATTAACTGAGCAGAGGTACAATATACTGACTTAACGCGCATGAGACTGTGTTGTTGATTTCTCTCAACTTGTGATAAATTTGTTAGAAGTGTCGGCAAAGTTGAAGTCGGTCTGAACACAAGGTCTTTTGTGAAAGTTTAATCGAAGGGCGTTCTATTGCAGATACCTCTCGTAGCGAAGCACCATCACACCCGATCACGCAAGAAAGCAGGGGAACTACCTATTTTTATTCTCAAAAATCGAACGATCATTCCATGTCTGTGGTAAGCTTGTTGCTGATCTCAAGTGTCTGGTTCGAATCAGAGCAGGATATCGCACACTCGTTGCTATTGACTTGAGACTTGCTGTTATCAACTTAACAATTAAAATTGGAAAACAGTAATCAAACCCTAGCAAGATAGTCTATCCAAGCGACTTTACTCCATATCAGTAAATGTTGAAAAAGGGTCTGCTATTAACAAGCAGTCATAAAGTCAGCTTAGACATTTATTTGCCATAAGAAAAATTAATTTCGCTAACGCATCCTCAGTTTCTGCAAAAAAATAATAAAAATCGCACAAAAAAAATTTAAATATTTTTAAACAAACTAATTAATATTTAAATATTTAAATTTTTTTTGTGCGATTTTTATTATTTTTTTGCAGAAACTGAGGATGCGTTAGCGAAATTAATTTTTCTTATGGCAAATAAATGTCTAAGCTGACTTTATGACTGCTTGTTAATAGCAGACCCTTTTTCAACATCAACTGTTATCAACTTTAAATGAAATATCCGGTCAAGCTTTGAATTCACAACCCTCTGCTTGCATTACAAGTCTGCATATTTCAACCTTCCTGATTCTTCCCGCCCACGTGGATCAGTGGTGACTAGTGTGGCGTTCTCTGCTTAATCGCGTAATTTGTTTAACCAGAAATCATTGAAGAAGTGAAGCGTGTTTGTGCTGCTATTGTTTCAAATATTGCCTTTGAATATGAACTAATCGTTTCGATTTCAGATGATGCCCGCCTTCCACGTCTTTCCCGGCCCCCCTCCCAGTGTAGAGTACATGACATCGAAGACGAACGCACCCTCCTTCTTCCTCCCGGCTGAGATCCGTCGCGCCATCATGCAGAAGCACGCCCTCGCTATGATGACCGTGGACGCCGAACAAGCACCGAGTGAGTGGCGATCATGAGCACACCACGGCTGCTTCGAACCCGGGTGGTGATCGCAGGGTGCAAGTGGCATCGGTGTAGCTAATCATGCTGAACATCATTGGTATTTGTCGGGAAAGTATCTGCAATGGGCTGACTTGCTCGCTAATCTAACTCTGACGCAAATGTGGTGGGTAGTTGGTGTTGGACGTTCACTGTATCAAGTAAGACAACTTGTACAGTTAAATTACCCGATCATTTGCAAACAGTAAATCTAGTGTCACTGTATGAGATGTTGTGTGGGTCAAATGAAATCATTATGGATTTAACCTCAATATGGGAAGCTGTTAATTCTCACTTTCCATTAATCAGTGACAGAAAATGGATGGAAAGGTAGAAATTTAATTACTTGTAAAAATTCTCATCAAAGACATGCCAACGCAAAACCAAAGTAAAGTTTGACCGATTGTTCAAGCATATCTGCTTGCTTGCTGTGTTGATAACAGACTAAAATACCCCTGGACATTTTGAACAAGCAATGGCATTGTTTGTGTCAGCCCACTACATTTTAAGTCTCTAGGCCCCTAATAGAAGAATATAAGTAATTGCCAGGTCAGTGGCTAAAAGTTGGTGCAAAAGATTCATATTAAATGCTTTTGCCTGACAAGGCTCCTGCAAAAGAGATATCAAAAAGATACTGCTGCAAATGCGCTTTCTCACTTGGTGGCGCCAAGTTAAAACCCGAAATTATCTTTAATATAGTGAATAATCAGTTGTACGCAGTCGGAAAGCAAGGAAAATACGTTTGATTTTTTATTATACGTAGGCATATTACACATAGGCATGAAACTTAATTGTTGTTTCACAAGCATGTTGACCTTTCATTAGAAAGTTTGGTGGGGGTAAGTTACTTTGTTTGCATATAATAATCAAATATAAAAGCTTTTCAAAAAGATCAATTTTGTGGAGTCTGGAGGTTCAAAGATGTTTTGACATAAAAAATATGTGGTGAAAGTGAAGATTTTGGTGATCGCCTTTTTTGGAAGTCTATGTTTTTAAATGTACGAAACCCTAACTGGCTGGAGGATGCGCCCGCCGTCTGTGATCCAATTTCGTTTAAGTTGGGCTGTGAGTTACGTCAACAAACCATTGCCTATAGCTTAAATAAACTAATATTGCTCTTGAAAAGTTGTATCAATGATTTATATAGCTGAACTCGTTTTAAAATAAACAAGGTTCGATATAATTTACGTTTATTTTATTATCATTATGCTTCATCTAGCGGGCGAGAAAACTTTAGTGATAATACTAGAAAATAGCCAAATGATTGCCAAATTTCTACAAAAATATTAGAGTCGAATGCTGGCATCAGCAACACATGATTGTAATTGAAATATTTTCTCATTTAATGCGCGTCTTCATTGAGATGGAGGCATTGCATATGCGCCGATTTTGGTCGAAATATAAACTTTATTCAAAACCAGGATGGAGGAAAGCGGATTTCAAGCAGTTGTAAGACACAAATTACGAAGTGGTAGCCCCACAAGCAGCCAGACGGCCAACATTGGTGGACGCCCAAAAGTCGCCTCTAACGGCTGATGAGTGAGCTGCTTCACTTTCGAAATAAGCCAAAGCGCGAGGGAACGTGGCCCTGCGTTGACAAATATATCTATAACAAAATGTTGAAGTTTTGTTGTATTCATATTTTTGGGCTCCGGGCATGAGAAAACAATGTGGTCTACAGACCTGCTTCGGAGTTTCTGGTACTGTTGGCACACTATTCTACCGCAAGCCTGCAACCAAACTGGTAAAATTGCTGTCACGTGTCTTTACACAAGGCGGGGAGATGAAAGCCACTCTGCGGTCATTGAATTGCAAGGTCTATGACTTACTGGCATGATCGTTGCAGGCATCCCCTCCGAGGTCGATAACTACCACAGCTTGTTTCCCCTCGAAGCCGACAAGGAACTAAAGCCTGGAATGTTCGGCTTCGTCACGTCGTGTTACAAAGCAATCAAATACAAAGACGGGCTACCTTATTGCCTGCGACGTATTCACGGTGAGCTCTACGTCAAATGCGATATAACTCGTGATCGCTCGCAAACAGTGCATGCATTATTTGCTTTGCATAAATTTTTGCAAGGTTGATTCAACATTTTTTTCTGTGTTTTTGTTAGTCCTTTCAGGCCTGCATTTTCCATTTGTTTTGTTGACCGGTTGTAACGCGATTAACAAAGTTTGAGAAGCGCGTAAACGTGCATGGCAGGTTCATTCATGATTAGAGCAACCGTCGTGGATGCTGAAGTCTGTTTCGAATACAGACAATAAAATTTGAAGTGTACAATCCAACAAAATAGCTACAGCAGGGTTGCCACTTATCATAAAAATGTCCAAAATCTCAAAAAATTAATAAAAAACCGGATAAATTTTTATGCCAAATGTAAAGGATTGTATTTTTTTGACATGTAGTGTGAGCTGTGTTGCTAATTTTAGTAAATTTGAGATGTTTTTTTGAGAATTGATCAGTTTTGTTTTCAGCTGTGTCTCTTTAGTTTAGCTGATTATAAGCGTTTCTGACAGAAAGGTGGCGCCTGTTTGTTGGGATGTGAATGGTTGCTGTGTAGCGTAATCACTAGCATAAATCCAGCCTTTGAGAGTAATATGCCAGTGAACTAGCAAAAGAACTGAAAAATTATACAAAAGTAACACCGTAAGAATGATCAGCTTTGCTCCAACAGCACCTTGATTCCGAATGGAAAAAGTTTTATTATCATTTACTTATGATTACATTAAAAAGAATAGAACAAACTAGTTTGCTGATATTATTTTCAGTTTTGTAGTTTATTTTTGGTGCGTTTTGTGTAGACAAAGTTATATAAGTTAGATTTGTATTACCGAGACTTTACTACTTAAAAGTATTAGCAACCATCATGAAGAATTAGATTGAACCTGTGATTCAGGTTTTTTAGGTATACTTAACAAGCTTATTGTACTGAAATAGTTTTGTTTTTGATATGTTATGAGTTATGGGAAAGTGTAAATACTGAGCTATTTGGGAGAAAGATTATAACTGGCTTGCAATTTTTAAAGGAGACTGGCACTAAGCTTACTGCAAAAGATGTATAAAATCGTTTTGTATTGATGGTAGTGGCGTTTGACAATATTTGGTATTGATCGCACAAAGTCTCATACCAAATGCCATCAAGAAGATCCCAAACAGCTAAAATGTGGAATAAAAAAACCAACAGCTGTTTTGCAAAAAAAAAAAATTAGAACTGTTGTTGTTGTTGTTGATTACCCGACCCCTTCCGAGGGATGGGGGCATGGCGGGAGACCATGGAGCCCCAGAAGCCGGGCAACTCCCCAGGGTCTGGACCAGAGGTCATAGAGAGACAGAGAGTCGCCAAAGAGTGAGCGGCGCAAAGAGTCCGTAGCTGGACAGTGCAGAATGAGATGAGAGATGTCCTGGGACGGGTGTCCACAGGCGCTGCAAGAAGAATTCTCGATTCTGCCAATCCTGGAGAGATAGCAACCTAAAAGAAGGCTGTGTCCATTGCAGCGAAGACGAGAGAGGACACAGCGAGCATGACGAGGGAGCACAAGTTCCTCAGTGGAAATTGAGGGAACCTGTGTGTCAAAATACTTTGAAGAGACAGTACGCCTCCAGTCCGAGAAAAGACGAGAGTGGATACGAGAGATAAGAGGAGAGAGACTACAAGGGATTGCGGAGGGCGCAAGCAGCGCTCCCCGTCTGGCAAGCTCATCAGCTGTGTCATTCCCCGGGAGAAACGAGTGTCCGGGGACCCATTGTAGTCTGATAGAACAGGAGGAGAAAAAAGACAGTTCCTGCCAGATCTGCCACAGAGTTTGAGATAACAGGAAAGGTGGAGGAGAGAACAGGGTGGCGAGGACAGAACGAGAGTCAGACAGGAGAAGAAGAGAAGAAAAATGACAGACTTTATGGTGTTGCCGAGACCAGCAAAGAGCGTGCAGAATGGCGCAGGCTTCAGCGGAAAAACTTGAACAAACTGGGCCTGCCGAAAAGGAAAGAGTGGCCTCAGTGCCACAGAGAGAGCAGTTGGCAAGAACGCCGGAGCCGCCCTTGCCAAAAGGAAAAGGAACAGAGCCGTCTGTCCAGAGTATCAGATCATGAGGGAGGAGAGAGTCAAGGTGGGCGAGAGCCGCACCTTGGCGAGAGCGAGGGGGATCAGAGCGAGAGCATGGAGTGGAAAGGGTGGACTCGACCGTGAAGGAAGGCAGATTCCAAGGAGGACAGGGAGGGCAAGCAAGAAGATCCTCCCTAGAACAAGTAGAAGGAAGCATGAGCGGGTGAGTGGACGCAAGAGCTCTCCAGGACGATCTGCAGAGTCTTGGTTTCACTCCTAGTCTGGCCAAACCTGAGATGGGAAAGGAGGTTGGGAGACGAAGAGCCCGCTCATAAGAAAAAAGAGTGAAGTGAGTCAGAGTGACTCGTAGGGGAGGTAGAGAAGCCTCGGTGAGTAGTAGAGTGATAGGGGAGGAAGAGAGGCAGCCGGTGATGGCGCGACTGGCCGCTCGGTGAAGGCATTCCAATTTGGTGATATTGGTAGCGCTTAGGAAAGGAAACCATCCGGGTGAAGCGTAGGTGAGAAGGGACCGAAGAAAAGATTTATACAGAACAGAGAGGGACTCCTTAGAGGGGCCCCATGAGGAAGCAGAGATACAGCGTAAGGCCTTGAGACGTGGGAAGAACTTGGCCTTCAGCGAAGATACATGCTTAGAAAAGGAAAGAGTGCGGTCGAAGGTGACCCCATGAAAAGTTGGAGTGGGGTTAAAACGGAGGCGGTAGCCGAGTAGGAGGAGGTTGGGCTGGAGGTTAACTTGGTGGGGATCCACTGAGAAGAAGGAGGCCTCACATTTGCTCGGATTGAGAGGAAGACACCAGTACTCAGGAAAGCGCTCCAATCAAAACAGAGCTCCTTGTGTGTGGCCTCCACCGCCGTAGGGACCGAGGGGGAGGAGGACCAAATGGCCAGATCGTCAGCGTAAAGAGAGCAGCTGACGGAAGAAGGCAGAGAAGCCGGAAGATCATTAATGAAGAGAGAGAAAAGTACAGGGCCAAGAACGGATCTTTGCGGAACACCTCGACGGACTCGAAAGGAACGGCTCTTGTGATTTTGATAAACCACAGAAGCGCGCCTATCAGAAAGGAAAGATTGAGTACAACGAGCAAAGCAAGGAGGGAGGCCAGTCGAAATAAGTTTGTGGAAAAGGGCGGGATGCCAGACAGAGTCAAAAGCTTTAGAGCAGTGCTTCTTAAACTTTTTTGAGCGCGACCCAAATCTGAGTTTTATGATTATCTCGCGACCCAAACCTTAAAGCTCAAACGTAGAAAAAATGTTTTTTTAATGTTGGCACTCTGCTATTTATTCAGATAAGACACAGACAACCAGTTATAACACACAGTATTTTGACACAACACTTAATTAAGAACAGATCATTGGTTCAGTGTGATTGGTGAAACTGATATTTCCCTTTCATAATTTCTTCAATGCATGGCTCTATTTTACTGAGCGCAACGCGCAAATCGTTATCAGAACTGAGGCGATTGCGAGCCTTGGTTTTAACAACTGTTAGCGCCGAAAATCCTTGTTCGCAGAGATATGTGGTCGAAAATAGGAGCAGAAAAGTCATTACTTCGTTACCAATTATTGGCTTTTCCTTATTAACTGAGGTCCAGAACTCTCCAAGTGACGCCGTGGATAAAAGTTGTCGATGGAACTGGTCATGATGCAAGTCGATAAGCTCTTCCTGCAGCCATGCAACATCTTCTGATAAGTTGTCAACCTTTGCCAGAAACGGATTTTTGACCAACAGATGAGCTTCCAAATTTATGTCGGGAAGGTAGCTATCGAACTCCGTGATTAGGTTTACCAAATGCTCCACTAGAATGGGTTTGATTACATCAAATCTGCTACTATCAGTCTGATTCCATTCCTCCAGATACTCGTTCATGGATGGAAACGCTGCTGTTTGCCCATGCTCCAGTTTATTCTTCCAGAGTTGCTGCTTTTCTTTGAAGGCAGACAGTTTCTCGGAGAGAGTGATGATGTTTTGATTTCTGCCTTGCACTGATGTGTTAAGCTCGTTCAGTGTGGTGAAGATGTTGTTTAGGTAACATACTTTGAGCATCCACTCTTTATCTTGAAACCGAATGGCATGTCGATGATTTTTTTCATTAAGAAAGACCTGCACTTCTGTTCGTAGATCTATAAGACGGCGCAAGAGCTTACCACGAGAAAGCCATCTAACATTAGAGTAAAATAGGAGATGTTGGAATTGAGACCCGTGGTAACACACAACTGCTCGAAAAGACGAGAATTAACAGCACTGGTTTTCACAAAGTTGACTACACCTACAATCTCCTTCATCACTGCAGAAAGATCCAGAGACAAATGTTGCGCAGCAAGGTTTTCACTATGCAGAAGACGGTGGACGACTTGGACACTAGGATTGATTTTCCTGACTCGTGCAGTAAACCCGTGTCGAGCACCAAGCATTGCGGGAGCGCCGTCAGTGCATAAGCTGACACAGTTTTCCCAGTTAATGCCTTCTTCTTGTTGGAAGTTGTCCACAACGTTAAAGATGTCGGCGCCAGTTGCCGTTGTTGTTAGCGGTGTGCAAAACAGAAATTCTTTTTCGAGGTACATGTCACCCTCGTACCTCACATAAACCATTAGCTGCGCGTTTTTTCCCGTGTCGGTTGACCCATCAAGTTGATAGCTCCACTTTCCCGCCTTCTTCATTCGAGCAACCACTTGGTTTTTTATGTTCGATGAAAGGTCTGCAATGCGACTTTTGACTGTGTCGTTTGATAGCGAGACAGACTGCAGTTTCGAGGCCACGTAGTCGCCGCATATGAGTCTGCCTATGTCAATGGCTGCAGGCTTTACGAGCCTTTCTCCAATCGTATGCGGTTTCATTTCTCTACCCATGCATAGCGAGACAACATACGATGCCAGCGTGGCTTGCTTGGAGGTTAAAAGCGCTGGATTCGTTTCTGAGCAAATTCTGATTCGTATCAGTTCCGTTTCTCGGTGCTGAAAAAAAAATGCGATTCTTTTTCACATGTTGCGGGTGCTTCATTTCCAAACGTCTCTTCAATTTATTTTTCTTCAGAGATTCGTTAGATAGCCCTTTATAACACAGAACACATTGCGGCTTTTCAGCACCATGATCTTTGATAGAAGTGAATCCCAAGTCCAAAAATTCTTGCTTGTAGGAATACTTACTCAATTCTTAAACGCTAATTACAGTGTAATGCTAATTTTTAACAATAAGACCTGCAATTTAATGTGCTACTTTAGGAAATTGTTTCAAACTACTCCACTACTATAAAAAGCTAAATTTTTATGTTTTCAAACCTTACTACCAACCCTTGTATTCCACTGACCTATTTACTGAATTATTCAGCTCCAACATACTTCCCCAATCAACATAGCATAACTTAGACTCAGCTACTTGTAGGCTAAGTAATTTCGGCTAGTTCTGCAGCAGCTGGTTTGCCACTAAAACTTTTAGAAAACTTCTTATGATGCAATAATCTTATTTTATTGAGATGAAGCCAACTAAATGTGTATGATGCAATAATTTTGAAAGACTTTAATAAATGGAAAGAAAAGAATTCTGCAGATTTTGAAAATTCTTATCTTGCAAAAAATCGTTTTGACGGATTTGAATCACCTTGGTGCGACCCATTTTTTAAGTCTTCGCGACCCATGTTTGGGTCGCGACCCATACTTTAAGAACCACTGCTTTAGAGAAATCGATAGTAGACAGGATCGTCCGAGAGCCCGGCCTGGGTTTGTTAAACCCATCCGAAATGGACTGAGAAAGGTACAGAATTTGATCGAGTGTAGACCGTCCAGGGCGGAAACCGGCCTGGCGGGGAGAAAGAATGGAATTAGATTCCAGAAAAAAGAGTAGACGGGATAGAATGATGCGTTCAAAAAGCTTTGATACGCAGGAGGTGAGAGAGATAGGCCGAAAGGAAGCAGGAGAGTCGAGAGGTTTTCCCATCTGATGTATGGGAATAATAGAAGATGTCTTCCAGATAGAAGGAAAGGAATGTGAAGACCAAGAAAGATTGAAGATGTGAAGAAGAAAATCCATGCCAGAGCGAGGAAGATGCTTTAGCATGGGATAGGCAACTTTGTCTGGGCCAGTGGCAGTGGATGAGGAGAGATTGGAGGCAGCCGCAAGAAATTCAGCGGGAGAGAAGGGAGAGCAAAAGGACGAGTGAAACTCCACAGAGCACGTGGCTCGGCGGAGCTCAGTGAGGTAGCCTCTGGCTCTGCTGCGCAGGGCCTTTGGCTGAGAAACGGAAAAGTGAGATCTCAGGTAAGCGGCATAAACCGAAGCCGATTCCCTGGGAGAAGAACAGTTAGGAAAGTTAGGAGAGGAAGAAGACGAGGAAGGAGACCCAGCGATAGAGCGAAGAAGAGAGTGCACAGATTTAGGATTAGATTTTGGTGAAAGAGAAGTGCAGGTCGTCTGCCATGCCTCAGCCTTGGCCTTGGCAATGACTGACGAGGCACGTCGAGAGGCGGAGATGTAAGCCTGGCGATCTTCATCACTTCTGTGAGCAGTAGCGAAAGCCCTGCGTCTTTCACCAACCGCTTGTTCCACCTCAGCAGACCACCAGGCTTTAGGAGGGCGTTTGATGCGGCCGAAAGGAATGGAAGATTTGGCCGCATTCATTGCCAGAGAGGTAAAGAGAGCAGCTGCAGAGGAAAGAGAAAGAGACGAGTATTCCTCTGCAGAAGGACAGTGAGAGTCAAAGTAGGAGGCAAAGTCATTCCAGCGAGCTTTCTGAAAATTGAAGGAAGGGGGACGCTCGTTGGGGCGAAAGACCGGAGAGAGAGGGATAGATAGAAGAATTGGTAGGTGGTCGGAACCCAGGTCCTGAAGCACCTCCCAGGAGCAAGAAAAAGCAAGAGTAGAAGGAGCAAAGGAGATGTCAGGAGAGGAGCGATGGAGAAGGGTAGGTGTGTCAGGGTCATTGAGGGGGAGGAGGTCTGAGGAGATGATCCAGTCGAATACTTCCTCCCCACGGGGGTCGGAAGTACCTCTTGAGTCCCAAAGCGGGTGATGGCAATTGAAGTCCCCCAGAATGAAGAGATTTTTGGAGGAGGGAAGAATTGAGGGAGAGAAGGAATCGGTTCTGCCATCCGTTGGGGAGGAGCGAATAGTGGGGCATACACATTAAGAAATGACACCGAGGAGGATTTGTTTAGAGAGATGTTGACCCCTACATAATCAGAGTAGGGATCGAGCGAAGAAAGAGAGGTGGTAGAAAGTTCAGAAAAGGATAGGCCCTGCCTGACGAAAATGACAACGCCGCCACTGGCATGCGAGGCATCAGAAGAGAGAATGCCAGACCGGGAGTGGGTGCGATCAGAACGCAGAACAGAGAATCCAGGAATCCGGAAAGAGGAAGATGAGTTAAGATTGGATTCCTGAATGCAGATAAGGTCGATAGGATGGGATGAAAGAAAGTGAAGTAGTTCAGTGCTCCTGGCTCGAAGACCTCCAGCATTCCATTGAAGAACCCTGAGAGAGTCAGGGGGAGGGAGAGGAGGCAGGAGGTGCAGAAGGACAGCCAGGAGCAAGGGACGGTGGTGGAAGGGCAAGGGAAGGAGATATAAGATGGGCAGATGGGGGATAAGAAGTTTGGAGACGAGGGTGGGGCAAGAGTGCAGCATTAGCAGAGGGGGGGCGGATTCCACGGTGGAGGTATACGTGCCGGAGGAGTCCGAGGAGGGGGGAGTCACAGTGTTACGGCAGGGGAGCTCCAAGAGTGAGAGCTGCCAAGAGCTCTGAAATTAGATAAAGAAAGTTGTGAGCACCTTAGATGGACCCATTTGGAGCAAGCGCAGCATTGCACTGACTTGCCCCGCCAGGTCACATTTCCAGCGCACACAGAGCAAGGAAAGATGGGGCCAGGGTTAGGATGAACGTTACCGCTCATCAGGAGAAGAAGAAGAATGAGGAGACGAAGGAGGGCAAGAGTAAGGCAGGAGAGAAGAGAAAGTGAGAACAGGTGACCGATTTTAAAGATGCTGTGTGCTGCCCTTCTGCGGTCGTTCAGAGGGCAGCATAGCGAAAAAATGAATGGGGAGTGCCCGGGGTAACTGGGACCCTCGGGAAGGCCAACAGCCATTTCGACCCAACCCAAACGGGGCCGGGGACCGCACCACCACGTTGAGGCGGCTGTTGATTGGTGCAGCAAAATTAGAACTCGCTTCAGAAGACCAAGTAGTTAAAGCTGAAGTTCTTCAAGCTCTGCATTTTGCAGAAAATCTTTTTCTCGTGCAGCCTCAAATAGTGTTGGGTTTGAGATGATGTTTCCGGGTTCTCTAATTGCAAAAAACTGCAGTCAAGGAAAGACTAAAATAAGTTATAACATTAATAATGGTATTGTACTTTACCGTGAATAGAAGGTTTTATATGATGTTCGCAATACCTCATTTTGTTTCAAGTTCAATGAAACTACTAGTAAATACTAAAACTACTAAAAAAACACAAGAGAAAAAACATCATGAAATAGCATAAATATTTTTTTGTCATAAAAACAATAAATTAATGGTTTTGGAGTGGCAGCCCTGCTACAGATGCAAGCGATATGGAGCAGAAAGCAGCGAAGAACTACCTATTTTTCTTAATTTTGTACAAAATTGTTCAGGATTCCGCCAAGTTGGTGAGAAGTGCATGGCGCTGGTGGAGATGTGGAAGAAATTGCAACATTCCAGCGTCGTTCAGCTCAGGGAGGTGTTTACGTCAAATGCGTTTGGAGAGCACTGTAAGTCCCTCTCTCCTCCCTCTCCTGCAAAAAAGTGCTCACTCTTTTATTTTCAGCACTAGTGTTCGCACACGACTACCACGCTGGAGCAGAGACGTTGATGGACAGGCATTTTAAGACCACGACCAATACCTACGCATCGAAAGCGAAGTGGGTGGGAGGAACTACCAGACAGAACGCCGGTAGGTGGTAGTTTCTATGAGCTTGACAACAAGCTGTCAGGTTTATAAGGCCACCTGGCCATTCGTTGTACTCCGTGAGATGAACAGAGGCACGGTTTGTAGCATCCAAGCCCACATTACCGTCCAGTCGAGCAAGCAGGAAAGCGATGTTCCTGGTTAGGCACCAGCTTTTCCAACCAATCGCCGATACACCAGGCTCGGGTAGTCTCGCCATCAACAGGGTAGACTGACATTGTTGGCCTCGTAGGACAAGCTGGTTAAGTAAGTAGACTTGCCGCTGTGAAGCGTATTGTCTTACTGGTGATTGCACCGCTAACTTTAGGTTTACTTCCTGAGAGTTTGATCTGGATCTACGTCGTCCAACTAACCTCCGCACTCCGTTGCATCCACTCGGCCGGCCTTGCTTGCCGAGCACTCGATCTCAGCAAAATCATCATCACCGATAAATCGAGGTAATTCCAGTGGTGGGAAATAACAGGGGGGACCTTTTTGATTATTGATTAAGATTTGTTTTTTCTGCCGATCACAAGTTGTAAACAGAAGAACGCAGTCACCCGATAAAGTTGTTTCTGCGACGTCGTTTCGGTTATGTGGCGCAAAAAAATTTGAAAAGACATGAAGTTGAAATCATAGTGTAGCTTACTGTGTGGTCACATGACACGTTGTGGATTTAAGCGAATGCAGCTGCGTCATTCTAGGATTATTTCAGTGCGGTAGGGCGGTCAGTTGCTGATGAAACCATTTATATTTCACCTTCTTGCAGGTTACGGATCAACGGCGTCGGGATCCTGGATGTTCTACGCTACGACGGCTCCCATGGCAATCCGCGCGCACACATGCAGCAGTACCAGCAAGAAGATATGATCGCTCTGGGCAGGGTTTGAGCCGCGATTGATTGGTGTACGTTCTCATCACCAACGTTGCATCTTGTTATAGGTCGTGTTGGCGCTGGCATGCAACTCGGTGACGTCGTGTCAACCGGAGAACGTCACAAAGTCGGTGGAACTCGTCATTATGAATTATTCCAACGACCTCAAGAACTTGCTCATGTCGGTCACGTGATCTGATTAGTATTTGACGTGTTGCTTATTTGACGCACTCTTTCCCAACCATCACATTACTCGCTTTGTTACAGGTATCTGCTCACTCCACAACAACGCCCGCTCAGCGTGAACGATGTGATGCCGATGATCGGTGCTCGCTTCTACACTCACCTTGATTCCGCCATGCTGCGCGCTGACGTCATCGAGAACGAGCTCGCCAAGGTATGACGTGGTTGCCTCAGTTTATTTATGCGCGTAGATTTGCTATCGTATTGTTGACATCATCCAGCATCAATGCAAGTAAACTTTGTGGAATTAACCCGTACCTGTGTCGTTGTAGTCACCAGCTTCGAACGATCTCGGACCCATTCAAAAGCGCCGAGTTCCTCGTCGCTTTTCTTCTAATGTCGCTGATATTTACGCCATTATGTGAAACGATTGTGTAGGAGCTGGAGAACGGTCGGCTTTTTCGGATGATCTGCAAGTTGGGAGTGATCAATGAGCGGCCGGAGTTCGGTGTCGGAGCAGGTTGGTCGGAGACTGGAGATCGGTACTTGCTCAAGTTATTCCGGGATCATCTATTCCACCAAGTCACCGATACGGGCTCTCCGTGGATCGATATGTCGCATATCGTACAGAGCTTGAATAAGGTAAACGACTTTTTAAGGTCAGTATTTTTCATCCAGTCATGGAAAACTGCAGTCGCACGTGAAACTTGTGTTCAGACCCATTTACCAGCAGTGCTCTTTTATCAAGTACTCCGAGGAAATTTTTTTTTGATTGTTTTTTTTTTCAAAGTCCCACCAACAAGGAAACAATGTGAACAATGTGTTATCACTAGTGATGAAAGTCGTTTTTTTGCTCGTTTGTTTTTTTTTCAAAACATTGCTTAAAAAACACGTTTTCGTTTTTTTTATCAAGCTGCAAATGGATTCAGTTTATTAAATTACACGCTGATGAGACAGTTTCTGGCTGTAGCTTATCAGTAAATCAAATCAACAGTTTAAAGCAGGTGTGTCAAACTGGCGGCTGGTCATGCCCCGTTTTGCTATTGTGTTGATGGGCATAATGGATTAATTAGATATTCTAGTTCAGTGAACCACCAACCTCGCGCAGGTAGGCTTTAAGATCGTGCCCGTGAACTTGAGTTATCTATCCAGCCCATTTACCAACCTCGCAGGCTCACACGCATCTACTGAATGTCAAATACGTTTTTAAGAAAGATTTTTTCGCGTAACGTCGTGGCGTAGTGTTTTATAGAGAAAACTTCTGAGGTGGCTTGCATGCTTGCTTGCTGTGTGTGTTATGAGAGAGTAAAGAGGAAACTTGTAACGAACAACCTGCCGGTAAATAAAAATAGAAATTGCTTCGATTATACCAGAGATGGTACTAACTTGACAGCGCAACAAAAATAAGGTGCGATTTCAGTTAAAGTACTGACTTCGTAAAAGTTATGGAAATTCGCGTCAAACGTTTGCAACTTTGTTTTCATAGCTATTTTGCTTCAGACTATTCAGAACAAAATAGGCTTTTTAGAGTCGAATCGAATGAAGAATCGGACTCAGAAAATTGAAACTTTGAAATGCCTGTCCCTAATTGCAGCAGTATCATTTAAATTTTACGAAATAGTTTGGCTCGCGTAAATCTAGGAAGGAAAATGTGGCCCACAGTACTGAAGAAGTTTGACAACCCTGGTTTAAAGTGTTAAAAAAGTAAATATAAAACAATGTTACAGGACACGTTACAAATTGAAGTTGGGCCTAGGCCTATCTCGCACGATTATACTCCCTCTATACCACTACCGGAAGGACGTATATAACTCATTATACTGTATGTAAAACAACGCACCAACACACAGTTGCACTAGTAGCTCTGCATTTCAACTCGCGATTACCACGTTTCAGATCCTTTTAATTTACATCTGTTATATCTGCTTATTGTTTGTCTGCAAAAAACAGCTTGTTTTTCACGTGAGCTTTCTTCCGTTATAATAACTAGCTACGCATGCAAAAGACGCGAGTATAAATCAGCAGCACACTGATTGCGCAACGCTGCAAGGAATGATTTGTGAAAAACGTTTGTGTAACGAATGTAAAATTGGGATGCACGTGTGGCAAAGTGGCACTGTGAGTTCGCGTACGAACCTTTTTTTTGGAACTCAAGCCCGACCCGAAAAGCCCGGCCCGACCTACAAGTCTGCTTTGCTTCATTATAACCTAACCAATTAGCTCTATGTGTTACCATAAAATATTTTTGGTCAACAACACATAAGTTTTATAATGAGGACGTTGGTGATCAAGTTACTTGTTGGGTGATGTGACGCGGGTCGGCTAGCTCTTCATAAAAAACAAACATCTGCTCAATGTTTGGGTAGGAAGGCCCAAAAAACAGGTTTAAAAAATAAGAGCAAAAGTTTTTTTTACATCACCAGTTATGACCAGTCGTGAGAGATTGCAACTTCCAGTTTTCTCATAAACTCGAAGCCGGCTGCTCTGGCACTTCACCGCCAGAGTCACTTATGTAAGCATTGAACCCGAGATTATTTCTTTACTTTCAGCTTGACGCCGGCGTTCCCGAGAAAGTATGCTTAATGTCACGTGATGAGCAGAACGTGCTGGTCGTTTCCTACAACGAACTGAAGAAGGCGTTCAACAAATGCTACCAGGAGGTGGCCAAGAATCCCCCCGCCATTTGATTCCCTCGTGCCTTCACTGCCTCTTTTATTTTTTACTTTTCCGTATTTTTTATGATCGCCTTTCAGGTGGGGAGTGGTGGTTTGTAATTTTGAGAGCAAGTCGTCTTCTCTGTTTTTACGTTTGTTGCTGTTCCGTAGATGGCAGTAGCGATGTGTAATGACCAAAAGTACTTTTTTGCGCGTGTCACGTGCAATATGACGTCACAATGCGCGTTCAATCATGTCGAAATAAATATAGAAATAAATTTGCGTAAAATTGCAGTTAGAGCAAAGCTAGTCTTTTGATCAATGATGTGATAATCATTCACACTGCTTCACAAACTGGAGAAACGACGGAACGTGCTGACCTGATCGGATTGCGAGATAGAGATGGTAAATGTAGCTTCCCAACGAACAAGACTTGGTATTGATTGATCCGAGTTGCTCGCAACCCTAGCGAGCAGCTAGAGCGTTATTTGATGCTTCAGAAGAGGGAATTTATTGGTTAAGCGATGTATTCGGGATAGCCAACCGAGGCTTCATTTCCACACATGTGCTGGAACCTAACAGAAAAATTTAAAAGCGATCCACATTAGCGTGGCTAATGTGAAACAAATGCAGGTTTGCCGTACGAACCTCTTGAAACTTTGGCCAAAATCATCCACATCAGACAATTGCTTGAAAGCACTAAGGCTTTGAAATAGAAGACACTTTTAGGCTAGTCCAACCGCAGTTCACTACATAAAATTTTACTCTTAAACTAGTGTTCTTTTAGACAAGCATTTGTCACACCAACTAGAGATGTAGAAAAAGCACCGTCGCAATTGAGAAAAAGAGCCAAGTAAAAGTATAAAATCTGCCCTTTGCTTATCATGTCTGGCGAGGAAGACGGACTATTTAATGCTACTCGTTGACTGCCACTGGTATATTAACAATATTTCCTACGGCGCCAAACTTTTTTTGCAAAATCTGTATTGTGCTTCCGCAACCATATGATTCTGTTTTACTTTGTTCAATTCTTTTGCTAATTGAAATATTTTTTTGCATTCGATTTCTTAGATTAGGATATAAAATGCTTCCATACACATAGGCTATTATGCTTTTCAGCCATAGAAACTGATTTTGTAGAGTGAAGTGGAATATTAAGAACAAAAGTTCTTTTTTGCAGTGTTTTTCCATGCCTACACCAGACGCCACGATCACAGAAAAGAACAGCCACCAGGCGCCACAAATATTTATTGCCATATGAATAGCATAGGACGTATACAACGATTGTTGACCGCATTGGAAACAGACAAATAGCCGTCAACAAATAATGTTGACGCAGCCTCATTAAAAACTGCCATGTCAACATATATTGTTGACATGGCAGTCAACGTGTTTAACTATGGCTTGTTTGAAAAAGAACTGCCAATCTTAAGTCTGAAACGAAACTATTGAGTCCAATGCTCTGAAAATTACATCACATGAGCTTTGTAAATAAATAAATAAAAGATATATTTTATAACAAAAACAATTTTTAACAAATCAAACAAATCATTTCTTTTCTATATACTTTCGCACACTTTCGATCGTGTCGACCGGGATTCGATCTCGCATCTTGAGCAACATCTTCAGCACATACTCATCGCACCCAGTGATGATGAAACGATGTTTCAAAACTAAAATCAATCATTCTGTAGTAAAATGAAAGTGCAATAGTGATTGTTTCATAACTTCTTTCTGGGAATGGGGGCACGACGGAACACTATAGAGCCATGAACACCGGGCAACTCCCAAAACCTTGAACGAGAGGGCTCTCGCCCACCTTGACTCTCTCCCCCCTCATGATCTGGTGCTTTGAACAGACGGCTATGTTTCTTTTCGTAAGGGTGACTCCGGCGTTCTTGCCAACTGCTCTCTCTGTGGCACTGAGGCCACTCTTTCCTTTTCGGCAAGCCCAGTATGTTCAAGTTTTTCCGCTGAAGCCTGCGCCATTCTGCACGCTCTTTGCTGGTCTCGGCAGCACCAACAAGTCTGCCATTTTTCTTTTCTTTTCCTACTGTCTGACTCTCGTTCTGTCCTCTCCTCCATGTTTCCTCTTATCTCAAACTCTGTGGCAGATCTGGCAGAAACTGTATTCTCTCTCCTGTTCTATCAGGCTACAATGGGTCCCCGGACACTCGTTTCTCCCGGCGAACGACGCGGCTGATGAGCTAGCCAGACGGGGAGCGCTACTTGCACCCTCCGCTATTCCTTGTAGTCTCTCTCCTGTTATCTCTCGCATCCACTCTCGTCCTATCTTGGACTGGAGGCGTACGGTCTCATCTAAATTCTTTGACACACAGATTCCCTCGATTTCCATCGAGGAACTTGTGCTCCCTCGTCATGCTCGCTGTGTCCTCTCTCGTCTTCGCTGCAACGGACACAGCCTTCTTTTAGGTTCCTATCTCTCTAGGATTGGCAGAATCGAGAATCCTTGCTGCAGCGCTTGTGTACACTCGTCCCAGGACACCTCTCATTTCATTCTGCACTGTCCAGCTACGGACTCTTTGCGCCGCTCACTATTGCCGACTCTCTGTCTCTTTACGACTTCTGGTCCAGACCCTGGGGAGTTGCTCGGCTTCTGGGGCTCCATGGTCTCCCGCCATGCCTCCATCCCTCGGAAGGGGTCGGGTAAACAACAACAACAACAACAGAGGGGTGTTTGAGGAGCGAGCGACGCAAAGAACTCGTAACTGGTCAGCACAGAGTAAGATGAGAAGTGTTTGGAGTCGAATGAATGTAGGGGGTTGCATGAAGGATTCCAAATTCTGAGTTTAATAGAAGGCAGCGTCCGTTGTTGCAAAGACGAGAAAGAACACAGCAAGTGTGATGAGGAAGCACAAGCTCCGTAACGGATATTGAGGGGACTTGTGTGTCGAAGAATTTTGATGAGACAGTTGCCTACGCTTCCAATCCAACAAAAGAAACGAGTGGAAATGAGAGGCAAAAGAGACTGCAGATAGCTGAAGCAGTGCACCTCGTCTTGCCAACTTACCGGCCGTGTCATTACGGAAGGAATGAGTGATCGGGAAACCATTGTAGCATTGTAAAAGAGAGACTGGACTGTTCTTGCCAAATGTACAAAAATGTGAGAAAGAAGGAAAGGCAGAGGAGAGGAAAGTGTAGCAAGGACAAATCGTGAGTCTGAAAGAGAAACAACAGACTAGTTGGTGCTGCCGAGATCACGAAAAAGCTAGCAGAATAGTCATGGCTTCAGCTAAGAAACTTCAAAGCTTTGGGTCTGCCAAATAAAAATGAGCAGCATCAGCGCCACAAAGCGAGCAGTTGGCAAATGCACCAGAGCTTTCTTAGGCAAGAGGAAAAATGGATAAAGCCATCAATCCAAATCACAAGGTGGTGAGATAGGGGAAAGTAAGGAAGGCAAGAGCCGCACCTCGGGAAGAAAAAGGACGCTCAGAACGAAAGCACTGATTAGAAAGACTGAGCTGCATACGAAGAAAGGCAGGGCTAAAGGACAAGAGGAATGGCAAGCAAAAAATCTTCCTGGAGGAGGAAGCATGAAGGGGTGTGGTCACAAAGTCTCTCCAGAAGGACCTGGAAAGCCTTACTTTCACTTTGTCAGATAATCTTAAAAAAGGATGGAAGATCCACCCGTAAAATGACATGACGGAATGTGTCAAAGTGACTCATGGAAAAGGTAGGGACGCCACAAGAAGGAGAGGCATAGGAGAAGACGAGAGGCAGATGGTGATGGCACCACTGCACTTTGGTAAAGGCGTTCCACCTTGGTAAAGTAGAAAAAAGCAAACTAACCGGGTGAAGCATAGGCGAGAATGAACCGAAAAACACTTTGTACAAAAGTAAGATTTTTCATATTTAACAGTTTTGCTTATACCAGTATTTCGGGGCAAAAACAACCTTTATTCCCGGATAAGTCTAAATTCTTTACGACACTCATCAAATATTGCAGATTTGCAGCAGTGCTTTTGGTATCAAACAAATAAAATTATCTAATAGATTAAATTGATGACTGAAAGCCAGTTATGAGCCAACTAATTTTTTTGGATTGTTTGTGTCTGCAACTACAACCAGTTTAGTACAATTTTTAAACAAGTCCAGTACGTACTTGGACCATACTTGTCGCTCACAACTCATGTACACAACGCTATACCTTTTATTTTAAAATCACAGAGCGATTTTTTGAGAGCAATCTAGATCCATAATCATAACTTAAAAGCCTGTTTCTTACATCTAGGTCCAACTCATACCCAAATCTGGATTGCAATATTCTAGTCTGGCAGTCCTGGAGAGTAGTTACAAAAGAGAACGACAGAGATGCAAGAAAATCGTTGATGACAAAATTAGAAAAAGGCCAAGAACCGATCCTTGCGAAACATCATGGCACAGCCAAAAAAAGCATCTTTGCGATTTTCAAAAAAACGCAAGCGCACCAGACAGAAAAGAAAGGTTGAGTTAGAGAACAAAGCAAGGACGGAGGCTTGTGGTAAAAGCAGGGCACCCGACAAAGTCTACACTCTTGGAAAATCGACAGTGGCAAGGACCGTTCGAAAGACTGACGATTTAAACCGGTCTAGTAAGGACAGAAAATGGAGTTAGACACTAGAAATAGTAGTAGACGGGATAGAGCGATGCGATCAAACAACTTTCGAAGGCAGGAGGTCAAAGAGATGCCGAAAAGAAGCAGGTGAGTCCACAGATGTTTCAAGATGAAATAATACAGTAAGCCCTAAAGCTGGAAACAAAGAATGCTAAGACCAAGAATTATTGAAGAGGTAAAGATCCATGCTGGAACGAAGAAATGACTTCAACATAAGACAGGCGCTCAGTCTAGGCCGCTGGCAGAAAGAGGTTAGAGGAAGCTGCAAAAAATTCACCCGAGGTCAAAAGAAAGCAAAAGTGGTGAGATTCCTCAGAGTAGGAAGCCCGACGGAGCTCAGACATATAGCCACCGAGTTTTCTTGCTCCGGAGGGAGGAAGCAAAAGCCTTGCGTCTTCCGTTTCTTCCACTTCGGAAAGCCAAAGGCGAAAAAAGTAAAAGATTTGGCTGCATTCAGCACTAAAGAGGTAAATAACGCAGTTGCCACTGCAAATGAGGAGCATTCCTCAGCACTGGAATAATGAGAATCCATGCAGAAAGCAGTCATCTCAACAAGCTTTCTGAAAATTAAAAAGAGGACATTCCTAAGTGCGGGAGAATGGAGAAAAAAGGACAATGATAAGAATTGGTTGGCGATCAGAATCCAAGCCTTAAAACAGGCATTTCCGCCTAATCTTTGCACTTCAGCTATAACATCCAACGGATGGATAGCTAACAACATTCCAAGAACGAGTCCCAGTAGTTTTGCAAATTTTAAAGTGAAGTTGGTTGAATATCTCTTTTCTCAACAGTAAGCGCACTATCAGCTGAAGCACGAAAACAGATTTCTTGCGAAACGCTAGAACATTTAAATCTCACCTTGCATAGTCGATCCTATAGCGAGATCTGCTGGAGAATAATAATCAGGATATTCCGGATCAGATCCCGGCTTTGGAATTCTCCTGGCTTCCAGGTACTTTCCAGGAATGATTCCGGAATTCCGCTTCGGAGTTTCAAAAATACTGATCATGTCATCGGCAAGCCGGTAGGAGATGATGAAACGACGACCGACATCTTCTTGATGCATAGTGACCTGAAAGCATGAGATTGCCTCTGAAGCTGTGTACGAAAGCTTCACTTTTTAACCTACTTTTCCCCTTTAAAAAGTTTGTACGTTTCATCAAGCAATTGAGCTCAAGAGCCACTAGAAGTTTGTTCCCATTCCTAAATTCACTGGAATAGATATGAAGCAGTCGATAGCGACCCAAACAAATACTGCCAGCCCTACATAGACTTAAAAAAGGTACAAAAAAATAAACTATGAAGAAATATAAATCAACAGAGTCGTGTCTGGCATTAAAAGGCAAACCGACGAAACTACAAAACTCAATGGAGGCAATGCGATGTGTGCTATCAGACTCCAGTAGGTTTGTTATTCGCTCAATGCATCAACCATCGCTTACGCCATGGCTTCTCAACCTTTTTGATCTGTAAAATGTTTCATAGCCCACTTTTTATATTTTTCATGCAAAATGAAGGCGAAGATCTCTTTCTGTTTTTTGGAGGTCAAGTTTTTCAATGTATAAATTTTCTTGAAATAAGTGCAAAATTTTCCCCAGTTAGTTATCAAGTTTATTCTTAAGAACATTAGAACAGTTGAGATACCATGGTTGCGGGTTCGAATCTCAGCTGGCAGGGCATTAAAAGAAAGGCAGTGTACACTGAAGGGGTAGGCCTGGTATGTAAATGTACGGGGCAGTGTACACTGGGAGAGTAAAATAGCCACTGGCCAAGTGCATAAATTTCCCCACATGGGGAAATTTATGCACTTGGTCCATTTTCTTTGTACTTCAAACTGAAGGCGATGTGTCCTTTTTTCTTTTTCGAGTACTTTTTTGACAAACAAATTTTCGCATTTTTAATTCAAATCAAAACTAAATATCATTTTTCTGTTGATTGACTTTTTCGAAGTCTATATTTTTCCCTTATCGGCAAATAGTGTCATAAATATAACAAAACGAAGCCGTGGCCCACCCGAACTTTTGCTGTGGCCCATCAGTGGCCCATGGCCCACTCATTGAAAGCCACGGGCTTACGCGCTCTTTATTTTTTTCCAGTTTACCAAAATTTGTTTGCTGGAACCATGCAAAATCCCAACAGTGAATAAACCTTTAAATTGAAGCTTTTTAATTATATTGTTTTCCAAAGAACAAGAAATTAATGTTTTTAAGACTAAGACTAATTCGAAAGCTGTGTGACAATTATTTGCAACAAATCATTTGAAAATATGCTCAAGAAAATTTCTCATGATATCACTTCAAGAATGATAAAGCGTCTGGCGGTGGAAGAGAGCGACATGCTGCGGAAGTTGTGAAGGCAATATATTGTTTGGTATGTTCATAAGGCACACATCCATCCTGTTTAACTTATTAGCTAACAATACGTATTTATGACGTTACTGACCAGCTTCGCCTCATATCGTAAGATCTTGTTCAAGTTCTCTAACATCTTAATCACATCCTTTTTCGGAGGACGAGGACGCAGATGAAGACAATTTTGACGCGAATCCTCGAGAGAGCCGAACCCGTTGTACTCGGGCAAGTCCTGCGAATAAGTTCAAAACAGATGAACACAAGTTAAAAATCAGTCACGAATCTGGTCTGCGTTTAACCCTAGAGTTTAATTACATCCAAACCAACAACCAATAATACCCAACAACCAATAAATTAATTGTCTGCAAATAAATGATGAAACTTTCTTCGATTATTACGAATTGTAATTAGAGAGTAATGAAGATAGCTGCACTGAAAAACGTACTTTAGTACCTCTTTTGCTCGGTGGGTTCGCAAGCCCAGACGAGCCGAATCAGCGCGTGCCTGCCACGACACACTCACTTTTAAACCAGACTTTTTGCTGGAGCAACATAGCACCTTAAATTTCGGATGTCTTTCCTGACAAATACTATTTAAAAATACCTAAAGATGGTAATTAGTGAAAAAAATAGAATGGGTGATTAAGATTACGGAAGATACATAAATATGGTCCATAAAAAATAATCCTTAATCTGCTATCCATAATCTCCATACAATCTTACGTGTTATCTGGTGGAAGAATGTCACTTTGAACTGCTCCCTATCAACCAGCAAGCAGGTTTGTTACGTCTGTTGATGGCGAGCAGTTAAAGCGAGATCCTTGCCCGGTCAAAGAGTGGAGCATAAACGCATGCTTCACTCATACTGACCCACTCACCATTTTTGGAAGTTCCTTTGCGAAACCTTCAACTTGAATCGGTGTGAAGTTAGTCTCTCCTCTAGTTTGACGAAGATAACTAAATTATGGCGTAAAAATTACTAGATACGAGAGCTGCTCACAGCAAACTTGTCGTTGAAAATTTAGCAGTAAAGCGGTTGTTTAAATGCAGCCCAGAAGAATATGCTGTCCAGTCTAAAGCAGAAGCGTGCGCAAAAAACCGGTGGGTACTGGCTGCCCACGCCGCAAAGCTGCTAATTTTAAGTTGAAAAAACCAAGAGAAACCACCTCACAGTATTGATAGCCAAGAAACAACATGCCGTAGCCACCCGCTCCACAATGTCTTCAGACCCACAGATAAACTATAACCAGCGTCAAATTTCTTGCCAAAAGACCTTGACGTCAATGCCGCAAGAACTTAAAACCAATATTCTGCTTGGTTTGCTGAATGGAAAATACTTTCCTGCCCATCCAGTTAAATGTAAATTTAACCCACTTTCCGCTCAACACATATTTGCTAGCCTACCTCGCAGCGGTGCATAACTTTGAATAATCTCATGACATGCGTTGCTCAATTCAGTGCAGCCATGCACCGCAGGAAATTCAAGCACTGCCATTCTACAAATTTAGGCAGAGCTACAAACAGCATAACTTATCAACTTTGGTGGTAACTTACGATTCCATTTCAGTAATTAACATAGTTTTAAGCACATACATAGAGCTAACAAGAAGTGGCCGATACAAGCAGCCGAATAAAGAAAAGATTAAAATCGAAAGACAATCACTGCAAAGTTTAACTTCGTCAAAAATTTCTCAGGATTTCATATCACTCAGCTAATTTATCCATAAAATGAAAATGTTTTTCCAGCATGTCGCGAGAGGCGGCTATTTGCTATCCACCACTGCCAGTGATGTTGATGATGGGGCTATTCTTCTATATTTCATGTTGTTGACATTTGAAACAAACCTCCCCACCTGGTCTTGCTTGGATTTGCGCAGTCAACTACAATATCAAGGTCAATGAAATTGCCATCGATCAACATCACGAGGTCGTGGATAGTTGCTGAACGCCGAACAGATTGTCAGCAAGCAGGCCAAATTCTCCGTTATAATCATCTCAGCAACAAGTTATTTGTGAACAAGCTTGCTCGTTAGGTGGACAATGACCCAGCAATGAAGAATCTCTAAATCTGACTCGACAAATGAGTGATAGGAGACAAGCAGCTTATTATCAGACACTGTGCTTACTTTTTAGTGAATTCATCACAATCATAAATGAGAAATCTCCGATTGTACATCACAACTGTCCGTCCAATTCCGAAATCGTGTTCAGTGAACCAATCGCGCATTTCGTGGTCACTTAACTCCAACGAGATCATCGGGAAGGAATCTGAACAATGCGTTGCGTTATACTCACGGGCATTAATTGTAACGACTGTAGTTTATACTTTCTCGCGCATGCTCGAGCGTACAGTGAGTACTCGGTTTATTTTTGGACAAAACTCGAGTTGCACGGAGTGTAATAAACAAAACTACGACAGCGTTTACTTGCAGAGTCACTAAAGCGGAAATCAGAGTTCAATCAACCTCGCATGTATAAAGAGCTCATTGACACACTCACTGTTCAAGTTGCCTCTGTTCTTTGACAGTCGTTGTCGTCGTAGCAAGACAGGAAACGGATCCCTGCCATCATTAGGACGATGGGCTTCCAGCACTTCCACCGTGTTATCGACGAGGAAAAAGTGGAGAACAAATGGCACCAACTCCCCATACAACGATTCACGGTCATCCCACACACAGTAGAAACGAAGAACCTGATCAGAGCCTGAAGCTGTTCATCTTGTTAGCGGCAACCCGTTGAGTTGACTTTTCTCACCGGCGACAGCATTCGTTTATAGCTGGCAGATCATCAAAATTCTATCCTTAGAAAATATCAAGAATCTTGGAAATCCACTCAAAAGTGAATGCGACCAAACTTCGGATTGATTTTAAAAAACAGTCACCTTTACTAAAGTTTAAAGTGCCATGGTCATAGGAAAAGTAAACATGTGCCAAAATAAATCACATATGGCACAAGGTGGCATACGCAGAGTACAGTGTAGCTCAAATTCATTGGATAACTGCACTTTTTCTAACATGTCGCAAAATATTTTTATTTTTGGCTGGCAAAAAACAACAAAATACAATTTTTTTGAAAAAATCTTTATTTCAGGGGTGTCGAACTGGCGGCCCGCTGGCCATATCTGGCTTGCAATGTCCAGCGTCATTATCTTCGAAAAAATTCATAACGTTAAATTTCGATTATAAACATGAAAAATTTTGTTTTGAAAGCATTAATTTCAATAAAAAAAGTCTTTAGTTTCTCTTTGGGTAGAGAATGGCCCATTTATAGCAGTAGTAATACTGATTGCATTATTATTTTAATTTTACAAAATAGTCTGGCCCACGCAAAATCTAGGTATGTAAACGTGTCCCACATCACTGAATGAGTTTGACACCGCTGCTTTATTCCTTTCATATATTTTGAGGTCAACAAAAAAGACCAATAATGACGTCATAAATGCTAATGCGTAAAAATGAATTTTTAAAGCAAAGATGAAAGTGACAGCACGAACAAGAATCGAATGGATAAAATTAAGGTAATGTGAGGAATTGCTTCATGAAAGAACGCTTTGGTTGAAATTGAAAGGAAGGATATATCAGAGTCGAGTAAGGTCGGGATAATTGTGCGGGAGCGAGATGTGGTGTCTGAGGGAGAATGAGGTGACAATTTTGAGAACTGAAAAAGCAGTAATAAGAGCAGTGTCTGGAGATAAATTAATTGACAAAAAGGAGTAGACAAGAATTATAAATTTGGTGGGTTTGGAAGAGACTTTCAACGGACTGGCCAGGTAGAGTGGACTGCGATAGTAGAGGCATGTTTTGAGAAGGGATAGTGAAAATGAGTAAAGAGCGTTGGATTTTATAGTGGTTGGACGAAGAGGGAATTGGCGACCAAAAATGACGTGGAGAAGACAAGTGAAAGAACATATTGAACACAACGGACTACACAAGATTCAACCGACAAAACAATGAAACGCAACGCAGTTTACAAATTTTCTAAAACATGACGTGAATCCGACCACATCTGTTCACGGACGCAAAACCGAATTAAAAAAATTAGATCTTCCTCCATTTCTCTGAAAGCGCACAAACGTGGATGCATTTAGTAAGCTATACTTTTTGTCCGGTTTATGCACGTTTTTTGGTCCGGCTATTTTATAAAATTTAAATGATGATACAATCAATACTACTACAGCTATGGATGGCTTTTTTTTACCCAAACAGATGGTGAAGACTTTTTTTGAGATCAATGCTTTCGAAGCAAGACTTTTCATGTTTTTCAACCAAATTTAATTTTAGGACTTTTTTTGAAGATTAATGCTTATTATGGAGATCACTATTTTACGGAGATCACGTCGCGGGCCGCCAGTTTGACACCCCTGGCTTAGATATTATATGACACTTTATAGTATTGGTTGTTGTCCAAATAACCGATTTTGTCCGCAATGTACGTACCAAAAGACTTGCAAGTTTTTGTTCGCAAAACGAATACGCTTTTGGTACTTTGCGAACGAAACTGGATGTTTACAATACAAGACATTTTGTGTAAAAGCACATAAACACCCAAGCAGATGAAAATTTCCGAACATGCTACACAGAGCAAAAAACGTACAAAACCTGACAGAAAACGCACCAAAACATATACAGTGACAGCCACCTTAACCCAGCATTATTTAATGACATAGAGTTTTGAGCACGACTGTTATCACATAAACATGTCAATAAATCAACAAGCAACAGTAAAAGTAAAACGAGACGAAATAAATAAACTTCAAGTGAAAATAATTCTCCGTACAATCACACAACTTCATGCAGCAAATTCGTTGTTTGCAAAGTTTATGAAGTGGTGTTGAGATCACAGATTTTCAAAAGAAGTTGTTAGTAACAGACATGTCCCCCTTGTCTTTCAGAAATTCGGCAACACGGATTGTCATTGACTCAACTAATGTTTGGCGGTTACTACCCACTTACGGGTTTTGACATCAGACCTGGTTTCACACTCCAATAATCTCTTTCATCGTATGGCAGAGTCCATGTTACGCGATCGTGCTTAAATAATACTCCTCAAACGTTCAACTGGATTTAAATCTGAAAAATTTTCAGGCTAATGAAACTCAAAAATCCCACTGCTTTGAAAAAAATCTTGCACTTCTGGCGAAGTATAGCAAAGTGAGATCTGGATGAAAAACACCAATTTCTTCCCCAAACATTCTTCTCATATTTGGAATTCCTCTTTGCTGTGAAACATCAATATAGGAGTCAAATTTATCATACCCCAACAGGAACAATATTCAACTTTAAAAACTAAAACTTTCCCAAAACATATTTTTGCAGGATGTTTTGATCTTTTATTGATGTGTCAGCTTAAGGTTTTTCACTATCATTTCTTTGCACATGATGATAATGACACCGTTGGCCATGCACTGTAAAACAACTTTCATTGATTTTAGGGTCTAACTTGATTCAGATCATTCGGTAAGTCATCGCTGGTCTTCGTATGATTGATTTTGCTCTGTCGGATGAGAAACGACCCATTTCTGGTTGGCGCATAAGTTTTTCGTTTACATGTGTCAATCCTGTTTGCATTTATTGCACCGCTCTTCTGGACAAGATTGATAACCCTTGAAACTTTACGATGGAGTAATTCCAACAACTTTTGCAATACCTCCTAACAACAACTAAGTATGTTCAAAGGGGTTAACATGTTAGTTCAATTTTTGGAAAAAATATCCATAAGTTTGGAAAAACATAACAAGCTACCTACGAACAAACTTATTTACGAAAAAATTTATTTCGGCTGGCCTCCCTCCTTGCTTTGCTCGTTGGACTCAATCTTTCCTTTCTGATAGGTGCGCTTCTGTGGTTTATCAAAATCACAAAAGCCGCTTCTTTCGAGTCCGTCGAGGTGTTATGCAAGGATCCGCTCTTGGCCCTGTACTTTTCTCTCTCTTCATTAATGATCTTCCGACTTCTCTGCCTTCTTCCGTCAGCTGTTCTCTTTACGCTGACGATCTGGCCATTTGGTCCTCCTCACCCTCGGTCCCCACTACGGTGGAGGCCACACAAGGAGCTCTGTTTTGATTGGAGCGCTGGTCTCAGTACTGGTGTCTTCCTCTCAATCCGAGCAAATGTGAGGCCTCCTTTTCAGTGGATCCCCACCAAGCTAACCTCCAGCCCAACCTCCTCCTACTCGGTTCTCGCCTCCGTTTTAACCCCACTCCAACTTTTCTTGGGGTCATTTTTGACCGCACTCTTTCCTTTTCTAAGCATGTATCTTCGCTGAAGGCCAAATTTTTCCCACGTCTCAAGGCCTTACGCTGTATCTCTGCTTCATCATGGGGCCCCTCTAAGGAGTCCCTCTCTCTTCTGTACAAAACTTTTCTTCGGCCCCTTCTCACCTACGCTTCACCCGGATGGTTTCCTTTCCCAAGCGCTACCAATTTCACCAAATTGGAACGCCTCCACTGAGCGGCCAGTCGCACCATCACCGGCTGCCTCTCTTCCTCCCCTATCCCTCTGCTTCTCACCGAGGCTTCTTTACCTCCCCTACGAGCCACTCCGACTCATTTCACTCTTTTTTCTTATGAGCGGGCTCTTCGTCTCCCAACCTCCTTTCCTATTTCAGGTTTGGCCAGACTTGGAGTGAAACCAAGACTCTGCAGATCGTCCTGGAGAGCTTTTGCATCCACTCACCCGCTCATGCTTCCTTCTACTTGTTCTAGGGAGGCTCTTCTTGCTTGCCCTCCCTTTCCTCCTTGGAATCTACCTTCGTTCACCGTGGAGTCCACCCTTTCCTCTCCATGCTCCCGCTCTGATCCCCCTCTCACTCACCAAGGTGCGGCTCTCGCCCACCTTGACTCTCTCCTCCCTCATGATCGGATATTCTGGACTGACGGCTATGTTCCTTTTCCTTTTGGCAAGGGCGACTCCGGTTTTCTTGCCAACTGCTCTCTCTGTGGCACTGAGGCCACTCTTTCCTTTTCGGCAGGCCCAGTATGTTCAAGTTTTTCCGCTGAAGCCTGCGCCATTCTGCACGCTCTTTGTTGGTCTCGGCAGCACCAACAAGTCTGTCATTTTTCTTCTCTTTTCCTACTGTCTGACTCTCGTTCTGTCCTCACCGCCCTGTCCTCTCCTCCATGTTTCCTCTTATCTCAAACTCTGTGGCAGATCTGGCAGGAACTGTATTCTCTCTCCTACTGTTCTATCAGGCTACAATGGGTCCCCGGACACTCGTTTCTCCCGGGGAACGACGCGGCTGATGGGCTGGCCAGACGCGGAGCGCTACTTGCACCCTCCGCTATTCCTTGTAGTCTCTCTCCTGTTATCTTTTGTATCCACTCTTCTCTTTTCTCGGACTGGAGGCGTACGGTCTCATCTAAATTCTTTGACACACAGATTCCCTCGATTTCCACTGAGGAACTTGTGCTCCCTCGTCATGCTCGCTGTGTCCTCTCTCGTCTTCGCTGCAATGGACACAGCCTTCTTTTAGGTTCCTATCTCTCTAGGATTGGCAGAATCGAGAATATTTCCTGCAGTGCCTGTCGACACTCGTCCCAGGACACCTCTCATCTCATTCTGCACTGTCCAGCTACGGACTCTTTGGGCTGCTCACTCTTTGGCAACTCTCTGTCTCTTTACGACCTCTGGTCCAGACCCTGGGGAGTTGCTCGGCTTCTGGGGCTCCATGGTCTCCCGCCATGCCCCCATCCCTCGGAAGGGGTCGGGTAACCAACAACAACAACAACCTATGAACAAGATTCTAAACTGAAAAAAGGTATTTAAACTATATGATTCAAGACTTAAACATATGGGCCTACGACGATAAATGAGTTTTATTTACTTACTACAAATAACTTGTTCTTAAAAACTGTGTAAGTTTCCTCCCAAAAGTAGTACTTCACGGTTTATCAATTCATAAAACCATACACACTTCAATTACATGTAAAAAAGTGCACTAATCCAACTAATTTACACAAGATTGTAAATCAGGTATGACCAAATTGTCACTTGCAAACGAAAATTAGATTTAACAAACAGTTGGCATATGTCCAAACAAATTCTACCACAAATAAGCTGGCATGTACAAAAATAAATCTTACGCAACAGAAGTTAGCACCTGCCAAAAAAAATTGGGTATAACAAAATCCAGATAAGTGAAAGTAATTTTCGTTTAACAGCAACAAAGCCGTCATCTTCTCTCACAACTGTTGATGCTGACAACATGTCGTAAAAGGCGACTTTTGGGTACCCATCAATGGCAGTCCGCCTTGTTGGTGGTGGGGCTGCCAGAAAGTGATGACTAGTTCGACATGGGCTGCCGCTTTTTGCCTAGCCTACTTTAACTTGGCATGAATCTGGGTAATCGTTTTATGCCGTGCTTCCATCCCAAGGCAGAGGAGGGGTAACCACAACAACAATGCATGGGCTTGAGGTTTATTCGAGCGTGGTAATGATGAGATGACATGTTGTTGTCACTGTCTGCACGTAGAAAAATTGCTTCAAAAAGAGTTACTTTCAATCAGATACAACTACTGCAACCTGCTCAAGCATCAACGCAAGAAAAATTTGAGATGCACCTGCTTAAGCATCAACGCACTGAGAATTTCAGAGGTGCAACCTGCTCAAGCATCAACACAAGAAAAATTTGAGATGCACCTGCTTAAGCATCAACGCACTGAGAATTTCAGAGGTGCAACCTGCTCAAGCATCAACACAAGAAAAATTTGAGATGCACCTGCTTAAGCATCAACGCACTGAGAATTTCAGAGGTGCAACCTGCTCAAGCATCAACGCGCAAAAAATTCGAGTTGCCAACAAGCCTCAGCGCACGCAGAATTAGAGTGAAGCCCCAGCATTTTTTGTAAAGGGTTGAGGTAGTTGTTCGATAACACAAAACATCACGAGCAGCAATTACAGGAGTAATGTGATGTAACAATATTGTGCCATATAAGCTACGTGATATGCATGAATTGCCAGACGTCATGCAATACGATTGTATTACGTCACAAGTGACTTGTGGTATGATTTTATTACGTCGTCAATACTATACTTTGCGATCGAGAGTGAGAAATCGCTTGAGTTGGTCGAAATCGGATTTGCTCACAAACACTCGAGGAAGGATTGTCCGCTTTTTGATGTACGGGTCGACAGGGGCAGATTCAGGGGAATTCAAATCTAGCCCCTGGCTCTCCAAAAACTCCTACAAAAAAGGAAATTGTCAATCTCAATATCCCTGACCTCGCAGGGAAAATACAGAGCTATTGTTCATCCTTGCCTTCGCAAAGGTAATATGCAGTAGGAAAGTACAGCGTATATTGCTGTCTTTGCAGGAAACATATAAAACTCCCATATACCCCTGTCTTCGCTCTGTGAATGTATATATCCCTGACTTTGCATGGGAACGTATATAACTCTTGTATACCCCTGACCAAACACAAGGGCATATCGTAAATCTTGATCTCGTGTAGACACATACCGTATAGAATTCTTAAGCCACCCACTTGCACAAACAACTGTACAGGGTGTTCCAGAAGTCTCGGGCACATTTTAAGTCTTCATATCTGCTGAACTATCAATGGTAGTAGAATGAAGCTGGTATCATTTTAAAGCTAAATTCATGAAGTTTTTCGTCATGCCAATGATTTTTTATGCCTTTTTATGTTACTTAAAGAACTAAGATCGGCTAATGGCGTTCACTCTACCAAAAAAGACGTTTTTGCATCCTTCAATTTGCAAAAACTGAATCATGAATAATTGTTCATCGTGTACTTCGCACAAAATTCCGAAGAGGCACCAGAAAGAAAGTCCATGTTGAGATGGCATGGCAAATTTATGAAGGATGAGTGTTTGTGCCCGGCTAATAGGGCGCCCCTCAACTTCACATGATACGGTTCAGCAAGACGCAACGCTTGGACGGGTTTGGCAAAAATTCAACTTTCGCCTTGATGTGTGCCGTGTGACCGACCGTGCTCACATTGAACATCTTTGAACACTCCATCAAAAACTTGAGACTGCAAGCTTTCACAATATATCAGATGCGTTGTTTTATTCTTAACAGTTTTTGAGATATTCAATGTCAAAATGTGCCCAAAACTTTTGGGACACCCTGTATTGTATCAATACACGCCAGCTGCAAGCCATCCACTTGCATAATCATACTGATTTTAAAAGATCCAAAACAACTTGAAAATGTTCAAACAAAAATTTATCATGCCTCAGGATGGAGAAAGCTATCAACAAAGTGTGGTTTGCGCATTTCGTTTGTAGGCAGGACAGCGGAGTCGGAGTAGAGACCAATTTATAGACTGAGGAGTTATTTATAGAAGTTATCTATATCATCGGGCTAATTTCAAAGTTATTTATGACTTGGAATTAGCCTGATGATTCACTTGGCAGTGATGAAATACTATTTTGGTAAACGGGAAACATAAAATAAGAAAATTATATAAAAATATTTAATTATTCTTATTTTATTAAAAACAGGAGTAGAAGTCGGAGTCGGATGTTTAGAGTCCCCACTCCCCAGCCCTGTTTGTAGGGAAAAAAGGCGTTTCAACAGCTTTGCATTGGATAGAAAGACATGCACAAACAGCGAGATGATGTTTATAACAAAGCAAACCGTGGTAAATTGATCGCAATTAATGATATGGAACGACTTTCCATAGAAGATAACATCCTTGCCAAGATTAAAGTCCGTCCAATGCCAGTGATTACCTTGATCATCTTTGGGCAGCCGCTGGCGTTTTATCAACTTTCCCTGCGTCATAGTGATATATAAACGTTACGCAGTTCGTCTAAGTTAAAACTGTTCTCTTTCGCTATGACATACGGATTTCAAAAATTTTATTTCTGATATAGTCATTGTGACGTCAATAATCCATTGTGTCACTCACTTTGGCGTAATGATTAATGTGGCAAGTTTCTTGTTTTTACGCGAAGTACTGTAGTTTTGGAGTTAAAACACACACCCACAGAGTTGTGCTTTAGGTTCTAAAGCAAACACATCCCTTCACTCCACACTTTTGCAGTTGATGTCGGAAGAAAGGTCCACACCTTTATAATGCAGGAGTAGGACTGATAATTAAAAAAAGGTCTTCTCTTTGAATGCTGTGCGGATTTAAGTTCAATAACCACATGACCGGTAGGTCTACTCGCTTTAAGATCGCTGCACTTTTGAGGACATCTCTAAAAAGTCTTCACTTTAAAAACACTACCCCACAAGCCGGCATAATCATCCACGACATTCATTAGAATGAAATTGACCCACCTGCGGAAAAGTTTTTACACCCCTGCATGAGAACTTTGTTGCAGGCATTAAACAAGGTCATGCAACAATTCCTTTGCCTCCTTGCTTGCAGTTGGCGTGCCTATGCCCCGAAATTGGCAAAATTGTTTTCATTGAACAGTAGAACCTTTAGTTGCCACAAGATCATAAACAAAGCGACTGCTTCAATAATAGTTAGTCCATAGGCAAGATAGCAGAGTATAAAAATAGCAAACATTTGATAATTAGAAATACAAGAGCCTATACAACGTAAATGCCAAATTCCACAACAAGATGTAACTTCTAACGAAAGAGTTCTGCAATCTTTTACTAGAACATGACGTCATCTTACCTGAGGGATTCCAGAGTTATTAACGATTGGTTCGATCACAGAGATGCTGTCATCTTCCAGGTAATAATAGATATCAACTAGACGTACGCGATGGAATTCATCAGATGATTCGTGAACTGTTTCTTTAAAAAAAGCACTGAAGCGAAGAACCTGAGAGTGACAAAAGCAGTAGCTTGCAAAGGAATGCAGTTTTTCATGTTTTGCAGCCCTCAACCCAGAAATTAATATATACAGTAGTAATATCTGAGCGACATAATGACCACTTTGTCGAGCTGAACTCAGTGCATTCAACTCAAATTAAAAATACTATGTCACACAGCACATTTGTTTCTCACCTTTTTGTCAAAAGCAACATGTGAAGGAACAAATGATTCTGGGGGAGCTTGCTGAGCTTGGCCATAAGTTAGCGTAGGCAGCTGATTGGTTATCTTACCCACTTCCTCCTCAGAAGGCTGATTGTGGACTAATCGCTCACCTCCCAGTCCCGAGGTGGGGCGTCTGGGGTTTGAAATCCCATTTTTATACGACAGAGTGTTGCTGAGATGAAAACGAGTCCTCTAAACAATAAAACAATATATTTACAGCGGGGTTTAAAAGTAAAAAGTTGTTTGATTTATTCCATGCCAACAACGAATTAAAAAGAATGGCAGCTACACACAAGATAACAACATGGTACGTTGCAAATACAATAAGGTCCCACAAAAAGCAAGGTTTTTGTTTTCATTTTTGATATAAACTTTTCATACTCTTTTCTTTCAATGAATTTTTTGATTACGCTATTAGTTTGACAAAAATAAGTTGTCTCACTCGCTTTTTAGCACAGTTGTTACTATTTGATTGCTACGAATATTTAAAATCAATATTTATGGTAATGACTTCTCTTTCAACTTTAGCCGACATTGTTGTGGTTAAGTGAGTGAAGGGGCCAGCTGTCTAGTGAATGAAGAGGACAGTAGATACTGAAGACGTAACACCACAGCTCAATATTTTCATATATCTGTGATCATGAATTAGTTCTGTCGGCTAACAAAAAATTTACACTTTGTTATTATCAATCATTTGAGCAAAGCAGATTTTATGCTGTTGCTAGAGGATAGTTATTACACACAGAGCATGATATGGTACATCAGGGTTTGGTAAGACCAAGTGCTAAAAAGAAAGTAAGGCCGGCGGATTGCATTCTGCAATCATTTTGAGTTTTCATCGTCTGGGAAGCCCAAATAAATGATTTTGCAAAATGCAAATTCGTGGTTGATCTATTAACTGCTATCTACTGTAGTGGCAAAACCCACAGCCAAAATATTTTACTCGATTCAAAGGATTTAAAAATTACTACTTAAAAGTCTAGTTGTACAGAATTGATCATCAAAACTTGTAAATGACTAATATTATTGAACTCATCAAAAGCAAGAGGGGAGAAATGTTTAAAAGGCGGTTAAGTAACCTCATGTTATAATTTTCAAACCAATGACCACCCTTATGCCTACATGATGTGCAATGCAGTTGGAGCAAGCCATAACTTAAATCTAAAAATATGTTCGGTTAAATATCTTGCAAGCATCACAACATTCTAAAGCACTCATTCTGCTCTTTTTTCACGACTAGTCAAAACACTTACGGTAACTATTAGAAATCAGTGCTGGAATAATCACAAAGGCAATTTAAAAGTAACTATTTTAACTACTTAAACAAATTTAAGAAATACTTTTACAGGTGCGATGGCCATGCATCTAATTCAAATTTGGTTTGATCACAACAAATCTAACAATGCATGTTTTAACAAATCGTTTTTGCCATTTGGTACTTTTTTCTTCCGCTACTATTTAATTTTGACTTTTGATTGTGCTGTTTTGGACGAAAAGGAAAATTATTATTGTAATGCACTGGTAATATGCAGGTACGAGGGGCCTTCAAAAAATACGCGGAATTCTTAAATGAGAGATAATGTAACACATATGTTACATAATTGTTAATTGTTATGTCATTATGACGTAATGAGCATTTTTCTGAAATTCATTGTTTCTGAAAAACCAACAAGTTTAAACTTGTTAGACCATGTTGAAGTTCTAAGAAAATTAAGAACAGAATTAGCAAAAAAGCGCCCAGGAAAGGCTCACCGAAGAATCCTCTTCCATCATGACAATGCTCCAGCGCATTCTGCAAGGATGACAAAGGCACTTCGATGGGAGTTTTGATGGAATTTGCTGCCACATCCACCTTATAGCCTAGATCTAGCCCCATCTAATTTATTATTTCCAAAACTCAAAGAACATCTGAAAGGAGTCCGTTTCAATAGCACTGATGAAGCAAACCTCGCAGCAAAAACATGGCTTAGAAATCAGTCAGCTGAATTTTTCAAAAATGGTACAAATGAATGGGAACAACGCCTGGGGAAGTACATCGACCGTGATGGAGGTTATGTTGAAAAATAAATTCCTTGTAAATAGAAATCAATAAAAAATTGAAAAATTTCCCGTATTTTTTGAATGCCTCTCGTACTATAAAAATACTACAATCACATAAGTTATTATAAGCTACTTGCAGAGGTACTAAATATAGCAGTTTCTAAAGCCTGTACAATATTTTTCTTTCCAAAACCCTTCACAATATAATGTTATGTACGTAAGATCAACCAAATCAGTGATACTTAATTTTAACAATACCCTTTTGATGATGACAACACTAAAATATGGATATTTATGAAATTACGAAAATACAAAAATTGTTATTAAAATACAGGAAAAACACTAATTAAATTACAGAAATTGCAAAAATACAAAAATTCTTAGTTTAACTCCACTCAATCATCAAATTTTACCCAATTGGATGATTATACCTGTAGTTTTTACCGACGTTTGTAAATTTCTGTGTTTCTGCGATTTCCTTACCTCTTTAGTCAGTACCAGTAGTTTTTCAGAAAGTCAGTAATTACTTTTTTGAAATGAACTTTTGTATTTTAGTAATTCCATGTTTTAACTTCCATATGAATTTCGGTATTTCTGTAAATTTCTACATTTTATTGTTGTCCCTTTTCACAGTGGGACAAAATTTTTCAAACTGATCAACACCATCACATCACAGCACCTATTTTTTAGAAAACTAATCCAGAATTTTAAGAGTAGAGTAAACTAATCCAGCAGAGTCAAAAGTCACTCAAGACCGAATCAAATAGGGGCACTTATTCTCATTCTCTCAGCCTAACGATGCAACTAACAGCACCAAAACTACTTCTAAACCAAGTATAAAATGCAAATTCTGTGATTTTCTGCACTTAGGGATGTATGATTATCAGCCTTTTTCTGGGGGTAAAAAGCAATCTTTAATAATGAAAATAAATGATGGTTCACTTTTTTTAACCAAAAAATTTACTGTTGGGTCTTTGAAGGTGTTTCCTGGCAAAAAAGGTAATCCATCAGCTCTGGTCACTGACATTGCATTACAATAAACAAGAGACTACCAATACCTGACAGAAAAAAACAAATAAGGTGGCATGTTTAAAATTTAAGGAAGTGGCTATTTTTCCGTCACCATTTATATGTGCTGAAATAGCCATAATTGCTATGATTCTGGTAGTGGTGCTGTGGCGGGTGAATAGTCCAGCTGCCTTAAAATGCAATGATTACGGGTTGGAATCTTGGCTGGCCGGGCACTTGGACAAGGGCAGTGCACACTGAAGGGGGCAGTATGTGAATGTAAAGGGTAGTGTACACTGTGACAGAATGTGCAGTGTGAAGGAGTATACACTTGGGGGTGCAAATTTTTTTAATTGATCATTAAAATTGACCTATCAGAAACGACCTAAGATCACATGTTTAATCATCAGGCTGCTGAGAGTATCTCAAATTGGTACTGAATTTCCTGCAAAAGCAATTTTCTTTGACATTCACCAACTTTGTCAGAGGTCGCACATGTTTTCAACAACTGAAGCTGTAATGTTTTTTGATATAACCAAAATCAAAAGCCTATAAATATGCAATTTAGATAGCGATAATTTTTTAATAAATCAGCCACAAGTTAGGCATCTCACTCCCTCAATTTGTATGCATCGCCAAGATTCTTAATTACATAAATTGGCCTTATACTAAGCTTGATAAGGTAACTCAACAGCAAATAGCCCAAACAATCTTCACCATTACACAGTTTACGACTAATTAACCTGTTGCATTGAAGAACAGGTTAATTTCATATGCTGGTACCAGAATCTAACCTGCTAACAGCCTAAGGTAATTAAGCTAATCAGTTATTAATGCCAAAATGATACTAGTTATTATTTTCTTTCTCAACACAAAATAAAACTACCAATACTCAAGAAAACAGCTATATAAGGCAAATCTTTTCAAGTTAATTATCACTTTAATAGCTGCCTAATTCACCAGTAGATGAAGGTACTCAAGTAATCCAGGTCTAAGGAAAAAGATGTGACATTAGCAGAAGGACTATTGGCCGCATTGGAATTCAAACAAACATCATGTTGCCAAATCTTTGTCAGATAGTATAGGACAGCGTTTCCCAAACTATGGGTCGCGACCCGCCGGTGGGTCGCAAAAGGAATCTTGGTGGATCGTGAAAAGTTTTAGAATTGCATATTAGATTAGCGTGGACGCGGGTCTCAATTAACCACTGGCTATTGGGATCAGTGGCGACTCCAGCATTGACATTAAAAAAAACAAAAAAAATTTAAACTTAATTTTGTAGCCGAACGCTATGCCTTCGCTCCCCATTATTTGCATTATCACGTCTAACGCTAAGTAGCTATAAAGCGCTGTACAGTATTATGCGTTCTCTTTTCGACAACATGTGCTGTTAAAGTAGCAACTAATGTGTGCAGTATCGTATTGGGCGCCATTTGTTCACCGCTCATTACACATGTTTTAGAACAACATTTATGACTAAATCAAATGCATTTGTTTAAATGCACAAATCGATTTGATTTAGTCATAAATGTACTAAAAATAAATGCATTTGTTTAAATGCACAAATCGATTTGATTTAGTCATAAATGTTTTGAAAAAGAAATGCATTTGTTTAAATGCGCAAATCGATTTGATTTAGGTCGTAAATACATATGTCACTCAACCGCATCATTCACATATGTCACTCAACCGTATCGTATCGTTCTTTAAAGGGAATGTACCGCGAATAACGCTTTTCCGATAGATTTGGTCGTTGGACCGTCACGTGACAGGCTTACGACAGACTCGTTTAAAATGAGCGACAGGCGCGACATAATTAAAAATTTTGAAACATGTGGTCTGCAGCGAATTAAACCACCAACAGCAAAAGTCCGAGTCTCTTACTACAAGATGTCTGCTGGATAGGATATAGGATGACTGCTGGAAGCAAAAGTGCAACATAGGCTGTATAGATTTATGCTGTTAGTCAATGAACTCAGTCTGCCAGTTTCTTGCAGAAAATAATGGTACTTATGAAAGACCTTAAGTCCAAGATAGGTTAAGCTAGCGTACCGGTTGTTGTTTAAGGTAATCTGCCTCAAGGCATGTCTCATAACATTATTTTAATGTCATGATGTTGTGTTAAGATACTGAGGTGGACGTCCTGTTAAAAATGATTCCAATGTTCTGTTTACGAATTCAGCGCAGTGAAAGATATAAGAAATATTGACCCAACCAAATCCAGAGAAATTTAAAATCCCTAATTATTTACTTAGAAGAAGATTTATGTTGTCGAATTTAGCCAAGAGTTTAAATAATAATATATCATCAGCAGAGGAAGAGTTTGGCGAATGGTAAATCGCTCAAAGATGTTGTAACATATATTCATGAAAAGACTGCGAGTTTAGAACTTATAGTTACATTGCATGTAGCATGGCCGAAACGAGTCGGCATTTACAGTAAATTGATTAAACAAAATAATAAAGAAAATATACATCATCTATATATATAAAACTCAAAGTTTGTCTGTCTGTCTGTCTGTCTGTCCGCTATAGAAATAAAACTGGAGACATTTAGATACAAACAAACCTATGAATCTTATATAACTTTTTCCAGGGAAGCCAAGTACGGTATTTTGATTTCGATCAGAATCGTCTATGGGGGGCTACGAGCCTATATTTATTCAACCTATATTAAAATATGGTTATTCAATGTAAAAATTTAATCTGTCTTTACATTTTACCCGATCAACGACGGGTAAATCTGTTAGTTGTCCCTAAAAGCGTTGATAACATCTTTGCAACTGGGAATGCTCGTAGCATCTAATGCAGCCAATATAATTTCTTGATGCCATGCAGCTTCTTTGCAACTGTTTTGGTAAGTTTCTGTGCAGCATTGATAACTTCTAGGCTAACCAAAAACCCAGCTGTTGTTATCGCTTTCAAATAAGGCATAGCCCTTCCAAGAACTTCTCCATCTCTTGATTCTGACAGTTGATCAAGAGAACCAACAACCGCTGGATAAAACACCTTAAAAACAAAGGCAACATCATAGTTCTCAATCCACTTTGTGGAACAATTACGCATCAAAGGCGAACGCGAAGAATCAGGGCATTTGTCATTAACTTGAGCATGCAGCAGCGAAAGACGTTTTTGAAAATTAGAAAAAAATACGAATGTCTTTCATAATGCTTACGCATGCTTGAATTTCGCGTACGTTGCAAGCCAGAGAACGTTACTGTAACTTGCGCTATCTCTGATTCTAGCGTCTCTGCTACTTTTTCCACGCATTAAACTTTTTATTGCGGTCTCTATAGTCTTCTAAAAAACATTCTAGCGAGAAAGTCGAATTTTTACTTGAAAAATTAATGGTTTTGTTTCCTCCACAGTCTATAGTCCAAGGCATTTTGACTAACATTAGAAAATTTAAATCCTCAACTATGAATCCAGGCTCGTCAAGATGATTTGGTAAATAACTTGCTGAAAATTAGAGACATGCTCTATTCTTGGCAATATTTCTGAAACTTGGCAATATTTCCAAAAAGCACAAAACTCGCTTTCACTCGTGGCAAGCTGCTTGTAAGATATAAAATTAAAAAGGGGGTTACTTATGCCGCACCCTGTGTACTGGAGTAGTGGCCTTAAGTATAAGCCAACTGGGGAAATGCCCAGGGCTCCCCACATAATTTGTCGCGCTAAAAGGCTCCCCACTTAAGTTCTCGCGTTAACATGTCTATAAAAGTGTTGTACATAAAAATTTAAGAAACATATTTTGGGGCCAAAATAACCAAACAAGTCCCCTCCAGTTACTTACTCAGCTTTTACAGCAAAATTTTTACAGTTATACGCCTTAGCTTATACCATTACACTTTTCCATTGATTATCGGTAATGCCTCTTATGAAATAGCAAATTTAATTTATTTTGCACTGGGCCCCCATAGCCTACTGAAGGCCATTACTGATATACTGATTTTAATTTATGAACTTACTGTACTAGGTAAGAGACGAAAATGATATTTGATATACACTTACTGAAGATGAAGTCGACATCTTGGCAACAGTACGAGAAACAAAGCAAAATTACTCAAAGAATTCAGATGCTTGCTGTCTTGAGGCAGATTACCTTAAACAACAACCGGTACGCTAGTTTAACCTATCTTGGACTTAAGGTCTTTCATAAGTACCATTATTTTCTGCAAGAAACTGGCAGACTGAGTTCATTGACTAACAGCATAAATCTATACAGCCTATGTTGCACTTTTGCTTCCAGCAGTCATCCTATATCCTATCCAGCAGACATCTTGTAGTAAGAGACTCGGACTTTTGCTGTTGGTGGTTTAATTCGCTGCAGACCACATGTTTCAAAATTTTTAATTATGTCGCGCCTGTCGCTCATTTTAAACGAGTCTGTCGTAAGCCTGTCACGTGACGGTCCAACGACCAAATCTATCGGAAAAGCGTTATTCGCGGTACATTCCCTTTAAAGAACGATACGATACGGTTGAGTGACATATGTGAATGATGCGGTTGAGTGACATATGTATTTACGACCTAAATCAAATCGATTTGCGCATTTAAACAAATGCATTTCTTTTTCAAAACATTTATGACTAAATCAAATCGATTTGTGCATTTAAACAAATGCATTTATTTTTAGTACATTTATGACTAAATCAAATCGATTTGTGCATTTAAACAAATGCATTTGATTTAGTCATAAATGTTGTTCTAAAACATGTGTAATGAGCGGTGAACAAATGGCGCCCCATAGTATCGCCAGCTGAGAGAAAGACGGTTGCACTACATTGGTGACCCCAACGCTTTTTGGAATTTAAACTACTGGAAATTTGAAAAGCGGTGAAGTGAGTTCAAATGAACAGTACAATGGACTTTGAATATGTGCTACTGATTTACCGCAGTTCTGTGATTGGAAGTCTAATAGCGATTGTATGCATGCTAGGCCTATACTGTATTATTTTATGTTTCGCGATTCACAAAGGCATCAACCCGATACATTAGGCTTATCAGCTAGTTCTAGTTGGCACGCTAACGTCAATTCATCTTCGAGTAGCGCCACTAGCTCTTTGAATAGCTTGGTTGACGTAGAACCGTTTCGATTAGGCTACCTGATTTCTGGCATAGTAATGCACATGGATATTTTCAATCCGCTGATATATTGTTCGACCAAGCAAGTGTCTCAGACGAAGTTACCAAGTACACTAAGCTTCTCGATTCATTGCAAAAGAACCATGCAGTATTTCCCAAAATAACAGACATTTTGCAAAATATTCCACACGACCGCCCCTACTCCAGCTTAAAAGCTTCCCTGTTGGAAAAATTTTCCAGTACCACAGGTGACAATGTCTCTGCTCTTTTGCACACTTGCCGACGTTGTGACGCTTCAGTACTCAATTATTTCCAGCGACTTAAAACGACTCTAGGCGACGCTTTTGAGCCCGAATCAAACTGTCAAACAGAGCTGCTTCGCCATTGCCTGTTGAATTCTGTTGAAGTAGACGTGCAAATGAACTTGTATCATTATGAACATTTACCCCTTGACGAGTTTGTCAAGCATGCTGACCGATTTTCGCAATGTAAATAGAGACCCCATACCTTTAGCTTTGCGCACACATTGTCAAGTACTCTTGTTTCCCCGCTCCCTGACAATCAACACATCATCAACGAGCTTTTGGAAAGTCGTTTAAAAGATATACAAGAGTGTGTAAATAATCTGGCAGATAGCACGTCTCGGCATCGTTTACATAGCATGCCTCCATTGGATTCAAGCTCACTTGCTACCGGCGGTACCAGTTCCCCATCAGAAAGACCCAATCTACATAGTTACGACACCAATTCACAAACAGACACACAAGCAGGCAGGAACTTTTGATATTTCCATAGCACCTATGGAGACAGAGCATATCGCTGTAGCCTACTGGCCATGATTGTGTCAAATATTGTCCCGGACGTTTGTCCATGTCAAAAAAACGATCGCCCTAACTTCACAGCACAGGGGAGTGAAGTAACGGGGCAGCGTTTAATGATCCCTTACTTTTTGTGATAGACAAGTCTTTTGGTGTTCGTTTCCTAATTGACACAAGCGCATCATGCAGCATGTTTCCATTGTCACATACACACACAGCCTCCATTCAACTCAGCCCCACAAAAATCCTTCCTAGCATTGGTGGCAACATCCAAATCACTGGCACTTTAAAAGCCACCTTAAACTTGGGCTTGTCACGTTTATTACTATTTGATTTTTATGTTGTGGATTTGGCCGACGGATTTCCTGACAATATACGGCTTAACCGTAAATTTCACTGCCAGACAGTTGATTGAATCTTTAGAGGTGGTGCGTGCCACTTTTCATAACACCTCGAGGTCTTAAACACCTAGGCATCACCGGCATTTCGATTATATTGCCCAAATGACTGACCAAGTCGAATATGTCAAGGGAGAGTCCTAACTAGCAGGCTTACCAAGCCGTACGATTGTGCAGCCAAAACTAAATGCTATTCTACCCACTACGTCAGCCACCATTAATTTTTTGGAGCTTGCAGAAGCTCAGGCAAACGACTCTGATTTAATGCAGTTGTTGTCAAACAACACGACGTCACTAGTTTTGAAACAAGTTCTCCTTGCCGAACACCACACCACCATTTTATGTGACCAGTCCACTGGTAGACTGCGACCAGTCCCGTAGCACTCCAACTTCGGGCCCCCCCCAAAGTAAGCGCAAGAGCCCCTGCGCACAGGTCATATCACTTTAGAGGTGTAAAATTGAAAAGCTGCATTAAGAAAATACACCACAATTTGTACATAAGTAAACAGGCTAATGTCAGAATAAAGCATGCCGATACCGAAGGTGCAAGTCATAAAAAATTCGGCACCGGTGCCAGAGTTCAGTAGGACATTTATGCAGACACTGCGAAACGAAAGCAATGACACTGAAAAACATGAAAAAGTTATAAAAACACAGTATCATTTAAATAGTCTGGAGCGAACCTTTTTGTTCGCAAATGCTGTTATGACATTGTCATAATCAAGAGATCGGGCGCAGTCATTTTCGATTGACAACATGGCTAATGAAGATAGTCTACTGTCTGTCATAGACGTTCTATTAAAAGTTTTGATCAGTTTCAATTTGCTGAAGCTTCTTTCAGCGCTGGCAACAGTCACGGGGCAAGTTAGTAAGATTCGAAGTGCGATGTACACATTCGGATACAATTCAAATAAATGAGTCTTTAGAAGATAGTTCAGAAAGTCTTGAGCCGTATTGAGATTGCGTTTTTTTGTAAAATTAAAACAAACCGCTGTAGCTCAGCGCTCATTTCATCAGAATCAATGTCACCGAACTTTTTTTGGAACTCTTTACAGCAAGTAAGAAGAGCATTTTCTTGTTGCACAAGCAAAAGTTTGTCTCGTGTGTACAAAAACGAAAAGGCGGAAGAAACCTCACGTAACAAATTAAAGCGCTCCTTTATTGACATAATAGCCTGGTCTACTAATGGATACAAAAAGTTGCTTTTAAATTTCAGTTCAGGAGTAGCTCGTTGTTCCTCTTCACCTTGGTAATCAAACAATCTTCTTTTCTTTCCACTTCTTGACGGAGGAAAAGAAAGATCAATATCCAATTCCTGTGCTATTTCAACAGCAGATGTTGCGGCACTGTCATAACCCGTTGTGCGATAGTTTTGCAAAAACTTTTCAGTTGCCTGGATTTCCGTTTCCATTGTATGAAGGGAGACTCCATACGATTGAAGAATCTTGCTTGCTTTATTGACTTGGAATAGGATATCATACCAAATAAACACCGACAAAAGAAAACTCCATTTTGATAAATGAGCTATCAACGATTTTGTTTCTGAGGCAGCTCTTCCATCTTTTCTTTCTATGGAAATGGCTTCCAAGTCTTTCAGTGCCAGCAACACCTCTTTTAAATTGTATCGAAGAGGTTTGATGCATTTAATTCTGCTTTCCCAACGAGTATCAGATTGTGACTTTATGGGCAGCTCCACATGTTTCTTCAAAATTTCCCAACGCTGAGCAGAGGAAGAAAACAGCACATACAACCTTGTAAGTACTCCAAAAAATGTCAATGCTTCCGTCGATGAATTAGCACTGTCAACAACAACTAAGTTAAGGGTATGGTTTGCACAGGGCACGTAAACAGCTTTGGGATTGATGTCTAGCATTCTTGCTTGGACCCCAGAATGTTTTCCTTTCATGTTAGCACCATTATCATATGACTGACCTCGACAATCAGACAATTCGAGTTGCAGTTCGGTCGCTTTTTCTAAGAAAGCGTCCAACAAGCCTTTCCCAGTACTGTCACTTATTCTCAAGTAGCCAAAAAATGTTTCTTTAACAACAGCAGCTTCTTCATTACGTAGTACATAACGGAGAATGACAGACATTTGTTCATGATGTGACATATCTGGAGTGCAGTCCAAAATTATAGAAAAATATTTTGCCAATTTCAATTGCTGTAAATTTTCTTTTTCAACTTCTGTCGCTAGCAATTCAATTAGTTCATTTTGTATGGTAGGACTCAAATAGTGATCTTTAGTGTTTTTATTCTTGATTCTGTCTTGAAGCTCTTTTAGGATCGGATCTCTTCTTGCCAAAAGCTCAAATATACCCAGAAAATTTCCATTGTGAGGAGATCCTAAGACTTCTTCAGATCCTCTAAAAGCAAGATTCCTTTCCGATAGAAACAAGGCAATGTCGATAAGTCTCTCTAAAACATTTCTCCAAAAACGTCTTTCATTGAAAAAATATTCATCTCGCGTTTGTCGATAGTGGATGAATTTCTTATCCCTTCAGCTAGCAACATCCATTGACTGCAGCATTGTTGGTGGGAAATGCCGTTTTCATGGTCTTTCAGTTTTTTCAAAAAACCCTCCCATGTATTTATACCACTACAAAAGGGGCTTAGTGTTTTTCCAAATAGCTTACAACAAAAGCAAAAAACTTGATCTGATTCCCCAGAATAAACTAGCCACGACCGTGAAACACTTTCACCATTAGGTAACACACGTTTATAATGGTTGGAGGAAAAACGTCGCCTTGGAGTTGTGTTATTATATGGAAAATTCATTATTAGTTCATGTGGTCCACGCTTTACTATATCACATCGTTGAGCATCAGAAATACTTTCAGGCCATTTACATGGGTCATCAGGGATAGGGGTAAATTGAGATTCAGTTATTTTTGATATTGAAGGTTGCGTATTGGCAGGTAAATCACAACTTACATTTTCTGGAAATTCACAATCACTTTGATGCTGATCGTCATAGTCTTCTTTTTCTTGTACACTATAGTTTTCTTCATCCCTCTCGGTACAAGTACCAGGTCTACTCTGCTCAGTAATCTTGAAAAAATCTGTCATCTTGGGCAATTTCGCTACAGCATCTCGAGCAGTGGCTGCTTCTTTTCTCTTTTGAGCACCACTTTTTGAACGTTTCATTCTATACAATGTCAATAAAATACTTTATCTGCACTCTGCAGTGTATATATATTGTCCCGGTATTTATAGCCAAACAGAATTCCAGACCATTCTATGATTGTTGCGTAACAACGGCATTGTTACGTCAATCGAATATTCAAGATTCTACCAGAAAATCAATCGAAATATTCTAGATTCTGCGAGATAAAATGACCTAGCATTCACTTATGATGTCACAAGCCAATTTCTTCCTACAGTTTAAATCGGTTGTAAACAAGTCTGCTGAACTGAAAATAGTCACGTAGCCAAAAAGCAATTTCAGACTAACTTGGGCCCCCAAAGTTGGCCTGGGCCCCCCCCAATTGGGGGGTTAGGGGGCGGCTGCTACGTCTCTGACTGCGACCTCTGGTGCCTCAAAGTTGGCGCCGCAAGATTTTTTAGTTTTACCACTCTTTATCACATCCTGGAATTATGACCAGCAGGAAGTTAATTCAACGCTCTTTTGTATGGCCCGTCATGCAGCGAGATATTACCAAATGAGCTCGAGAATGCCAACAGTGTGCCCGAGCAAAGGTTGTTCGCCATAATGTTTCTCCATTGGCAACAGTTACTCCCCTCCGTCAGGGACGATTCACTCACGTCTATGTAGACATTACTGGACATCTGGGAGTGAGTCATGATTATAATTATTTGCTGGTCGTTGTAGGCCGTATTTCACGCTTTGTGAATGCAGTACCCATGGTCGGGATCTCAGCTCAGGAATGCACCGATGCATTTATTCGACGTTGGATCGCGTGGGTAGACTGTCCACAGCATCTCGTCACAGACAAAGAAACCCAGTTTACTTCATCGACATGGAAGTCAGTGTGTGAGTACCTCGGGTGCCAGTTACATCATTCCACTACTTACCACCCTCAAGCGCAAGGTATCGTGGAGCGCTTTAACTGAACCATAAAATCAACTTTGCGTTGCACAGGAGATCCCTCCTTATGGTACGGTCATCTGCCTTGGGTATTACTCGCCCTGCGAAACACTCCAAAAGAAGTCCTATGCCCGCTTCTTCTTGTGAGCTGGTATTTGGAGAATCCATGCAACTGCTTGGTGAGTTTTTTGAATTGAAAGATTAACGCCTTGAACTCACACTGTTTGCGAATAATCTTGCCAAATATATTGCGTCCGTGCGATATCACCCCCCACGTCAATGCAACCGCCCTTATTACGTTGAAAAAGCGCTTTTTCTGCCGGAAACAACCCACGTGTGTTTAAAAATAGACAGTCATAAACCCCCGTTGCATCCTGTTTACAAGGGGCCGTTCAAAGTGTTGGACAAAAGCGAAAAGTACTTCATCAACGATTTCTGCACGCACACAGACAAAGTTACTATTGATCGCTTAAAATCTGCCCAATTTAGTCTCGGCACTCTAAATCAAGACACTTTTACCAACTCCATTGCAATGTCACCTTCAACACAACCTCCTTACACTCTCGACCGCGTCACTTACACAACATACACGACACGCACTGGCCGATCGGTGAGACGGCTATTGACCTGACAGATTATACACCTTAATTTCAAAAGCATTGGTCGTCACCCTTGCAAATTGCCATAGGCTCGTCATGTTTAGTTCTGGCACAAAACCAGTCCTTGTAAATGTTATCGTGTGTGTTGTAAATATCTGCTTTGTGTATTCGCTGAGTTGCTTAGATTTTTTGCGGGGCGGTGGAGGATTGTAGCGAACGCTATGCCTTCGCTCCCCATTATTTCCATTATCTAATATATAAAGCGCAATGCTGTCTGTGTGTCTGTCTGTTTTAACTCCTCTGAAACTGCTATAGGTACAAGTATCAAACTTGGCACGATTGATCACCACCCCGTGGTGAGTGTCATAAGAGTGTTCGTGACGTCATGATGACGTCATAATCAAACAATTTTTTTTTTTTACTTTGCATTACTTGACAGAGGATAATCGCTTTTTGCTCAAACAAAAACCAGCTTCCGACTTACCACATTACAAAAACTTTCATTTACTTGGGATCTAAAATGACGCCACAATCAACGATTCATTGTACAATCTGTTTTTTGTTCTTTCTCAAAAAGTACTCATCGCAGAAACACGATTAATCGTTTTTTTCAGAAGATATTAATAAAGTTCTTTGGATAAAAACAATTTTACAGCAATTATTGCTTATTTGGCAATGCTACGAGCATTTCTTTATTTAAGAACTTGGAGCCATATAAGTATTTTTCTTTTCTATTTCGCTTGCGCGCTTAAAACTGGTTCTACGATGTCATAATATGTCCTGTACGATTAACACAAATTTTTGGCTATTGCAAATCATAATGTGAAGATGTTTTCAAAAATTGGAACCTTTCTGCCAAATCAGTTTACTAAAAAACTGATTTGTGACCTCATTTCTCAACTGATTTTCAAACTTTTTTCAACAAATTAACGGTTATTTCAATGCGATTCCGATAGCATATAATATGGACAATTAACATTAGTTTTTTTACTGAAAAAAGTAAACTTTAAGACCTGTGGTGTAACTTTTTATCCCTCCCAAAAAGTGGTAAGCTCAGTAAAGACAGGTAACTTTAATACAAAAACGTTATAGTAAGGTACTAACAATTTTTGTCCTTTGAAAGCTTAAGAAATTTGCTTTCCAGCAATATGTCACTCCAATTACCGGTACGTAGGGTTAAGGTTTAGTTGATAATGTGTCATGAAAAATTGGTTGCCATACACCATGTTTCATTTTTGGTCGAACATTTATCCAACTTGACCCAACAAACTTGCAATTGTTAAACCAAAGTTAGTTCTTTGGTACAATTTGACTACTTTTTCTCACAAGCATCGTTCTTTTGCATTACCTGTTGACGTTTTGAAAAATATTCATCAAAAACTGAAGTGTCTAAATATTTATAAAATGTAGTCTACCGGTTAAAAAAGGCAAAATTTTGTTGCCTACATTTCACAAAATTCCAATTCCTAGAAAACTAAGTCCTTTAGTACATCTTGGCTCTTTTTTTTGATAGCATGGATCTTTGGCATTATCCATCAAAATATTCAAAAAGAGTCATCGAAAAATGAAGTCTTAAAGTTTTAATTTGTATAGCAAAACACATGGTGATCACCCAAGGAAAAGACAAGAAGGTAAAAATGGTCCTTTTTTATGGTTTGCAATAAAATACATATGATCTAAATGTTGAAGCAATTTCCTTTGCAATTGGGCAAAGCTGCCGCAGCAGTCAACTAATTTGATATTCTTAACCTCGACATTATTATTGGGGGGCCCCGCTATTGCTATAACTTAACTGTGAGTGCTTCATTTCGAGTTAGTTTGCTCTTTGCATGGCAGCGTTTATGCAAGGGCCAAGGAGCATGGTCACTAGTTCAGAGACGTTAGTTCACATTAATTCGCCTACATAATTGATCGCCTACATATTCGCCTACATTTGCCGTGCTTCACCGGTTATCAGAATAGTGAAGCTGTTTACCCAGCATGTCGTAAGAGGCGACTATTGGGTACCTACCAATTGCAGTCTAACTGTTAATGGTGGGGTTGCCAGCTTAATTGCTTGGTTGGACCACTCATGTCAAAAAACTGAGGTTGGGGGTAAGCAAGGGCATGCTCCCTGTAGAAAAATTTTGCTCCAGTAAATCCCCATGACCAGAAAAAATATACAAATGGCCCCCAGTCCCCGGCAGCTCTTAAATGGGCAGGGGGTGCGAAGAATCTCCGGGTTTAAATCTGAATGTCATGGGATAAGATTTGGAACATTAAATGTGGGAAGTCTTTGTGGAAGGAAAACGGAAGTGTGTGAAGAACTGAGGAAGAGAAAAGTTGATGTGTGTTGCATCCAGGAAGTAAGATGGAAAGGCCAAGGAGCTCGTTTTGTGGGTGCTTCGGGACGAAGGTATAAAATGTGGTGGTCAGGAAATGATGCAGGATTTGGAGGGGTTGGAATTTTGGTGAAAGAGGAACTATCTGGAAACGTTGTGGAAGTTAGAAGAAAAAGTGACAGAGTAATCGTGATTGTGCTAACTCTAGGTAGGGAGGTGATGCGCGTAATATGTGCGTATGGGCCACAAAGTGGAAGACCAGATGCAGAGAAAGTTCGTTTTTATGATGAAATGGGGAGTGAGTGGGACTTGGGAAGTTGTAGTGAAATCATTGTTTCTTTGGGGGATTTCAATGGACATGTGGGGAAATGTGCTGAGGGTTTTGAAGGTGTTCACGGGGGGAATGGTGTTGGGAAAAGAAATGCAGAAGGAAGAAGATTGCTGGAGTTTTGTGATGAAAGAGAGCTGTGCGTGGCAAATACTTGGTTTAAAAAGACAGACAAAAGGAAAATTACTTATAGTGGCGGTGGGTGTGAAACAGAAATTGATTTTGTGCTTGTGGGGGAAAAATATAGAAAGTATATAAGGGATGTAAAAGTGATTCCATGGGAACTTCAGCACAGGCTGGTGGTCGTAGATCTAGATAAAAAGGTTCTAAAAAAGGGTGTGAGAAAGGAACGAATCATAAGAAGAAAGATTTGGAAGTTGAATGAAAACCGAACAAGAGTGAGATTTGAAAAAAGAGTAAAAGAACTAGTGAATGCAGATGCACCTGATTTGTGGAAAACTTTTAAGGATGGTGTTCTAAAGGCTTGTGACGAAATGTGTGGAAAGAAGAAGTCTAGGAGAGATCAAGGAGACATGTGGTGGTGGAATGAAGAGGTCAAGGATACCATTGCAAGAAAGAAGGCGGCATTTAAAGAGCTGTGCAAGTTCCCATCAGAACAAAATAAATCTCAATACAAACGTATAAGAAATCAAACAAGAAAAATTGTTGCTAGAGCTATGAGAAAGGAAGCTAATCAGGAGTTGAATAATTTATATCATAATTCTAATAGTGTTTTCTACTTCCTTAGAAGAATGAAAAAGGAAGGGATGGATGTGGAAGGAGGGAGGTGCTTGAGAGGAGGAGACGGACGATTGGGTTTTATTGAAGAAGACCGGGCAAAAATTTGGAAGGAACATATGGAAAAGATCATGAATGAAGAGAACGAATGGGACCACATGGTGGAAACTGATGTAGTAGAAGGACCAGTGGAAAAAGTGGCTCGTAATGAAATTGTGGAGGCAATGCAAAGGATGAAATCAGGAAAGGCAACCGGACCATCTAAAGTAAGTGTGGAGATGATAGTTGCAAGTGGTGAAATCGGGGTTAAAGTGATGATGGAACTGTGCCAGCGTGTATTGGATGGTAGAGGAATGCCTGATGAGTGGAAAACAAGTGTGATTGTACCTATCTTCAAAGGAAAGGGTGATGTGATGAGCTGCGGATCATACAGAGGAGTGAAACTGCTAGAACATGCCATGAAAATCGTTGAAAGAGTGCTAGAGAGGCGAATACGAACACTAGTCGATTTGAATGAAATGCAGTTTGGATTTATGCCAGGAAAAGGAACAGTGGATGCGATATTTATTGTGAGAAGAATGCAGGAGGAATATCAAAAGAAGGACAAGAAGTTGTATATGTGTTTTGTTGACATGGAAAAAGCTTTTGATAGAGTGCCAAGAAAAGTGATGGAATGGGCCATGAGAAAGAAGGGTCTATCAGAAGTAATAGTTCGGGCAGTTATGAGCCTGTATGATGGTGTAAAGACAAGAGTGAGGGTGGGATCTGCATATTCAGAGGAATTCGAAGTAAAAGTTGGTGTACATCAAGGATCTGTGCTGTCGCCACTATTGTTTGCAATAGTGGTGGACGTTGTTACCGAAAATGCAAGAAGGGGTGTGGTTAACGAATTACTATATGCAGATGACCTTGTTATCATGAGTGAACACATGGAAGACTTGAAGGAAAGGTTTTGGAATTGGAAGAATGCACTGGAAAGTAAAGGTTTAAAGGTCAACACCAGAAAAACAAAATTGATGGTAAGCGGATCAGAAGGCGAACTATACAAAAGCAAGATAGATCCATGTGGAGTTTGTGGAAGGAGAGTCATGGCCAACTCAGTGTTGTGCACAAAATGTGAAAACTGGGTTCATGGCAAATGTGCAAAAATAAAGAGAGCTACCGCTAGGTTGGCAATGCATTTTGTTTGCTTGAAATGTAAAGGAATAATGGAAGGGACGATGGACTCAATCGAGAAGTTGTGCGATGAAGTGGAGACAGTGAATGGATTTTGTTATTTGGGAGACAGACTAAATGCTAGTGGTGGTTGTGAAGCGGCAGTTACAGCAAGAGTAAGAATCGGTTGGGTAAGATTCAGGAAATGTGGAGAGTTGTTGCTTGGAAATAGGTTTCCTCTGAAGATGAAAGGTAAAGTTTATTGTTGTTGCGTAAGATCAGCAATACTGTATGGAAGTGAGACATGGTGTCTGAAAGAAAATGAAAAAGCAATTTTGAGGAGAACGGAAAGAGCTATGGTGAGAGCCATGTGCGGTCAGAAAATTGTAGACAGAAAGACGACTGAAGAACAGATGGATATGTTAGGATTGAAAGAAACTATAGACCGGTTAGCAACAGCAAATGGAGTTAGATGGTATGGACATGTACTGAGGAGGGATGACGATAGTGTTTTGAGGGTTGCTCTGAATCTTGAAGTGACTGGCAAGAGAAAGCGAGGACGACCGAAGAAGACCTGGAAGAAGCAAGTGGAAGAGGAGACAGAGAAAGTTGGTTTGAAGAAGGAGGATGCTCTGAGACGAGACAAGTGGAGGGACGGAGTGCGAGAAATTGCAGAAGGAATGGGGTAAATCCGGCCATCTCTGCTAAAGGGAAAACACCGGATAAAAACTGAATAACTACTACTACTACATAACGAAAAAGTAGTGAGTAGCGATCCTAACATTTAATGGCTTAAATCACATTGTGAGGTCATAATGTTAAATGACATTGCAAAGCTTGCTACTACAGTATTTAGTGAAAATAGCAGCAGGTAGCAAAATTATCCTTTATCCTTTTGATAGCAAACACAAATGGCAAACCCCGTTATTAATATTTGTAATGGCAAGGATATCGCTACAAAACACTAATCTTCATTTAACAGTAGAGAGGTCTGGATTAGGGGCAAAGTTCAATGTAATAAAATTCCAAGTTTAACAAAAGATTAAAATTAAATAATAATAGCATTAATTTGTGACACTGGATTAAGAGGAAATGCTTTTGCTAAAAAAGAGATTTATAGGCGTGTATTGCAATAGGTTATATGACTTGGGTAAAGGCATGGCTCTTTTTCATGCTCTGGCCGAATTACAAAAAACAGCGCAGGCAAAGATGATAATGTCACAAATAAAAATATAAAATCGGGGCCACCAAATCGTCAAATAGGCCTACCACTAAATAGTTCATTTCTTTAATTGCCAAAACAACCACCATTTGGGAAACACAACAATTTTGATGATGTTTCACCCCCCTCCTTACACTTTTAAATATTACAAATGTTAGTTTGTGTCATTGTTCTTCCTTTTTGAATACTTCCAGTCTTGATTAATATAACAAAATGACCACCAGTACATGTACAAGAACTATGGCTTATATTTACTAAAAGATTGATATGTTTTAAATTGGCGCGGGTGATGGCACGCCCTGCCGGGGTAAAAAAGCATCAAAGTTAGGAGAAACATTTTTCTAGTTTGTTTGATAAATAGCTTTATAGAGCTACAGGGATCAAATCTGAAAATTTGGGAAAAGCAAGGACTCTTTTAACTTCCCGAAGCATACCGAAGCAAGAAAAAAGGAATATGGATCATAATACATAGCCAGCAGGAACTTCAGCATGTTTGAAGAGAAGTCAAAATTAACAACATCACTGTGTCAAATCACACCGGCGCCAGCATCATCAATGCACGACGGTGCAACCTGTACTGTGCAGCAGTGTTTGTCGACCGTGTGCATTATACATTTTAGGGTGCGCCATCGTTTTGCAGGCTCTTCGAAACTTATATACAGGGTGTTTCAAAAGTCACGCCCGATTTTATACAGTTAAAAAGTCAATGGATATTTTTCTATGATATTTTCTATATCTATGCTTTCTCTAATCATTTCTAACATAGAAATAACAACATAGAAATTACATTGGATTGATTTTTCTTATGGAATTCTTATTTGCAGCTCCTTGTATTGATTATTCTTATAGAATTATTACTTAAAAATAATTTAAAATGTAATCATGCCTTTCCATCTAACTAAAGAACAGAGAATTACAGCAGTTAAGTTTTATTATCAAAACAATGAAAATGGGGCAGCAGCTGGTCGTCTCACTAAACCCTCGCACTATTCCTGAATTGAAAGACATTATAAGACAAAAATGTTTACGTATTGACATTACATTATGTGAAAAAGCCTGTCAAAGTGTCATTGCGAGGATGCGGAAATGCATTCAGGTAGAAGGAGAAGTGTTTGAACATTATAAATAAAATGTGTACAAATAACTTTATTTTATTTTCTGATTTATTCTTATCATTATAATTTTTTGTAATTCCATTTTTCATTGTTATGTAGTTATACTACTTATCAGAAATATAAATTCGTTCTTTAAGCACGTTTTTTCATATTTTTAAAAATCGGGCGTGACTTTTGAAACGCCCTGTATATAGCGGGACATAATGCTTTTCAAAGCTAACACTTATTTTTTTGTTACCAAATCAAGGTTAAAAATTTGAATTTTTTTCACTTATCCCTATCATCTTATCGAAGATTAAATTAAATAGAGCGTAGTTTTTTCATTTATCACATTTTTTGCGACAACCTCATAACGTTGGAGTTTTTGTAGACGTTCCCTTTTTTCATAGATTAACTCCAATTAATCAATTTTATTTTTGCCCAAATCAGCATACATAGAAAATAAATTTGACAGCAGTGGACAAAAAAAGGAGACGATGGCAAAACGATATACGTTAATACATGCACATGAAAAGAATTTAGATTAAACGTGAAGATAGTGTCATGGCCATCGCACCTGTAAAATTCATTGTTTTACAGACTAAGAGCTGAATTTATCGTTTGTTCAGACAAAAAATAAACCTGATTGATTGACTGATAGACAATTGGTTGAAAAAGTCTTAAATGTACGGACAGAGGCGACGCCACTGGGACGAATAAGGTAGACTTATCCCCTCATTTCTGTAATTCTTGCAAATCTATTGAGGTCGGAGAAATCCGAAAGTCAATGTCTGAACAATAGGCTCAGTTGTCCTACTATTTCATATCAATTTGGTTTCGGTTTTGGTAGAAAATTTCCCACAAGATAAACGCCAGATTGCACCAAATCACTTCCCAATTCTCCAAAATTTTCTGGGGGAAACCCTCCAGACTTTCCTTGTAGACTTCGTCATAGGCTGCTGTCTTGTAGTCTTTGCCGCCAAGCGATCTACAAAAATTTTTGATTGGGTCCTTGTAACAATAATAATCTCAGGAATATTCATATTATTATCCCGTGTCGACGCAGTTTTTGTGTTTTGGTCATTATTTCTGGTATTTCCCCGTATACAAACCTTCGCTTGTGTATTTTATTCTCAAAGTAATTTTATTGGTAGTTATTTCCTGTACTCCCCCCGTAGACAAGCCTTTTTAATTGATTTTATATGCGTTTTTATTGGTTGTTCTTTGCGTAGCAGTTTCCGGTATTCCCCCCTTTTCAAACCTTTTCTTGTTAATTTTTAGTTTCTAGATTTTTTTTTGATTGGCTAAAATATTAGGGAACGTTGTTTCGGTTACGTTCGAATGGGAAGTATATATACGGGTTGGTCATTTTGAAAACTCAAAGAAAGAGACAAAAGCAAACAGACGACAGAACAGAGAAGAAAGAAAAGAAGGAAGAAGGGTGAAGAATTAGAAGGCAAGGGCCAAGTACTACTAGAAGGAAGGGGGACTATCGGCTGCTACAGTGTGGTGTCGGTGATTGTCGGAGTGCAACCGCTTATGCATTAATATAAGTTGTGGTGTTAAAGAGTGGGCTGCAACTTAGTTTCATAAGCGTAAGTCCTTAGGCCGAAGGATAGGGCATAGAAGGTAGTCGTTGCACTCTACCAAGCTAATCTTCTAGTCGTCGAATCGTCATCTGCCGGTCACTAGGGTACAGGGCGGTGACTTAATCGTATTCGGCGACAGTCCTTGATTCACACACTCAACACAAACTTAGCCCTTAATTTTTTTTTTATTTGCCATATTTGTCTTCCAGTCATGAGAGAGCCAATAGTATCGCAATGTTTTGGACGGTATGTCCACACTCGCTTGGGAGTTGCTATTTGCGAAGTGTCTGGACTACCTGTCTTCCACATAAAGGCGGGAGCATCCCGTTAAGTGCTTTGCCCAAGGACACAACAAGCGAACTTGCCGGCTTGTTTTCCACAACATTCCTTCAATGAAGAACGCCAAGCTGTAGATACCACTTTTTAAAGTCAATGGTAAGAAATAATGGATCATGTTAAGCTACATAATATGCCATGCTAAGAAAACTCTCATATTGTAACAATGTTCCTGGTCGTGACTCGGGACACCTTTCCATCGAAGTTTTCTCTGAGATTATCTCGCCTATTAGTCCCCTCACTTATTTTGGGCAGGCACCACCCTTGTGTAGGGAGCATCGGGAGGGTTTTGATAAATCATCTTTTGCAATTGGACCATTTACAGAAAACCTTTCAAAATTACAAGAAAGAACATTTGTATGGTTACCCACCGTTCAGTTTACATTATTTCATTAGCATTTTAAAATCCACACTGTTGTTAAAGCAAGCAACTTTAATAAATTAAAAGTCATTTTAATTCGTAAAACATCTTAAATTCGAACGGTTTCGACTTTCATAAAGCCCTTTTCAAGAATTAAATCTGTAAATATGACGTAATAAATTAAAATAATCAACGATAATTTCAAATCATACACATTATGAAGATATAGTACTTCTAACGGCTGTAAAAACGTAGCCAACTTTAAAATAAATAATAGCTGGGAGAGATCGGATGCAAAAACCTTTGAGCTCATCAAAACCAGGACCAAAGCCTTACAGAAATGGTAAGATTCCCAAAATTATGCGAAAAATCCAATATGGAATGTCATGTTACAATTACGTGCAGTAAGTAAAGTTATTGCAAAAATTTTTGTTAATATATGTTTAGCAAAAACGAAGCTCCACTTGCATAGTATTGTTTATTAAGGCTAGGGTATGACGTTTTATAAGCAAAGCTTCATGAATTTTTGCTTCATAATCTGAATTACATTTTTTCAATATGGTGAAAGAATTAATATTATATTGTAGATTAGAGCAGGTGGGGCATGACAAAATGTGATCCTTAATTGCGCTTTTTCTTAAATCTGCTAAATTCAGATGCTCCTTCACTCTGGTGATCAAATATCGGAAAGACACACCAATGTATCTCAAGTTCGTATCACACGAACACGTAAATTTATAAACGACATTTGAGCATAGAGGCAAAGGCGTTTCTGATTTTAGTTGGAAATACTGTCCTACTTTATTTGTGCGATACAGAGGAAGTAGCCTTACATCAAATTGCCTTAAACATAATCGAGAGAGAGCTTTCACAAAACGGATTGACGCTTCACCAACATACGGAACAAAACTAGGACACAACTCCACGTTATTTACTACACTTATTTCATCAACAGATATATCATCAAGTTTGGCTTTAAATTTGTTGTAAACTTTATCTAAAAACCAGTTGGATAGCTATTATCATAAGACAAGCGCTTCAAATTTCCAATCTCGATTCAAACAAATGCTAGCTGGAACAAATAGATTTAGCTCGACCAAGTAGGCACAATACAAGGCTCGATTTCCAAACATTTGGACATATAGCATTAAAGTTCAACAAAATGCCAGTATTAGTCTCTTTTCGCCCCACACTTAAAACTAATTCATTTTCTCGCATTTGAACGTGAACATCCAGAAACGGGAGCGCCTGCATTGATTTTTCCACGGTTAACTGCATGTTTGAATGTTGTTTATTTAACAGATTCAAAAATTTTGCTATCGATAAATTGTCATCAAAAATTGCAAACATATCATTCGCGTATCGTAAATAAATTTTAGGGTAAAAGCCATCTGTTTTATTGAGAAGCTTATTTTCTAAATTTGCTAAGAAAAAGTTTGCTAATGTGGGTCCAAGAGGTGACCCCACTGCTACTCCGTCAATCTGTTTAAATAGTTCACCATTGTATAGAAAGACTCCTTGAGTTGCCAATTTCATAAGCTTGATGAAAGCATGCTTTTCCATTGGTGGTGTGTTCGGATTGTCTTTGTCAAATAGACAGTTTGCTATAATTTGAGTGGTTTCTTCTAGTGGTATGTTGGTGAAAAGTGAGACTACATTAAAGCTAACCAAAAGTTTATGTGACTGAACTTTTACCTGTTTTAATTTTTCGATAAAGTGATTGGTTATTGAAAACAAGTATTTGTTAGAAATCGAGGGTTTAATAACGGAATCCAAAAATTTTGCAAGTTTATATTCAAGTGTTCCGATCATTCTTACTATCGGCTGTGTTGGATTATTTATTTTATGGACTTTGATTCAAACATGCAGTTTACCGTGGAAAAATCAATGCAGGCGCTCCCGTTTCTGGATGTTCACGTTCAAATGCGAGAAAATGAATTAGTTTTAAGTGTGGGGCGAAAAGAGACTAATACTGGCATTTTGTTGAACTTTAATGCTATATGTCCAAATGTTTGGAAATCGAGCCTTGTATTGTGCCTACTTGGTCGAGCTAAATCTATTTGTTCCAGCTAGCATTTGTTTGAATCGAGATTGGAAATTTGAAGCGCTTGTCTTATGATAATAGCTATCCAACTGTGTAGGGAACGCCACAGCAGCGGCGAGCGATCCTACTCGAAAAAGACAGGAAGGAATTTTAACTAGGCTTGAAGCTTTATTCAGAGTTTAACAACAGTTCAACGTCAGTCCAACAGTTTCCAATTAAATGAAATTAAAACCAACTATTGAATACTTGCTTACATATGCCGTTTGCATACATGCCGTTAAATTCGATATTACTTTGTCTAAAGAAAAACCACAAATTAACTTAATAGCTAACCTAACCCTTGAATCAATTAGACTAAAACAAACAATCTAGCTGCTGCAATAAGCTTGCCTGCCACGGGGCAAATGGCCGGCAATCGATTATGGTTGAACCACGCATTATGATGTCATAGAAAGTATTATTCGGTTCAGTGAACGTAACACTCCCCCCCAAAAGCTTCTCAAGAAGATTTTTTTTTTAATTACCAGTGAACTGCACCCCACAATATTCACAAAATAAAAGAACAAACGCCTCAACAGTCGAAAAAACACACTGGAGAGTTCAGCCTATTACAATTTCAACCGTCCGGGGCCACCAGTGCAATTTTGCCAATGTCTCTCTGCTTGAGTTTCCCGTCGCTCATGCGTGCGACAACCGACCGTACATGGCCGTCAGTCCCTTTGTTGACACTGGTAAGCACACCGTACGGATATTCAAGAAACCGTGGTGGATCTTCGTGGCACAAGATCACAAGATCACCCACTTGAAAGTCTCTAGTTTCTTGTCGCCATTTTTTGCGCTGCTGCAATTCGGAGACGTAGGTCTTTAGCCATCGGTCCCACCATAATTCTGCAATTCTTTTGGTGAACCGGTGTCCTCGACGAAGTTCGTCTCTGGGCGAGGATGTGGCAGGTGGGGCACAGTTTTTTTCTTGGGTCTAGAGCTCCTACCATCAAGTCGATAGGTCTTAGTGGAGGTAGACCATCATCAGACGGGGACTTGGTGAGAGGGCGACAGTTGATTATGTACTCTGCCATTTTGAAACAAGTCAATAAATCATCCTCAGTGGGGCTGCGAGTGTGCAGATCAGGTAGAGCCGCCAACGCTTTCCGTATAGTTCGTATTTGCCGCTCGTATATTCCGCCATGATGGGAAGCTTCAGGAGGGCCAAATTCCCATTCTACCTCCCATTCATCCATTTTGTTTTGTGCATATTTGGAGGGTTGAAGTTGAGCAAGTGAGGTTTGGACCTCCCTCTTCAAAACGTCATTTGCTCCGACATAATTCGTCCCATTGTCCGTCCTCATGAACTTAGTTCGAAATCCCGTCGAGCAGAGAAATCTGCGAAAAGCATTTAGAAAGGCCGAAGTTGTTAAATCAGCAACTAGTTCGATCCGAATGGCTGTGGTGGTAAGACAAACAAAGACACATAGCCAGCGACGAACTGTGCTTCGGCCTACCACTATGCAAAAGGGGCCCGCAAAATCAGAAGCAGTGTATGCGAAAACGTGAGCAAAGGGTTTCAATCTATAAGCGGGAAGCGGTGCCATCAATTGATTGCCCTTAATTTGTCGTCTAACAATACACCCAATACAGTCTTTAGTATAATGTCTAATTGTACCAGTGCCTCCTATTGGCCACAACCCTTTATCTTGTTGCAAAACCCCAAAAACTAAATCAGGCCCGAAATGTCCACTGTCACTATGTGTTTTGCAAATGTACAGTTCAGTCACCCAGTGCCGGTGAGGGAGAAGAATGGGGTGCTTGAAATGATAACCCAGATTAGAGTTTTGTAACCTCCCCCCTATTCTTAGAAAGCCATGGTCGTCCAGAAAGGGCACATACTTATACAACTGCGTCCAGTAATGGGGGCGGTCTTGTGTCGGAAGTGTTTGAACAGCCTGTTCAAACGAGATTAGCTTGGTTTCCATTTTTTCAATTATTTTCCCACAGGTTTCTTGCTGCGCCATCTTCAGCAAAAGCAGCCTAGTTTCGTCTCGAGTAATCGGTACTTTTGGAATCCATCCAGTTTCCTTACGCAAAGCCATGAAGCAACTGCGTAAACAATGAAGCCTCCGTTCTGCTTCCATACAAGATGCTGAGTCTGAGAGCTGATTCAAAATTTCACTTTGTCCGCTTAATTTAAGTAAATTAAGTTTAATAGGTCGTTTGGTCATTTCCTTTCGCATTTCCACTTCGCTATATTGATCATCGTCACCGCTTTCCAGTTTGACAGGCCAATTCTCAAAGGGCAGACTTAAAAATGTGGGGCCTTTTGTCCACAACTTCCACTCATTTTCTTGTTTCAAAGAAATCCCTCTGGACGCAATGTCGGCGGAGTTGTTCTTTGTTTGAATGTAGTTAGGGATTTGACCGTTTAAGCCACCAAGAATTTTATCAACTCGATTTCGCACAAATTGTGACAATTGCTTTGTACTGCACTTGCACCACTTTATTACCGTCATGGAGTCAGTCCACGCAAAGGTTTTTTCTATTGGTATAGTCAAGTACTGTTGAACTTGATTAAGCAAATTTGCTCCCAAACACAATGCTATCAACTCTTTTCTTGCAATCGAAAATTTCTGGATCTGTGTTCTGGGGAAAAGTCTTGACTTGGCTATCACAAGTGAACTTTCAATAATGTCTTCTTCCAGGCCTACTGTTCGTAAGTAGACACACGCTCCCATTCCCAATTGAGAAGCATCGCTGAAAAGATGAAGCTGGTGGGTTCCACAATTCGTGCTTGAAAAAAGTCGTGGAATTGATTGTAAACAAAGCTTTTGCATATCCGTTGCCATTTTATTCCACTTTTCTGTCAGTTCCGGTTCGACTTTATCGTCCCAGCCTTTGGTTTCAACCACTATTTCTGAATAACAAAGCTTTAATCCAACCAAGTAGGGACTCCATAGTCCCAATGGATCAAAGTAAGAATTGAGATTACTTAAGGCAGTCCTTCGAGTCAGGTTTGCCTCCATGGGGGCGGAAATTTTTGCATGCAGTTCTAAGCAATCCCGCTCAGCGTTCCACCACATACCTAGCGTCTTTTGTTGAGGAAGTCCATCCTTGGCCAAGTTTAATTCTTTCAATGGTGGGGCCAAGTTCTCCTTTGTTGTATCCTCCAAAACTTTTGCGCAGTTGCTGGAGAATTTAGTCAGCACAAATCTAGTAGTTGCAGAAGTTGAGTGGTTTCTTTAATCACTTTTTTGCCTCACCGATGCTGGTGACCGAAGTGATAAAATCATCCACATAAAAATCGGAATTTACCTTGTGTAAGGTGTCGGGAGAAACCTTAGCATGGTTTTTTGAAGCAGTGTATTTTATACAGAACCCTGCCATGCTAGGCACGCACACCAGGCCATAAGGCATCACTGTAAATCTCCAAGGCTTGATGTCTTCATCTTGATCTGTATTGAATGGTAGAAAGCGCAACATGTCCCTGTCATCAGGGTGTAGGCTAATTTGGAAAAACATGTTCTTAATATCTGCTGTGACAGCATATGCATGCTGCCTGAACCTCAGTAGGATGCCCACCAGAGATTGAAGAAAATTCGGACCGCGAAACAGCATGTCATTGAGACTTTGTCCATTTATCGAGAGAGCACCATTATATACGACTCGAAACTTTTGCTGTTCTGTCGGAAAGTGAGTGATGTAGTGTGTGGATTTGCTGTCTTCTTTCTCAGTTTTCTTAACTGGTTCAGCATGACCTTCCGCTTTCATTTTCTCAAACGTTTCTTTGTATTTAAACGCTCTCTCAGGATGATTAGCAAGCTTCTTCTGCTGACCCTTGAGTCACCGCTTGGCAATATGCAGACTTTCTGGGACTGTATGAGGGCAGCCCGGCCTCCAAGGCAACTTCAGTTGTAATCGCCTGTGTCCATTGTCATCAAATGTCTCTTTCAAGTTTTCTTGATAGAAATTGAGCACCATTTCGTCCTCTTTGCTCATTACCATTTCCTCACTATTGGGTTCCAAAATTAATTGGTCTTGGTAGTAGCAAGAGATGTCTTGCAAAAGTGTAGGCACATATTCTGCACATTTGTCAACCGAGATGTTATGCTCGGCGGATACAATTTCCAAAACCTGATTCAAATAATGAGGGGTTTCATTGATCAGGTGAGCTGTGTAGATTTGTTGGCTCTTACACTCATTTATCTTCACACCCCAGTAGATTGGTCCCAGTGGATGTTCTCCGATTAAAGGTTCCCACGAAAGGCTTTCTTTCCATGAACACGTTTCCCATAGTCTAAATCGTCGCATGTCTTTAGTTCCCAAGATCATATCTATTCTTCTTCTTCTTGGAAGAACTGGAAAACATCCTTGTGGCAAATCATGTCGTTCAAACTCTTCTTTGCCGGGAACGCATTCTTTATATGGCAGTGTTTTGTCTATAAACGTTACCTTGTCCAATTTGACAAGTGTTTCGTCACCGTGTTTGAGACACAAGGATTTCTTCATGCATGAGTAGCTTTTAGGAGTTTCCTCCAAAAACTGAATGCTAACCCTCTCTTTAGGTTTCCATCCAAATAATTCCTCTGCCAACTCTTTAGTGCAGATGCTGCTGTCAGCACCAGTGTCGAGAAGGGCATAAAATGGTATTGAAGTTTCTGGTTTACTGTTTGTTTTTACTGCCTTTAACACCATCAATGGTACCGATGCAGGACAATCTGAGTCTACAAACTCCCTGTTTATTTTGGTCTCCACTGCATTGATGTGGCTGAGGTGTGCTGAGCCCTCGGAAACATCTTCCTGGTTGGGTTGCGCCTCCAGGTGTAACAATACCGAGTGCCGTCCCTGGCACTTATTGCAATATTGTTTGGCTTCACAGTTTCTGGCTAGATGATGTCCAAAACAAAAATAACATAGGCCTTTGTCTCTAACCATCCTTCGCCGGTCTTCGACTCCCATGTCTAGGAACGATCGACAGTCTGCAGTCTTATGTTTTGACAGGGGATGTATGCAGCAGCTTGGTCAGTCTTCACATGCTTTTCCGGTGCCACCAGTAGCGCTCTGTGACTCTCCTTCCAAGATGCCATCACCCTGTGCTCGCACAGCCATCTGCAAGCTGTTAGTTCTAGTCCTGGTGCAACCACGTTCGAGGTTTCTTCTACCAAATTTACCAGATTTGGTATCTACCTTATTAACTTGCACATTATTACCAGAAACAGGTTCACAAAACCTCTCTTTTTCATAAGACCTGAAGAAGCCCTGACCGTATTCTGAGGTCATTATCCGTAATTCACGCACAACAAATTGACGTAGAGCAGTGAAACCGGGTCTATTCAAATCCATTTCATATTGAACCAGGAAATCAAGATAGCGTCTTTTTAGAACATCTGGGAGGCGCTCAGCTACTTCCATCAGCAGTTGATCGCCTAATTTTTCAAGCTCATTGTGGGCGTGTGCAAATACCTCTAAAGTGTTGAGACTTTCATTAAAGGATTTCAATGAAGCTATTGTATGCACAATTCTGGGGCCAGTCCGTATATTGACAACCTCTGGCTCTGTAACAAACCCACCAGACACACCATACCTTTCGCGCAGCCGATCCAATGCCCTTTCAATACGCTGAGAGGTAGGCATGTTTCTCATGGGCCCAAAAAACAGGTTGATCATTTCACGGGGCTGCCCTATGCAAGAAGCGCGGCGCAGAACTTCCAGACGCTTGTCCGCACATGGACTTTCTTCCATGAGCTTACGGATTTGATTTTCATAGAATACATAGGCAATGTTGTGCCCATCGTACCCAATTTGAGAAGCAAGAGTTATGTACTCGTTGCGGTTTTGATGTTCGAGATAAGTTTTAAAAACCTCCTGTGAGCAATCGCTAGAGTTTTGACTTTGATGAGCTGCTGATATTTTTCCAACAGAACAATCCTTAGTGTGAACAAACGATTCCGCCCCGGTTCTGAGATGGTCTTGCTGAGCCCCATTTTGACTTCTGCACCCATCCTCTAACATGCTGTCAGGTCCTGTTTGTTCCCGTGGCATCATGTCAACATTAGCAGCATCTGGAAACATTCTTTCCCTAGTCAAATCTTGTAATTTCCTTAATTCCCTTTCTAAGTGGCGATTTTGTTTAACAACTTCAGCCTTCTCTCTCAAGACAGCCTCTGCTTTTTCTTGTTCAGCTTTTGCACACCGCAAGGCCTGTTGAGCTTCTACTTCTGTGGCGGAAGCTCTTTGCTGTGCAATTTCAGCATTTAATTTTGCATCAACGAGTTGGTCGCTTATGCAAGCAACTTCTTCGTTGTGCTTTTTAAGAAGTTCATCTATAGCGCTTTGCGACGCAAAACTCAACTGTGATTTTGCGTCTGATGCAGAACGTCTCAACAAGGCATTAGTACGTTCTACTGGATCCATAATTGCAAAGTTATAATAGCGTCTGAGCTTGTCCTTTACCAGAGGATCATACGCGGAAAGCAGTTTCCGAACCCTGGGCAGGGCTGCAATGGATGCCCCATCGCTTTCTTTCTTGGTCGCCTCTTCTATCCAAGAGTAGAGAGCACTGACATACACCCCATGCGCCCTAATTATGTAATCAAAAACAGCTTTCACTACTTCGTGATCATTAGCATTGTCACTGTATGCGTACTCACGCAAATTCACTTGCATTACCTTCAATTCTTCAACATACCTAAATAAGCAGCGGTGATTTTCCGATGGTGGCACTGCCGGGTTGTCCACCCATGAAGCCCTAATTTCGTCCACTGCCACAATGACGGCTTCCGTGCCCTTCGAGAAACTGTCTCCAGAAGACGTGTTCATATCTCAAGGCAAGGTTGAAGAAAGTAATGGTAAATACAAATTCAATGAGAAAATAGTTTGTACCCCAAGCACTAAACTGTAAGCTGAGAGTATGGTAACCCGTAGTTTCTGGTAGCCTACAAGCTATAGTACCTCCGAAATGATTTGCATACACTGCCCCCGAGTCAGCGAAACACCTAGAGTAGCTAGTGGTATAGCCTAAAACACGAACGACACTGACCTGAATCTCCGTCTGAATCCCGAAATCGATCGACGAAAGAATACTGGCAACTCCGTGACAATTAGATCCAGTTACCAGCCCGAAGCAAGTTGACTCAAATCAATAATCGCTTTGCAGAAGTGTAAATCCCAACAATAGTCCGTTTGTATAGTGTATATTAATCCAATCGAAAGTGCTTGTCGTAGCTTTCTCTATTGCTTCTTTTCGTTGAAGAATAAGAACTCCGTTAGTCCTTCCACTTAGAAAAACGAATTTAATGTAAGGAACGCCACAGCAGCGGCGAGCGATCCTACTCGAAAAAGACAGGAAGGAATTTTAACTAGGCTTGAAGCTTTATTCAGAGTTTAACAACAGTTCAACGTCAGTCCAACAGTTTCCAATTAAATGAAATTAAAACCAACTATTGAATACTTGCTTACATATGCCGTTTGCATACATGCCGTTAAATTCGATATTACTTTGTCTAAAGAAAAACCACAAATTAACTTAATAGCTAACCTAACCCTTGAATCAATTAGACTAAAACAAACAATCTAGCTGCTGCAATAAGCTTGCCTGCCACGGGGCGAATGGCCGGCAATCGATTATGGTTGAACCACGCATTATGATGTCATAGAAAGTATTATTCGGTTCAGTGAACGTAACAAACTGGTTTTTTGATAAAGTTTACAACAAATTTAAAGCCAAACTTGATGATATATCTGTTGATGAAATAAGTGTAGTAAATAACGTGGAGTTGTGTCCTAGTTTTGTTCCGTATGTTGGTGAAGCGTCAATCCGTTTTGTGAAAGCTCTCTCTCGATTATGTTTAAGGCAATTTGATGTAAGGCTACTTCCTCTGTATCGCACAAATAAAGTAGGACAGTATTTCCAACTAAAATCAGAAACGCCTTTGCCTCTATGCTCAAATGTCGTTTATAAATTTACGTGTTCGTGTGATACGAACTTGAGATACATTGGTGTGTCTTTCCGATATTTGATCACCAGAGTGAAGGAGCATCTGAATTTAGCAGATTTAAGAAAAAGCGCAATTAAGGATCACATTTTGTCATGCCCCACCTGCTCTAATCTACAATATAATATTAATTCTTTCACCATATTGAAAAAATGTAATTCAGATTATGAAGCAAAAATTCATGAAGCTTTGCTTATAAAACGTCATACCCTAGCCTTAATAAACAATACTATGCAAGTGGAGCTTCGTTTTTGCTAAACATATATTAACAAAAATTTTTGCAATAACTTTACTTACTGCACGTAATTGTAACATGACATTCCATATTGGATTTTTCGCATAATTTTGGGAATCTTACCATTTCTGTAAGGCTTTGGTCCTGGTTTTGATGAGCTCAAAGGTTTTTGCATCCGATCTCTCCCAGCTATTATTTATTTTAAAGTTGGCTACGTTTTTACAGCCGTTAGAAGTACTATATCTTCATAATGTGTATGATTTGAAATTATCGTTGATTATTTTAATTTATTACGTCATATTTACAGATTTAATTCTTGAAAAGGGCTTTATGAAAGTCGAAACCGTTCGAATTTAAGATGTTTTACGAATTAAAATGACTTTTAATTTATTAAAGTTGCTTGCTTTAACAACAGTGTGGATTTTAAAATGCTTTACCTCTATGCCAAAGTTGTATCATTAGCATTTATTGCATAGAGTGGGGTGACCATATTTTCATTACCCAAAAGGAGGACATTTTTTGATAATAATTATTATCAGCCCTACAAGTTGTTCTGCAAGGCTGGGATAATTTTTCTGGACATTTGTTGGACACTGACCGCTTTTGATAATTAGTACAAATACAGCAGTTTATTTTTTAAATTTATTATGCCAATGAACAAAAAAGTATAAATCGGACAGCTTTTTTATGCTTTGAACTATCTACATGCATGTCTAGGCTAAGGTTGCCTTTATTTGCTATAGAAACAAGAGTTCTGTAGCCACAAGTAATGAATTCTGTACCGTTGTACCGTTTTCCATGTAATCTTACTCTTTCAAACCTAAAGCAACAGTCAGTCTGAGGTAGACCGTTAGGAAACTCTCTTTTATCATTCCTTACCAGTCAAACTTATTATCACTTGAAGTAACATGCAGTGACATAATTTTTTAATCACAGGGTAAATGTAAAAAGGGAATTTGAACGGCTTTGGATGACCAAATTAGTTTTTATTAGAAAGGAGGACAAAAAAGGCATCTTTAAACAAAGTCGGAGGACCTATTACTTTTTACCCAAAAGAGGACGTATGGTCACCCTAGCATAGAGAGAATATTATAGCTACATTTTTAATATTTTTACACGATTTCGGTGAATCGACTTACCGCCGCATGAGGTTAAAGAAGAACAAAAGAAATCAAAACGGGAAACAGCTGAGCGAAACTAGTGGTTCTGCTTCAGTAAGCACTTGTTGCGTAAAATATGCCGGACTTTAATGAAGCGTGACTGCTCATCTTAATAAAGAAATAACAGGAGTTAAAGATGAGTAAAAAGTGTGAGTGGCGTGATCGTGAGTTGTAAAACAGAAGCAGCTACAGCCAGCTGAAGCAAATCAACTTGGAAATGCATTATTGTTTTATATTATTGATCAATTAGTTAAGATAGACAGTACTTGACAAAATAAAAGTCGAGAGAGTCATAGGTCTGTAGTTAAGTTTATGAGCTGTGGACGAAGCAGGAATATCTGTTTAATAGGTTTAACATCTTTGCTATTTAAGTCTAGCAGTTATGAGTTTGTGTTGAACGTTAAGTATTTTTAACAATACAAAATACAGCGATGTATGTTTAAAAAAGATATTATTTTGGAGTAGTATGCATTGTGGTTTTTTCATTGGCATGGATTGCACTTTCGTAGTGTGTTAGAAGTAAGCTTGGCATGGACTAGCGAACTAGTGCAATAGGCCTAATGAACTTGTATAACCGATTTAAAGCAAACAAATGTTCAGTGTAATGACATTAATCGGTACACTTAAATAGATAATATCACATTAAAAAGTTAGTGAATATTTTGCTTTAATAGCAGTCCATTGCTCAAATTATTTTTCAAAACGATAATGTTGGAGCAACAATACCATAAGCTGATAAGGAAATATGTAAAACATACCTATTAAATGATAGAAATTGAAGAAATACAGAAAATAAAAATGTTTAGTTTAACTCAACTTAATTACCTAGTTATTCCCAATTGGATGATTATACTGTTAGTTGTTATTGAGTTCAGTAAAATTTCCATTAATCTTCATTTTTGCATTGTGGTGTCATCCAAATATGATAGGCTACAAACCTACAATTTGGTTGAGTACTTTTCAAGATACTGATCTTTGATCTGTGAAATATTTTACTTTTTAAACTCTCAACACAGCCTAATTTCATTGTTATAGAGGGCATGTTACGTATTGATAATATGTTGGCTATGGATATGTATTTATATAATCAATTTATTATCATTAGGTAGATTATTTTTTATGCCTAAAGTATAGATTTGAAATCTGTTTTATGTGATGTCTCATATTTGATTTTACATAGCATGAAATAACAATGATGCTAAAAAGCTGCTTAAAATGACTTTTTGTGGTAGTACTGGGGGTGTTTAACATCTAGGGTTACATCCAACTAAAAAGTTACCTTGTTTTAATGCTGTTATTGTTCTTGAGCGATCGTTACCTTGAGCAGAAAAACATTTGAAGAAGTGTCAGTAATCATTTCAGGTAGACTTTGCTCCCTTTCATGGACTAAAGAAGTTGGCAACTCGTGTTCCTCCCTTTATTTTGAAAAAAATGGCCTCCTTGAGATCTGAGTTCTTTTAATTACAGTACAGTGTTCCCTTGCTACTTCACGGTTCAAGTTTTGCAGCTTCAGTGCATCGCAGTATTTTAAAAAAATTTTTTTTGATCGGCAGCATGTCACATTGCTGATTGTCTGTGCATAATCACACCATTCTTGTTCACCTTGTTGACTTTGTCTCATGTATCTTAGGGTTGTAAGTGTTGTACAGTACATTATTTGTGATTGCAGTACTGTACTGTTAACCTTTACAATGACAGTACCAGATTGTGTTCAGAATAAACAAAACAGAAAACATTTCGAATTTTCCTTGTTCTTTATCCTTCAGTTTTCAGAAGAATAAGCATTCATGAATACTGATGTGCATGAATATGTGTCGAAAAGTAAGCGTTCATGTACTGTATACCTGTATTAGCCCAAAGGTGCCAAAAATTCTATTATAGTACCACCACTTTGCAGTTTTTCACTTATCACAGGTGGGGTCTGGAATGCATTAACCATGATAAGCGAGGGAACACTGTATATGGTAAATTTTGAAAGAGAGGTGTCAGGAATCAAACGTCAAACATTGGTTGCATTGAAAAGCAAAGTTGTGCACAAAATGGCTCAAAATCTCCCAGAAAGTGATTTGTGACTTGTGTGTGTCTCTTTCTTTCCTAGCATCTCCAACAAGTTATCAATGTAAACGGAAGGCATATTGAATTAAATGGGACATGTTCATCATCTGTTGTCTAATTTTGTATTTTGATGTAGCCCTAATCATTATAACTTGTTTATTTGATTAATAGTAAGTAAAAAAGCATGTAACACTAATTAATTATTAAACACCCTGTAAGTGTTCACAAAAGTGATTAATGGGGAATAATTCATAAAACTACAGTGTACAATATAGCAATAATTATTGCATTTATTGGTTAAAAAATTTTTACAAGTCAGACATTGGGACTAGGACAAAATTGATTTTCCTTGTTCTCAGACATTTAAGACGAATCATCGTTTTTCAGTAAATGTGAAATTATTTTTGTTCAATAGAATTTTATCTGGTTTTTGGGTGCTTGCTGTCACATGCTTCTTATTAGTAGCTTGATCTGATTTTGCAAAATTTTTGGTTTTTATTTTTAAGAAGCCCTTTTTGTTTAAAAGCACATGTAGCAATTAATGCACTTACGAAAAAGTTGAAGACTTGCCAATTTTTTTTTTTTAGCAAAGAGCAATGGGTCACATTGTTACAACGTAATTTGGTTTTATGGCTAAATCATGATTTTTCTGTTTCTCAATTATTCTAAACAAGTAGAACTTGATAAACACCCCACAAAGTTTCTGCATCATGTGACAAAGAAAAACAAGATGAAATAAAAATCAAATTAGCTCAAGTGAGCATATAAAAACATAAGTCAACCTAAATCACTCAATTAATAGTTTCACACTTGTGTCCTCTTTCAATATAATTTGATTTTTGAGTTGTGTTTAGACGTTCTAGAATTGAGCTGGTTTAATTTATATATTGGTTTTTTCCTTGAGTTTTAACAGCAAAATCATTCAATGATGCTGAAGCTGGAAAAGTTTGTTTAATTTAACTCCACTTCTCGTGTTATAAAATGAATAAATATTGTTGTGGTACTAATTGTTAAGATTCACTTCAGCATACAATTTTTAGTGTAACTGTTGGAACTTAGTTAGATATAATAATAGCTCACGAACAAACTAAACTGGCTTATTCACGGAGAGTATTAGTGAAGTGTTGTCAAGGAAGCTATTCAGTTTGTGGTGAAGAATCACATGTGTTAAAAAAGTTTACAGAATTGCTGAAATGTTGTTTTTGCCAATCAATCGATCTTTGTCTAGTACTGTTGATTTGTTTTGGTCTTTCAATGTTTAAAGATTGCAGTTGGATGTTTGAAAATAGTCAGATGTACAAATATAAATACACGCCCGCTATGGTATCAGATCATCATCTTGGTCGATTTGTGTTGCATAAATATTTGCGGAGATAAAGTAGTATTTGCAGAGAACAAAATGGTAGCATTTTGTCCTCATGTATTTGCATATCTGGTTACCACCAACGTTAGTTGCTGCTTAAAAAAACTAAACAACAGTTGACTTTGATAATTTGTCGACGTGTATTTGCATTTCTTGTGACCACCAACGTTAGTGCTGCTAAAAAAAACTAAACAACAGTTGATTTCGATGATTTGTGTACAGTTTTTTTTTTTTTTTTTTTTGAGAACATTACAACTTCGTTGTGAATGTTAAAGCCAAGTGTTTATGCTTCAGATAAATTAATGCTTGTGGTAAAGTCGTTCTAGTTCTTTTTTTTGCGTTGTAGTGGTGCAAGGTGATTGTGTTTGCATTGGTTCATGCTTATTGGAGTTATTTGGTTACAGATTTATGAGAGCCATATTGCGTTGTCGTTGTCACAAATGAAACGTTTTTTACTAAAACATTGAAAGAATCGACCTGCTAACATTACTGAAGAATCGAAGCTCGCAAAAATATCTCTCCTGCAAAAATCGGGGGCGGCAGCGGATTACAGTGCTGATCCTTGCACCACCACCACTACGATTTCTATGAGTAAAGATACTGACATCTTAGTTTGTGTTTCAGATTTCTTAATAATATTTAGTTTGATTGGAAGATGGCGAAGTTGTTGCTGTCATTCGTCTTAATTTCCTATTTGTTTCAAATCATTCTGGTGAGTAGAAGAATGATTTTGTTTAAGTATTTACTATTTAATATAGTGTTCTTGTTGCATTGTTCGCCAGAAAAGCACTTTGCTGATCAAACTCTTAAGACCAAACTAGGTGGTTAGTGGTAAGCCGGATCAGCAACAGCATTTTTGAGGACTAGTATAAACATTTCGTGGGGTAAAGATTTCTTTGCTACGTTACCTAATTGGAAGTGGTGTTAGTTAACCTGTTTTAATTTTAAATATATACTACAAAGCAATGTAATAAAATCCTAAGTTCAAGAAAAAAATCGACACGAACCATAAACCTCACATTTTGTAAAACTGATTTTAGAGAAAATAGTTCGTTTGAAAGCAACTAGGCCTGATGGGTGCCTACTAGAATATGGTGAATGACGTTGGGGAAGGCGTAGTTGCTTTTGTTGCTATGCCGGAAACAAGGCGAAAGGTGCAGCCAAAGAACTTAATACCACAAATGTAAATAGGAAAGGGGCAGCACCAAGTCTCAAAATAGACTTACCACTAAATAGTTATTTCTGTAATTTTGAAAACAACTACCATTTTGCCGCCACCATCATTTGTAACTGTATTTCAAAACTCCGCCTCACACTTTTTAAAAGCAATAATGATAGCTTGTGAGCCATTCTTTCTTTGCGAGCATTGCCAGTCTCGATTAAGAGAATAAGATGATCACCATTACGTGTACAGGAATTATGGAAGTAAATAAAAAATAACTTTTCGTTATTGTTCACACAAGCGCTCGATACTAGGTTAAGCCAGCTGAAGCGATATTGTTAACGTGGACATTACTGATGGGGGCGGCGCCAGCAAAGCTGGCTAGTATCACAATATAAGCACTTTACTTATAGGTATTTGAGTAATTTTTGAAAGGCGATTACATAATTGAAATGTACCAGTACTTGTATTACATCTTATCATTACGGTAATGAAATATCTTGTTAGCAATTCGGTTGCTATTATAGCCTGCAAATTACTTGCTATTGGTTTTCTTAACTGTTTTGGTTTATTTTGCAAAATGTTTGTGTAGATAGCATAAAACACTGCTGCTGAGTTAGCATTTCTTGCTGGACTTTGTTTTGTTGACATACTATTTTTTTGTGTGCAAATTGGTTGTTTTGCAGGTCTCCAGTGAATCAGTGGGAAGCACTGATGGATACATTCATGAACCAGGATATTGTGTTATGTATGATCAATGTGCCTACAATAAGAATAATGGAAAGAAAATAAACTGTCTATATAACAACAAAGCTAAGTTACTCACCGACAAAGACGGCTTGGAACTGTTGCAAGAAGTTTGTCCATATCTATATAAAAGTAAGCCCATGCCAACTCAGCATTTTTATTACACCATTGTAACAACTTAACTTTGCACGATTTCATGTCTTGTTTTATGACTGCTGAAGTTACAGTTTTTATCTTTCGATGTTGCGACATGTTTGCCTGTAATTACTGTACGCTATTACTAGTTTTCTTACCTTCTGATAAAAAAGGAAACTGCTTCCTCGCTCATTGATTTTTGTTTCAGCTGACAACACTACCAAAACATGTTGCAGCATCAAGCAATTACACACGTTGAAAGACAGCCTCAAGCTTCCTTATCAATATCTCTCCCGGTGCCCATCTTGTTACAGCAACTTCTTGGCGCTCTATTGCGAAATGACCTGCAGTCCCGATCAGAGCGTCTTCACCTTTGTTCAGAAGAATGAGACCGGAAGTGAGATGATAACTGTGCTTGATCAATGTTGGCCATCGCTAAACGGCATCAATGCTTTGACAAACAAAACAATTTTAGACAGTGGCGCTGTTTCGACCTATCAGGTCTGTTCAATGCAGTTGCTGACCGACAAGAAGCTAGAAGTAACGCATAGCTTAAACCGTCACACTTGTGGGACCTATACTAGGTCCACTAGTGGATGGTCTGTGAGTAATCTGCGAAGCTATGCTTTATTAAAAGCATCTAGCTTCTTGTCGGTCACTAACTGCACTGAAGAAGCCAGATAGGTCGAAACTGTCACTGTCTGCAGTTTGCTAAGTGCATCGCTAGCCTATTGCATTACTAAAACAATTTTAGCTTCGCTTCTTTTTTGGTCAGTTGTCTTTCATTAGACTAGGAAAATATGGTGGTTGGTGATTGACATAACTATTAGGAGACATAAAACTTGTATCGCAAAGGGTGTCTATATTACCGTTCACTGGGTATTTTTAAAAGATGGTTCTTGCTTGTCGGTTAACTGCGTTTTTGTTCCAAGTTCCATCTGACCATCTGTATTACAGACGACACAATCGAGGGAATCATTCCTTACAACCAGAGTTCGATTTATATCAGTGTATTGGGCTACAACATCACGAATCGATTCGCTGATGCAATGTTTAATTCGTGCAACCACGTCAACAGTCCATCCACCAATACGCCAGCAATCAAGATAATGTGTGGTCCTTATGGAGATAGCTGTACGGCACAGGTAACTAGGTTGCAAAAGCTTTTTTTATTGTCCGAGTTGTGGAGCGTTAATTATGGCGACCGATATGTTTACTTGGCATATTTACAGTGCTGTGCGAAAGTTTATGATCACTTCCAGCTATCCTGTGGTTTGAGAAAAATGCTTTTTTTTGAGTGGCAATAAAGTTTGCATTTGTGTATTAAATCGCTCTATGCCATACAATGTTTAACAAAACTGGCATGGCATATTTAGCTCAAATTGTTTTCCACTGAGTGAATAAAAACAAGTTGTCGTTATTTTACCCCCCCCCCCCTCCTTTTAAAGCAAACATAAGTCAACTTCATCTGAAAAGGGACTCAAATGAATGTGTTTAGTCATTGGATCTCAATATTTTATAAAACACTTCTCCCGTACTGATTTTTAAGTTTATTGTTCATCATCGGCTCTGTTATCAAAAAACAGAATATTTTTTTTACAACCTATCTTCTTACACTGGGAAAAAGTCTAAAATAAGAAGGACAACAAATGTGGAAGTAAACACATTTGTGACATCACAATTCCAGACAAAGGTTGAACTATATTTACGTGTACAAGTAAATACATGATATGATTCTAAAGAAGTGTTCTGTTACATGCAGTAAATTTTTAAAAATGTAGAGCTTTAACTTGTAAACCCTGTTATGTAAACAAAGTTTAAAATTTCTTCTCCCTGCGCGGGAACCGTTGTTATTAGCGAAGAAAATTAGGTGAAGCGGCAAATAGCTTCTGTTATTTTTTCGACTTATGATTGCGACAAGTTTTCACATTGTCGCAATCGCAATGAGCATGTGAATGAACCCTATTGGTCTGCTAAAGTTTTTGCTGTCTTTGTAGCGTGTTTAAGTTGTCTATCGTGAGCTATTTTACCTGCCTTGAGTTATATTTTTGTGCTAAAATGAGGCGGGATTTGAACCTGTAATTATTGTTTCACAGAAATGGATCACGTACATGAATGACGTGAGCAACGGACAGACTCCGTTTCAAATCAATCCTTTTTTCTTTGATGATCCCACCAAAGGCATGAATTACACCGCTGATCGCTGCAACGAGCCTTCCCAATTTGGTGGAAGTAAGTTGAATTTGTGCGTGAGGTTTGCTGGGCAAGTAGTTGGCCATTTACAGCGATATTTATGCGATACCAAATAACATTTTTACGAAAAGGTTTTAACGTTACTTTTGATTATCATGACATATTTCACCGGCCCGGATGTGTAATTCGCAACCATCCGGCTGTTACATGAAGTAATACATTTCCACTTTTCAACCTCTCCGCTTACACTATGCCAACATTTTCTTAAACGTTGACAACTACTGACGTTTGTTAACATCGAAATATCACGCCTAACATGTAACGTCACGCGTGCGTACGTCATAGCTACGCTGAGCAAATTATCTTGACGCAAATGAAATATTGGTGAGTGGTATGATACTGTATATATATAGCAGGCTGGGGCCCGTTTATCTTGCGTGAATGCTGATGCCTTTTTTTGAAAATGAAGGTGCATTTAGGAACAACGTTTTTGGAGGGACACAACTCTCTTTCGAAAAATTTTTCTTCACTGGTAATTTTACTGAAAAAGAGCCTTATCTTTTCAATATGCTTTACTTTTTTTTTGATCAGGAAGACCATGGCTTTTTTGCCCCTCTAGCTACGCTAATGTTTCAAAATCCCATCTTTTCATTTAAGAGAGGGTAAACCTCTAACACAGCGTGCACTGCTTCGAAAACAAGAGCCCGGTTTGTGTCACAATCATGTAAATTGACCTTTCATAGCTGCCATGGTGCAACTTGTTTTAGCGATGCGATCAAGTTATGGCTTCCGCTCCGTCACATCGTTCATTAGCATGAAATAGTTGAACTTTTGGTGTATGCAGACATTTAAATGTCATGATTGGAAAGTAGCCAGTGCATGCAACGTGCTGTTGTAAGATATCGAATGGTGGGCAAAGTCCGAAGTAGTCTTGATTGAAATAACAAATCTAGCACAACCCGATTGCTAGCCAAGGCAGATCGACTTTTCGACATAAGAACTGCACTAATGAGGGATTAAACCTTGGTCTTGATGGTAGACATCTCGATATAGCGCTTGATAATTGCACAACTCTGAAAATTTTGTCTTATTTGCTGAATACTTGTTACAGGTGCTTGCAGTTGTAGTGATTGTCCGGCCGCATGTAGTGGTCCCCCTCCCGTGCCCCCGCCCTCTCCATCACCATGGTTGATATGGGGGATCAGTGGATATTACATCGTTATGGTTTTTAGTTTTGTTGGATTTGTTTTGATTTTCGGTGAGTTTGTATAGAATATGATAAATAGTGACGTAGTGATAGGAAAAAGCTAGAATGCGAATGTTGTTTCCATACTGGGTTAGTGCAAAAAGAATTTCCGGGCACCAGTCTCAGTGTTTTATTTATGACTGGTTAGACATGTATGTCATTGGAGTTGAGATTACCAACCACAACAACACTGTTTGTTATTTAAGGTGTGACCGCAAACACGAAAAATTATGCTATAGTGTCATCACCATTCGTGGTAGCGCCGTTGCTTTGCTACCAAATCAATTTCCTTAAAATTTTGACAAACTAACATGAGAGTTAGTTTTGCAATAAGTCACGTGACACCACGTTTCGCAATTCCGATTATGTTAATTATCACGATTCGTGTAATTTGTGATGATTTAACAAAGTACTTCGAGCAGAATCTCCTCACTTGAAATTCGATCCACCGTCAATTTAATTATTAGTTATTGATGAGTAAAGAAAACGCCAAACTGTCAGTTGAAAAATAAAAAGTTAAATAATATTTTGAAAATTACATCAACAGTGTTTACTGTAGAAAACAAGGGCGAGATTTGAACACTTGCGCTAAACTCTTGGAAGTGGGAGAGGTTGATCTCCCGTATCTGCTTCCTGTGGTTTACGCTGATAAAATAACTAATGTTGGTTTGATTTTTGGTCACGTCACAGTTTAATTTAAAACAATTGCCCAGGAATGATCTTGTTGTGGAGGCATTTGTGTTACCGCAAGGACGTTCCCTACGAGACATTAGATGATGATTGCCGAGCAGATGACAATTGCTCCGTGTCAGTGAGAGATGACGACCTGGGACTTGATTCTGTAAACGGGTAAGCGGAGTTTGTGCGGTCACTGATCGATGTTTTTGTCGCGCTTAAATAGCTATAGCGCTGAATTCCTCGATTTTCGTCTCGAGGATACTTCTGTGTTGAGCAAACATTAAGATGGCTCGTGTCGATCGGACGTGTAGTGCAGTTGTTCAAACATTCATGCAGGAAGGAACCAATCATTTCCTTTTACTCGTTGTTGTTAGTATGATGGGTCACGAAAAGCTTGTTTTAAAATATTTTTAAGTCAAGTTGTGCGATAAGTTATTTTATCACTTCACAATATTCCAGGGCCGGTTCCACCAAAGAACCAGGAATAATCGAAAGGTGGGGGCACTTACTCGAAACGCTCCTTCAATCTGGATTTCAAAAATTGGGTACCTTTTGCGCTCGTAACCCCTACATTGTGTTGCTCATTGGTGAGTTGAGGATATCGTATTTGTCGATTTTCTTGGAACGAAGGTGAAAGCGATTTAAATCATCTAGTTTCACGTCGCAGATAAGTCTGTGACATTTAGTAAGACGAATAAAAATTCCATTGAACATAACTAAAAAATAATGTAAAAGGGCAAAACTTTTCTTTCCCTCTCGTGGGCTTCGTCAGAACAAACGTTAAAAGAAACAAAAACTAACGTTTGAATAATAACATCTTTAAGAGAACTGAAGCTTGTATTTTTTCTTGTATTCCAATAAATCTAACCCTCCTAAATTAAAGGAAAGAGACATGATCATTACGCCTTGGGGCATTTCGATGCTTCAGATTTTCGACTCCAGCACCAATAAGACCGCCTGGTTTTGATGAGTAGCTAATAGCGCACTGCATGATGATTGAGCCGCGCTAATTCACGTTTATTTCGCGTAGGTGCGGTCGTGATCGCCGTGTGTTCGATCGGTCTCAAGTTCATGACCGTCACTACCGACCCTGTGGAGCTCTGGTCTGCTCCGACCAGCCAATCCAGGCAGAGGAAGAATTACTTCGATCAACATTTTGGTCCCTTCTACAGGTAGGCCTTGACCTTCAATCACTCAGACCACAGTACTATGAAATGTATTCATCTCTGAATTTTGGTGACTGATCGATTTGGTGATCTAGACAGATGGCTTTGTTCCTTTTCCCTTTGGCAAAGGCGGCTCTGACGTACATGCCAACTGCTAACTTGGTGGCACTGAGGCCACCATTTCCTTTTCGGCAGGCCCAGTATGCTCAAGTCTTTCCGCTGAAGACTGTGCCATTCTGCAAGGTTTTCACTAGGCTCGGCAGCATCAACAGTCTGCCACTTCTCTGACTCTCGCTCTGTCCTCGCCACCCTGTCTTTTCCGTCTTTCCTTTTACCTTAATCTTTTTGGCAGATCTGGCAGGAATTGTCTTCTCTCTCCTGTATTATCAGGCTACAGTGGGTCCCCGAACACTCGTTTCTCCCGGGAATGACAAGGCTGATAAGCGCCGTTCATGCCTTCTGCAATGCCTTGTAGTCTCTCTCTTATCTCTCGTATCCATTCTTAATTTCTCGGATTGGAGGCATACTTGTCTCATCTAAATTCTTTGACACACAGGTCCCCCTGGTGTCCGCTAAGGAACTTTTGCTTCCTCGTCACGCCCGCTGTGTTTTCTCTCGTCTCGGCTGCAACGGACACAGGCTTCTGTTAAGCTCTTATCTCTTTAGCATCGGAAGGATTGAGAATTCTTTTTGAAGCGCCACGGACTTTCGTCCGAGGGCACTTCTCATCTCATTCTGCACTGTCCCGTTTCGAACTCTTTGCGCCGCTCGCTCTTCAGCGACTCTTTACGACCTCTGGTCCACACCATCCCTCGGAATGGATAGGAAAACAACAACAGCATGTTATTTCAGTGTATTACGAATGATGCATTGTTTCAATTTATTATTCGATTCTACTTCTTGGATTACGAAGCCCAGCCTAAAGTTCATTGGTGTGTTATTGTAGAACTGAGGAGTTGATCATCACCGCACCCCACAGCAATCGAACCATCTACACGCCCTACACTTCCAGTAGTGATCCGAAAGACAAGCGGTACATTCCCTTCGGCCCCATCTTAAGGAAGGATGTGATGTTGGCGGTGAGTGGTATTTGGCATAAAAGCGAAAAGCGGTTAACAACTTTATGTACCCAAGAATATCGAAAATAATGAGGCATGTTGAGGTATTTTTAGAAAGTTGGAATTTGAAAGTTTTGGTTTCTGTAGTCCTCAGAACATCAGAAAATATCGATGGAATCCAGTTGATGAATGAAACATACGTTTATATCGTTATTCATTGATTTATAAGAAATGTGAATCGAAGTGGCGTAGGTTGGTCATCCGTGTTGCTTTTGATAGTATACAAGAAGTCGTTGGTGGGCTTCGCTCGCATTTTTTATTTTGTCATGTGATTCGAAAAACGCTGATTACTGCGGTCTGCGTCATTTAGAGAAGAAAACCGTTCAAAATGTCTCAAACCTCTAGCAGGTTTTTGGTTTTTCTCGTTCGATTGTAAGTGGTAATATGATTTCAAGCGCCAACCTGTTTTTTGAAGATGCTGGAACTCCAGGACCAAGTAACATCAATCACCGCCAAATACAAGAACAGAACTGTGAAGTTGGAAGATATTTGCTTGAAACCGCTCGCCCCGCAGAACAACAACTGCACGATCCTGTCGCCACTCAATTACTTTCAGAACAGCGTCGCTCAGCTGAACAAGACTGTGATGGTTGATGAGGGCTTCTCACTCGGCGCTGACTACCACGACCACCTCATATCATGCACCAGGTAATTGCTTTTCGTGTTCGCAGCGATATCAAAGTAAACAAGCGTTTTCATCTTTGGGATAAAACTCAGTGCATTACGACTTGGGGCTTGTTGATTACTTTTTTGGAATCATCTTCAATATCTGGAGAAGTGGAAAGCACTGGCAGTTCTAAAAAAGGCCAACAGACAGAGGTCGTGTTCCCGATGTCAGCGGCTACCTCGGTGTGGTCACCTGCTCTCCATCCATTATTGGGCGCCGATGTCATCTGTAGATTTAAACACATCAAGATTGCTAATATTTTGTTGCAGCGGTCCTGCCGCTGTTGATGACGCTACTTTCTTGCACATGTCGTGCCTGGGCACTTACGGTGGTCCCATATTTCCATGGGTGGCGTTGGGCGGTTATGATGGCAAGAACTACCTGAACGCGACGGCGGCCGTGGTCACCATTCCTGTGGTGAATTATTATAATAATAGTGAGAAGTTGGACATGGCTCTTGCATGGGAGAAGGAGTGAGTAGTGATGCTAGTTTGATGTTTCGTAGCGCAATTTGCTGCTTCATAGTTGCATCTACACAAGATTCCTGCCGGAAGTATAGAGGTCGGTCCAGATGCGATCTTAGTAGATTTGAATTGGCACCTGTTGGGTGAAGTACCTGCTGCTGATGGCGTCATTGTTGCAGGTTCATTTCTTTCATGAAGCAGTGGCAACTGCACTCGGACGGGACATTGCAGGTGAAATTCTCCGCTGAGCGATCAATCGAGGATGAGATTAACAGGGAGTCGGGGGCGGACATCCTCACCATCATCATCTCTTACCTTCTCATGTTCCTCTATGTTGCCATCGCTCTGGGGAGGTTCAGCAACTTGAGCAGGATATTTGTGAGTTTTTCCTAGTCCAGCTTTTCGTGGCACACTTATCGAAAGCGATTATAACCAGCAATGAGTGTGACGTGATGAGTTTGTCAATGTATGATACGTACACAAAGAACATTATATTCAAACGAATTTAATCCCTTATCGTGTTTGCACTACTAACCTTAGGGTGTTCAATCATTTATTCCGGGTGGCATTAGATTTCCACTTTTTCCTTGCGCTGGATGCATGACATTCAATCGAACTTTATAATGATAAATATTCTTCCGATATTATGACATGTCGATCATGATTCATGGGCGTGTGCAATAATAGCAAAGTTTATTGACATCAAAGCGATTGTATAGATCGATTCGCAAATAATGGTCGGTCTGTCTGGCGTTCTGTTCGTGCTCTGTTCAGTGGCGATGTCGTTGGGCATCTTCAGTTACGCGCGCGTGCCCCTCACTCTCATCATCGTCGAAGTTGTCCCCTTCCTTGCCCTAGCTGTGGGTGTCGACAACATTTTCATACTCGTCCAGCATCTACAGAGGTACGTCATGAAATCAGCGCGCGTTCGGTGATGGGATACGAAGCAAACATGCGCTTTGTAATTAGTTGCTTTAGTTGGCAACAGATAACCTTAATTTGTCAAACAATTAGCGCATGTTGATCAGTTGCCTTTTGATTGCCTACACCAGAGGTCGGTAGCTTTTTCCTAGTCATAGACCAAATGTAAATTTTGCTTGATCTCGGCCGGCCAAATTAACTTTCCACGACAAATTCATGCCTTTCACTGTTTTTGCGGCATTGGAGATTCAGAGCATTTCACAGCACGCTGTTATAATTAGTAATTTGAAAGACGAGAATGTGCGCCATTTTTTAATTTGCTTCCTTCACTGTTCTGGCAACTTGATTTAACTGCAGATTTGTTTTTACCAAACTAACAACAGTGCATCAGGAAGTCACAAAAAAATATTTACTGATTTACAACATTAGTATGACGCTTGACTTATGGTTGAAAGCTTCTCAACTTTACTTGATAGGCTGCCTGAGGCCAAAAGCCATTAACGTAGCCAGAAGCAAATTTTGAGATAGTCAAAAAATATTTTTTGAGGGAGCTCTGTCCCTCTATGTTGTTTAATTGCTTTTTTGCCGAGGTCGATTTGAAGCAAACTGAAAAACTAGAAAGTGATATTCAAGTGGCAAATGCCATTATTCAAGAGGAAAATAAGCAATTAGAAAAAGTATAGTTTCTGCAGCCAATAAGCATATCCAAAACAAAGAGTTGCAATTCGCCCAATTTAAGATTGATATTGGGCTGCAGAGGGAGGGGAAGTGTCGTGAAGAACTAACAATATTGAGGAAAAAGAAAAAATAGTGGACGAATTTTGTGCAATTTGACAGTGAAGACAATGCTGCATAAGTGGTTTAGTGCAATGTACAGTGATAATTAATGTTGGCGTGGTGTAGGATAACTTTCGTTAGAATTCATTTTCTGTTTTGGTTGGATCTTGTGTTTGTACTGGAAGATACAAAGTTAAGCATGTGTGTTTGACAAAGTAGTTCGTACTTTGTTTGCAATTAAATTTATTGTCTTTTATGATGAATTTAATTCAGCACAATTGTGAAAATAATGCTCTTAAAGCAAGTAATGTGTACTGGTCTGTTTACGATGTTCAGAATTGCCAGGGATAGCAGCATTGCAAATTTAGTGACATATAAAGAGCACATGTGGTGATCATAGCTCTAGTTAGCATTGTTACCGATATGTTAGTGGTACAGTGTATTGCAAAATTACTTACCAATGAGTGTAGCTTTCGTTTAGCGTATGTACGGAGCATTGCAATTTTGCCTTACGTCATTATGATTAAATCAGTATATTATTTAGGAACAACGTTATTGCAGTGTTTAGGGTTACCAGTAGGATATACAAATTACAGTGTGCCCACTGTATGGTACGTGAAATTTAGTTAGTCAGCCTGTGATAAGTTGGTAAGTTAAGAAATCAGAAGTAAAGAAAGTTGGTAAGCCAACATAGACATATTGCGTTACTGTGTGTCTTTTTCAAAGTGGATATATGATGATTGCCACAAAGACCATCATCACATTTTCAATAGATGAATTAGTGCATATCAATAATTTAGTTTTGCCATTTTACTGTATTGGAAAGTGAAGTAGTTGTTGCAGTTTTTGTTGCTATGATTGGCATAGAATAGCATGGACAAATGTAAAAACGGCATAAAAATTTGTAAAAACATGAAATAGAATAAATAACTGTTTTTTTTAGTGAAAAAAACAAAAAATAGATGGTTTTGTTGTGGCAGCCCTGTTATAATTCGCTTTTAAAATATTTTTCATTAAGCAAAGGAGTGATTCACCCTCGGCATAAATCTCGACTGCACACATTCCAGCCTAACTACTAAAATCAAACTTCAAATCTGAAACTGCAAGATGTCTTGACGTAATCTTAAAAAAATTGTTATAACTGTTAATTTGTCTTTGTCGTTCCTCTTTTTATTCCCATGGTGGTGTTGTGCTTTTTGTTTCTGCATGTTCATGGAAAATTCAGTATTTAAGCTTTTTTACGAGTTAATTTCTACTGCAATACAAGTTACAGGAAAAAGTTATAAGCTGGTAATCAAAAAACTTTTGTTGTTGTAGTGGAAAGTAATTTTCACACTGCAGGCTAGAGGTGTAGCTAAAAGAAAGATATGCCTTATAGCAAGGCAACAATTAGGCTTAATGAGAAATAGATAAGCCGGTAAGACAAATACGTAACCAGGCTTAGAGACGATTCACATTTAACTAATGAAGAAAAATTTACACCCAGCCAATACAATTAACCGTGGAGCCACGGGCCGTTGGTTGCAGACATGTGGGTTTCATTAACATTTACGTAATTATCGCTCGTTACAGAGACGTTCGCCATGATAAAGAGAGCATCGAAGAGCAGTTGGGCCGAGTTCTCGGTGAAGTGGCTCCCAGCTTGTTTCTCTCGGCAATCTCTGAAACAATCGCATTCTTTCTCGGTGAGTGGCTTGCTGTTTGTAACGTCGCGCGAAATATCGCTGACAATTGAACAGGAAGAGTTCTACCTTTAAACATTGTTGTTATCGCTAAAGAATAAAAGCAGGGTTGTTGATGCTCTTATCTTAGATGGAGCGGTTGTTCTAAGATCGGTTTGACAATTTGCGTTTCACGCAGGCGGACTCTCCACCATGCCGGCCGTTCGTACCTTCTCCATGTTTGCTGGTCTTGCCCTCTTTTGCGACTTCCTCCTTCAAATCACCTGCTTTGTAGCTGTGCTTGCAATTGACAGCAGGAGACAGGTCGGTGGTCTGGTGTGCTAGGTATTAAGTGTCATGGTTCAGTGAAAGCTGTGCGCGATGGTTGATAAATTTATTTCTACGTTGCTCTGATCCTGCCAAAAGATGCTTCCATCTTCTTTTTAATTGCGGAACTAAACAAGCGTTGCTCCGTGCTTTTGATGATTTTCTTAATCAGAGAACGAAAATGATAACTTGAGGCCGTGCCGTAATTTTGTTTATGCTTTGAGCTCACGCTTCTTTTGCTGAGCTGGAGTGAGACCCAACGCAATTACTTGGTCCCCACCATCTGTCTGCAATGTAAAGGTGAAAGAATCCCACTAAGTAGCTTTCTCAAGTAAAGTTGTAATGCCATTTTCTAGATCTTAGATATAGCGGTGATGGTTTGAACCAGCAACCTGCATTGTTGAACCACTAAACAGCACTACAAGCTGATTGTGATATAGAATTTCTCCTTAGTCTACTCCGTGTTGAATTTCCACAGGCGTCAAACCGAGCTGATATATTGTGTTGTGTGGAATTACACCCAGATGGTGAAGCCGAGAACGACGGAGTGTTGTATTCATTGTTCAAGAACTACTTTTCTCCGTTTGTTCTTTCCAAGTTCGTCCGTCCGATCGTTATTATTTTCTTCATCGGTGAGTGAACTGGCGTGACGGGTAGTGGTTCGATCGTCCGCTTCGCAGTCGGTAGTTCATTTCCCTTGTCGAATCATACCAAAAGACTAAGAAATGGTATTTACAGCTTCCCTGCTTGGCGTTCAGCACAAAAGAGATCGTGTGGGAAACAAGCGGGCAAGCTGTCCTTGGGCAACACACTGGCAGACAGGTGACGAGGCTAAGCAGTCTGCCCGTCGTGGTGGCTCAGTCTAACTGAAGACTGGCAAAAAAGGACAAATGAGAATCTCGTGATCTGAGAAGCTTTTCCAAAAATCTGAGATCATCTCATACAAAGAAAAAGATCGCTGAGTTGACTTCGCGTCGTAATTCGAACCTTAATACGTCACCACAGTGCCTATTAAAGCGAGGAAGGAAATGAAAATGACTTGTAGTGAGTGCTCAGAATGTGACGTTGTATGTGGGGTTTCCAAACACAATTGTCGTTTGCAACCTCATTGTTCTCGTTCGAGTTGTCTTGGATCGATTGCAATGAAAAGCGCGAGGTTGTTCCGCTGTCTCCCGGTTGTATGTGAGTTAATGATTGAACATTACGCAGGCGTCGGCTGCTTCAGCGGGGCGGTCCTGCATCAAATCGACATCGGACTTGATCAGAAGTTATCGATGCCGGAAGACTCGTACGTGCTCGGTTACTTCGATTACATGAACAAGTGAGTATTGCCGCGTCCCCCTGTAGCGTTGCTGCATATACTTGGAACAAGCGTCGCCAAGCTCTACGCCACAATCCAATCTAGCGAACAAAAAGGCGGTCAGATTGGAGGGTGTGTGAGGGTTTGATAACATGTCATTAAGTTGTCGTTGTGTGTGGAAATCGCACTTGCTATTCACCGTTGAAGTTCTATTATTCCGTTGGACGACGTCTGCTGTTGACAAGCGAGTTCAATTGAACTGTGATTGACAGGTACTTGTCTACCGGAGCTCCTGTGTACTTCGTTGTTCGTGAAGGACAGGATTACGCGCATGAAAGCGGAGCTAACCAAGTGTGCGGAACGACCGGATGCAACAACAACTCGCTGATCGAGCAGATCTCATTCATGGCGCAGATGCCGAACTAGTGGGTAGTGTTTGGTGGTGCTCTTGGTACTAAGGTGTAAGACTGTATGTGCTCTTCTAAAGAAGTTGCACTCTTCTGTTTGGCTACATTTTTTAACCACCGCTTTGGAGATCACAATTGTTTTATGCATGAAGGCCTTCAGGCGACTGAATGCATTGCCAATCTTCCAGCAGTGCGACTGATGTTATTACGTTGCTGTTCCGCAGTTCGCACATCGCCTACCCCGCCAGTTCATGGATCGATGATTACTTCGATTGGCTCAAACCTCAGTCATCTTGCTGCAGATATGAAGAAAAAGCTGCAAACATGCAATTCTGCAACGCTTCGGTGAGCTCGCTCATGTAGTTGCATGCTACAATAGTTTCATGGTTGTTAGCTTTACTCCAAATAAGTTTAATTTGCATTGATTGATAACCGTGTTTTGAGGCAACGTTTGTTTCGTAGGTGGTGTCGGATAATTGCACGAACTGCAGAAGCGGCTCTGAAGTGCGCCACCACCCCCGACCCTCGCCCCAGGAATTCATGGAGTTCCTTCCCTGGTTCTTGAAGGACAACCCGGGAATCAGTTGCGGGAAAGGGTAAGTGCGGTCTTGTTCGTGCCTATACCTAGTTCGAGAAAGGTTATGACGTGTTTCTAATCGTGATGCAAACGTTCACGCTGCACGGTCGGAGCAGGCATTGCATTGCAACCCCAAGCTATATTGCCGCACGACCCAACGCCTCCAACTGGGTGAGCAAACGGAGGAACGGTAGGGTAGCGACTCTCCGGAAGCCACCACATCGCAGTAACTCGGACTCGCTGCTTCGGCTACGATCGCGTAATAGCGCCACTTGACGCTCTCGGCGTGGTTCGTTGCTGCTCCGCACGCGAACGCGACCAGTGACGATAAGCGATTTGTAAACTAGCGGTCTGACTCGGTACTGAACCTTACAGAGGGCATGCTGCGTACGGGAGTGCGGTGAATATCATCAAGAATGGAACCAACAGCACAGTGGGAGGTACTACTGCCGTCATGTTGCGTGAGTGTGCCGCGTTTAAACACATGTTTGTTACAGCGACTTACTTCATGGGTTACCACACAATTGCTCGTACATCTTCGGATTTCATCGGATGCCTTCGGATGGCCAATGAAATAACAGCAAACATTTCAAAGCACACGGAAGCTGAAGTGTTCCCGTATTCTGTCTTCTACGTTTTCTATGAACAATACCTGACAATCGTGCACGACACGATATTCAACTTGGGTAAGTTATCATACGTCATCGCGATCACGTGATTTTACCCGTGCTTCATCGGGTTAGAATAGTAAAGCTGCTCACCCAGCATGTCCTAAGAGGCGACTTTTGGGTACCCACCAATGGCAGTCCGCCTTGGTGGTGGGGGGGCTACCAGTCTGTAGTTTGCATTCACGACAGGTTCGAAATGGGCTGCCACTTTTCCCCTAGCTTAATTCAATTAGGTTGAGGGCGTGAACTTGGATTGCTGTTCGCCTGCTGTAGGTTCTCTGACAATCCGGCTTCTTTTGTGGCAGGATTAACCGCCTATAGCTTTATTATGTCGCTGCTCGCTTTGTTGGATTTCTGTCATGGAACTGCGTGTTCCACATCGCGCCTCTGTTCTGAAGAGAGACCAATTATGACGATGTTCTTCCAGGTATCTCGGTGTGCGCTGTCTTCCTAGTTGTCTTCGTGGTACTCGGCTTTGACATCATATCCGCCATTCTCGTTGTGTTGACGATCGGTCTCATCCTGCTCGACATGTTCGGCTGCATGTACCTTTGGGACATCCCTCTCAATGCCGTGTCCCTGGTCAACCTGGTCATGGCGGTGGGAATATCGGTGGAGTTTTGCGCTCACGTGACGCGATCGTTCGCGCTCAGTCACCGACGAACAAAAGTAAAACGAGCCAAACAAGCGCTCGCGGAGAAAGGCAGCTCGGTGAGTACGCGCGCGTTGCGACGGTGGTGGTAGGGAGAAGGCGCTATGAGGTTGCGAGTTCGTTTCCGGATGCATTTACCGTAACGGCATTGCCGAGTTAATGTAGGTGGTTGGTGTTTTGCCTGCTTGGTTGAGGTTTTAGTTCTAGCGGTAGAAATGCACTACCTGCAAGTATGAAGTGCGTGCGGACACTACGTTCTATGCGAAATACTAAATGACTATAATAGGCTGTCTTGGGATCGGATGATAGAACCAACTTCACAACATCTCTGTGCAGGTTTTCAGCGGCATCACATTGACCAAATTCATCGGAATCGTGATCCTTGGGTTCAGCAAATCTCAGATTTTCCGCGTCTTCTATTTCCGCATGTACCTGTGCGTGGTATTACTCGGCGCGTGCCACGGTCTCGTATTTCTGCCTGTGCTGCTTAGTTATGTCGGTAAGTTGGGTCATTGCCAGCTGTTGCCTAGTTTGTTGTTGCAAAGGGGAGGAACTTTCAGGGTGTGAGTGACATTCCAGTAGCCAACAGCTTCACGAAATAAAGGCAGCAGTTTGGGCTGCTCGTCCTTAACGAAAGTGGTGGTTGGTTTACCCCTCCTCTTCTTTGGGATGGAGGTATGGCGCGAACAGCAATCCAAGTTCACGCGATCAACCTAATTAAGTTAGGCCGGGGGAAAAGTGGCAGCCCATTTCGAACCAGTCGTGGATGCAAACTGCTGACTGGTAGCCCCCCCACCACCAAGGCGGACTGCCATTGGTGGGTACCCAAAAGTCGCCTTTTACGACATGCTGGGTGAGCAGCTTCATTATTCTAACCCGGTAGCGAACCGAGTTGATTGCCAATTGCTATCGGTAATATTGTTTTCAGGTCCATCTCCTCGTTCGATACTCAACAGAAATAAACTACTTGAAAACGATGATAGTGAAACGTCATCCGCTGATAACGCGTCGTTTGCCAACGCCGGTCCAGTTATTACGTAGGGCCGAAAGGTTGCTGCATCATTCGCACTTAGTGTTTTTTTTTTTGTTCATTTTGTCTAACGTCACCACCTCATTGAAGGAGATTTTGATGTTTTTCCGCCTCTGCAGCTTGAAGGTTGAATAAACCTGGATGAGGTCCCTCCGCTATGATAATGACATTGTGACGTCTGAGTCGCTAGTGACATCAACATCACTGTTCACACTGAAATTTCTGTGCAACATTTTCTTAGCTTATTACAAAATCATTTAAAATTCTCAGTTTCAGTTTTGAAAATAAATGATTTATTGCGATATCTGTACTAGTGTCATGAAGCACCCGTGCGCTACCACCATATACGTGTTTCGCAAGAAGTGTCACAAAGTTGCAAGTTCTTTCAGCCATCTAATAGACTCACGGGAGGCCTTTCATGATATTGCGAGCTTGATTGAGGGGACAGATTCTCAAATAATAAAACGGTCCGATACGCTTGGAAGAGAACTAATTTATTCTGTGGGAGGTCGAAACCAGGAGGGGAGAGATCAAAATCCGTTAATCGAGAGCTGGCTATTTTCCATGCATTTGCCCTAGTATTGATAATATTCCAGTTTTTTCTAAGATCTATTTGGCAACTCAAGAGACGTCGAGAAAGTCTCTGCTGACGATCAAGGGCGATGGCGTAGTGGTTAGAGCGTCCGCTTCGTAGTCTGTAGACCGGGGGTTCATTCCCTTAGTCGAGTCGTACCAAAGACTTTAAAAAGTGGTATTCGCAGCTCCCTGCTTGACGCTCAGCATAAAAAGGGATATTGTGGAGAACAAGCTTGCTAGTGTCCTTGGGCAAGGCACTTAACAGGACTCTTCCATCCTTATGTGGCAGACAGTTGGCCTACCCGTACTTCACCGGGTTACAAGTGTGAACTTGCTAACCCAGCATGTCGTAAAAAGACGACTCTTGGGTACCCACCAATGGCAGTTCGCCTTGGTGGTGGGGCTACCAGTCACTCATGACTGGTTCGAAATAGGCTGCCACCTTTCCCCTAGCCTAATTCAATTAGGTTGACGGCATGAACCCAATTGCCGTACCTCTGTCCCCAGGAAAAAGAGGGGTAATCATAACATCAAGGGAGCCGCCAGAAGCGACACTATTACAGCAGAGACTTTGGCATCTGGTTTGGATGATGGTGTTTCTCTGCCTGGAATTGGCGATAGTAAACCGAGTGGTAAAGTTGGAACGTGGTTCCGGTGAAAACTAGTTCAGGTTGCTTCTGTAAAGAACGAGTTGTTTTTATTTAAAAGGAGTGACAAGCTATAGTACGAAGTGAAATCCTTCGTATATGATAGCAGCACCCTCTCGATTATGCAGTTGGTAAAGCTTAGCACCATCGCGTATTGATTAGAGCGTCCGCCTCGTAGACTGGACTTTGGCTTCATTTTCTTGTCGAGTCACACCAAAAGACTAGAAAAATGGCACTTATAGCTTTCCTTTTGGGCACTCAGCACAAAATGAATAGTGTGAAGAAAAAGCCAGCAAGATCTCTTGTTGCGTCTTTGGGCCAGGCACTTAACGGAATGCCTCCATTTTTATGTGGCAGACAGGTGGCAAGACTCACCATTCTTAACAAGGGTAGTCGTTCGTGTAGAAGCGGCCCCTACTTTCATCAGTGCCGTGAGCCCTGGAAAATGGGAAACTTTACCTTACCATTTCCCCAAACTCAAAATCGTGTACGAGCCCTTAAGAAGAAAGCTCTAGGTATTAGGCTATCAGTGGTAAAAGAACTGTCAGACGTTTGTTAAAAATCTACAAAGTTACTTCACTCAATCTCCAAACGACTGTCTTTGCGATGTCATCATTGAAACATTTCATGTTGCCTGTCATAGAAGAGCAGGCTGTAAACTCAGTGAATTCGCCCATGATTTGCATATCACCCTTGTAAGATATTTTCACGTTATTTTATTTGTAAGGCTTCGTTTATTTCAGTGACACGGCAGGGGAATCGAAACCACCACATCAAGTCTTGCGTTATTTTGTAAAGTTAAAGGCTCTAACGTTTAATTGTATGTAATTTACCCGAAAACCAGACAATTTAGCAAGTAATTTTGTAGCTGGTCTGTGCGAGTTGCCTGTCATTATTTTTTTCTCGTGAAAATGTACTTAATTTATTTCAAACTCAAAAATACAAAGCTTTTAGTTAAGTCCATTGAAAACCATTCGATTCATGTCTCAAATCTGTCTAAATCCATGCGTTAATCCATTTAATATTACGGTACTCTAAAAAGTTCGCTGGGAAATGCTATCCATGCTCATGACAAGGCTATTTAGCGAAGACTGTCATTTCAAATTACTTCCGCCTTGGATGGTTCATCAAAATTTTCGGTTTAATCTGGTACGTCATCATCCCCACTGTCCTCGTCATCGTTAGCTTGCTCGCCATCTTAAGTCGCTGGAACAGGTGAGGCTTTAGTGGCCAATTGTTTCGAACTGTTTATATTCTCAGCTCCCAATTGATTAAAAATTTCAGTCAAATGCTTGTTTTGCGCTTGGCCTGTTACTACGAATGTGTTTGCTGATGGAGCAGCCTGTACTACGGGATTGTTGAAACGAATACTTGTTCCATCATCTTTTATCACGTTTACTTCCTCAATTCCAGGAATATTATTAACACCCGACTTTTTTAACGAACTATAAAGTTTTTTATCATCTGTTACAGCTGCTTTGTGGATGACTTTACGCTTTCGCCGAGCAGAATCCTTGCCCCCAATTCTAACTTGATCCTGTAGTTTTAGTAATTTTTCTTTGTTCGTTATCATACAAGATTTTAGTAATTTTTTGCAGGTGTTATTCTGTTATTGGTGTTTACGCTGTTTGAAGTTGCTGCTCCAAGTGGAGATTACGTCCCTTTACGAAGTTGTAAGCTTGTGTCACCGTCTGACCATTGTTCGATAAGTCGAATACGTTTATTGTTCGGAAATTTTTAATTTATGCTGTTGAAGTAACTATATTCCGTGTTCGAAATCTGTAGTTTGATAATTCCATTATCCCGTTCTACAAATATTGATAATGTACTGTTTAGCGCTGTTACCGTGTCCTGCATTTGGTGATTATTTTTTTGTTCATGCAGAAAACCGTTTCTCTCGCCATCACTTTTCATTTGTTCTCCTTGTCAACTTCTTCGTTTGCAATATATCTTGTTGAAGTACTATTGCACTTCTTTGTTTATCGGAGCGAGAAGAGACGGGTTCATTAGAACTTCCCTGAAGAAGCATAGCTTTCGGGCGTGCTTTTACAACCCTCAAAAAATGGTAATAAATGTGTTTATCACTCTTCAGGCACTTTCCATTGTAGAACACCATTAGCAGTTTGGCATTAAAGAATTATTTCCGAATTCTGTACAAGGTACAATGGAGGATAAATATGAACAATACAACAATACAATACAATACAACAATAATCTATCAAATTCTAATACGTGCTACAGAGATTTCTTTAACCCATCCACATTCCAGTCAATTTATTTAAACCCCACAGCTCCCACTGATATTGGAAACATTATCAGAGAAATAAAATCAAAATATAGTTATGAAATGGATGGCACACCGACATCAGTTCTAAAAAATTCACCAGATAACATATTAACTGCACTTTCTCATGTGGTTAATTTATCCTTGTCTCAAGGAATCTTTTTTCCAAGCTTTAACACCGCAAAAGTAATACCAGTATTCAAAAAAAGCTGTGCAACTGATGTTAACAATTACCGCTTAATTAGTTTGTTTCCTGCTATGTCTAAGATTCTAGAAAAACTTATGTACAAACGTGTGATGTCATTTCTAACTCAACAAAAGTTTTTTTTTGATGGACAATTTGGTTTTAGAAAAAACATGGTGCCGGTACTAATCATGCTGTCACTTGGCTTATGTAAAACATTGTGGAAGCATTTGAAAATAAACAATTAGTAGTAGGAGTATTTTTAGATCTATCTAAGGCATTTGACACAATTGATCACACAATACTACTCCAAAAATTACAACATTATGGCATTGGAGGACTGGCATGTGATTGGCTCTGTATTTATCTGTGTGGACGATCTCAACTCGCTCAACTGGGCAATACTTTATCTAATAAAAGATTGCTACAGTATGGAGTTCCCCAAGGTTCAATTTTGGGCCATTACTGTTTTTAATTTATGTGAATGATCTCCCTAACTGCACAAATAATGGAAATACTATCATGTTTGCTGATGACACTAACATTTTCTTTAAAGGAAAGTGTTGTAAATCTCTCTTCAGTTTTGCCAATCAAGAATTGGAAAGTATTGACTCCTAGTTGAATGCCAATAAGCTAACCTTAAATGTTAATAAGACAAATTTCATAGTTTTTCCCACCCCAAACAGTCAAGCTTCCTCAAATAATCTTAACCTTTATATAAGAAATAATACTATTAAAAGAGTAAATTCAACCAAGTTTTTGGGAGTAACAATCCATGAGCATCTGAGCTGGAAGAAGCATATGGAGTGTATTTTAAAACAGATTAGAATAAGCTTTGGAAGAGTAAGAAAGGTGTCTTCACTTTTAAACAAAAAAGCACTAATGATGCTTTACAATTCTCTGATAAAAAGCTTTTTCTCAGACTGCATTTACTCTTGGTGTTTTGGAAATACAACTATGATTCATAAACTGTAATACAGTGTGAACAAATTTATTCGATAAATATTCAATTTAAAGTATAGGACTTCTGTCACATAATGAAAGAAAACGAAGTAATGTCAACAGAAAAGTTATTTAAATTTGAGACTGCAAACTTTATGTATCGACATTTTAATAGCCTATTGCCGAGTGCATTTAGACATATTCTTGATGAAAGCATTTTAAAAAGTAATACTAGAAAAAATAGGAATGGTTCAATTGTTTTTCCAAAATACTGCCGATTAAATTTAACCCAACAGTCTTTTATGTATAAAGGATCTTCAATGTGGAATAAAATACCTGATTCAATCAAAAACATTACACCCATTAAGGGATTTCATAAAGCACTAAAAACGTTCCTATTAGAATCAACGTCCTAATTCACTAAGGGGCATATGAACAATGAAATTGAAATAAATTTTGCCAGGTCTCAGATCATTGTCTTGCCCATATCCACTTTGTAGCCGATTTTGATTGTCTAAACTCAAATTGTAACATTAGGAAACATGAACATTCTTCCTCCCTCCTAGGCCACCACAAATTTGGTTGTATTTGCCACACAATGCCGACCATACCTAATAATGTTTCTTTGAACAAAACTCTTGCTTCATCATCATCTTGGCAATGCTGGCTTCTGGACACCATCCACTAAGACAATTTCTGCGTTTCACTATTAACAATAGCAGTCAAAACTATTGCATGTATATAAGATAGGACAGTACCAAATTAGTTTTTTCTCTTTCTATTCTTTCAGGTGCAACAACCGCACATTAATTTGATTCGTTATGCGTCTTGCAAGTAAAAGTTGTGTGTCTTAACGTACACCGTTTGTTGCTGTTTCCTATTTTTGGCTATTGCTTTGATGTATCCTTTTGCGTTGCGGGCGTTTTATCGACCAAAAATAAATGTAATACTACTAATACTACTACTCTTCCTTTCTCCGTTAGCTGCTTTTTGGTGCTGACGATATGGTTTTTCGTCACTTCTATACTTGTGCTGTGAGAACTACAGAGGAAGCCCTCGTTAGGCGGGAACGCTGTGAAGCCTCCTTTTTTCGTGGATCCTTTACAGGCTAATTTTCAGCCCCACCCATCGCTATTCAGCCCCTTCACGCTTCCACTTCTCTCCCATTTTTCTTGGGGTCACCATCCATGTACATTCGCCGAAGACTAAGTTCTGCCGATCTAAGTGGAGAACGGGTTCGTTGACCAATCGTACAATAGCCGACAACGCTATTTTGTTGTTTTATGAAAATAATGGCAGCATGGTCGAGAGAACGTGCGATCAAAGCTAGTAATACTGCGTTATAGGGTCTCAGAAAGGGCACCTTGATGCGGCAGCATCAGGTTTCAACTCTCTGATTCCCGCGCCAATTGTACCGTCGTTGGTTAGCACTGAACCAGCCGAGTTGCTTTGTAGAGCTGGTAATATTGGCACTGCAGATCCTTTCTGCTTCGTCAAAGAAAAACAAGAAACGGTTGAAGCTTTCTTGCAGCTTTTATTTACAAATATGTGCAGCTCCGCCCAGCGTGCGCAAAATGAAAATTCACGGCGATAAAGGCTGCCACACAACCTTAGTAACGATCAAGCGGGGGATACTGCACCAATCAACAACCGCCTCAACGTGGTGGTGCGGTCCCCGGCCCCGTTTGGATTGGGTCGAAATGGCTGTTGGCCTTCCCGAGGGTCCCAGTTACCCCGGGCACTCCCCTTCACTTTTTCGCTATGCTGCCCCCTGAACGACCGCAGAAGGGCAGCACACAGCATTTACAAAATCGGTCGCCTGTTCTCACTTTTTCTTTTCTCCTGCCCTACTCTTTCCCTTCTTCGTCTCCTCATTCTTCTTCTTCTCCTGATGAGCGGTAACGTTCATCCTAACCCTGGCCCCATCTTTCCTTGCTCTGTGTGCGCTGGAAATGTGACCTGGCGGGGCAAGTCAGTGCAATGCTGCACCTGCTCCAAATGGGTCAATCTAAGGTGCTCACAACTCTCCCTGTCCAAATTCAGAGTTCTAGGCAGCTCTCACTCTTGGAGCTGCTTCCCCTGCCGTAACACTGTGACTCCCTTTTCGGACTCCTCCGACATGTATACCTCTACTGTAGAATCTGGCCCCCTCTACTGATGCTGCACTCACGCATCACCCTCGTCTCCAAACCTCCTATCCCCCTTCTGCCCATTCTATATCCCCTCCTCTGCCCCCTCACCACCGTCCCTTGCTCCTGGCCGTCCTTCTACGCCTCCTGCTTCCTTTCCTTCCCTGACTCTCTCAGGGTTCTTCAATGGAAGGAAGGAAGATTCTTCAATGCTGGAGGTCTCCGTGCCAGGATCACTGAACTACTTCACTTTCTCTCATCTCATCCAGTCGACCTCATCTGCATCCAGGAATCCAATCTCAACTCATCTTCTTCTTTCCGGATTCCTGGATTCTCTGCTCTGCGTTTTGATCGCACCCACTCCCGGTTTGGCATTCTCTCCCCTGATGCCACGCACGCCAGCGGCGGCATTGTCATTTTCGTCAGGTAGGGCCTATCTTTCTTTGAACTTTCTACCTCCTCTCTTTCCTTGTTCGATCCCTACTCTGATTATGTAGAGGTCAACATCTCTCTTAACAACTCCTCTTCGCTCTCTTTTCTTAATGTGTATGCCCCACTATTCGCTCCTCCCCAACGGATGGCAGAACCGATTCCTACTCTCCCTCAATTCTTCCATCCTCCAGAAATCTCTTCATTCTGGGGGAGACTTCAATTGCCATCACCCCCTCTGGGACTCATGAGGTACTTCCGACCCCCGCGGGGAAAAAGTATTTGACTGGGTCATCTCCTCTGACTTCTTCTCCCTCAATGACCCTGACACACCCACCTTTCTCCATCGCTCCTCTCGCAGTCGCTCCTCTTCTGACATCTTTTTTGCTCCTTCTTCTCTTGCTCTTTCTTGCTCCTGGCAGGTGCTTCAGGACCTGGGTTCTGACCATCTACCAATTCTTCTATCCGTCCCTCTCTCTCCGGTCTATCGTCCCAACGAGCGCCCCGCGTCCTTCAATTTTCAGAAAGCTCGCTGGGATGGCTTTGCCTCCTACATTGACTCTCACTGTCCCTTTGCAGAGGAATACTCGTCTTTTTCCTCTGCTGTTGCTCTCTTTACCTCTCTGGCACTAAATACGGCCAAATCTTCCATTCCTTTCGGCCGCATCAAACGCCCTCCTAAAGCCTGGTGGTCTGCTGAGGTAGAAGGTGTGGTTAGTTAAAGACGCAAGGCTTTTTCTGCCGCTCACAGAAGTGATAAAGATCGCCAGGCTTACATCTCCGCTTCTCGACGCGCCTCGTCAGTAATCGCCAAGGCCAAGGCTGAAGCATGGCAGGCGACTTGCTCTTCTCTTTCACCTAGGTCTAACCCTAAATCTGTGAACTCTCTTCTTCGCTCTATTGCTGGCTCTCCTTCCTCGTCTTCCTCCTCTCCTAACTTTCCTAACAGTTCTTCTCCTAGGGAATCGGCTTCGGTCTATGTCGCTTACCTGAGATCTCACTTTTCCGTGTCTCAGCCAAAGGCCTTGCGTAGCAGAGCCAGAGGCTACCTCACTAAGCTCCGCCGAGCCACGTGCCCTGTGGAGTATCACTCATCTTTTTGCTCTCCTTTCTCTCCCGCAGAATTTCTTGCGGCTGCCTCCAACCTTTTCTCATCCACTGCCACTGGCCCAGACAAATTTGCCTATCCCATGCTAAAGCACCTTCCTCGATAAGGCGTGGATTTTCTTCTCCACATCTTCAATCTCTCCTGGTCTTCGCATTCCTTTCCTTCCATCTGGAAGACAGCATCTTTCATTATTCCCATACATAAGATGGGAAAGCCTCTCGACTCTCCTGCTTCCTTCCGGCCCATCTCTCTCACCTCCTGGGTATCAAAGCTGTTTGAACGCATCATTCTATCCCGTCTACTCTTCTTTCTGGAATCTAATTCCATTCTCTCTCTCCCCGCCAGGCCGGTTTCCGCCCTGGACGGTCTACTCTAGATCAAATTCTGTACCTTTCTCAGTCCATTTCGGATGGGTTTAACAAACCCAGGCCGGGCTCTCGGACGATCCTGTCTACTATCGATTTCTCTAAAGCTTTTGACTCTGTCTGGCATCCCGCCCTTTTCCACAAACTTATTTCGACTGGCCTCCCTCCTTGCTTTGCTCGTTGGACTCAATCTTTCCTTTCTGACAGGCGCACTTGTGTGGTTTACCAAAATCACCAGAGCCGCTTTTTTCGAGTCCGTCGAGGTGTTCACAAAAATCCATCCTTGGCCCTGTACTTTTCTCTCTCTTCATTAATGATCTTCCGGCCTCTCTGTCTTCTTCCGTCAGCTGCTCTCTTTACGCTGACGATCTGGCCATTTGGTCCTCCTCCCCCTCGGTCCCCACTACGGTGGAGGCCACACAAGGAGCTCTGTTTCGATTGGAGCACTGGTCTGGGTACTGGTGTCTTCCTTTCAATTCGAGCAAATGTGAGTCCTCCTTTTTCTCCGTGGATCTCCACCAGGCTAACCTCCAGCCCAGCCTCCTCCTACTCGGTTCTCGCCTCCGTTTTAACCCAACTCCAACTTTTCATGGGGTCACCTTCGACCGCACTCTTTCCTTTTCTAAGCATGTATCTTCGCTGAAGGCCAAGTTCTTCCCACGTCTCAAGGCCTTACGCTGTATCTCTGCTTCCTCATGGGGCCCCTCTAAGGAGTCCCTCTCTCTTCTGTACAAAACTTTTCTTCGGTCCCTTCTCACTTACGCTTCACCCGGATAATTTCCTTTCCTAAGCGCTACCAATATCACCAAATTGGAACGCCTCCACCGAGCGGCCAGTCGCGCCATCACCGGCTGCCTCTCGTCCTCCCCTATCCTTCTGCTTCTCACCGAGGCTTCTCTACCTCCCCTACGAGTCACCCCGACTCATTTCACTTTTTTATCTTATGAGCGGGCTCTTCGTCTCCCAACTTCCATTCCTATTTCAGGTTTGGCCAGACTAGGAGTGAAACCAAGACTCTGCAGATCGTCCTGGAGAGCTTTTGCGTCCACTCACCCGCTCATGCTTCATTCTACTTGTTCTAGGGAGGCTCTTCTTGCTTGCCCTCCCTTTCCTCCTTGGAATCTGCCTTCGTTCACCGTGGAGTTCACCCTTTCCACTGCATGCTCTCGCTCTGATCCCCCCCTCTCTCTCTCTCGCCAAGGTGCGGCTCTCGCCCACCTTAACTTTCTCCCCCTCATGATCTGATACTCTGGACAGACGGCTATGTTCCTTTTCCTTTTGGCAAGAGTGGCTCCGGCGTTCTTGCCAACTGCTCTCTCTGTGGCACTGAGGCCACTCTTTCCTTTTCGGCAGGCCCAGTATGTTCAAGTTTTTCCGCTGAAGCCTGCGCCATTCTGCGTGCTCTTTGCTGGTCTCGGCAACACCATAAGTCTGCCATTTTTCTTCTCTTCTCCTCCTGTCTGACTCTCGTTCTGTGCTCGCCACCCTGTCCTCTCCTCCATCTTTCCTCTTATCTCAAACTCTGTGGCAAATGTGCCAGGAACTGTATTCTCTCTCCTCCTGTTCTATCAGACTACAATGGGTCTCCGGACACTCGTTTCTACCGGGGAACGACGCGGCTGATGAGCTGGCCAGACGGGGAGCGCTACTTGCGCCCTCCGCAATCCCTTGTAGTCTCTCTCCTCTTATCTCTGGCATCCACTCTCGTCTTTTCTCGGACTGGAGGCGTACTGTCTCATCGAAGTTCTTTGACACACAGGTTCCCTCAATTTCCACCGAGGAACTTGTGCTCTCTCGTCATGCTCGCTGTGTCCTCTCTCGTCTTCGCTGCAATGGACACAGCCTTCTTTTAGGTTGCTATCTCTCTAGTATTGGCAGAATCGAGAATCCTTCCTGAAGCGCCCGCAGACACTCGTCCCAGGACACCTCTCATCTCATTCTGCACTGTCCAGCTACGGACTCTTTGCACCGCTCACTATTGGCGACTCTCTGTCTCTCTACGACCTCTGGTCCAAACCCTGGGGAGTTGCCCGGCTTCTGGGGCTCCATGGTCTCCCGCCATGCCCCCATCCCTCGGAAGGGGTCGGGTAACCAACAACAACAACATCAAGCGGGGGAACCAACACGCAGTTCTAAACAGAAATATGAAGCAAAATCAGACTAAAACGACAATTCACTACTCGTTTCGCCAAGTTTACGTTTTGACAAGAATGGTGAAAACACAGGTGTTCACTATGTTTGTATGAGCAGATGCACCTGTCATATATATATGACACTCTCTCTCTATATATATATATGACACTTTATATATATATATGACACTTTATATATATATGACACTTTATATATATATATCATATATAATATGACACTTTTAATGACACTGTTTCGACCTATTAGGTCTCTTCAGTGCAGTTGGCAACCGACAACAAGCTAGAGGCTTTAAAAAAGCATATCTTAGACTGCCACAGTTGTGGGACCTATACTATGTCCACTGTAGCGCATGGTCTGTCAGTACTCTGCGAAGCCGTTTCACTCGTGAATGAGTGGCGGTTGTCGCAGGTGCACTAAGTCTAACAACTGCTAGAACAATAGTGCTGTCACAGCCCAGTGGTCACAAGCTCTATTACTTTAAGAGCTTGTGACCACTGGGCTGTGACAGCACTATTGTTGTAGCAGTTGTTAGCCTTAATGCACCTGCGACCACCGCCACTCATCTTAAAGTAATAGAGCTTGTGACCCCTTGGCTGTGACAGCACTATTGTTCTAGCAGTTATTGGAGTGCACCTGCGACATCCGCCACTTATTCACGAGTAATACGCAGAGTACTGACAGACCATTTACTGCACAGTGGACCTAGAAAAGGTCCCACAAGTGTGATGATCTAAACCAGTGCTCAAACTTTTTTGGCTCGTGGGCCAAATTTGTCTCTCAGAAACCATTCGCTCGCCACAAGAATTCATAATCTTATTTTTGAAGGAAAACTTTTTAAGGTTAATTAGTAAAAATGAGCACTGCTAAAACAGAGCTGCTCACAATTGCATCCATCACACCAAAATTAAGTACTGAAAGTAGTTATTATGTAAGTGCAACTGTTGGTTTACTTGATATCTTCAATAAAAATTCTCTTTTTGATTAAAGTGTTAAGTTTTCTTTTCAATGAAAATTGCTTCGCGGGCTACTCCAGAGGGCCTTGCGGGCCACGGTTTGAGCACCACTGATCTAAGCTATGCTTTATATAAAGCCTCTAGCTTCTTGTCGGTCACCAACTGCACTGAAGAGACCTGATAGGTCAAAACAGCGCCACTGTCTACAGTTTGCTAAGTGCAACGCTAGCCACTTGTATTACTCTAAAATCAAAACACTTTGGGAGTTTCTATGAATAGATAAATTTCGCGACACCAAAATTCAAAATTTTTGAGCTTTTAGGTCTCAGTTGTGTTCATGTGGTCATGCAAGTGGATTTGTTAAATGCTATTGAATGAATGCATTTATGATTGGCGATTGACCGCACCTGCTAATTCCGTTACTTCCAATGTGCGCTGTTGAAATAGCCTTTATGTATCGACAATTGCCTACCAGCTTTCTCCATGGAGTTTGTTGCTGATGCAACAATACTCCCCCTTCAACTAATGCATGATGTCTTGAGGTGGACCAAAGTGTTATCACAACGCATTCCTTGAAAGTTCAATGCAGGACCGGGTTTAGAACGCGAGTTCACCAATGTTTGATATTGTCAAAGGAATGCGTGGCAATCAGCGATCAACCGTGCCCCAGTAGCCTGCTATTGGGGTGTATGACTGGGGTTACTGGGGTGTATGATTACTTCCAATATGGGCAGTTGTTGCAATAAATTGACCCAAGAAAAACTCACTTGTCAAATCTTCTTGCCGCCCATTAACTAGGTAGATAAGTTGCGTAAGTGACTTGGCTTGATCAAGGCTTGAATTTGATCATTTGACCTAGCAGATGTAGGTGGAGATGGTGAGGTTTACAAAAAAATCCTATGCCGGCTGCTACTGCACCCTGCTAAAAGGAGGATCCTTTTCTCGGTAGCCTATGGCTAATGGGAGTGGATTATGGAGCTTCAGGAGCCGGCAACTTTTCATGAGCTGGACCAGAAGACCCACAAAGAAAAAGCGTCCCTGCAGAGCCTGCGGTGTAGCCTAAAGAGTGCATAGTCCAAACAAAGAGATCAACGGATGACGAGAGGTAAGAGGAGAAAGGCTACTAGGACTGTTGATGCTTTAGGCAGTGATCTTGTCAACGTGTCTTTGCATTGTGAAAATAAAAAAACAGTTGATCAATGCTTAAGATAGATAAGCCTCAATTAATCAATGCTAAAATCTTTTAGGAATGACGGTGCTAGAGAGGGCTATTAACACTGTCACGAATAAGGAAATTTGCCTTGTAAGAATAGTTTCGCATATGCAAGGGCGTAGCCAGAAAAAAATTGAGAGGGGGCCAAATTTTGCAACTTTTAATGTGACGTCATTTACTTATAACGGCATTTTGTCTTTCGTGAACTACGCTCGTCGCTACTATAAAAATTGCTGTACAAAACTGAGAAAGTGTGAATGCGTGTTCACTGATCTAATGTAGTTTTATCAAGAACGGCTTTAATAGTTTAACTTCAATTGTGGCGTATAACGCACTATTTAAGGAATTTCAAGGAAACCACTCCCACTGGTAGGTTGAACGTTCTGATAAAAGAAGCGACGTCTTTGTAGTAGTCCGCATCGCAATAAAACAAGAAAGCGCTCAGCGAAACGCTTATTTCTTGCAATTACCATAACTTGGATTATCAATTCATCGCTCAACTGCAACATAGAAGAAAAACTTCGGCGATATTTAGTGTGTAAAACGTACACATCTTGTTTGATAACATTTGAAAGTTAAAAAACTTAAAAAGTCACGCCCGACCCACCCCCTTGCTAAAAGTCAACAATAAACTCTAATGTACCAGCAGAGGCGCAAAAAAATTTGTGTTTTATTTTTTTGATACTATTTTGTAAATTGAATTAAAATTCAAGGGGGCCATGGCCCCTTTGCCCCCCCCCTGTCTACGCCTATGCACATATGCCTATAGTGTTGTATTATTTTGTTCGCTCGGCTACTGATTGAAAAAAAGACCTTTTTCCCACGCAATTGGATTTGCTGCAAGAACGCCTTTATTAGGTCACAATCGTTTATGACATAATAAAATTCCAGATTGATCTAGTGATTCTAGCTTCTTCAAAGAATTTCGTTGATCGATTACATGACTTAGTAATGCTTTTTTTTCTTTTTCACTTGATTTTGTTCTAGCGACTTCTGGATTGTTTTTTTTCGATTTATATATAAGGCGACGGGATTTTTTTAAAGTAGTAGTAGTTAGGGTGTAGAAAAACGTTGTAGTGGGGAGAGAGAGATTGATTGATGGAGCAGGGGAAGGGCTATTGTTTTTTTGTGATAATTTATTGTGGATTCTGTGGACGTGGCGAATATTGAACAGTTATTGGTGGCATTAGTTCTGGCGGTTTCCTGATTGTGTAGTAAAGTAATTAACTCTGAGGTCGTTGAGCGAAGAAGCTTGAAGTCGTGAAGTATTATTTCTGTGAATGCATTATTCTGTTCTTAACGTGGTTTAAGATGTTTTTAGTGGAAGCCAATCTTTTCCAAGTTTTATTAAGTTGCAGTCAGACCTAATTATCCGAGCGATTATCATATGTCGCCTCAATTTTAAAAGAAATTTAAGATTGAGATAGAACCGAGAATTCTATTTTTGTTCGTTTCGTTTTTGTTAAAACGCGACAAACGCCATAAATAAGAAAAGGAGAGTAAGTTGAACTTCGAAAAGAAAATGAAAACACAACAAAAATGTAGACACATTCATTTTTTATGATGGAATGGTTAAGGTTCTGATCTGCCTCTTTATTTGAGTAACACTGCCGATGCCGACAGAGCAAGAAACAAAACGACCAAAGTTTGAATGAAGGTGCCTGCTCATCAAAGGAACGCAAAATAAAGCGGTAGGTTTACGACAGAGAAAAAAACAAAAAAGACAAGCAACCAACTTTAGAAAAAATGGGCTTCCCTCAAGAAGTCGTTCAGAGGGTGACACCAAGAAATAGCAATGGTAATAAACTGGGTGGAGTTTTTGAAACTCTCAGGGAGACTACTCACGAAGCTCTTTCCTGGTTTTAGTTGTTTCGAAATAAAGTTTGCATATTATTGAACTCCATTATGGTGAAATTAGTGTCGTGTTCACAATCAACTTTATTCTTTGCTGATTAAGATCATCTTGCGTCCCATATTGAGTTATACTTTATTGTGATTTTAATACATGCAGTTCTGTTTTCATTTCATTTCAGTAACTTGCTCATGTGTTGAGCAAAATTTAAGTTGAAAGCTAACGCAAAAGATGAAAGTACCTAAACTATTGTCTTTGTTGTCTTTTGAAATTAAGCTTGTTGATTGATTGAATTAATGTTTTGCTGCTAGTTAGTTTTCTTGTTGGTGTTACCACTGTATCGCATTACTGCTGCTATAGCCAAGCCGTGAAAGTGGATGGAAAGAGGGTTCGTTGATCACTGATGGCTGATGGCTGATGCTGTAGCTGTTTACTTCGACTGTCCAATAGTTTGCTGTTTGTTTAATAAATGACTTATCGCTCTTAAAAATCAAAAACTTTCACGTTTGCTTACTTAGTTACTTGAACAGTAGTAGAAAAAAATTTGACTCAATACGAGAGAAGAAAGCGAATCAGACAGCTTTTATGTATATGAGTGTAGCAAAGACGTCACAATGATCGACCTCTGGATTATTATACCATTTCTTACTCTGTTTTTTAAGTACCTGGTTATTTCAAATACATTTCTGAATTGGCTGACTTTGGTTGGACCAGTTCACCACGGAAAAAACCAAAACGCGGAAATCAGCTATAAGTGTTGCATATAATTAATAGATTCTCCAAAATAAGGAAATCCCCAGCGATGTTTAGCGTCAGAGTTGCAACTGCCAGTTTGGTCGCTTCAGTGGATAATTAAGCACCATTTTACGAGCATTTGGGCTGAGAATTTGTGTTGTGGCTAAAAATAGAAAAGCGCTCAATTGGGCTACTTTTTATCCATTTGCTAAATAGTGATTAGTTTTTATTCTTTTCCTTCAAAACTCGATTTCCTTCCAAATTTCAAGGTTTTTCGTCATGCCCTTGTGGAAAGCTTTTAGCAATAATTGTTCCAGGCTCCATTATTCATTTGAAAAAGTTTTTTCGGAGAAAAACTGATGAAAAATTGTGAATTATGTTACGCATTTGGTCTGTGCTGAAGCATATGCATTTGTTAGATCGAGCTCTTTTTTTAATAGGCCAACTGAATATGAATGATACATGTAATAGACATGTTTTGATGAGTGAAATTTTTTAGGCCTGTCTATTTGTGTTCTGTTGACATTTTAGTGAGGTCACGTTGGTTTTATCGGTATACAGGTGTAGGAGTATCAATAGCTGAATAGGTTTGTATTTGCCTATGATCTGCCTTTTTTGGGGGCAAAAGTGGGCACTATAGTGAGAGAGAGATTTATGTGGTTTTGCAAGTCTTTTTACATTTATGCCAGAACATAACTCTACAATGTGAAAAAAATTGAATTAGTATTTGACTGGCAAAAGCCAAAAAGCGTAGAAAATTTATAAGGTTGTTTCTGAAGATGCTCCCCGACTTTGGCAGTTTGCAGAAAACATATCAACCAATAGTTTGTAGAACTTTCATTTGTTGTACTTTATCCTGATGCCTTGACCTGATTTTCAAGTAAGTGGGTAAAGCATCGAAAATATCTATAAAACAAGTTGTCTAACTAATAAAATTACAACTAAAAAAACATTGGTCTATAAAAACTTTTAAAATGTTTCATGAGAGCAATTTCATTAATTTGCAAGACCATAAATTTTTAAAATACTTATTCTCAAAGGGAAGTCTTGAGATCAGAAATATATAAAGAGAAAAATAGTTTTTCAAAGGAAGTGGCTGTTTTGTCCTTGATGACATTTTACCCATGGAGGCTATGGTACTGTGCTGTCACTATTCTTGTGTATTTAAATATGCATACGCATAATATGCATATGAATTTTGTGATGATACTGGTAATAATGCTGTGATGTAGTGGATAGTGCAGCTGCTCACAAATGCAATGGTTGTGGATTTGAATCTTTGTCAGTTGGGTACTTGGGCAAAGGCAGTGCACACTGGAGGGAGACCCAGAATGGGGGAGTGCATGCTAGAGTAAATGTACAGTGTGGGGGAGTGCACACTGTGGGTACAATTTTTATTTAATGCATTATAGAAATTGACTTAATTAGGAATTTTTTTGATTGTATTGGTTCACTACAATGAGTCAGAGCAAAATGAAGAAGGAGAATTAGTTGTGGTGACAAATGCTGGAAAATGAGCTGGAAATAAATAAATGCTGGAATTTTGGAAATAAATAGTTATAACTGCTATAATCAAAGGAAGGGAAAAACTCGGATTAGTCATTTTTTTCTTTTGGCATAAGTATTGACTTTGAAATTTGTGTACGCTATTGAATATGAAAAAGTAGGCTAAGTATAGGGCACTGTTAAACGTTTCAGAAACAGGCAGTGGTGTATGCAGAAATTTGTCATAGGATGGTTTTAATTTCTCTTGGAAATAGCTATTTTGCTGTCAATGGCATTTTATCCTTGGAGATTATTTTGGTACTGGTACTGGTAGTGTACAATAGAAGGGAGTGAACACTGGAGATGCAAAATTTTTTTAATTATTAAGATTGACCAATTAGAAATGACCAAAAATCAAATATTTAATATGTCATTAATATTGACCAATCACAACTCACGGCAAAATAGCCTCTAAGGGTAAAATGCCTTCAACAGCAAAATAGCCACTGCCAATGTCAAAGACAAATATTCTTTGCAGTCTGAGGGTGTTTTCCCAAGAAAAAATTTTACAAAAATACCCTTAAGAATAAGCATTTTCTTCTCCAACAAGTTGTAGGCAAATGGTTGAATGAAATTTTTATTAAGTTCAAAGATTGTAAGTCTACAATATTTATGGAGGGGGTTTAACCCCCAACCCCTCATGCTTATGCCATTGGCAACAGGCCAATTTGATTCCTCAGCTGTGATCATTGCCATACCTTAGAGGAAACACTGTCCACCCTCAAGTTAAGAAACAGATTTGACTCCATTATGCAAAACCTGTTTGGGAGATAAATGAACTTGGATCAGAGCAACAAATTTCCAAAAATTAGGAACATTATAAATTTTAAGAGTGATTTTAGCTTAAAAAATTTTTCTCTGCAGCAAAGTATCAGCATTGATAAATTGATGATCCCTTACTTTGGAAGGCATGGAGCAAAGCAATACATGCATGGAACACTGATAAGGTTTAGATGCAAAATGTGGGCAGCTGCAATATGCTAGGCCTATTGCATTCAATTGATATTTTACGTTGGTGCAGAAAGTGATATAGATCCTGTTCTTGAGCTTGTGGAAATTTTGTGCTTGACAAGCTTGTATCCTGCTAGCCAGATTGTTTGGGCCACCACCATTTTGGTGGGACCACCATTTTGGTTGTGGCCCATCTTTTGCTTTTGCCTCAACTTGGCTGTAGATGATGCTTTTCGACTGTTTAAAGTCCAAGAGTTGTCATTCCAGTTGCCTTGACTTTCTTTGGTTTTGACAAAGCATTGTTGGCACCGTCTGTAAAAGGTATTCCATGCAAAACAATATTCAAAACTTATTTTCTACTGCTTGATCTTCAGATGACAAGTGTGCCCAACAAAATGTTCACTATGACAATATTCATCATTGGATTGGTAAAGGAAGCTAGTGGCAATGTGTAAGAAAAGAATGCATAGGCACCACTTTATGTTCATGTAAAAAGTATGGTGTTGCCCTCCATCTAGACTGTTTTGCTGAGTTTCATGTGATATCAAAGTAAGGGGATACATTCAGGACACAGCATGTCTGCTATGAATTTTGAAGTTGTGTTATCCTTAGCAAAGTAAATCAGCAGAACAAAATCACTATTTTTTAAGTCAAACTGTAATTGGTCCACAAATACATAAGTACATAACCTATCATTGACTTAGACCAGTGTTCCCAACCTTTTTTTGCCCTGCACCCCTGACATGCTGTGTATCCCAACTCAAGTAGATTATTTTTCTGTAGATCAACTTTTTAAGAGTGATTATTTTCTTGTTACAAAAAAGTTGATCTTTTTTGCCAGTGGCTATTTTGACGTTGATGGCATTTTAACCTTGGAGACTATTTTGCGATGAGTTATTTGTAATTGGTCAACCTTAATGATGTATTGAGCATCTGACTTTGGTTGTTTCCGATTGGTCAATTTTAATGATCAATTAAAAAAAATTTGCACCACCCCAGGTGCACTCCTCGCACACTGTACACTATCCTATACAGTCACATACCGGGCCTCCCCCTTCAGTGTACATTGCATTTCTCTAAGTGCCCTGCCAGCCAAGATTTCAACCTGCAACCATTGCATTTCAAGGCAGGTGCACTATACACATGCCACAGCATCACTTGCAAAATTATAGCAATTATGGCAATATAAACACACATGAATGATTATGCCAAAGTAGTCTCCAAGGGTAAAATGCTGTCAACATCAAAATAGTTGCTTCCATCTTTTTTAGGAGATCAACTTTGCCAAAAAATCTTCTGTATGCTCCCTAATTTTTTTCTGGGGGTTTATGGACCCTTGTTTTTGAACTACGACCTGAAGTGGGCCAGGAGCATATGAGAGGCAGTTTTACATTACCTGAAGTATAAAAATCACAATAAAACACCTCAATATTTAGAACTTTTGAAAATAATGGATCATGACATCATAATGTTGTCATCAATCTACAGTACTTTATAGCACAACACTGATCGTGATATTTAATAATTGCTTTATACCAAAAGTTGTGCATTAGGCTTATTGCAATGAAATACAAGCTTAAACACAATAGAATTTCTGAACAGTGTTACACGATTTACCTGTATCTTCCCACCACTGGTGTGAGTTTAAATTGACTGATCATTTTTCATAAATATAGAATTCCAACACATGAAAATTCTTCACACTAACCCTAACACAATTTCTAGCAATTAGGCTTCTGATATAATTGTAACCCTATTAGCAACTTCGATCTTGGCACTAATTAGCAGCAAGGCTGCCAGCACTAGGTTTTTAAACCAAGATCTTGGTTTTTTATTACCAGATGCTAGGCTCTTAGATCTAGATCTTGATTTTTTTACAAATTTAATGGAATCTTGGTTTTGTTTGGTAATGGAGTAAAGAGGCAGAAACAAATTCATAATCTCTGAAGTAGAAAGTGCAACCACAGGAGGTGACCTATTTTTTTTTGGAGACCACCTTCAAGCAGCCAACAAAACTAAGAGCAAATCACAGCACATTCAGAGTAGAGATGTACCGATACCACATTTTAAGCTGATACTGATACTACTACTGATACCAGCATTTAGAGCCAATACTGATACTGCCAATACCACCAATACTTTTTATCTATTGAGCACCAGCAATAAAAGCTTTTGTAAGCAGTATCAAAGAATGTATTTAGTAAATCTAGCTTTTTATTGCATTTTGAATCTTGCATAACTTTCTTTTGCAGATTTGCAATAATATTGTAATGAATAATCTATCATTATTCATTACAATATTATTGCAAATCTGCAAAAGAAAGTTGAACAAATCAAGCAGTACTTTTTTATAGCAAAATTCTAAAACAATGGATTGCATACTATTATTAGAGTTTTCACCTATCCTTTGTAAAAGAGTACAATGAAATGGTCGATGACTAAAGCTTCATACTATTATTCAAAGAAAATAGACTTACCTTACAAACACAAAAGATCAAAAAAAATAAAATACAATGAGAAAGTAACAATGTCATAACTGAAAAAAAAAAACTTGACAACATAATGAACACCTTGGCAAGTGAAAATTCCCCATGGACATATTAATAAAGTATTAGCCAGTTGCAGCTATTATCAAATAGACAGTAGTCACAAGTCAAAACTAAAAATATACCGTACACTACTGAACTGCAGCTTTTCTAGCAAAAAAAACAGCTTGGTAGGTCAAAACTGAAAAATGTGTTTACCATACTTAAAAGAATTAAAACCATTCACAAACTGCACACTCTTTTTATCAAATATACTGCCTTCATATTAAAGTCAAAACTAAGAACTTTCTCATCACTCTCTCCTCTCAAAAGTTCATCGCTACATACACGCAAATTGCCGATAACTTTTTTGACATCAGTAGCTTTAACATTAAAAATTTCCCTACAATGCTTTTATTAGAAGTGATTTTTATTAATCACTGCCTCTGAAGTTACAAGAGAAACTGAAATTTATAAAATACTTTTAATATGTATATTTATATAAACACAATATTGAGTGTTACACGATGTTTGTGTCCTGTTTGGAAGACTGCCCTCTTTTTGGTCATTATTGATACACTACAAATTGTTAATTATGTTACAAATCCAATCCAGTTCTAGGGGGAAACAAAAATTTTTTTATTCTATGAAAAAATATAACAAAAAATTTTTGTATTTATTTTGTGCTTAATAAGTATCAGTAGGTATCCGCTATATTTAACTAATAACACTACCTGATACCATAAAAATAGGCCGATACCGATACCAAAGTATCAGTACATCACTAGTTTAGAGGCATTGATCTTTTTTTTTGGAGATTGCCTCCTGCTAGCCAACAAATCTATGGTAAAAACTGTATGACACAAGAATCTAGAGTTGGTAGGAAGTCAAAAGTAAGTGAATATTGTAGGTGTGGCTATTTGCTTTTCTGTTCAAATCTTGGTTTTTATAGGGTGTTATCTTGGTTTTTGAAATTATAGTTGCTGGTAGCACTGATTAGCAGTTTCATCAAACATTTGCATCTCAGTAGTGTCCAGTTCTCTGGAAAACTTTCTGCAGAATTCTGAGTTCTAGTATATTTTATGTTTTGTTGATCTGAAAGTTTTCATTTTTTGATGCACTGGTAGTTGCTGAGAACAAAGCACCTTTACTTTGCAAACTTTCATAATAACAGTATTCATCAAGTAACCACTCACAAACAATAATGTAGTGTACACAGTTGCAAATATAATAATTTACAACAGGCTAGTTTCACATTTAAGGGGTTCATCAAGGCAAATGAAAAAATCTAGATACATTCCACAAATAATAGGCTGTAAAAATACTAATACCATTTAATAATAAAACTGGAAGCAGATCATACACAAAGCAAGGTTTTCTTCAAAAACTGCAAATACTGCTGCACTTTTGAGGATCCTCATTTTCGAGGAGTGCTGAAAAAACTTTACAACTTCAACAAAGAATGAGTATATATTGCCAAAAGCATATTTGATGATAGTCCCGATTAGGGAATATGTATGATGTACTGCCAGTGCTGTAGGTGAGTGATATCAGTCTTTTTATATCTTATTATCAGTGGACTCTGCTAGATTTTTTAATTGCCAGATGAGCCCCTTGAGGGCAAAACTAGCTAGTTTCAAATTATTTGTAACTGTTGACCATACTCTACATTATTGTTCGTAAGTGGTTATTTGGAAAAATATTGATTCTGCTTTTGATAGCTTCCACCTTTTTTAAATTGGATCTCGTAATTGGGCTTATAAAACATAATTTTGGCATTCCATTCTCATTATTTGTTAAATTTTGTAATAACTACACTTTCAAGGATTTTTGATGTACAGTATATTTAACAGCTATGGCAGATCTAACTTTTTGGAGGACGCCAAAATTGCTGAAGCCTTTCATGCACTAATGTTTACTCATATTACAAACAGAGAGAGCAACAGCACCAAAGCTGAAATTAGATGCAGACAACCATGCAATATTAGCCAGACAAAAAAGACTGAAATTAGTAAATACTGCAGATGATGATGCTTTGGATTAAAAATTTATTGTATTTTGCAAGCAAATGACCTTTGTAATTGAAATTAATAAAAAATATATAATTTTCAGGATGTGAATGACTGAAATGATTTGCGTGGTTGCATGCACACCGGAAGAGCAGTGGTTCCCAGCTTTTTTTGTAGTTACAGACCCTTTTAAATGAATAATCAGTCATATGGATCCCTGGGTAAATTTTGTTTTCAAACAACTTTTAAGAAGAGATTTCGTTTAGTTAATTATTCAAGAATAATTAACTAAACTAGATCTCTACTTGAAAGCATGTGAAAAACTTTTAAAACACTGTTATAAATGTTTCATTGTTGGTTAATTGCAACAAACTTGTAGCCTAAGTTTTGTCATTGTCATTAGAAGTACCCCCATCAATGCAGCATCACTCTTGGCAGCACCACCATCCTCCTAATCTGCCACTTCTCTCAGACTCTTGCTTTGTTCTTTTTCTCCATGTTTCTAACACCTTTATGTGTATGTGGCAGTAGTTTACTACTCAATATTCTAAGGCTGCAATGCTGTGGCAGCTCAAAGTTAGGTCTCCCTGTAACTTTTGATTGACACCTTTACAGAAAACCTTTGGTGGGGAAGAAAAAAACAATTTTTGATCCTTTTTTGGAGATCACTCTTTTTATAGCATAAATATACAGATTTTTCAATTCAAATTGGTGGTGAAGGTCTTAATTCTTTTCCAGATCTATTTTAAAGTCCAGTTTTTCAAATAATGTTCTTCAGTTGGGCCCCTATGCATGGTCAAGAGTACAGGGGCGGTTCCAGAAACCTGTTGCAATGGGTCCTTTATCATGCATTTCTCATATGCAATGACACCAGCAAGTTGGTAGCCAGGTGGATGCTTTTCTTCAGCCATCTAGTCCCATTGAGTTTCTCCTTGTCAACTCATCTTTTCTTTTGCAATAGATGCATATTGCCTTATGAAATTTTTTAATGCCCAAGTTCCTCCAGTATCCACTGCATAATTTATAATTTGTTGTTACATTTTCTCTTGCCCTGCCTTGCTTTTACAAAGTCTTCACATTGCATGTTCTAAGGTGACTGATTGTTTAGTTACTACCTTTAGTCCTGGCCATGAAAGTTCCATTCTAACCTCATTCTGAGGAAAGGGTCAGGCAGCACAATCTGAAAATGATTACAACAAAGTGATCATGCATTTCCAGTGCAGTATCCTCGGGTTCGGTAACAATTACTGCATAGCTGTAAATCGCACTCTTGCCTACAGTAGCCTTATACTGCCCACATGTGGTTTAGATGTTAGTTGTATAGTCACAAGAACTTCACTTAACCATTACTTCCCAATGATTAATTTAATAGGAATATCTTTAAGAAAATACATATGAAAGACTTTTGTAGGTTGAATATCAACACAATATTTGCAAGCTTTGAGCATCAAAATTGTCACGGTTATAGAACAAAAATATAATACCTAGGTTATTGCTGTTATCTGCAATCAGTAGCACAACCAAAAATAATCAAAGGAAGTTGGCAGAAAATATGCTTTTGTATTTTCAGCTCTAATTAAGTACAAAGACCTATTTTTGGAGATCAGCATTTTTAAAGTTTGTGTGGTAAAAAGATTGTATGTCAACAAATATGGTAACTTTCCTTGCAAAACTTTTGGAGACACACTGCATAGATAAACTACAATCTTAGGTATATAGTCAGTGCACCTAGCTTGTCAAAAGGATATGGCATGCAATCTAAACATTTCCCCTAATTGTACTCCCGTCTCCAATATTTTAATGTCATACGAGATAATCTAGTATGCCATCAATATAGCATTTAGTGAATCACACAAACCATCACAGAAAATAATCACAACTTGTGCAAAACAATCAAATATATTGTTTTTAGCTCTAGCAAACTTCACGAAAGCAATCACTGACTACCAGAAACCTCCTTACAGACCACCTAGGGGCCTGTGGACAACTGGTTGAAAGCCACTTCTTCAAAGCAGCTGCACGTTTTGCTCCTTCAAGCAACTTGCTGGGCAGAAAAATTGTTAGTTTAGATTGCAAATTTTGTAGGGCTCATGGTGGTAAATGAAAATACATTGCGTAATGTGTGACTGTTTGCTGAAGTGGTTAGCATGATGAAAATATACTGATTCCTGGGATATATTAAGACTAACAAAATTATTCTGATGTATCTTAATCCATGACGTTGTTCTTTGGAACTAATTGCGTCAATTCAGCCTGCTTTTTCACCTTGCTTGATATTATTAAAACACGGAGACTGTGTGGACTAATCTTAACCAAGACCCTAACCCTAATGCTGATCTGCAAAATCATTAAATTTACTTGGCAAATTTTCTCCAACAGTTTTTGCAAAATTCTGTGTTTTATTTTCTTGCCACTTTTCGATTTAAACTTTCAATTTCAATTTTTTGGTATGGTGAGTAATGCTTGAATGTGTGTGCATGTGATGCCTACGTTTTCCCAGGTGCTCTCTCTTAAATGCATAATTGTGTGTTTGTGTGTGTGTGCTGCCTATTCATTCTTTTATATAGTACCAATTCTGTCAGTTTCAGTATTTCAGTCAAATATCTATTATAGTTTTGGTTTGGCTGTGTGCATACTCATTCCCTTCATGGTTTGTTTTTTAGTGTGAACGTACAAGTATTTTTGGACTAGAATTTTTGTGTGGGTGCTATTTCTTTCACATTTTATCCATAAATGACCATCTCTGACTTGATGGATAAACTTGTCATAAATTAATTACAATGTCACAGCATTTGGCTGATTGATTTGGGGGTGTAATGGTTAGAACTTTGCTTTATAATGGCTTGATGTGGGTTAAATTTCAATGTTAGGTCGTACAAAAGGCTTTAAAAATTCATATTCATAGCTTTCCTGCTGGGTGCTTAGCATAAAAGGCATAATGTGGAGAAAGAGATGGCAACTTGCTTGTTGTGCTTTTGGGAAAAGTGCTTTTTGAGATTTTGTCAAATTTACTTATATTTCGGTGCATTAAGCAACCTACAGATAAGACGACCTTCCAAAACTAGACTAATTTTTATTATAAGGCACTTATTTATTTTTTGTGCTGTTAAACTTGACCTATGTGACGACCCCCAATTTTTTTGGATGGTAAGTTTGGGGGCTAAAAGTTCGCCTTGTATGCCAAAATATGCGGCATGTGGCAGACTTGAAATGCGGTCCAATCAATAGACTGTCACAATGACTCATTCTGACCCAAGACTTGTAAACACAGCATGAGCATGCAGCACGCATGAATATTACAATTATTGTTGATGTTTATTGACACATCTAATAGAGTTACTCATACGTTTTTTTTAGTGTCCCTTTTCAGTTTTTTTAACAACTTGGCTTGTGTCGAAAAATGGGTTCTATGTGCTTAATATGTTAATCAACCGTTAATTCTACTTAATTTCCCCCCCAAAAATGTCATCACTTTCGTGAGAGTGTAGTTTTACTTGAATATAAAATACAAAAAAAAAATAGTGCATCTGCTCTTGTTTCAAAAACACGTCTTTAGTTAAAATGTGGCTCTTATAAATATTCAATTTGCAAAAAAAAAATCGTTGTTGCAATACTTTAATTCAAAAGTGATTTACTAGTAGGAGCTTATCAACCACAAGGTGAACCTGGAACTTTATTTTATTGGCAGTAATATTATGTATGGTTTTTGAGGCAAAAGCTATCTATGACCATACACGTTGGTGTAATTTGTAGGTTAAACTCAAAGCATTAACTTGAAAGCAAACATGTGTATGCTCTCCCAATGCTGGATGCAATTTAACTGTGTATTCTGAGTGTAAAGTCGTTGTCTTTCGTGTATAAAAACGGTAGGTCAGGTTTGCTGCTGAGTGATTTGAAATCTCGATTAGTCTCCATTTTTATTAAAAAAATTCTTTGTTTTAAAAAGTTTGTTGCTTGTGACAATTTTGATCCACAAGTACTAGTTTGATCTTTAGTTTTTTTGCATTGCACTGTAAAGTTTATGTGTATGACTTCAAAGCAAAGCAATGTTATGCTGCATTCAAAAAATTATTAAGCTTTTTAAATGTTTTTGGCCCAGAATTACTCTTGATAAATTTTGCAATAGCTGAGTTGTTGTCGGCTCTTCACAGCAATTTTTCCTAAATAGTTGCTCCTCTTGAGCTTTGAGTAGAAATCACTGCATCATTGCAGACAGTTCTGAAAACAACGTTGTTGTAGTATAACTGACAAAAAGTGTTTACGTGACCAAAGGATCAAGACACTTAACCTTTCTTTCCTCTGTACTGCAACCTTTTTCTTGTCATTTTAATAGTTTGATAATATTTTTAGGATGTTACGAAAGGCGTATACACTTTAACAAAATGGTCTTCTGGTTAATGTATATTAGGAGCATGACAACTGAAGCAAATTACTTCTGTGATAGATGAAAAAAATCACATGTGGTTGTGGTTTGGTTAAGCCGTGAGAAAAGATTTTATTAGAAATTATTTGTCAAATGGATTTACTTAACTCGGTCACTGGATCAAAGAAACCAACCAGTGAAAGTATCCATGCATCTTATAGATTTGATTTGTCTTTGAAAACTTCGGCTGACGCTGATTGTCCGGAATTTTCTTTCATTGAACTCGTTCGAGAAAAGGTTAAGGTGAGATTGACCTGTGTTGATAATTCGTGGAAAGTTGTTGCACCAACTGTGGGTACGTGCTCAGGCCATTGAGGTCCGTGCATTTTTGATTAAGCTCTGTTTCATTTTACACCCATCACTTTGCTCCTTTTGCTAAACGCCAAACAGAGCCCTGTGATTACCATTTTCACAGTCTTTTGTATGGCAGCTCGACCAGGGAATTAAACCCAGGTCTACTGACGCAGAAGAAACGCTCCAACCATTGCACCAATACGCCGGTAAGTGAACAATATATTATTCTGATTGAATCATTGCCAGCACCGAAAATGAGAGAATTTGCTTTGTTTGAAAAGTGTATTTTTTGTTTTTATTTTTGAAGTAACATATTTGACGGCCTATAAGATGCCTTTTTTCCAAAATTTTGGCTCAAAAAATTGCCCTGTGTTTTATATATCTTAGGTGAAGTTTGAGACCTCCCATAAGGCCTGCAATAACAATAATAACAGTGTTTGTTATATGCTTAAATATACTAAACACTTTTTTCCTGAATCTGACCTGCTGAAATTAAGGTGCGTCTTACATGCCCGTTTGTCTTATGGGCGTCAAGAAACGGTATATTCCACCAGCAAGATATGGCAGTGACAATATATTCCAATGTTTTAAAACATTTTATTTTCTGCTCATCTGTAATCAGTTTGGACTCCGTCAACAATATTTCGAAAAGTCTCTTTTTTATGCATTGGTTTCAATATTCCGAACTGAGTGCCCGAAGTTTTCAAGGTTCAAACACATTTTACTAATCTAAAGTATTGACTGGCCACAAACCATTTTTTTTATAATATCAAATTAAACCTAATGGCATGCACTTAACTTGCATCAGCTTCAAAATTGGCTCTAGTCAAGGGCCGCAAAACTTTTATTTGGTCCAAGAGCTGCACTTTACGAATCTTCCGTCTAATGTGATAAGCCTTGTGATTTAGCTGGCTGATTACACAGAACTATTTTAGCTGTTCAGTACTTGCATCTTTGAGCGTATCTAAATTCGTGTTTGTATAAGATTTCGTTGTTTTCACCTCAAATATTGCCCTGCTGCTCTTTAAAGTTTTTGATTGTCGTGTTGATGTTTTTTCATTTATTTACTCCTACTCACTTTGCAAAACAGTATCAGAATTTTTGTCCAATAAATCGCAGCGAAAAGGTTGGTAGATGTGACATTGCAGGAATTACCAAATATATGAAAGTATCTGATGTTTTCGTATGTTTTTAGAAAAACAAAGTTCGTCAATCAAACAATGATTTTGATGTGGGGGTGCAAGATAGTAATGATGCCGAAGCGATTGCTAAATATTTTGAAAATAAGTATGGAGCGGGAAATAAAACATCAAAAAGGCGAAGAAGGGACAGAGTTGAGGACCTGGCCGATGTGGGATACGGCTACGATGAAACTGATCCCTTTGTTGATAATTCAGAATGCGTAAGTAAATGCTTTTGCAGATCTGCTCTGATTGTATACCGTGATATCATGCGTTTACATTGGATGTCCTGTAAAACCAGACCAAGAAACGCGGAAAAGTTTGCCAATGTTTATTGTTCATTTATTAAATTCAGTAAACTTCAGTTGGAAATAAAACAAATTGATAGGTAATTGCAAACATAGGATGTTATTTTACTGACAGAAAATTATAGATTTTGGTTTTAAATTGTACCGCAATTTGATGTCAGTTTGACGGGTTGTTGCGAAGTGGTCCTAGTGATGGTAGTCGTAATTGCATAATTTCATTATTATTTTGATTTTATATTGAAGATCAGTCGTTTTTACCTCAATGACAATTTGTGGAAACAGTGTATTTTTTTAGTATTTCTGGTGTTGCTGCTTTCCTAGATCTAGCGTCTCAATTAAAACAATTTTCCTATTCTGAAATATTGCTCCTTTAAGCGATAAGCCAGCAGTGGTGCACTAGAATTACCATGAAAGTCGGCTGCATGGTTAAGTGGGTTAAAGCGCCGTTCACGGTAACAATGTTAGTGCGTGCAAACTTCTCGATGTCACGTTGTACTTTTTACTGTTTGAAAGCTATGTTAGAACGATTTTCCAGCTTAATTTTACTGATTGTTGATAGAAGTACCCTCGTAATGCTTTGTAGTAATATATTTTTTTGCAGTATGATGAACTAATTCCTTCATCACTAACGACTCAATTTGGAGGATTTTACATCAACAGTGGGAAGTTGGAGTTCAAACAAGTTTCTGATGAATCAAATTTGGATGATGAGGATAGTCTGCCTCTCTCTGCACATCTCAACAAGAGGAACTCTCACGTACTCTCGTCTGATGAAAACTCAAATGACTCTGTTCCAATCAAAAAAGTAACATGTTGTGTTGGCGCATGAACGTGTGTGATGAAACGAGTAGTCAGCATATTGCACGAGGCTTTTTCTTAAATTTTCTGTCTTCAATCAGGATCATATAAAAAGTTGTCTGCTTCTTTTAGCCAACTTGTTCGTTTTGTTTTATTTTGCTGTAGGTCTTAGTCTTTAGCCTGCCACTGCTGGATCAGCCTTGACATTTCGTAGAGCTTTTACTGAAGTTAAGTTGTAAACGCTAGACCTAGAAGTTCCAAAGCCTTGTTATTTGAGAGAATATTTGTTAAAAAAAGGTGCTCACTGATGGGTGTGAGATGTGTTGCTAGCTGCTTACGATCGGCTAGTTTCCTTTTTGTTTCAGATTAAAAGAAAAATTTCAATGGAACGAGAAGAGAAAAGAAGGAAAATATCGTTTCAAGGAAACGAGAAGCTGGCTAAGTTAAACAAATCGTAAGTATGTTGGAAAACTTTGTACTCCATAGCAATGGTGTTGCCGACTCAATTAGTATTTCTTCGATCAAATTAGTCCAGCGAACTGGAAGCCGCTTTACCCGTGCTTCACCGGTTAGAATAGTAAAGCTGCTCACCCAGCATGTCGTAAGAGGCGACTTTTGGGTACCCACCAATGGCAGTCCGTCTTGTTGGTGGGGGGGCTACCAGTCTGTAGTTTGCATTCACGACTGGTTCGAAATGGGCTGCCACTTTTCCCCTAGCTTAATTCAATTAGGTTGATCGCGTGAACTTGGATTGCTGTTCGCGCCACACCTCCATCCCAAGGAAGAGGAGGGGTAAACCAACGACAACAACTGGAAGCCGCCTTTGTTTTGAAGCCACGCAATGTTGATACGGCTGTAGGTTTTTACTGATGTTCTTTCAGAGCAAAGAAGAAACCAACCAAAGTGCAACTCCTTGTTGCAAAAGCAAAGAAAGCTCAACACCATTTTGGCTCAACAGGTGACGTTATTGTGCTGTTGAAATTTTTAAGACAAAGCAACATTGTTTCTGATTGTCTGAGTTTGGTGCAATGTCTGCCGTTGACCTCTAACAAGTTTCTAAAGAGCTTAAGCGATTGATTATCTTTGGATTTGCCCCTGAGTAGCTCTAGCTCCCTTTTTCGATGAACTAGATGCTGAATCATAATTGGTTGTTGCGCAACCTCATAGCGTAATGACATTGCAGATTTATGATGTGAGTTATTGCAGATAAATTGACGACAACCAAATCGCATTCTAACTCGCACAAAACTGTGAATGGAGAACGCGTGGTAAGTCGATGGTTTGCGTGAGTAGATGTCAAATTGGTTGTTGTTGTTGTTGTTGTTGTTGTGATTACCCCTCCTCTTCCTTGAGAAGGAGGTACGGCACGAACGGCAATTCAGATTCATGCCGTCAACCTAATTGAAATTAGGTTAAAAGAAAGATGGCAGCCCATTTCGAACCAGTCATGAGTGGCTGGTAGCCCCACCACCAACAAGGTGGACTGCCATTGATGGGTACCCAAAAGTCGCCTTTTACGACATGCTGGGTGAGCAACTTCACAATTGTAACCCGGTGAAGTACGGGTAGGCCACCTGTCTGCCACATAAAGGTGGAGGCGTTCCGTTAAGTGTCTTGCCCAAGGACTCAACAAGCAAGCTTGCCGGCTTGTTTTCCAAACTATCCCTTTTTTATGCTGAGCGCCAAGCAGGGAGCTGTAAATACTGTTTTTTAAAGTCTTTTGGTATGACTCGACTTAGGGAATGAACCCTAAGTGGACCGCGAAGCGAACGCTCTAAACACTACACCATCGCGCCGGTCTGTCAAATTGGTTCGTGTATAGGTTCGATAGATTTATGTAATATTGAAATAGAAAGAGGACGGCTGATTTCTAACATAGGCGTGATTCATGAGCAATAGAAATATAGCAATGCAACGTAAAGTGGTCTCCGTCTTATTGTCTAGCGAACTTTGGCTATGGATCGTTTTCTGGTTCCACAGCCCCTCAACTCGGCGTAGTGGTAAGCAAGCATCGCTTAAATTCGATTTCGCAGATAACTTCTATACATAAGTTGTTCATAAAGTCTTTCTGCCAGACAATTTTTTCGAAGTGATGTCAGAGATAATTTTTGCTGCTGTGCTTGTTCAAACGTGTTTTTCATTGACATGAACATAATTTTAGGTGCAGAATAGTGAGGTTGTTGACGGCAAGCACGCAGAAGTATCTCACGGGAAATCGAGGAACAGTGAAGCTGGATGTAGGTTGAATGCACTTGTTGAGTAATTGCTAATTAATACCTGTTGTTGTTGATAGAAGACCCCATCCAAGAGATGAGGTCATGGCAAAACACCGCAAGGCCTGGACCCGAGGTCGTATATAGAAAAGTAGTGACCAAAGAGCAAGTAGCACAAAGAGTTCGCTGAACATGACAGAATGGGATGAGAAGTGTGCACACTCGGATGTCTGCAGGAGCCCCATGATTGATTTTCAATTATGCTAATTCAAGCGAGGTGAGAGAGTTTAGCAGAATGCTGTGACCATTGCAGCAAAGACGAGAGGGGGCACAGCGAGCACAACAAGGAAGCACAAGTTCCTCGATCAGTGGATACTGAGGGAACCAGTGTGTTGAAGAATTTTGATGAGGCAGTATGCCTGACAAAAGAGATGAGTAGATACCATAGATGAGAGACCAGATGGCTGGAGCAGCGCACCCTGTCTGGCCAGCTCATCGATTACCTGAAAGAAATGAGTGTATGGTGACTCATTACATCCGAATAGAAAAGAACGAGAGACTGAATACTTCCTGTCAATGTGTTAGAGAGGGTGAAAAAGAAGGAAAATTGGAGTGGGGAAAAAGTGTACCAAGGACAGAGCAAGGTCTTAGAAGAGGAAAAGAGAAATGGCAGACTTGTTGGTGCTGCCAAGACCAATGGAGCACTTACAGAATAGTGCAGGCTTCAACAGAAAAGCTTGAACACTTTATGCCTTTCAAATACAATTGTAATTGTAATATTCCAAATATTAATTGGTGGCCTCAGCGCCGTTGGCAAGGAGCCAGAGCCGTTATTGCCTAAAGCAAACGGGATTAAGCCATCGGTCCAGATCACGAGATCGTTAATGGGAGAAAGTCAAGGTAGGCGAAAGCCGCGCCCTGGCGAGAAATAGGAAAGTCAGAGCAAACATATGGAGTAGAAAGAGCGAAGTCCACGCTGAAGAAACATGGATTTCAAGGAGGAAGGGGAGGGCGAGAAAAGAGAGCCTTTTTGAGCGAAGAAGGAAAAACATAAGCATGGGTGTGGAGGCAAAGTAACGTTGAGAGAACCTGAAAAGTCTTGGTTTCACGTCTTGTCTGGCCAAATCTGACATGAGAAAGAGGTTAGAAGACAATGGAGTTCGTGTGAAAAATAAGAAAAATGGGTGTGAATGACTCGTAAGGAGAGGCAGAGAGACCTCAGAGAGAAGAAATGGGAAAGGGGGGGACGGGGGTAACGGCGACGGCGCGACTGTCCGCTTGATTGTGATGTAGTAACGTTGAGAAGAGGGAACCATCCGGGTGAAACATAGGTAAAAGCGGGCCGTACAAAAGCTTTGTACGAAAGATAAGGGACTCTTTAGAGGGTCCCAAAGGAAGCAAAGATACAGGATAAAGCCTTGAGATGAGGAAAGAACTTGGTTTTTAGCAAAGATGCGTGTGCAGAAAAGAAAAGAATGCGGACAAAAGTGACCCCGAGAAAAGGGGGAGTAGCATTCAAGCAGAAGCAGAGTTGAACAGGGAGAAGTGGGTTAAAGATTAGCTTGGTGGGGATTGACTGAGAAGCATGACACCCAGCGTTTGCTCGGATTAAGTGGAAGACATCAGCGCTTTAGTCGAATCAGAGCTCCATGTGTGGCCTCCACTGTAGCAGGTATCGAGGAGGACCTGACAGCAAGATCCTCAGTATGAAGAGAGTATTTGATGGAAGAAGGTTGAGATTTACTGAGACGTCGATTCAAAAAGAGAATAGAACAGGTCCAAGCACGGATTCTCGTGGACATCTCGGCGGACTCGAAAGCAGCGACCTGCATGAATTTGAAAACCCATTGTAATCCGCCTGTCAGAAAGTAAAGATTGAGTCTTCCAACAAAGCAAGAAGGGAGGCCAGCCAAAATAACCTTATGGAAAAAAGTGGGGTGCTAGATAGAGTCAAAAGCTTTAGAGCAGTCGGTTGTGGCAAGGATTGTCCGCGAAACCAGCTTAGCTGTGTTAAACCCATTCTAAATAATATAATCTGAGAAAGATAAATAGTTTCATCTCACATAGTTGGCGTAGACCGATACTTACTCTCGAAGAAAGGAGCAGTTGGGAAAGTTAGGAAAAGAGGAGGAAGAAGAAGCAAAACCAGCAACAGAACAAAGGAGAGGATAGACTGATTTACAATCAGAATTTGCTGATTAAGAAAAGAATATGATTAATGTCATGTCGTAACATTGGCCTTGGCAAATGGCAGTAATAGATGAGGCATGCCCAGAACTGAGGTATAAGCCTGACGCTTTTCATCCATTTTATGAGCGGAAGCAAAAGCTTTGCGTCTGCCCTTTACCACTTCTTCCACTTCGAAAAACCACCAAGCTTGAGGCTGGCGTTTGTCGAGGTCAAAAGGAATGAAAGATATGACTGCATTTAGTACCAAAGAGGTAAAGAGCGCAAATTCAGAGGAGAGAGAGAGAGAGAGAAGTATGTCTCTGCAAAAAGTCAGTAAAAATTGATGTAGAGAGCAAAGTCATCCCAAGAAGCTTTCTGAAAATTAAAAAAGGAAGATGCTCTTTTGGGCGGGAAAACGGAGGAAGAGGGACAATAAGAGAACTAGCAGGCAGTCAAAACCAAAGTCTTTAACCACCTTCCAAGAGCCCGAGAAGGCAAGAGAAGAGAGAGTGAAAAAGCTGTCCACTGAGCCCCGACTGCGAGGGAGCGATAAATAGCAGAATGTCATGATCGTTGAAGAAAAGGAGGTCAGAGGAGATGACCCAATGAAATACTTCGTCCCCGCAATGGTCCAAAGTACCTCTTGACATATATTGTGATGGCTTTTGAAGTCCATCTGAATGAAACGATTTTGGAGGAAGAAAGAACGGTGTGAGAAAAGGTGTCAGATCTATAGTCCGTAGAAGAGGAGCATAGACATTTATGTAAGGGAGAAAAGAGTTTCAAAAAAATGTTGACTCCCGCGTACAGGGTGGGCCAAAAGTCTTGTTACCCCCTTGTAAAATTAATACAACATATAATATATGGTAAGATTGATTTCAAAACTTAATTTGGTTTTAGGTCTTGTCACCCAATTCAGAATTGTCGGTATTAATCGATCTATGGAGTCCGTTTGTGCCCCATCATTGTCATAATCTATGTTGATTCGAGGACAAGTCCTGTCAGACATTCTCCTAAGCATTGGTGGTGTAAACTTCGTTGAAAACGTCTGTCACTGTTTGCTTCAACTCATCAGTAGTCATGTAGCGCTGCTGTGCAACTTTTTCTTTAATGAAGCCCCATAAAGAATTGTGGCATGTGGTCAGGTCAGAACTTCCAGGCAGCCAGTCAGCTTTAAGTGGAGCTGGCAAGGTGGCAGATCCACGGCCAATCCAACGACTGGGAAAGACTTCATTGAGCTATTCTCTTACAGTTATTGCAAAATGAGCTGGCGCCCCATCTTGTTGGAATTAGACATTGCTTTTTACCCCAAAGCTTATCGGTTGCGGTATGAGCCAATTTTCAAGCGTGGCTAAATAATTAAGATGATTGACAGGTCCATCAAAGAAATAGTACAAACAGGTTCTCGCTATTCATTGCTTCCCATACTATGATGCCTAGAGGATCATGTTCCACTTCTTTTCAATAGTGTGGGATCTGCTTGGACCAAAACACAATATTCCGCGATCGAGGACTTTAGTATATGGCGCATTCATCACTGAAAATGACTCTGCGTATTTTTGACACCGTCCGAAATTCCTGGAGCATTCTTCCACCTGCGTCACGTTGGCAATTTAAATCGTCATCCGACAGCTCTTGAACAAACATTGGCCAATAAGGAAACAGTTCGAGGTCAACTTTCATGTGCCTTAATGTGGTACATGGTATTGCAAGCTCTGCTGATAGCTTTCTTATTGACTTTTTTGGAGAGTTGCTAATTGCGTTTTCAGCCTCTTGGCATTAAGTTCCTCTTTGGTGTGGTCTGTCAGTTCTTGGTTTGTCCTTTACACCCCCTGTTGGAAAAAGTTTGCGTTCCCATCTCAAGGGTGTTTGTTTGGTGGAGGTTTTTTCTGAATCGTTGCTGGAAGTCATCCCGCAACTATCTCATTGACTCTCCTGTTTAATGACGTTTATGGATCCATCCACTTCCAACAGTTTTTTTTTCCAAAGTTTAATCGCTTGTGTCACACGTGCTTCAATTGCTTGTTACAAAATAATCCTTAAAATTTTAAAAACACTGCAAATAACCAAATTAAGTTTCACAAATTTAATAACTATACTGATTTGAAAATACAACGAATTAAGTTTTTTAAAGTAAATATACTTTGTACTGCTTTTACAGGAAGATAACAAGATATTTGGCCCACCCTGTAGTTAAAAGTAGGGGATAAGTGAAGAGAGAGAGGAGATTGATAAAAAATGGGCGCTGTTTGGCGAAGATAACGACACCAACGTACGAGTCATCCGGAGCAATAGAACCAGAATCGGAGCAAGTGCGATGAGATCGCAGACAATATCCAGGCATTCTGAAAGTTAAAGGGAAATTGAGGTTGAATTCCTGGATTCAGGTGTGGTCGACGGGAAGGAGCAAATCAAAGTGAAGCAATTCCCTTTTGACAAAAAAATTGGAAGAAGATTTCTTGCCCGATAACATTCTGCATTCCGTCGGAAAACCTTGAGCGTGTTGAGTGACGTGAAGCAGCAAGAGATGAAGAAGCATCAGAAGTTAGGGAGGGTGAAGATGATTCCGGAAAATGGGAAGATACGAGGTCCTAAATTGAGGGTGAGGGGGGGAGAGCTGCGTTGGTCGAGGGAAGGTTGGCTAGGATGCAGGCCACAGTGAAGGTACACGTGCCAAAGGACTCCAAAAAAGATGTCACAGTGTAGGTGGACTGAGGGCTCCTATGAGAAGCCGAGACTCAGGAGGAAGGACAGCTGCAGGAGCTGGAGAGGGCGGTGCGCTTTAAATGTGTTTATTTAGAACAGATACAGCATTACGCTGTCTTGCCCTCCAGGTCACATTGTCAGCGCACGCAGAACAGAAAAAGTGGGACCGGGGTTGGTATGAACATTGCTGCTCATCCGAAGTAGGCGAGAAAGAGAATCAGGAGAGCAAAAGAAGAAAAGGCAAACGACCGATTTTAAAGAGAGTGCTGGCTGCCCTTTTGCGATTGTTCAGGGGGCAGCACTCCAAAGAAGTGTGTGTTGTAGGAAATGATCAGGGTATCTGGAGCCCTTGAGGTGGCCAACAGCCATTTTTTCCAATCCAGTCGGAAACTGCACCACCAAGATATGGTGTCTGTTGATCGGGGCTGAAATTATAACCTCGGTCTTAATGCCAACTGAATAATCAATCACTGGTTCAGTTGTTTAGTTTAGCCGAAAGCTCCCTTTCTCAGAAGCGGTAGTACAATATAGCTGTCGATCACAGCACACAATAATGCAAATTATGTGCAGTAACGGCGAGCTCTTCTATGAAGCACCCGTTGTATTTGGCAATGTATGTGTAACACATTGTTGCAGATCAATCTTCGAGTTCCGATGACGTAAGCCTCGCTAATCTGAGCACGCCGAAAGAAGAGAGCGTGCTTCCGCATACTATTCCGCTCAATGTGAAGAAGAAGATAACCTCACTCACCAAGGTACTTGATCCGCTGCCGTCGGCACTCCACTTCATTATTCATTGTTCGATTCTTATGCAGATCGCCAAATCAAATGAGAAAGAAGGAAAGGTCAAGTTTTTCTCCCCGGACGTCAATCACTTATTGCTTGGCATTGAGGCTGGTTCACAGTCGCTAAGCAACCGTGAGCGGTCGGGCATTTATCAACATTTGACTCCACATATGCCTTGCTCGAAAGATACACTCATCCGCAGAATGAAGAAATTGCACGCCTCCAAACAGGTAAGCGGTCGCGCGATGGCGAGAGAACAACCTGTTGATGATCGACCTCTTTCGATTCGATTTCGTGTTTTCCTTCCCGATCGCAGGAAAACTGTTATACATTTTTTTCAAAACTTCTTTACAAATTTCCTCGGCACAGTGCATGTCTGCGACAACCTCTGCAGTGAAGCATGGAAAAAATAGCAACTTAATTTAAGGGCTCGCCCCATACTAACATTAAAACCTGCAACTGACGCATCTGGTACAAAGCAATTTTGTGATGTCATATCTTCAATCAGTTTGCGAACTTTTAGGACGAGAACTTGCGCGCGCCTTTAGTCGAGTTGAAGAAAGCGATTGATGAGGTGATGTCCGATCAGACGCGACGTTACGACGAGGAGTGTGCCGCACAACAACTCGCCAAGTAAGTTAGTTTGTCGCCTCGTGAACTTGATGTATAATGCAGCGCAAGGCAACGAGTTCGGCAGCGGCGGTGTAATCGCCAGTCATCTCCACGTCACATCTACATTCTGTTTTTTAAAAGCACATCACGGCAACTTTTCTGTGTGTGTTACAACCTTATCCTGCCAGCAGCATCGGCAACTCTGAACCAGGTCCTAAAACAACATTTTCATCTGTATCTGTAATTCGCGATCGGACAGTCAAGCTATCTTTTCTAGATTGGACGACCGTGCCCCTTTAGCCGCATCAACTGATGAAGATGACGATGGTGCAAGCGCGCCACCTAGTGGAGAGGAAAAGACGAAGAGGATCTACGCTCCTCGTCGCAAATTTCAATGGAATGATAAAATCAGGCATGGAGCTTGTTGTGATTGAATAATTTCATAGTTGGATGCTCTTTGAGATGGGGCATGGTGCTTGTTGCAGGGTCCCCACGGTCCTGGAAAAACTTGAAAAATCCTGGAAAAAAAACTTTCCTGGAAAAGTCATGGAAAATTTGTTAAAAATTAGAAGTCATGAAATTTTGCTGAGAGCTGAAAGAAAATTTTTTTTATGTTATTGGTACTACCAGTAGCAATAACTTGGAAAATACAATCGGTTTTAATACCTTACTTCATTGATTTTTTGAATTTTAGTAGCATAATATATGATATTTATTTGTATGACAAGTGAAGTGGTGTGGCAGTGTGATACGCCAAGTCAGGTGTTAAGATTATAAAAGTACATTGCACCGAGCCCTACTCTATTCAACACTTATATTTTCAAAGGTATAGTTACAGACCTACTTTATAGTATCAAGATCTGTGGCTTACCTATCTCCAAAAAATCAAATATATTTGCATTCTATAATACGTTATATAATATTCAAGGTAATTATCTTTGTGATATGCATTTTTATCTTGGTTTTCAGATATAATGTAAGTACTGTAGGCAAAAAAATATTTTTTCTCTATCTCATGATTTAAGAGTAGATCGTGCAGCAACAGCACTGTGTTGTTGATGCAATTTTTGTTTTTATTGGCTGAAAATTCAAAAGATAACCATTAACCAAAGCCTAATCTCAAACTTTACTGCTAACAAATGAGCCTTAACCTAAAACCAAAACCGATCTTCCTTCTGGGAAGTGCACAATTTTGCAACTGTGCAAGAAAGACAATTGCCAAATCTTTTTCTCTTATATACAAAAATCTACAAAACAACTTGATGGATCAAAACTTCTATTTTACAGGCAAGTTATAGAAAATAGTTACAGACAAGTGTTAGTAAGTAGTAAGAATTACTTTGTTTGTAATCAGTGTTTCGTAATGGCAACCAAGTGATGTCACTTTCGTGAAATTCGGTTGAAGAACCAGAGTTTGCTGCTTGGATGCAGCAGACAAAAGATGACAGTAATGGGTACTGCAAGTTGTGCAGAAAATTGCTTGATATATCAAGCATGGAGATTGGTGCTGATGAAGCCACATGAAAAGCAGACAACACAATCAGATTATGAAGCACAAGCAAAGTCTTTTCCCACAATCAATCTCTGACTTCTTCGGTGGAACAAATAAGTCTGCGCCTACCACCAACAAATCTGGTAAACAAGTTTCATCCTCTGTGGCTATTCCTGAACAAACCAGTGATGTGTGAACAATGCCGGTATAACACCAAGCACATCTTTGATCATGTCAGAGGAAGTGTTGCATGCAGAAGTTCTTTAGGTTATTAAAGTAATAACCAGTCACTACTCATTTAGTTCTTGCAAAGATATTAGCTGTTTATTTTCTAAAATGTTTCCAGATAGTCAGATTACACAGTCATTTTCATGTGGAGCTACAAAGTGTGCTTATTTAGCGTGTTTTGGCATTTATCCTTATTTTATGAGCTCCTTATAGAGAAAATTCGTGCAGTCAAGTACTATACTTTATCGTTTGATGAAAGCTTGAATCAAATTAACCAGAAAAAGCAAATCGATATGATAGTTAGATTCAGGACAGCAAAAGCAATAAAGTAACCGAAAGATACTTTAATTCGGAGTTTATGGGTCATGCTACAGCAGCAGATATATTGACTCATTTAAAAAATTGAAATGGCTCATTTTAAAAATGGAATGGCCCAGCAGTTTGGTGCAAATATCTATGAATGGTCCCAATGTACACTGGAAGTTCTATCACAATCTTTTTTGAGAACGCAAAGGTGAAGAACTCCCAGACCTGCTAAAGATATTTAGCAGTTCTTCCAATGTATATTGGAAGTTGTAGTTTGCATGTTGTCCATGAAAGATTTGAAAAGGGAGCAAAAGAATCTGGATGGAATCTTGGCAATATTCTGCATTCTCTGTGGCAAATTTTTCATGGTAATTTTTTGTTGCTCTGGCAAAACCGCTGCAAGAATTTTTTTTTGAAGTTTCAAACTGAAGCTCCAATGACTCCAATCTTGGCTTTGTCTTTGAAAGATTTGTTATTTACTATCATGGGTCGTTTTTTTGAAAAAAGAAGTTTTAGAAAAAACTGATACGTTCAAGAAGTTATCTACTATTGACCCTGCTGACAAAAAGAGCCAAAAAAACCCAAAGCATGTTGACATTGGCTTTGCTGTTCGAGTTACTTTAAAAAAAGTAACAGAAAAAAAGCTGCTAGTAAACTACATATCTTATCTTTCAAAAATGATTGCATTACGTTTTTGTCTGCTATTGTAATCAAACTATTGGAAAGATGTCCTTTAAAGTATTCTTTGGTTCAGAGTTTGGTGATTGATGTACCATAGAAGTTGGTATCCGATTTTACAGAAGCACAGGTTAAGTTTGAGTGCCTTCTGCAGATTTTGCTCAACAGAAAGAGGTGTCCGGCAAAAGCTTGCGACGAAATTCCTACTCAGTTCAAAGGCTTTGTATTGGAAACGAAACAAAACCATGTTGCTAAGTTTTTGAGTTTCATCATGAATACAGACAGGTTGGATGAATTCTATTGGAATTACACAAAAGATGCAGAGCACTCAAATGAATGCTAAATCATTTCAGTGAGCTTTCTTTTACCCCAAGACTGAAAGGAAATGTTCGGGCAGCAAGAACGTAATATCAGTTGTAAATAAAAGAGCAAAGGAACCTTCATGCTAAAAGTGATAAAGCTAAAAAGAGGAAAGCTGTAGAAGATGAAATTCGTGAAGTCGAATGTACAAGAAAGTTATTGAATAAAAGCATCCAAGCTATGAGCCTAGAAGCATATAAATCAACTACAGAGGCAGAATTTAAGCGCAATTTTACTTTGCTTGCAAAGTCAAATGCCTTCAGACTGAAGATTTGTGAAAGTGAAGAAAATGAGAAAAAGTTTTGTGACCAAGTGGGTGTTTTGAAAAAAAAGTTGAAGATTATGGAATAACATTTATCTTAGTATGCTTAAGAAGTATCACATTGGTACAGTATTTAAATTGCCTATGCTCTATTATGATTTTTTGTTGAACTTTGATGGTTGATGTGGTTTTTTTCTGGGAGAGTCGTTGATAAACTATATTTCTTATTATGCTTTCTGGTTAATGCAACTACAGCACCACGTAGTTTTCATGTTTTGGAAAAAAAGAAGCTGTGTGAATTTTTTTATGCCAGATTTACTGAGAGATGTTTTTCTGTTACATCGTGGAATCATTTTCTTGAGCCCTAAAATTTTCTATATATATGTTTCTTGCTAATTTTTAATGTGGCATTTCATCTTGTTATTACTAACTTGTTCATTTATGTTGTACCTACATCATAGTGCACATCAAAAGTGCTCACTATTTCTTTATCCAGTTAAATGAGAATTGTAAAGGGGCTTTTTGTGATTTAGTCTTTCATATCATTGTTGGTTTGATATTATTCTCATAACAATAATATTCCAGCTCAGAAACAATGCTATTCTAAGTAAAATGCTCAGCTCAGAGAATGCAGGATTAAAGACCACAAAACAGGACTTTTTTCTGGCTAGAAGAAATAATTGTCGTATTGTTTTCATAGCCTCACTGTAGTTGTTTGTGAATTTAATTGCAATATCCAGGGTTGTTGCATGTGCTAGTTTGCATTTTATAACAAATACTAGCATAAGCATAATTTAAGAAGACTTAGAAAGTTAGCTGAAACATTAAAAGATTCAAATTTAGTTAAGATAGTGTGAGTTAAATATGCCAGAAATGAGAAATTTAATTGAATGTTTTTTTTATCAAGTATTATGTTTTATCAATGCCTTGTGAGAGTACCGTTGTGGTAGTAAGGTGTGTTTAACCAGATATAGTATTTCTAGATACTAAAATTGAATGATAAAGCAATGCGAGTTAAAAATATTGGAAGTGAAAACGTTGGCACAAGGAGCAATTAACAAGAATTTGATCTCATTACCGAAAGAGCTATTTCAATGTGAACTGATAGATGTATTTAAAAATGCTTTAATAATGGTCAGGGAAAAGTCATAAAAAAAGTCACGGAAAATCATGAAAAGTCATGAAATTTAGTTTTGAAAATTGTTTGGAAACCCTGTTGTTGTGGTTGAATAATTTCATAGTTGGATGCTCTTTGAGATGGGGCATGGTGCTTGTTGTGGTTGAATGATTTCATAGTTGGATACTCTTTGAGATGGGTCATGGTGCTTGTTGTGGTTGAATGATTTCATAGTTGGATACTCTTTGAGATCAGTCATGGTGCTTGTTGTGGTTGAATGATTTCATAGTTGGATGCTCTTTGAGATCGGGCATGGTGCTTGTTGTGGTTAAATGATTTCATAGTTGGATACTCTTTGAGATCGGTAAGGTTGATAGTTTTTTGTGTGACCAGTAATGAAGAGCAATTTTGCCTAAACCAGTTCTTGTTAAAATATGTTGTTTGAAATTTAATGAGGCATGGTTGAAGTGTTGTTTTGCTATCATGATTTGATTTGGAACGCGTTATGGTTTTACTTCTCATTGTTTTAGGTCTTTATTTTTCGACGTCATAAAAATTAAACTTCATCAATATGAGATGAATAAAAGCAAGCAAGCAATTCCTGTTGATGATTATTTGAAGGTTGGTAATCTGTGATGTGATAGTAGTGTAAAGGAATGATGGAGCTATGCATTGTCGCAGAATTTTCTCGAAGCTGAAGTGAAGTCGCTGTGGCCGAAAGGCTGGATGCAAGGACGAGTGTTATTTAAGGAAAGCCGGGATGTGCATGGGAATGTGACTGGCCAGCAGTAAGTTGTATGTTGTACAACGAAAGCGGAAGACGGTTGATATGACCTTTAGACGGTATCTATGGGGCGGGGGATTGGAACATCGAGTATTGTAATACAGACGAATCCGGTTAATTGCATATCGGATAATCGCATAATACGTTTTATTGCATAAGAATTGTAAATCCCAAATCATAGGCTATCTTCTACGAAAATTAGTCCGGTTAATTGCATATTGGCTTATTGCATAATCCGTTTAATTGCATAGAAATAAAAGCTGTTTATTCGATTTCCCAAAGTGTTAGTTGCAAAATCAAGTGACAAAAATCAGTCTTTGGCAAAGATTTTTGGCATTCTTGAAAGACACACGCCAATTACGGGTGCAGTGGGAGTACGTAGTGCTCTGTAGAAAATGCTGCAAGATTTCTTTTATCAATTTCAGGCGGCATCTTTCACGTTTGCAAAATTTGATCTTGCAGCGTTGTAGAATTCTGTGATCGTGCAGCAGATTTTTTACAGTGTGCGAGCACAAATTTGCACGTGTGCTTCGCAACTGTCGGTCTTTGACGTGAGTGAAAAAATGCCATTTGGAAGCAATGACATCGAGAAAGAAAGCGCAGCCAATTTAATTCTCATTACCCCGCCGAAAAATAGAGAAGTATTTAATGTTCTTGATACAATTCGGTGACGTTTGCAATGTGAAGGCGCAGCCATGGATACATTTTTCGTTAAAAAAACAATTACAAGAGAGCACGCAAAACGACATCAAACAAACTACTGCTACGCAGTATTTTGCGTGATTGGAACAATGTTAAGTATACTTAAACAACGCTTTGTCTTCTGCAGTGGTCAATTTGTGTGTTTATACTAATTATGGATAAACGCATAATCCGCTTAATGGCATAAAAGAGCTTGGCAAATTGACTAGGCAATTAACCGGATTCGTCTGTAATATATTGGTCTTTTAAATCAATACAAGAGGCCAAGAATTTACATTTTGCTTTTTTTGTTTCAGAAGCAAACTGAAGAAAGGTGAGTTACTATTTTTTTTTGATTGAATAAAATGTTAATCGAGTCATTGTTTTTAGCTTCTCTTACCGTCAGCAAAAAGCCTGGATCAAAAGTTGACCGCAAGCCTGTGACACCTCATTCTCCAGCGTCAAATAAGTCTAGCAACTCAAGTTCGAATCTCACATCGCTTTCATTGAAAGAGGCCAGCATCTCGATGAGTATGGATATATGTAGCGACCCTGCAGATGGCATCTCTCCATCGAAACGGGCCGAACTTATGAATCGAGCGATCTTAAATGCAAGAAAGGAAGCTGCAACTTCAAAGTTGGCTACTAAAACTTCCAATGCCGGAAAAGCAAAACGACATTGTTACGTCAAGCTTTTAAGCAGTTTCAAAGAAGCGGATTCGAGCTCAACACAAGCCGCTGCAGGGACAAAACAATCAGAAAAAGAACGATCAAGCAAACAAAGTGAATTCAGTAAAAAAACTCCAAAAATTGTGAAAGCAAACGAAAAGGTGCCTGCTATCATGAGTCCTCCCGTGGTGAGTGCTCATTCAAAATTGAAGAATTACTCTTCCAAGCAAATTCCAGTTGCAAAAAAAACCGAACCTGCGAACAAACCCTCAAATTGTGCTGCAAAACCTTCTACCTCTTCAAAGCCTTTAGCCTCTAACTCTTCCTCGTCATCAGTCCCCCCATCCTTGGACACATTCAGTGCTGAGCTGCTGAAGTTGGCGCTGATGACTCCCCCTGGTGGCTCTCCACTATCAATCTACCACGGCAATCATTCATCGTCATTTGAGGAATTGACAAAATTTCTCTTGCAGCAGCAGGATTCCCTGCAGAAGTCTTTTTGTTCGAAGCAACCTCCTATGTCTTCAACATCAAATAACCAATCGAATGCTGTCACGCATCAGCGGGCTAGCAACAGCCAATCTAAAGCTGCCACGCTTGAGCGTGCAAACAACAGCCAATCTAAAGCTGTCACGCTTGAGCGTGCAAACAGCAGCCAATCTAAAGTTGCTACGCTTGAGCGTGCAAACAACAGCCAATCTAAAGCTGCCACGCTTGAGCGTGCAAACAACAGCCAATCTAAAGCTGCCACGCTTGAGCGTGCAAACAACAGCCAATCTAAAGCTGCCACGCTTGAGCGTGCAAACAACAGCCAATCTAAAGCTGCTACGCTTGAGCGTGCAAACAACAGCCAATCTAAAGTTGCCACGCATCAGCTGACAAACAACAGCAAATTTAAAGCTGCCACGCATCAGCTGACAAACAGCAGCCAATCTAAAGTTGCCACGCATGAGCTGACAAACAGCAGCCAATCTAAAGTTGCCACTCATCAGATGACAAACAGCAGCCAATCTAAAGTTGCCACACATCAGATGACAAACAGCAGCCAATCTAAAGTTGCCACACATCAGATGACAAACAGCAGCCAATCTAAAGTTGCCACACATCAGATGACAAACAGCAGCCTATCTAAAGTTGCCACACATCAGATGGCAAACAACAGCCAATCTAAAGCTGCCATGCACCATCAGGCAGTAAACCAATTAAATGCTGCTCAAAAAAGCACAAGCATTACTCAATCAAAGGCTGCTATGCAACAAATTTCAGACAGGATTGCTGCAATGCAGAAGCAACCAGACAGTAATTATTCAAGTACCGTCATGCTTAAAAACTCAACCAGTAGCAACCAATCAAAGGCTGCCACGCTTCAGCAAATGGTCAGCAGCCAATCAGATGCTACAACTCCTCCAAGTTCAGCAATCTCTAGCAACCAGTTGAGTGAGGCTATACAACAACGAGCGGCCACCTACCAATCAAATGCTGCCACGCATCAGCGTGCCTCTAGCAACCAATCAAATGCCGTCTCACATCAACAGGCGGCCTGCAACCAATCTAATGCCGCCCCACATCAGCGAGCAATCAGCAACCAGTCAATTGCTTCCACCTACCAACAAGTGGGCAGCAGTCATGCCAAAGTTGCCACGCAGCAGCAAAGTTCAAACAGTAGTCAATTTAATGCTGCCACGCATCAGCGGACAAACACCAGCCAATCAAGTACTGTCACTTATCAGCGAGAGATCAGCAACTCTTCAAATGTTGCCACGCACCCTCGGACTATCAACAACCAATCAAATACCATTACGTATCAGCGAGCGACCAGCAACCAATTAAATTTTGCCACACATCAGATACTAAACAACAGCAATGAATCAAATGCTGCCACAAATAAAAACCTAAGCAGCAGCAGCCAATCACAATCCTCCGCTTCACACCGGCTTAGCAGCGGCCAGTTAAATCATGGTTTACAGCTTTCGCCAAGTACCAACCAATCGCCGTCTGCACAGCATTGTTCATCTGGCAATAACCAATCGAATTCTGGAATGCTACAGCATCATTCTGGTAGCAGTCAGTCAAATTCAGCGACGCAACAACGTCATTCTAACAAACAAGCCCATTGGCCAGTCGGAAATCACTTTTCGAAATCGGAAAAATCAAAAAGCGAAAGCAGATGGCACCTGCAGACCGACGCCAGCTCTGCGGTGCCTCGCACGCCGTACTCAGTGAGTTTGTCGCAAAATTTTTTTCTTCCGTCAGCGGTCGCTAGCCAGCAGACACCTGCAAGTTTGCCAGCTCACCAGCCGAGCTTGTCGCAATCATCGGCCACTACTTTGCCCTCTGGTCGTGCGTCCCAATCAATTGACGACAGCCCCTTTCTCTTCCCCCGATACACTTCGCCACTGATGACTTCCTTTCCCACGACTTATCCGCAACCAGACGTCGAGAGCAATTTTTTCACTCCGCCATCTGATCACAATTTTATTTCGGTCAACCCGGTGAGTCGATGCCGATTGTAATTTTGCATTGGTAGCTATTTTAAATCAATATACGTTTTCGGAATTTCCTATTAACTGAAAGTGAATTTAACATCAGCAGGGCAGGTTTGAACCCGGATTGCTGGCGTTGGCCCAGCGTTGTCGTTCTCGGGAAAGATCCTTCCCATTGATGGAGGTACGATTTGGAATATAAGTGGTCCGAACAAAGTATTAGTGGCTATACGTAAAACCAGCTGTGTTTAGTCCTACTTCGGAGTTTTTTAGTACTGCTGGCTGATGTATTGCTTCCACAAGTAGGATAATCGCTGTAATTTGCCTTAGGGTGTCCACTCATTTCCTGTCTATTTCACTAATCGGTACCAAACCACGAAAACCTTGTTCAAAAATTGTGTATCTTATTTTTTGAAGAATGTGTTGTATCTCAGCAATTGCGGCATCTGGAATAACAGTTTTTGGTATCAATCGATTTAGAAACTCATGTTTCTAATATATTTTTAAGTTAACTACAGATAGCGTCGGGTATTGTGTCATTAATATGTACCCATGTTTTCTTTGAGTTTGTTTCAACCCACATGCAGCTGTAGGTCCAGTAAATGTGATGTTTTTGCGAGATCTTTTACCGAATTTTTCTGTCAGAAGAACATTAGTTGCACAAAGCCAAAAAATGTTCACAAAGCGGTTTTGCGCGTGCACAACTCCGACCAACGTTTTCGAGTCATTGGCTTTTTGTAAATATGGCTTTGTCCTCGTTTACGAAAATGGTTGAATTCACCTCATGTTTCTCGAAAGCTCATGAACGGTATTGCACCACTTCGTTTTATCGAGGTAATCTTTATTTTTAATCCGATCTGTTCTTCCACCTGCTGCTTTTGGTCGCCCTCTTCATCCCTCCTCAAAATATGTCCCCACTCTTCGCTTTGGCCAATCTGTCTAAAGTTTTTTCTAACTCAGCAAATTCATGGCTCTTAGCTACTCTTCTTTTCAATTGATTTACACCAGTTAAGAATAGATAAAACCTTCAAAGCCTTACTGGATGAAGATTAGTGGATGTTAAATGTCGAGAGTCTTCATTTGTAGTGGGAGCAAACGACAGAAAGTTGAAAGTTAGTTTTGACATTCAGAGCATGTGAACTTAAATGTTGATAAAAAGTTCATGAAATTTCGTGATTTTATAGTGTTTTGCAAATACCAGGGCCTTTCTATATATACAGTGAATTTTTCCATACAATTTTCCATAAAACTATCTCCATGCGCTGCCATCCTTTTTTGCTATCGGCCTACGACTTTCTTTATGCCTTTGCAGAATACTTTAGATTGACCATTAAGCCAATCGCTCACAATGTTTTTTATCTCCTTATCATTGATAACCATTCATATTCCAAAAAACTGTAAGCATGACTTGGCCAGTAGACCGCTAAGACTTGAATTCTTGACGAGGGAATCACTGTGCTTCCGTTTCAAACATTGTCTTTTGGGCTCTGGCACATAGTGCCAAACCCATGTTTCATCACAATTGATCACTCTCTTGAGAAAATTATGTTGTTGTTGTTGGTTACCCGACCCCTTCCGAGGGATGGGGGCATGTCCAGAGACCATGGAGCCCCAGAAGCCGGGCAACTCCCCAGGGTCTGGACCAGAGGTCGTAGAGAGACAGAGAGTCGCCAAAGAGTCCGTAGCTGGACAGTGCAGAATGAGATGAGAGGTGTCCTGGGACGAGTGTCCACGGGCGCTGCAGGAAGGATTCTCGATTCTGCCAATACTAGAGAGATAAGAACCTAAAAGAAGACTGTGTCCGTTGCAGTGGAGACGAGAGAGGACACAGCGAGCATGACGAGAGAGCCTAAGTTCCTCGGTGGAGATCGAGGGAACCTGTGTGTCAAAGAACTTCGATGAGACAGTACGCCTCCAGTCCGAGAAAAGACGAGAGTGGATGCGAGAGATAAGAGGAGAGAGACTACAAGGGATTGCGGAGGGCGCAAGTAGCGCTACCCGTCTGGCCAGCTCATCAGCCGCGTCGTTCGCCGGGAGAAACGAGTGTCCGAGGACCCATTGTAGTCTGATAGAACAGGAGGAGAGAGAATACAGTTCTTGCCAGATCTGCCACAGAGTTTGAGATAAGAGGAAAGATGGAAGAGAGGACAGGGTGGTGAGGACAGAACGAGAGTCAGATAGTAGAAGAGAAGAGAAATGGCAGACTTTATGGTGCTGCCGAGACCAGCAAAGAGCACGCAGAATGGCGCAGGCTTCAGCGGAAAAACTTGAACATACTGGGCCTGCCGAAAAGGAAAGAGTGGCCTCAGTGCCACAGAGAGAGCAGTTGGCAAGAACGCCGGAGCCGCCTTTGCCAAAAGGAAAAGGAACATAGCCGTCTGTCCAGAGTATCAGATCATGAGGGGGGAGAAAGTTAAGGTGGGCGAGAGCCGCACCTTGGCGAGAGAGAGAGAGGGGGGGATCAGAGCGAGAGCATGGAGAGAAAAGGGTGAACTCCACGATGAACGAAGGCAGATTCCAAGGAGGAAAGGGAGGGCAAGCAAGAAGAGCCTCCCTAGAACAAGTAGAAGGAAGCATGAGCAGGTGAGTGGACGCAAGAGCTCTCCAGGACGATCTGCAGAGTCTTGGTTTCACTCCAAGTCTGGCCAAACCTGAAATAGGAATGGAGGTTGGGAGACAAAGAGCCCGCTCATAAGATATAAGAGTGAAATGAGTCGGGGTGACTCGTAGGGGAGGTAGAGAAGCCTCGGTGAGTAGTAGAGGGATAGGGGAGGACCAGAGGCAGCCGGAGATGGCGCGACTGGCCGCTCGGTGGAGGCGTTCCAATTTGGTGAAATTGGTAGCGCTTAGGAAAGGAAACCATCCGGGTGAAGCGTAAGTGAGAAGGGGCCGAAGAAAAGATTTATACAGAACAGAGAGGGACTCCTTAGAGGGGCCCCATGAGGAAGCAGAGATACAGAGTAAGACTTTGAGACGTGGGAAGAACCTGGCCTTCAGCGAAGATACATGCTTAGAAAAGGAAAGAGTGCGGTCGAAGGTGACCCCATGAAAAGTTGGAGTGGGGTTAAAACGGAGGCGGGAGCCGAGTAGGAGGAGGTTGGGCTGGAGGTTATCCTGGTGGAGATCCACGGAGAAAAAGGAGGACTCACATTTGCTCGGATTGAGAGGAAGACACCAGTACTCAGACCAGTGCTCCAATCGAAACAGAGCTCCTTGTGTGGCCTCCACCGCAGTGGGGACCGAGGTCTAAATGGCCAGATCGTCAGCGTAAAGAGAGCAGCTGACGGAAGAAGACAGAGAGGCCGGAAGATCATTAATGAAGAGAGAGAAAAGTACAGGGCCAAGGATGGATTTTTGCAAACACCTCGACGGACTCGATAAAAGCGGCTCTTGTGATTTTGGTAAACCACACAAGTGCGCCTGTCAGAAAGGAAAGATTGAGTCCAACGAACAAAGCAAGGAGGGAGGCCAGTCGAAATAAGTTTGTGGAAAAGGGCGGGATGCCAGACAGAGTCAAAAGCTTTAGAGAAATCGATAGTAGACAGGATCGTCCGAGAGTCCGGCCTGGGTTTGTTAAACCCGTCCGAAATGGACTGAGAAAGGTACAGAATTTGATCTAGAGTAGACCGTCCAGGGCGGAAACCGGCCTGGCGGGAAGAGAGAGAATGGAATTAGATTCCAGAAAGAAGAGAAGACGGGATAGAATGATGCGTTCAAACAGCTTTGATACCCAGGAGGTGAGAGAGATGGGCCGGAAGGAAGCAGGAGAGTCGAGAGGCTTTCCCATCTTGTGTGTGGGAATAATAGAAGATGTCTTCCAGATGGAAGGAAAGGAATGCGAAGACCAGGAGAGATTGAAGATGTGGAGAAGAAAATCCACGCCTTATCGAGGAAGGTGCTTTAGCATGGGATAGGCAACTTTGTCTGGGCCAGTGGCAGTGGACGAGGAGAAGCTGGAGGCAGCCGCAAGAAATTCAGCGGGAGAGAAAGGAGAGCAAAAAGACGAGTGAGACTCTACATGACACGTGGCTCGGCCGAACTCAGAGAGGTAGCCTCTGGCTGAGAAACGGAAAAGTGAGATCTCGGGTAAGCGACATAGACCGAAGCCGATTCCCTAGGAGAAGAACAGTTGGGGAAGTTAGGAGAGAAAGAAGACAATGAAGATGTAAGCCTGGCGATCTTCATCACTTCTGTGAGCGGTAGCGAAAGCCTTGCGTCTTTCACTGACCTCACCTTCTACCTCAGCAGACCACCAGGCTTTAGGAGGGCGTTTGATGCGGCCGAAAGGAATGGAAGATTTGGCCGCATTTAGTGCCAGAGAGGTAAAGAGAGCAACAGCAGAGGAAAAAGACGAGTATTCCTCTGCAAAGGGACAGTGAGAGTCAATGTAGGAGGCAAAGCCATCCCAGCGAGCTTTCTGAAAATTGAAGGACGCGGGGCGCTCGTTGGGACGATAGACCGGAGAGAGAGGGACGGATAGAAGAATTGGTAGATGGTCAGAACCCAGGTCCTGAAGCACCTGCCAGGAGCAAGAAAGGGCAAGAGAGGAGGGAGCAATGGAGATGTAAGGAAAGGAGCGACTGTCAGAGGAGCGATGGAGAAAGGTGGGTGTGTCAGGCTCATTGAGGGGGAGGAAGTCAAAAGAGATGACCCAGTCAAATACTTTTTCCCCGCAGGGGTCGGAAGTACCTCATGAGTCCCAGAGGGGGTGATGGCAATTAAAGTCCCCAGAATGAAGAGATTTTTGGAGGAGGGAAGAATTGAGGGAGAGAAGGAATCAGTTCTGCCATCCGTTGGGGAGGAGCGAATAGGGGGGGCATACACATTAAGAAAAGAGAGCGAAGAGGAGTTGTTAAGAGAGATGTTGATCCCTACATAATCAGAGTAGGGATCAAGCGAAGAAAGAGAGGAGGTATAAAGTTCAGAAAAGGATAGGCCCTGCCTGACGAAAATGACGCTGCCGCTAGCGTGCATGGCATCAGGAGAGAGAATGCCAGACCGGGAGTGGGTGCGATCAGAACGCAGAGCAGAGAATCCAGGAATACGGAAAGAGGAAGATGAGTTGAGATTGGATTCCTGGATGCAGATAAGGTCGACAGGATGGGACGAGAGAAAGTGAAGTAGTTCAGTGTTCATGGCTCGAAGACCTCCAGCATTCCATTGCAGAACCCTGAGAGAGTCAGGGAAGGAAAGGAAGCAGGAAGCGCAGAAGGACAGCCAGGAGCAAGGGACGGCAGTGAGGGGGCAGAGGGAGGGGATATAAAATAGGCAGATGGGGGATAAGAGGTTTGGAGACGAGGGTGGGGCGAGAGTGCAGCATTAGCAGAAGGGGTCCAGATTGTACAGTGGAAGTATTCATGTCGAAGGAGTCTGAGGAGGGAGTCACAGTGTTACGGCAGGGGCAACTCCAAGAGTGAGAGCTGCCAAGAGCTCTGAATTTGGAGAGGGAAAGTTGTGAGCACCTTAGATGGACCCATTTGGAGCAAGTGCAGCATTGCACTGACTTGCCCCGCCAGGTCACATTTCCAGCGCACACAGAGCAAGGAAAGATGGGGGCCAGGGTTAGGATAAACGTTACCGCTCATCAAGAGAAGGAGAAGAATGAGGAGACGAAGAAGGGCAGGAGAAAAGAAAAAGAGAAAGCAGACGACCGATTATGTAGAAGCTGTGTGCTGCCCGTTTGTGGTTGTTCAGGGGGCAGCATAGCGAAGAAATGAAGGGGAGTGCCCGGGGTAACTGGGACCCTCGGAAAGGCCAACATCCATTTCGACCCAACCCAAATAGGATCGGGGACCGCACCACCACGTTGAGGCGGCTGTTGATTGGTGCAGTGAGGAAATTATTGCCCTCTTTCATAGCACCAGAGACACTGCTGAGACTACTCTGCTCTTTTCTGTTTGTGTTCGTAAGCAGTTTGGAAACCAATTTGTAGGCATTTTTTGGCTGAAACATGCTTCTTCATACACTGCCGACATTCTTAATGTTTCACTTGTTTTCACTGTTCTGCTAACAAAAATTTGGTCACTGATCTTTGTTCAATCCTTGAGCGAATTTCCTGGTCAGCCACCTTGTAAAATTGGAAAATTGAAAGCAAGACAATAAGCTATCAAAACATAAACTACCTGAGTTTACGTCAAAGATCTAATACGTAAAAAAGAAAAAAAATGTAAGCTTTTATCTCCACTGAAAATATTTTGTGGAAAAATTCAGCGTATGTATTGAATGGCCCTCGTAGCTCAGAAACCAAACAATTTAGACGAAGATTATATAATGAATTACGAACAGATAAGAAGTACTGGTCTCTTGAATCGATTGATTCCAAAATTGTTATTCTAGGTGCTGTATTAAACGAGATGCCATATAGTTGTGATTTTTTATCTCCTTCCCCCCTAAAAAAACTATTGTCTTGTAAGAGTATAAAAGTGACAGAGATTATGAGAAAAATTTCTGTCACCTTTATTACGGTGACACTTTTGCCAGTAGATAAACGCCTTGATTTTCATGATATAGCGCGCTTCTAAAGGCTGTTTTGAAGACATGTTTGCAATGTTGACACGATGGAAGTTTTTTATATTTTGCCATTTTTATCCTGCATTCACGAGAAAGCGAATTGTATCGCTATACATGTACTACAAATATTCATTCTAATTGTCTCATCAAATAGAGTTTTAAATTCTGTTTCTAAGATGTGTTTCTGAAAACAAAACTTTTTTATTTTCTCATAAGCATTGACACAGGACAACAGGCGCACGCGCGATTGTTGTGACGAGAAGTTTTAAACAGAACTACACGAACAGCGTTAATTTACTACCCTATGAAAACTGAAAGTTGGTGCCAGAATAACGAGTTTTGGAACAAGATTTAGTTTTGAGCTGCTTGGTAATTGCTCACAACGTGTAGTTTCATGTATCGTCTTATTTTAGTCTACGAGCAGCCGTTTGGATGAAGCGGCCATGGAAGCCATGCTTACGGCGCGCAGCAAATACGAAGGTGAGCGCAGTGATTAGGTTCATGGAACCGTATGGTAAAATGAAAAGCATTCCACGTAAAAAAGGATTTAGGAAAACGTCCGTCCTTGATCAGCAGTGTAATTGCGCCGCTTTGCGGTTGTGCCAGGCGGGGGATTAAGATTGGACTTGATGACGATGTCATTAATGCGCAGCATTGTTTTAAATTAGCAAAATATCATCCTTCCAGTTGTTATTTGCTTTATTTGCCATATTTATCCTCCATTCACGAGAAAGCGAATTGTATCGCTATACTTTGGACGGGAAGTCCACACTCGCTTGGGAGTTGCCTTTTTCGAGGTTTATGGGCCACCTGTCTTCCACATAAAGGTGGGGCGTCCCGTTAAGTGCCTTGCCCAAGGACACAACAAGCGAACTTGCCGGCTTGTTCTCCACAACCTCCCCTAAATGCCGAGCGCCAAGCAGGGAAGCTGTGAATACCATTTTTTAAAGTCTTTTGGTATGACTCGACAAGGGGAATGAACCCCAGGTCTACCGACTGCGAAGCGGACGCTCTAACCACTACGCCATCGCGTCGGTCAGACTAGTTTCAAGTCGAATTTGATCGTCCTTTTTGTTTCAGGTAGAAGATGATCTAATGAAAATTTCTTGTGAATGTCGTGTCACTTGTTTGATTTCTGTTAACAAAGATTATTACTCGAAGTGTGCGTGCTGCTATTTGAAAGACGAAAACTTTCAGGCACAGTGTTTGACTGAGACAGGTCCCATTTCGAAAATTGGTTGATTGACGCTAATCTCGAAGCCTTCCACCAAGGCAGTAGTTCCACGTTGAAACAAAACTTCTCAATATCATTTTTGTATATCAAGGGTTGAGATAGTGCTCAGTGGCTAAGTGTCACCCAACCCTTTTTCCAGAATTTTCCACGGCGGAAAACCATTAAGCCCCAGGAGAGAAGAGGGCGTACTAGGCACTCTGCTTTGTCTTTACCCGAAAGAAATGAATGACCGGAGACCCATTGTAGTGTGATGAAAGAATAGATATCTGCGAAGGGTGAGAAAGAAGGAAAGCGAATTGTAGCCAGAACGAAGTGTAAAAAGTAGCAGCAAATTTGTCGGTGCTGCCGAAACCAACAAAGAACTTGCGAAATGGTGCAGTCTTCAGCAAAAAAGTCAATCAATTCGAATAAAACGCGTGAGTTCGTCAAACGGACACACTACACAGCAATGCATGTGATCAAGATCGCAGTTTATTCTTGCTCGCAGAGAAAGGGGGCGCCGTGGTTTTGTGGCTGGCGTTGGCGTTGCTTTTCACAGAAAGAGAGAAGCGAGTAAGCACTGAGCAACAGACCACTGAAGGAGATAGAGAGATCTGAGACGGAAGAAATTTGAGTTGCGGAATGTAGTGATTACGCCCTACTGGAATCTGGTAACTCAGAAGCGGATAGTCAGCTAGAAGATAATCGCGACAAATCTAGAAATGAGTTCATTTTGGTCTTGTGGAGTAACGTGGTCGGAACCATTGCTGAAAATGGTGTGCCAAAATTTCGACGAGAGAGTATTCCTGTGGTTCCCTTAAAAAGTGCAGTAACGCTGGATAGGACCAATACCGCCTCGAAAAAAATCGTTTGTATTTTGAATGCACTAGATGAGCCTAGCAATTGCTCCACCTCGTCGCTAATCTGATGATAATCTTAAGCCCGAGCCACGAGTCAAAAAGGGTGCAAGCATACGTCAAAGCTGAAGTATAGGTCTTCGAAGTACAATAACTGGGGGCAAATCTCATACACGCAATATTTTTCGACACAACCTGCGTCAGCACTGGCATGTGGGAAGGAGCGTGCGTTGTAATCAAAACTGCTCTCAGGAAACTGTTTTAAACTCAAAACACAGGAAACAACTCTGCATTGAATGTAGCCTGACGACGTCATATGTCAGAAATTGTCCTTGAGAAGGTTTTCTCTGTTGTGAATTATGTTTCCAAGTTCCCAGTTATCGATATATTCACTCGGTGTAACAGTGAAGTTTCTCTCAAACAAGGCATACAGGTTTCATTAATTTGCGTTTTCTGTAATAAACATAATACAATTTAAGTGGCATAATACAATATAATATAGTGGCTCGTGATGAAATTGTGGAAGCAATGCCAAAGATGAAATCAGGAAAGATAATTGGATCATCTAAAGTAAGTGTGGAGATGATGGTTGCAAGTGACGAAATCGGGGTTAAAGTTATGATGGAACTGTGTCAGCGCGTATTGGATGGTAGAGGAATGCCTGATGAGTGGAAAACTAATGTGATTGTGCCTATCTTTAAAGGAAAGGATGATATGATGAGCTGTGGATCATACAGAGGAGTGAAACGTCTAGAACATGTCATGAAAATTGTTGAAAGGTACTAGAGAGACGAACACGAACACTAGTCGATTTAAATAAAATGCAGTTTGGATTTATGCGAGAAAAAGGAACAGTGGCTGCGATATTCATTATGAGAAAAATGCTGGAGGAATATCAAAAGAAGCACAAGAAGTTGTATATGTGTTTTGTTGACATGGAAAAAGCTTTTGATAGAGTACCAAGAAAAGGGATGGAAAGAGCAATGAGAAAGAAGAGTCTATCAGAAGTATTGGTTCCGGCAGCTTTGAGCTTGTATGATGGTGCAAAGACAAGAGTGAGGGTAGGATCTGCATGTTCAGAGGAATTCGAAGTAAAAGTTGGTGTACATCAAGGATCTGTGGTGTCGCCACTATTGTTTGCAATAGTTATGGACGTGATTACAGAAAATGCAGGAAGGGGTGTGGTTAATGAATTACTGTGTGCAGATGACCTTGTTCACATGAGCAAAGACATGGAGGACTTAAAGGAAAGATTTTGGAATTGGAACGATGCACTGGAAAGTGAAGGTTTAAAGGTCAACACCAGAAAAACAAAAGTGATGGTAGGCAGGTCAGAAGAAGTATTCAAAAGCAAGATAGATCCATGTGGAGTTGATGAGAGGAGAGTCATGGCAAATTCAGTGTGATGCACAAAATCTGAAAACTGGGTTCATGGCAAATGTGAAACAATAAAGATAGCTGCCGCTAGGTTGGCAACGCATTTTCTCTGCTCGAAATGTAAAGGAACAATATAAGGAACGGTGAATTCGATCGAGAAGTTCTGCGATGAAATCGAGACAAAACCGATTCCTTCTCTCCCTCAATTCTTCCCTCCTCCAAAAATCTCTTCATTCTGGGGACTTTAATTGCCATCACCCCCTCTGGGACTCATGAGGTACTTCCGACCCCTGCGGGGAAAAAGTATTTGACTGGGTCATCTCTTTTGACTTCCTCCCCCTCAATGAGCCTGACACACCCACCTTTCTCCATCGCTCCTCTGACAGTCGCTCCTTTCCTTACATCTCCATTGCTCCCTCCTCTCTTGCCCTTTCTTGCTCCTGGCAGGTGCTTCAGGACCTGGGTTCTGACCATCTACCAATTCTTCTATCCGTCCCTCTCTCTCCGGTCTATCGTCCCAACGAGCGCCCCGCGTCCTTCAATTTTCAGAAAGCTCGCTGGGATGGCTTTGCCTCCTACATTGACTCTCACTGTCCCTTTGCAGAGGAATACTCGTCTTTTTCCTCTGCTGTTGCTCTCTTTACCTCTCTGGCACTAAATGCGGCCAAATCTTCCATTCCTTTCGGCCGCATCAAACGCCCTCCTAAAGCCTGGTGGTCTGCTGAGGTAGAAGGTGAGGTCAGTGAAAGACGCAAGGCTTTCGCTACCGCTCACAGAAGTGATGAAGATCGCCAGGCTTACATCTTCATTGTCTTCTTTCTCTCCTAACTTCCCCAACTGTTCTTCTCCTAGGGAATCGGCTTCGGTCTATGTCGCTTACCCGAGATCTCACTTTTCCGTTTCTCAGCCAGAGGCTACCTCTCTGAGTTCGGCCGAGCCACGTGTCATGTAGAGTCTCACTCGTCTTTTTGCTCTCCTTTCTCTCCCGCTGAATTTCTTGCGGCTGCCTCCAGCTTCTCCTCGTCCACTGCCACTGGCCCAGACAAAGTTGCCTATCCCATGCTAAAGCACCTTCCTCGATAAGGCGTGGATTTTCTTCTCCACATCTTCAATCTCTCCTGGTCTTCGCATTCCTTTCCTTCCATCTGGAAGACATCTTCTATTATTCCCATACACAAGATGGGAAAGCCTCTCGACTCTCCTGCTTCCTTCCGGCCCATCTCTCTCACCTCCTGGGTATCAAAGCTGTTTGAACGCATCATTCTATCCCGTCTTCTCTTCTTTCTGGAATCTAATTCCATTCTCTCTCTTCCTGCCAGGCCGGTTTCCGCCCTGGACGGTCTACTCTAGATCAAATTCTGTACCTTTCTCAGTCCATTTCGGACGGGTTTAACAAACCCAGGCCGGACTCTCGGACGATCCTGTCTACTATCGATTTCTCTAAAGCTTTTGACTCTGTCTGGCATCCCGCCCTTTTCCACAAACTTATTTCGACTGGCCTCCCTCCTTGCTTTGTTCGTTGGACTCAATCTTTCCTTTCTGACAGGCGCACTTGTGTGGTTTACCAAAATCACAAGAGCCGCTTTTATCGAGTCCGTCGAGGTGTTTGCAAAAATCCATCCTTGGCCCTGTACTTTTCTCTCTCTTCATTAATGATCTTCCGGCCTCTCTGTCTTCTTCCGTCAGCTGCTCTCTTTACGCTGACGATCTGGCCATTTAGACCTCGGTCCCCACTGCAGTGGAGGCCACACAAGGAGCTCTGTTTCGATTGGAGCACTGGTCTGAGTACTGGTGTCTTCCTCTCAATCCGAGCAAATGTGAGTCCTCCTTTTTCTCCGTGGATCTCCACCAGGATAACCTCCAGCCCAACCTCCTCCTACTCGGCTCCCGCCTCCGTTTTAACCCCACTCCAACTTTTCATGGGGTCACCTTCGACCGCACTCTTTCCTTTTCTAAGCATGTATCTTCGCTGAAGGCCAGGTTCTTCCCACGTCTCAAAGTCTTACTCTGTATCTCTGCTTCCTCATGGGGCCCCTCTAAGGAGTCCCTCTCTGTTCTGTATAAATCTTTTCTTCGGCCCCTTCTCACTTACGCTTCACCCGGATGGTTTCCTTTCCCAAGCGCTACCAATATCACCAAATTGGAACGCCTCCACCGAGCGGCCAGTCGCGCCATCTCCGGCTGCCTCTGGTCCTCCCCTATCCCTCTACTACTCACCGAGGCTTCTCTACCTCCCCTACGAGTCACCCCGACTCATTTCACTCTTATATCTTATGAGCGGGCTCTTTGTCTCCCAACCTCCATTCCTATTTCAGGTTTGGCCAGACTTGGAGTGAAACCAAGACTCTGCAGATCGTCCTGGAGAGCTCTTGCGTCCACTCACCTGCTCATGCTTCCTTCTACTTGTTCTAGGGAGGCTCTTCTTGCTTGCCCTCCCTTTCCTCCTTGGAATCTGCCTTCGTTCATCGTGGAGTTCACCCTTTTCTCTCCATGCTCTCGCTCTGATCCCCCCCTCTCTCTCTCTCGCCAAGGTGCGGCTCTCGCCCACCTTAACTTTCTCCCCCCTCATGATCTGATACTCTGGACAGACGGCTATGTTCCTTTTCCTTTTGGCAAAGGCGGCTCCGGCGTTCTTGCCAACTGCTCTCTCTGTGGCACTGAGGCCACTCTTTCCTTTTCGGCAGGCCCAGTATGTTCAAGTTTTTCCGCTGAAGCCTGCGCCATTCTGCGTGCTCTTTGCTGGTCTCGGCAGCACCATAAAGTCTGCCATTTCTCTTCTCTTCTACTATCTGACTCTCGTTCTGTCCTCACCACCCTGTCCTCTCTTCCATCTTTCCTCTTATCTCAAACTCTGTGGCAGATCTGGCAAGAACTGTATTCTCTCTCCTCCTGTTCTATCAGACTACAATGGGTCCTCGGACACTCGTTTCTCCCGGCGAACGACGCGGCTGATGAGCTGGCCAGACGGGTAGCGCTACTTGCGCCCTCCGCAATCCCTTGTAGTCTCTCTCCTCTTATCTCTCGCATCCACTCTCGTCTTTTCTCGGACTGGAGGCGTACTGTCTCATCGAAGTTCTTTGACACACAGGTTCCCTCGATCTCCACCGAGGAACTTAGGCTCTCTCGTCATGCTCGCTGTGTCCTCTCTCGTCTCCACTGCAACGGACACAGTCTTCTTTTAGGTTCTTACCTCTCTAGGATTGTGTCGCGTTTTGATAATATAATAGAACTTTCGGTTTTATCTCAATCTTAAATTTCTTTTAAAATTGAGGCAACGTATGATAATCGCTCGGATAAATAGGTCTGACTGCAACTTAATAAAACTTGGAAAAGATTGGCTTCCACTAAAAACATCTTAAACCACGTTAAGAACAGAATAATGCATTCACAGAAATAATACTTCACGACTTCAAGCTTCTTCGCTTAACGATCTCAAAATTAACCACTTTACTACACAATCAGGAAACCGCCAAAATTAATTTCATCAATAACTGCTTAATACTCGCCACGTCCACAGAATCCACAATAAATTATCACAAAAAAACAATATCCCTTCTTTACTCTGTCAATCAATCTCTCTCTCTTCCCGTTACACGCTTCTTTATATTCTCTCTACTCTAACCACAAAAAAAATCCCGTCGCCTTATATATAAATCGAATAAACAATCCAGAAAACACTAGAACCAAATCACGGGAAAAAAGAAAAAGAGCATTTCAAGTTATGTAATCGGTTATCAAAATTCTTCGAAGAAGCTAGAATCACTAGATGACTAGATCAATCTGAAATTTTACTATGTTGTAATAATAATTGTGACGTAATAAAAGCGTACTTAACAGCAAATGCAATTGCAAGGAAAAAAGGTCTTTTTTTCAATCAGTAACCGAGCGAACAAAATAATACAAAACTATACGCATATGCGAAAACTATTCTCACAAGACAAATTTCCTTATTCGTGACAGATTGGCAGAATCGAGAATCCTTCCTGCAGTGTCTGTCGACACTCGTCTCAGGACACCTCTCATCTCATTGTCCACTGTCCAGCTACGGACTCTTTGGGCCGCTCACTCTTTGGCAACTCTCTGTCTCTTTACGACCTCTGGTCCAGACCTTGAGGAGTTGCCCGGCTTCTGGGGCTCCATGGTCTCCCGCCATGCCCCCATCCCTCGGAAGGGGTCGGGTAACCAACAACAACAACAACATGAAGTCGAGACAGTGAATGGATTTTGTTGTTTGGGAGACAGAATAAATGCTAGTGGTGGTTGTGAAGTGGCAGTTACAGCAAGAGTAAGAATCGGTTGGGTAAGATTCAGGGAATGCGGAGAGTTATTGCTTGGAAATAGGTTTCCTCTAAAAATGAAACGTAAAGTTTATCGTTGTTGCGTAAGATCAGCAATACTGTATGGAAGTGAGGCATAGTGTTTAAAAGAAAATGAAAAAGCAATTTTGAGGAGGACGGAGAGAGCTATGGTGAGAGCCATGTGCGGTCAGAAAGTGGTAGACAGGAAGACGACTGAAGAACAGATGGATATGTTGGGGTGGAAGGAAACTATAGACCGGTTAGCAACAGCAAACGGAGTCAGACGGTATGGACATGTTCTGAGGAGGGATGACCACGATGTTTTGAAGATTGCTCTGGATCTTGAAGTGAGTAGGAAGAGAAAGCGAAGATGATCGAAGAAGACCTGGAAGAGGAGACAGAAAAGATTGGTTTGAAGAAGGAGGATGCCCTGAGACGAGACAAGTGGAAAGACGGAGTGCGAGCAATTGCCGAAGGAATGGCGTAAATCCATCCATCTCTGCAAAGGGGACAAAATCGGATAAAAACTGAATAACTACTACTACAATATAAACAAAACAAACAAAACCAAAACGCACCAATATAATGCAAAAATGTTGCAAAGCAGTTACCGTAAAACTTCTATTTCACCGCCATAGCGCTCTATTTTTTGACTTGCTGTTCAGAATTTTGAGAAGATAAATTTTATGAATGAAAAGAAAAAGCATCTAACACATTTATGACCGAGAAGTGTGCGGTTTAAAGTATCTTAGTAGAAGCCAATCTTCACCTGGCTGTTAAGTTGTAGCCAGACTTAATTATTCAAGCGATAATATAAGTCGCCTCCAGTTTAAGAATAAAATTAAAGTTGAAATAGCACCTAAAATTCTATTAAACGCGACAGTGCTAAAGATGCAAGTTGGGACTTCCTATTGTCTAAAAAAAAACGTGCAATCTAGTTCCATAGAATGGGACTTCCCAGCGTCCAAAAATAAACGTGCAATTAGACAATCCATTCTTTCCTTCTTACATCTAGAAAGGCGATTTCAGCCGTAACTATTGCCAAAATAGAAGAATTCATCAAGGTGGCGTTTAATTAGAGATGGCGTTCAATTAGAGGGTGGCTCTCTATTTTTCAGCCCTTTCCCTGTAATGGCGTTCAAATAGAGATAGCGCTCAAATGGAGGTTTTACGGTATATTTTGATGACGCAAGAATTTTCCAAAATTCTAACCAAATAACAATCCTAATCATGACTGCAATACATAGAATTTTGTTAAAAAATTTTAAGAATAAACTCAAACAGATTTAAAGTCGCTTTACATCTACTACACAAACTGATATTGAATGACTACAACAGAAGAGGCTAAAGCGGGTAACCAAGAACGGTGTAGCGTGTCGCGCTTCTCATTTTATGGAGCCGCCGTGCTAGACATCTTTCTGTCCGTTTTTTAAATATTTTTTGTTAGCTGCTTTCGACGGCTCAGCACCTTGCTCCCGCCGTTGTGTGTAATTCTAGTTTTTGCTGTACCTGTGTATGGCTATTTTGCAACGTCGTGCGTCCCTAGCTCGACACTCTGCCGATTTTACTTTAACTTGCTTATGAGCACTGTTTGCCCGACTGACGAAGTAATCTACCGTCAAATTGTAGTAGCCGCTCGGCTATTTCTGCTTGAAAAGCATCGTGCACCTATTGTTCGCACGCCTGACAATCTAATTTCACGCCAGAAATCTTAGCCTGTCTCACTTTCCGGCAATCTTGCCGTGGAATGGCATCTGCTAAATAGCTTATGATGATCGGTTTACCTGTAATAGTCCCTGTAGTTGTTGGGGTTTTCGAACCAAAGAGTTTTACTCGGCTTGCTTGTATTGCGACTTGAGCAATTGAGTGAGGTCACCTACGTGGTAGATAAGTGAATTATTGCAACGTGAAGTTTATACATTGTTTTGATCCGCCCGTAGCGGTGTGACAGAATTGATCGAAAGATTAACAGTGCATCGTGTATTATTATTTCAATTGTCCAAAATCGCACCTATGCATTTTTCTATTTTTACTTAGGGCTGGATACAATTTATATTTCTTTTCGTTTGATGGTAGCTCGTGTAGCGACCAAACTCTTTCATAATTAATTGTGTTGTATTTAAGTGGCAGCTCTGTTACGATTACTGAACCGGAACTAACGAGGAGAGCTGTCTTGTTGTGTGGATTTAGCTGGATGGATGTCCGCTTGTTTTGTTTCAGAATTAGGGTAATGTACAGGGTGTCCACAAAGTCTTTAGACAATTTAAAAAATTTATTGATGTTACAACTGACGTTGGAAATGTCTAAAATGTTTAAATAATCTCAATTAAATGGTCAAGTTTTTATTCAAAACATTAATGAACTCTATCTCTGAAATGATTAATTAATATCAAGTAAATAATCAAGTTTTTATTCAAAGCATTAATAAATTTCTATATGAGCCCCATTTGTAAAACCGAGGACATCTAAACGATATTAAATTTCAGTCCACGTCCTTCTTAACATTTCTTCATCAGTTGTCTCCTAAGTGGCAGTTATTCTTTCCTTAAGGTCACTTATGTCTTTTACTTTGGTGCGGTACACAACATCTTTCACATAGCCCGAACGAAAGCAGTGTGGATGGACTTTGTTGGGGCTACGACTAAATGACTGACGAATACACAAGATGACTTTTTCAGAAGTTTTTGACCATCCACTCCTTGGTTTTAGTAGCAACGTTCCCGTTCCCAGAAACTGCTTATGCCAATTGCGAATCGACTGACGTGCTGGGGCCCGTTTTACATATTTAGCTATGAAATTTCTCTGTACTTGAATATCAGATTTCGTTTTGATAAACCGAGTAGCACATTGTGCTTTTTCTTGTGGAGTAGTCATTTTTAACATGTTTGCAAATAAGTTATTTTATTTAGCTAATTCATCTCTGAAATAAAAAAAAGTGATATTATAAAAAACTTTGATAACAACTCATTAGTATGCAAAAAGAATTATTTTGATAGCATTTTTTAAAATTTTTTAATGAATTCATAAAATTGTCTGAAGACTTTGTGGACACCCTGTACATATCTTATTTCTTCTGGAAAACAGGCGAATTATAAAGGGTATATTTGAATGCGAATTGTGACAGTGTATGCAGAAGAGAGGGTTCTGAGTTCATTCATCGTACAAATCAAGATCACTAGAAAGATCATCCATTATCATTGGTAAGAGACCGTTACAAATGTAGGAGATTCCTACACTCGTTCATCGGCTTGCCTTTACCGTTTTTTGACTGTTGCTTATGTTCACCGTCACGTGTGCGAGCTACGTCTGAACCTTGATGTAATAAAAAAAATAATTACCGTTGTGCTTTCTTCAATTTTGACTGCCGTAGGGTCCATTTTGGGATCTCAGTCAGCACACCCCACATTAAAAAAAACAAAACTTACAACAGCAAGCAGACTGTACAATCCGCGTGTTTAACAAAAACTCACAAATCTTAATTACGGGTAAACAGTAAGACGTCCAACCTCAATTAACAGCAATCAAATGGTTATGAGTTTGATGGTCAACAAGAAAAAGATGGCAGTTACACTTGATGAACACCAACTTGTTCTAAAAATTCTTCAGGTAACTCAGATCCCACTCTAGCCTTCGCCTTTGCTCCATGATAGAGGTTCATCACCGCTCTTACAAGTAATTCTGGTGAACCTTTCTTTATCATCGCCTTTCTTGGAACTCTATCAGCTACCTTCTAAATATTCACAAAAAACATATACAATTTTTTTCTTTTTATCCCTATATTGGTCTTGCATTCATAAAATTTACAAGTTTAAACGCAATCCAGCAATAGGAGCTCGAGCCAAGCTTGTGCATATAATATCAACATGACGTCTTGTAGTGAGTTGAAGAAATATCACAAAATAGCGTTCAAATTTGTACACAAGTTTGTGTCCAAGCTTGCAACGGTAGCAAAACGAGGTAAATCAACATTTCTTTGCTAAATACACACTTATCTGGATGCAAACTCCTCCGAATTTTGATCCATGTGACGGCTTGTGCACGCAATATCAACATCGCATCTGATAGTCCAGTCAATAAACTATGGGAAAACAGCGTTCTGATTTGTGCTCAAGCAGCTGCTATGGCAGCAAAACAAAAGTGCTTTAGGTTCTAAATTGTTTACAGAGCACTCATTTGGATGTAAACTCCTCCTAATTTGTATCCTTGTGAAAGCCTGTGAACACAAAATCTGCAATACATCTTAGGTACACGATATAATTTTGGAGTTGAAATATTGGGATTATACGCGTCGTTCATAAAGTTCAAATTTGAACAACAAATTAAAAAAACTATGGTTGAATTTTATTGCTTTGTGAAATTGCACCACTGGAAGGAAGATTTTTCGCTGAGGATGGGCAAATAGCAGCGATGTAGTTCTCGAGACCAGTTTTGGTCTCCAGACCACTTTTCTGATGCCTTGGTCTCAACCTAAGATTGATTATAATTGCTTTGGAAATACCTGCGCGGTGGTGTAGTTCTTAAAGCCTCCGCTTTGCAGTAGGTAAAGCTGGGTTTAATACTCTTGTCGAGTTATAGCAAAGATTTAAAAATGGTATTCGCATCGTTCCTGTTTGGCGCTTAGCACAAAAGAAAAAGTCTGGAAAAAGACTCCGAGGGTGACTCCTGTTTCGGTGCAAGATGTATAGTTGGCATCGTCTTAAGTGCTTTACAATGTTCAGAAAGGAATTTGGTTGTCGGCTTTGTTTCTCATCACCATTGAATTTTGCAACGTACGTCGTAGCAGCATCAAATTCTGCTTCCACACTTGCGCTGTCTACCAAATGCAAAAGAGACTGCGCCATCTTTGCATCCAAAAAGTTGTTGTTTTCACGTTGAAGAGCAGAGACAGCAGCCTATAGTTTTGTATCTTCATGGCTAAAACGCACCTTCATTTCATTGATGACTTGATCCAATGTGCAATAAAATATGTCCGCATTTCGTCTTTATTGATTTCGTTATTTCTGGTTGTTTCTTCGGCTACATAGTCTTGTTGCAATTTATTATCACGTCGTGTTCGTCTTGAATGAACATCAATTTGAGTTACGACCTCGTCTCATATATCAGAAAATTTTTCTCCGTTCGAAGATTGTAAACTTTTTCAATACACGTAGCAACAAGTGTCATCCTAAATGATAAGTCAGTATTTTCAGCTTGAAGAATATTGTTGTTATCGCACCAATGCCCATTTTTTAACTCACCGATAATCGAACTGCAGCCCTGAGAACAAGAGTCTTATTGCACGTATTGTTTTGTCGCACTTTACTTTGTTACCTAAGCACACAAAACGCGTGGCTTCAGGCTCTTACTAATTATGTATATAAAGAAAAAGAAGTTACTTCAAATTCTATTTTTGGTTCTTGAATGTTGCTGGTTCAATCGTTGTGGATAAAAGTCTAGTCAATTTTCTCGCGCTGGCCTATTCGAAGTTTTTGTTTTTATTGTTATTCTGTCAATATACCCATTGATTTTACTGTTTGATTTTAAACTGGTGGTTGGATAGAGAACAGTGCGAGGAAGGTCCTGGCCGTCCGCCTGTGACAACTATAATAGAAGATTCATCCCCTTTGAGTGGTGAATCCTTAACATAAAGAAATTGACTAGACTAAGAAATCTTCCGAAAGGTGATTCAGGCTCGTTACCCCCTTTTAAAGATTCGCGTTGGATTCTTTGAAATGGTGGAAAAGTTTGCGCGGTTTGAGAAATCTTCGGCCTATCAACATCTTCAGTTGGAAATTCACGATTTGAAGGAACATCTTTACTTCAAGTTCAGTTGGAGCGTTGCAAGGTGCCGTCTGTCAGTCATTTTTATTTTGAAACTGACGTCAAGGACTCAGCTATTTTACTTGGGAGACTGACAGACATCTTATCTTGGCTCTTCTGCAAAACTGATTCTGCAGGTGGTGACTTCCACTTTTTTGCGAAGAATTCTCGAAGATCTTTGGTGCAATTGCGTGAGATCAGCGACATCGGATCTTTAGCGCGACAGTTCTTTACCGAAGACCTACATCATCCTTTCCTTACGAACGGTTAGAATTTGTTTTTATTATTTATTTAATTAATTTTATATTTATCCTACATACTAAAGTACAGTATGTCTTTCATTTCTAACTTTAAAAATTGCGAAAATAACGTAATTCAATCGACATGTAATGGAGCGCCTTCCGCAGGGCATATGGAGGGTGACCAAACTGCTACAGTTGGGGAACTAGGCAACGACCTTGCATCCCAAGCCTACCCGATCATATCAGAGGTAAATACTCGTAAACTTTTAACGACAAAGCGACAACTTTCCATGCGTTTAAAGCGATCGCGTGATGCCCTTGCAAGATGTTCATCGCACGAACATTTTGCCAAAGCCCTCGAACAATTTGATGAAATTAAAATTGACTACGTTAAATATAAAACGGCTTTAAACGACGTCTTAGACCCTGAAGTTTCAAATGAGCTTCTAGAAAGTGTAGCTGATCTGTTTAACCAATGCTTTGATCTTTATGAAAATGCTAAATGGGGTATGTTGATCTCACCCAGGAAATTTTCAGTCCATCATGAGGACAATGGTACCATTGATGTCGAGCCTGAGGATAGTGTATCGCAGGTTGCTGAAAGTGTCAGCGCGACATCAAGTAGCACCTTTATAGCCCGGCAAATTAAATTAGATAAGAAACGGGCTGAACTTGAAGCTAGACATGCTTTTGTAAAAGCGGAGGCGGAAGCCAAACAAAAACATGCTCTCAAAATTGCAAAAGCAGAAGAGCAACTTAAAATCGCTGCTGCTCAATTAGACGCGGAAGAGAGATTGATTGCGCTTTCAGAAAGGGGTTCATCAGTGGCTGTCTTAAGCAGGGCAGGCCCCAATAATTCCTTGAATAACTTATTTGGAGGGCGCTCAAACTTTCGTGAGGCGTTTCGCGCAGACCTAAAACCGCTCTTAAAGAAAACGCAGTTAGCCAATTGTGCTGGAGAAACGAGTTCTTCTTTGTTAGAAGGATCGGTAAAAAGAAATATAGTTAGAGTTAAAAAAATACCGGCTTCTCGCGGGAAAATTCTGAATTTCCCAAACGAGAGAAAACTGTTTATAAATCGGCTGTTCCTAACTTTCAATCGGCGTTAGATCGCGTTGTGACTGATCGAAATGATTTTCCTATAAATGGTAGCAATTCGCAAACTGGAGTGAAATCGCTTGTGGGCCCTGCTGTTGGAGATGGCGAGTCCTCGAGGCGGCCTTCTGTTGCTCATGGTGAACCGGCATTACGCGCCTATATCGAACGCCAAGACAGAAATGAATATATAAATCTTGCCTCACCGATAGGCCATGACGGTAGCAACATAGACTTCGTATTTTATGAAAACCAAATTCGGAGGTTTATGCACGAGAGTCCTTATGATGAACGTCGGCTCGAAGTTTTGAGAGCCTCGTGCATTGGTCAGCCTCGGGAAATGGTCAATTTGTTTTTTGCGCCTATGAGAAATATGAGTACCTCTAGGCGCATTGAAAGAGCCTTGGACCGTTTACGTCAGAGATATGGCGTTTCTGGTGGGCTTACTTCGGAACCTAAAATTGCGAAAATCCGTACCGGACCTAAGGTGTCAATGAGCATCGCTTCATTAAAAGCGTTCAATGAAGATCTAAACACCCTTGAAGTGTATGCACATGCCCATGACGAGCTGGATAAGCTATCTGGGCAATTAATGTTGGATACCGCAAATCGGTTACCTGGCGTACTTAAACGAAGATACCTTGACTACCTTGACAAAAAGAGTATCAATTTAAATCAACCGGGATTTGAGTCTTTACGCGAATTTGTAGTGCATGAACTAAACTTGATGACCTCGGACTATGCGCAGTCGTTTTTCAAATCAGACGATAAAGATAGAGCAAGTGGGTCTGGCAATGGACATATGGCTCTTCGCGTCAGACGAGTCGCTGTAATCGGAGAACGTCCTGGCGCTCGCTCAGCAGAGACCGTTGGCGAAAGCTCGCGTAGCTGTAATAAAACTCAACATTCTACTAAACCTCCCCCGGTGTGTTTTGTATGCAACGACCCGCGTTCAAAACATTTTTTAACTGATTGTGAACAATTTAAAAGCAAAACTCCTGAGCAAAAGCGCAAAACTGTTATTGATGCTGCCAGATGTTTTAATTGGCTTTCTTTGGGACATTTCTCTAGAGAATGTAGTTCTTCGTCGAAATGTCGATTATGCGGGCCACATTTTGTCCCTAAGCATTCTACCGCCTTGCATGACCTATATCTTAAGTCAGACTCGGTAAACCTTGGGGCCGCCAGCGCGGGGCATTGCCAGACTTCGGTGACAGCCGACGCTGGGAAAAAACAGACAGACGCTGAACAAACAGTTGTGAGAAAACTGACCTTGAATAACGATTTGGTGATGCTTCGTACGAGTGCCGTAAGGGTTATAAACCCAGTGACGGGCGAGTCTACTTTGGCATATGCACAGCATGATACTGCTTCTCAGGCTACATTGATCTCAAAGAGCTTGAGGGACGAGCTTAGGCTCGCTACTAAAACGGATCATTCAATAACCATTCGCACCTTAGCTGAACAAGCTATGCGCAATGGTGGTCTTACAAACTTTGAAATTGAATCACTTTTAAATAAAGAAACTTTTGCTATAAAAAACGCTTTGGTTGTCCCGGACTTTGTTGATGATGAGAACGTTCTGCCTCATGCCGTAAATACGCAAAAACTTAGGCATTTCGAAGGGGTTAAAATTCCCACTATTCCTCAACGGCAAAGGATTGATATTTTGATAGGACAAACTAATAAAGAGTTGCTCACTGTTTTGGAGGAAAGAGAGGGTGTAAATGCGAGTGAACCTAACTACGTTCTAACTCGACTGGGTCCTATAGCCAGCGGTGGTCGCGTTGGGGTGAGATCGGATTCGCACCAAGTCTTAAAAGAAAGAGTAAACGTTGATGGTGACACAAACGAATGTGAACAACTTAGACAAGAAATTACTGAGCTAAAAGCGGCTTTGCGACAAGTTGAATTGGAGAACGAGGAGAATCAACCCTCTAGGAGTGAGGATCTTGCGTGTTCGTTGGTGGAACCTAACGTCAAAGTAAAAGATGGTCGTTACGAGATTCCGGTCCCTTTGAGATCGGATATTGTTAAAAAGATTCCCAATAACTTGTCAAATGCCTTAGAGCGTACTATGTCTCTGCGTCGGAAAGCTCTAGGCGATCCTACTTTAAACCGAACCCTTACAGATACATTTCAAGAGTTGCTTGCTGAGGGTTGGTTGACGCATGTGCAGAAGATAAAAGTTGATGAGCCTACTTGGTATTTGCCTTTCTTTGTGACGAAACAAGAAAAATCTCGTGTTGTATATGATGGTGCAGCCACATTTAAGGGAGTATGTCTTAACCATGCTGTTTTGCCTGGCGCTAATCTTTTGAATAGGTTGACAGACGTTTTGACTCGTTTTCGTTTGGGTAGATTTGCGTGTATGGCCGACTTAAGCAAATGTTTCTTTCAAATTTCTATTCCAGAAGACCAGCGGGATCTCTTTCGTTTGGTCTTGTTTAAGGATAACGACATAAAACTTGGTGAAACCGAAATATTTCGGTTTTGTAGACATGTCTGGGGGATAAACTCCAGTCCTTACATTGCTCTTCATGCAATACAACGTTTGATTGATGAAAATCTTACCAAAGCAAGTCGACTGACTTTGGAAGCTATCGAAAACAATCGGTATATGGATGACTTGCTCATTACTGCTGAATCCCTGGCTGATATTGAGGTTATTTCTCGAGAGTCGAAGTCACTGTTCGAAAGCAGAGGCTTTAGACTGTGTAAATGGTCGGCAAATCACCTGGCTAAGCCGGTTTTGCTGAGTATTCCCAAATGCGATCTCGGCTCTAATATCCGAGAAATTGACCTTGGTTCAAACTCTATGCCAGACTCTAAAGCATTGGGCCTAATATGGGACGTGGAAAAGGACTGTCTCAAGGTTTATTGTAATAAAAATTTGACTATGCCAGCTAGACTCAGTCTTCGCGAAATGCTGCGCTTTCTTGCTAGCCACTTTGACCCACTGGGTTTTATCGCTCCCTATCTCTTGGGAGGCAAGTTAATTCTTCACCGAGCTACCTGTGCTGGTATTGGCTGGGATGACGAGCTTCCGAAAGACATGATGATCGATTGGAGTGCGTGGCTTTGTCGTGTACGGCCTATTTCAGAGGTTTCGATCCCCCGCTACTGCTTTTGGGAAGCCGAAACCGAGACCGGCGATGATGAAAGCGTTAGCTATCAGCTTCATGGGTTTAGTGATGCTTCGAATGATGCCTTGTCCTGTGTGGTCTATCTGAGGCGCTTAATTGGGCGACGATCGAACGTCGCCTTCGTGCATGGCAAGTCGAAACTGGTTTTGTTGTCTCAGACGAATTGGACGATCTCTCGAAAAGAATTGGAAGCGGCTAGGCTTTGTTTTGAACTGGTGTTCGCCGTGTCTAAATCGTTGCGGCATTTGTCTTGCACCTTTCACTTGTGGACAGATTCACAAGTGGCACTTAAATGGATTGTAAACCCGGATCTTTATCTTCCGCGATTTGTAAAACGCCGTGTAGATAAAATACACCTTATGACTTCGGCTTGTGACTGGAATAATGTTCAAGGATCTTTAAATCCCGCAGATGTTGGTACACGCGAAGGCAGCGTGAGGAACTCTGATTCCTTTGCATTGTGGCTTAGAGGACCTCCATTTCTTTTACAGGGATCTTTGGAACCCAAGCCCGTGAGCCCCGCCGTGGTTGTTCGTAGTGCCAGCATTAATTTAGATCTCTTGTCTCTTAAAAGCAATACGTGCCTGGATCGGATAATTGAAAGCGCTCCCGATCTATACACATTAAAAAAGCGTGTGGCTTATCTTATTCCTTTCAAACAGTATATTGTCGCCAAATCACAAAAGCGTAACCTTTGTAAACCGAAACTTGATGCAGACTACTTGGATAAAGTCTTCATGGAAGTTGTAAAATTTGTTCAGCAAACCCATTTTGGGACCGCAATTAAGCTTCTCCAGGAGAAGTCATCAGATGCTTATGATTTGATTTTAAAAAAATTACCGTATATACCCGTGTATAAGTCGATTTTCTGGGACCAGATTTTAAGATAAAATTTCAGGGGTCGACTTATACACGGGTAATGTTTTTGGACATGTTGCTGCTGAGTCGAGTTGTATGTGGTATGAAAAGAAAACTCCATTATTACCGGTACTTTATTACCATACATCATGAATACTGGCATACATGCAATATACAAATATGTTAAAGTACACAGTATACGGTAGTATTGACTTAACAGTAGTCCAACAAAATGCACGTGTTAAATTGTTCAATCAGCTACCCGATTTGTGCTTCAAGTTACTAGTAATTATTCCAAAATATTCGCAAATTGCGGAGTCGACTTATACACGGGTAATACCTTTAATGATGCAATTTCTTGTCTTAAAATGCGTATCGACTTATACACGGGGTCGCCTTATACACGGGTATATACGGTAGGTAGTAACTTGTCAGATTTAGAACACGTCCGTCGTGTCTCTGAATTAAAAACTCTGCGAAACCTGCGCCCCTGTGTGGATTATAACTTGATGTTGCGTGTTGAGGGTCGCCTTGAAAACGCTGATCTCCCAACAGACACTAAACATTCTTTAATACTCCCTAGCAGGCACCCACTTACTAGGTTGATCATTCTCGATGAACACGCTAAAGCTGGACATGCAGGTCCATGCTATACGCTAATGCGTACGCGGCAGCGTTTTTGGATTGTGTATGGAATTTCGAGCGTTAAGGGTTACCTGACGGAATGTGTAAAATGTGCAATGCGAAAAACAACCCCTGTTCGACAGCTGATGGCCGATCTACCGGCTTGCCGAGTAACTGCCACAAATAAACCCTTCAAGTATTGCGGCGTAGATTATCTTGGACCGTATTTTTATCGCCAAAATCGTAGTAATTGCAAATGTTGGGGTTTACTATTCACGTGTTTATGCACTCGTTGCATACACGTGGAAATCGTCACTAGTCTTGACTTGAATAAATTTTTGCTCGCATTTTCTAGATTTACAAATCTTCGGGGAGCAGTTGACACAGTTTATTCGGATAATGGCTCGACGTTTCGGGCTGCTGCTAATCGGCTTTCCTCGTTGCTTGGTTCGACAGAATTCTGTAATTCTTTTAGGAGGCGTAACATCAATTGGGTTAAAATCCCTCCACACTCTCCTAGTCAAGGAGGTAGTTGGGAGAGTATGGTGAAGTTATTTAAAGACGCCTTTAATCGCGTTTTAGATCAATCTCGACGAAAGCCTTCACTTATTGAAATACAGACTTTCACTTCAGACGCGGTGCGCATAGTAAACGATCGCCCGCTCACTTCGCTTAGCGATAAACCTAATGATTTGGCTGTAATCACTCCTTCATCTTTCCTGGGGCAAGGTCTTGCCCCCAATACACCTCTAAGTGCATTTCATGATCGGGGGGACTTGCGTCGTGACTTTCTTTATAATACAACTTTGGCTAATAAATTTTGGCTCTGTTGGATGCAAGGTTACCTCCCTACTTTGCAAGGTAAAAACAAGTGGAGGGTAACTCAGAATAATATCTGCACTGGCCAATTGGTCCTGGTTGGAGATGCTGAGGACATCTCAAGGCGCGGGGCTTATCGTTTGGGCCGGGTACACCGGGTGCACCCTTAGTGGCGCAACGGAAAAGAGTTAGTCCGTAGAGCAACTGTTACTGTGTTGAAAGATTGCGGGGATGGTACAAATAAAATCGAATACATCCTTCGTGATATATCAAAAATTGCTCCCGTATAATATTTTATTGTATTTTATCTTGTGTTTTTATATTCGTATTTCCCCGAGCATTATTGACATTTTTATGCTTCAAAATCGCTAATTTTACATCAGAAAATTCGAACTTGACCTTTATAGCATACGTGTTTAGTCACCTTTTCCTTTATTTATTGCACCGTCTATATGAATGTTAATGATGATGGTGGACTACCATCAAAAAGAACTTCGTATACCTGACCACTGCATCATTGTTCTTTGAATATGTTAAGTTAATTTTATTATTGTAGCGCCTTGGTGCTCTATATGTATTATGTTTTTGTTTGAAACTTCACCCTGTGTTCTTGTTTCAAAGGGGCCGCAATGTTATCGCACCAATGCCCATTTTTTAACTCACCGATAATCGAACTGCAGCCCTGAGAACAAGAGTCTTATTGCACGTATTGTTTTGTCGCACTTTACTTTGTTACCTAAGCACACAAAACGCGTGGCTTCAGGCTCTTACTAATTATGTATATAAAGAAAAAGAAGTTACTTCAAATTCTATTTTTGGTTCTTGAATGTTGCTGGTTCAATCGTTGTGGATAAAAGTCTAGTCAATTTTCTCGCGCTGGCCTATTCGAAGTTTTTGTTTTTATTGTTATTCTGTCAATATACCCATTGATTTTACTGTTTGATTTTAAACTGGTGGTTGGATAGAGAACAGTGCGAGGAAGGTCCTGGCCGTCCGCCTGTGACAACTATAATAGAAGATTCATCCCCTTTGAGTGGTGAATCCTTAACAACTGTTGGCCAGAGCAAACAAACTTAGAACCTACAAAATGCAAATTAAAATCAACCGCTTCAAAGCGGGATATCCTTAGTGGTTCTATTTTGCAGTCTTTTGTTGGAATGCTTGGCCTCACTTGGTAATACACGTTAAATCTCTTTAAAAACACAAAAGTCTTGTTAGGGTATAAACCAGTACATTAATGTTTAATTAATCAACTTTCAAACAGCACCAACGGGTAATCCATAGTGCCGATGCACATTCATTCACTGCCTTTCACATTAACATAGCAAACTGGTGAACTGAGGATGTCCCTAAAACAGAGACATCACTTATGATTGCAGAACAGTAAAATTACAGAAAATAATCAAACACTTAAGAGTGCCCGATCTGTGGCTACGGTCAACCAAAAAGCAAAGCGATGCGTGGAGCAATTGAAAGACTTTTTGTGACAGTCTTCGCTTCCTGGACACAATATGAATTCGCACTATACATAACATTATAAAAATATTCTTGCAAATAATAATTTTTCGCATTTTGCAAACGGCAATTGTCTTACAATATTTGTATGCAAAATATTGTATTATACAGGGTGTTCTAGAAAGTTTTGGGCACATTTTGACATTGAATATGTCAAAAACTATTAAGGAAATAACAATGCATCTGATATATTCTGAAAGCTTGCAGTCTCAAGTTTTTTATAGAATGTTCAAAGATGTTCAATGTGAACACCGTTAGTCATACGCCCCACATCAAGCCGATAGTCAAATTCCTGCTAAAATGCGTTCCAGCATTGTGTTGTCTATGGTTGCAAGTTGCAACAACTTCCGTTATTCGGCCTTGAGATCAGCTACATCTTTTGGAAGGGGGAGGCGCATAAACCAGTGCTTTCACGAAACCCACAAAAAGAAGTTGCAGGGTGTGACATCTGGAGGCCTAGGATATCAGGGCAAGAGAACGCGATCATCAAGTGTCGCTGAATCAGTTTTTGAAAGTTCAAAGACACAAAACGCTTTTTCTGGTTGAGTGAAAGCCATTGGTGGATCTAGGTTATTTTAGTTATTTAAGCTACACGAAAATATATGAAAAAAATTATCAGCATGACAAAAAAACTCAATAAATTTACCATTAAAATGACAACAGTTTCATTCAACTACCATTTATAGATCAGGAGAAATGAGGACTTGAAATGTGCCCAAGACTTTTGGGACACCCTGTAACAATAGTTGATAAAGAAACGCGAAATGCCAATCAAATTAATGCACAAAAAGATGTTTTGATCTCTTCGTATGAGCCAGATGCTTTGTTTTTGACACATCTATATGAACTGTTGAGTGTTGTTTGCTAGCCCTTTGTTTGACTGGACACTACAATAGGCGGACTGCTTGGCCCCACCATCTGCTTGCTACTGTAAATATGGAGGCATCAAATATAACGTTAAATGCCTTTGCCAAACAATACCTATCAAAGTTGCGGGCTTGTTCCCCATACTACCTTTGTCGTGATGTGTGCCAAGCAGGGAAATTGGAATAGCATTTTTCAAGTCTGGTCAGTGGAAATGAATTCAGGTCTGTGAAGCAGATGGCCCCGAAATCACTCATAGCTACGAAACATTATATTTATTTAATATTTTAAGACATCACTCTGGTCATAACATTGAAATGAGTTGTGGTATGAGCTTCCCCTAAGATCTAAGCCAAGCCATTTAATTGCTTCGATTTTAATCTGGGAGCCAAGCTGTCTACTCGCCGTTAGGCTGTGGCGGCCCAGCAGCATAACAAGATTGAAAAACACAGCACAAGCTTATGAATTTAATTGCCGCCATCAACAAATTATTTGAAACTGAGACAATAAGAATGATTTTATAACAATACATACCTTGTGAAGCATCTTCGCAATAAACAAGAAACTTTGCTCGTGCATTTCTCAAAGCAGCCCTGATGCCTCTACATGTGTTTCTGTTTAAGTGTTCTTGAAGTACCCATTTCTTAAGGAAGCGATATTACACTGTATGTTGAAAAAAATTTAGAGCAGCTGTAACGGCAACCAGATGACCAGTCCACCCCTGCTTAAGCAGGCATTTCAATTTTTCACCATTATAGTGAAGTGCAACTGTGGGCTTGCGAAAAAAACTGTAAAGACTATCACAAACGTGCAAACAATTATTGATCGCTTTTTTTAACCGACATTGCTTGCATTACTACAAGGTGCAATTGATGGTTTGGGCAGTGCACATAAGGAATCTTTTCTGTTTTCTCGTTCCTGCAATAGACTTTGAACTCCTCCACAGTGTCCTGCCATTACAAATGCGCCATCATAGACTTGACTAAATATTCTATCTTGACTAAGTTCGGCAAAAATCACGTCGGTAACTGATTTCGCATCACCCGAATCGGTGCTTGATAAAACCAAAAGACGTTCCGCTACTTTCAAAAAATGCTCATTAAAAAAACGATTATGGAAATATTTTTACACTAGCTGGGTCCTTGGTGCCATCAGCTTTGATTGTATACCAAGAATTTCCAATTTTTTGCTTAATACCTTCAATTACTTAATACCCTCGGTTATTCATAGCAGCAATAAGTTCGTTTTGCATATCGGGACTGGCGTACGTTGCATTTTATGGGATAGTTTTTCAACAGTGCAATTAAACAGACTTAAAAGGAGTCCATTTCCTCCTCCATCTTTGCTTTTAAATGCGTCAATTTTTCCTCAGAATGCCAATTGATGAGTAGCCAAAAAGCTACTATACTCGACCCTTGTTAATTAGAATTTTGGTTTATCCGACCAGTGGACTTCAAACAACGGGCACCAACTTCTTCTCTCCAGGTCGCCGTCCTACGTCTCTAGCCTCAGCCTTGGATCGAGAGTAACAAGTTTTCTTGGTCCAGTAAATGGTGTCAATGCATTAATTGTACATATCGTGAAGGTAAGCAAACCTGTTGTTCTGCTGTCTTTTATCCTTTTCGGGATGGCTATTGTTTTTTTGTTTGCATTGTACATTACTTGTGATATTTGTACTTTTTCATTTTCCGGACTAGTTTCTGCACCATTTGGTCCGGAAAAACAAGGGTCAAGTGTATGTCAATTAAGGTAAAAAAATTATAGCAATTTTATTCAATTATTTGTGTGTTGACTAATGAGGTAATTTCCTTGCCCATTTCAGACCGTTTGGTTTTTTCTTTCCAGGTACTGTAGCATACTAAGTGTTCTTTGGAAGCAGCATGCTCGGAAAAACCTCTATTGATTGCAATAGCATGCTTTTAATATCGATAACCATCGATTGTAAAAGTTGATTCACAATTCACAACGCATTCCTCGAAAGCCTCCTCCAGCTTTGATTCAAAATTGCGGCAAGGAAAGCAAAAAACTGCATCAAACTTGACAAAATATTCCAAGCAATCCCACTTATGATACCACGCAGCATTAAAGCATCTTTTCTTGGCCCCAAACATGCTTGCAGGATGAGCTCGCAGCCTAACCTGCTTCTGGTCGTTAATTCGGAAATGATAAGCATTAGCAGATTTTCGTGTGCTCATTGGCCTACTTGCAGCAAATGTTGTAGGTGCACTGCAACTGGCAGACAAGCTCAGATCTTGCAAACTTTCAGAACTTTCACTTGAATTAGAGCTTTGCAACCAATGTCTCAAGTTCATTTTGCGCTTTTACATCCTCAATGAATAAGCGAAATGAAAACATCTTCTGTAACTGTTGATGAAGACGGTTTATTGTGTCACAATTATTGTGTTAGAGCAGTTGATTGCGCCACAACTGTTCGATTAATCGACAGCGTCAAACGAGAATTCAGAAAGTTAAGTTTCATGATATTATTGTTTGCTGTCCAAACAAAACAAATAGGGGCACGGAGCGACGGCACTGCACTCACCCAGTCAGGAAAATTCGGTTAGTTGCTGTATAGGAAAATATTTAGAAGCCTACGACCGCAATCTATCCGAAACGTTGATCCCATCTGGCAGTTCTCTTGGTAAGTTTTAAGGAATTGCCAGAGTATACAAGTCAAATATGCCTTTGCTTTTTGTGGTGCCTATGGTAGGAACAGCAAAATACTAATTGGCTAAATTGTTGGACAATTTAATTAAACAACACCTACTAGACAATATTTTCCAAAGTCAATATCTCAATTTATAAATCACGCGAAGCAATTTAAGTTCAATAAAAATCGAATTATTGTTAGTTTTGATGCAGTATCGCTTTTTGCCAACGTTCCACTATCCGAAACAATGGAAATAATTGCCAATCGTCTATAACCAGAAAATGATCCACCAACAGCTTCCATTTAGGAAAGAAATATTCAAGAAACTGATTCTGTGCTAGCTAAGGACTGAGTATGTATAAAGATCACTAGCACAAACAAATAGACGGGGTGACAATGGGCTGTTCTTCAGGACCAACAATAGCAAATTTCTTTTTATGACATTTGAAAAATTTTTTCCAACAAGTCCATCTACTTGCCTAAATTATATTTAAGGTGCATTGATAACCTATATGCTATTTTTGATAGTGATTGCAATAAATTTTTAAAAGTACTTAGCAGGCAGCGCAACAACATCAAATTTAGTTGAAAAAAATACAAAGAGCCCTCATTTTTTTGGACCTTGATTTAGAAATTACCAAAAATGGTTCTAATAGTTGAGTTTGGCGCAATTCTACTAACACAGGTTTAATAGGTCTACTTCGTTACGCACCAAAGATTTCTAAAACATGAAAAACAGGCTCAATTATAGGTTTTTTGTATAGAGTCAAGACAATTTCCTCAAATAACGACCTATTCAAAAAAGATGAGAGAGAAAAGTTACCTAAGTAATCTTTTTTTGAAAAACGCCTCTCCTACTTGGTTTTTTGATCAATCTTTGAAAAAATGTGATATTAGGGATAAATAGGTACACAGAAACTAAAACCAGATTTTTCTGCTTAATTGAAGCCGCTGTTATGTCTTATTAGAAGGCAATTTAATGTCGATGGGTGTGCAACTATACCAGCTTTAAGCAGGTGCGTATTTTCAACTGAAGTGTGCTTCTTCTGCCGCTTTGTCGTCAAATGTGGTGAATAAGATTAATTGTCTGGGTGGTGCAAACTGCTCATACATCGGTATGATCACACGTCACTTAGCCACCATAAGACATGAGAATGTTCACTCAGCAACAATAAAAGCATGCAGCCATCACAGAACATCTAAAAATATGTGATGGCTGCAAGAAAAATAGCGGCATAAATTTGTTTAACATCATTGGAAAGTGCGACACAAAAATACGAGACCAAAATCCAGGAAGCTCTACCAATCAAGAAAATCAGACCACCTCTCAAAAAGCAACTGTATGTCAATAGCTTTTCGTGTTTGCTAGATGTATTTTGGTATTTGCAGTTGATCGTACTATTTATCTGCTGTCTCCGTGTATACTTTCATTTGTTTTGGCAGTGTTAAGTCCTACTTTATATTGTTACCTGCATTTGTCTATTACGCCAGCAATAACAATATTCTATCACATTTATTTTGTTTAATAGCAGTAAATTTGCCATTACCAATTTTTTTGCATATATATATTCACTACCTGACTTTGCCGGCTTCGCCCGGCACAAGCCCTCCATCAGTAACGTCGGGATTGAAAGTGTCGGTTCAGGCGGCCAAGCCGGCTTTATACAACAAACAGTATGTAATTAATTGTCTGTCAAAGAGTGAGTACATCTTTTTGGGACACCCTGTATATTAGGCTTTTGTATAAAGAGTTACCAAACGTTTATGTGTTTTTTGCACATAAGATGTTCACGACTTTTTGTGCTCCTTTTCCTAATTGAATATCTTATTTTAAGATCCTGGCTATGCCTTAGGCATATTTTAGGGGAGTATAAAGTATCTTTGCTTTTCGACAAATGTTTGGTCTGACCCCGGTAGCTATATAAAGCTGCTATAAAGCAAAATACCAATACAGTAGATTCCGCTTAATCGGGTCACATCGGGACTAGCATCACTTGGCCCGATTAAGCGGCTGACCCGATTATCCGAAGTTAACATGACGTCATTGTCTTGACGGCAATAAACAAACACATGCGCATATACAAGCATTGTGCACATTGTTTGGAGGTTGTTCTCTAATTTTTCTGGGAACAACAATTTTTTCAGCAATTGTTAAATTTTTTCGTGGCATTTCTACTTAGCCCTTTGAGGACCTTTGGCACAGATATGTGCCATGATTGTTGATTGTTATATCATTATGACGTGGTAACCAATTATATGAAATCCATTATATTTCCGTTGTTACCAAACAATTGCGGCATTGTTTCAAATTTTATGAATTAAATTCTTATAATCCTTAAAGGGTTAGGCCTTCACAAAATTTGCAACAAAGCACATCAATTACTACGTCCAAAGGCATGAAATCACAAAATAAGTTGCGCCTGTATTGTTTAATTGTCACATAATAAAGTTGGCTTTGTGATATTGAGTACTATAACATCACAAAGGCGGTTTTGCAATTACAAAGGTGTATGTCTGGCTACAGTTGTGGCCCGATTAAGCGGAATAGTGGCCCGATTATATAGCGTAGTGTATTTTCTTTGATTAGATTTCGTTCTTCACAATTTGGCCCAATTAAACGGCTGACTCGATTAACCGGCGGCCCAATTAAGCGGGATCTACTGTAATATGTTCCATGTGGTGCCATTTAACACAGTGACGTTGCTAATTTTAATTTTTCTTAAGACCCTGCTGGCTACGCATTATGATTCATATTTGTTTTTCCTTGCTTAGGTATGCTCATAGAAGCTAAACAAGTTTTTGCTTTACCCAAATTTTTAGTTGGAAAGTTCACACCGACATAAACCATAAACATTATATTGAAAACAATTTAGTGTGTATTGCAAACAATGTACCCAACCCAATTTGACGAGACCATCCCTGGACGCGTTTCGTTCTCTTGGACTCCTCAGCAGGGCCTGTCCCGTCCCCCAAACCAAACCCTTCATTTGCAATCACATAAACTCGTTTTCTTCATATGCAAAAGCAAACATGCGTCGGACAAGCGGCGCAAGCATGTTCATGACAGATGGGGAACCTAATGGAGACACTCGGGCTTTTGCTGCAAAATGAGGCTCGCAGAATCTACTGCGATCCACAGACTAAGTCACCTCAAACCAACACGTCCTTGCTTCCAAGAGCTCCCTCACTTTTTGTGACGGGAGAATCCACTCCAACGACCCCACGCAGGTGGAATGATTAATTAGATAACGTTATGCAAGGTTAGTTAATGGTTGGAAGGTTCACACCGACATAAACCATAAACATTATATTGAAAACAATTTAGTGTGTATTGCAAACAATGTACCCTACCCAATTTGACGAGACCATCCCTGGACGCGTTTCGTTCTCTTGGACCCCTCAGCAGGGCCTGTCCCGTCCCCCAAACCAAACCCTTCATTTGCAATCACATAAACTCGTTTATGTTTATTATAAATTCCCTTTTTACGCGGAAATATCGTTTTTTCTGTTGCGAATAGGCCTACATTTTTTGCAAGTTTGCTTTGTATACTTCCTCCCATATTTCCAAGTCATCGGCAGCGTAGGAATGTCCAAGAACATCATCAGCTTGAAGGCTACGCTTCGACGTGGTATTATTTTAAAAATATTTTTGCCAAACTTTTATGCATTTTGAAAAAATGCAAAGAATTTGATCAGCTTATTAAAAAGTTCATCAATTCTCTCGAACTCTTAAAATCTGCATGTTGCAATCAAAATCATTTGTGGTGATTACGTGCTTATTTGATTTTGCTTTGCTTTGTGGTGACTGCAATTCAGTTCCGTAGCACTCCAACTTCGGGCCCCCCCCCCCAAAGTAAGCGCAAGAGCCCCTGCGCACAGGTCATATCACTTTAGAGGTGTAAAATTGAAAAGCTGCATTAAGAAAATACACCACAATTTGTACATAAGTAAACAGGCTAATGTCAGAATAAAGCATGCCGATACCGAAGGTGCAAGTCATAAAAAATTCGGCACCGATGCCAGAGTTCAGTAGGACATTTATGCAGACACTGCGAAACGAAAGCAATAACACTGAAAAACATGAAAAAGTTATAAAAACACAGTATCATTTAAATAGTCTGGAGCGAACCTTTTTGTTCGCAAATGCTGTTATGACATTGTCATAATCAAGAGATCGGGCGCAGTCATTTTCGATTGACAACATGGCTAATGAAGATAGTCTACTGTCTGTCATAGACGTTCTATTAAAAGTTTTGATCAGTTTCAATTTGCTGAAGCTTCTTTCAGCGCTGGCAACAGTCACGGGGCAAGTTAGTAAGATTCGAAGTGCGATGTACACATTCGGATACAATTCAAATAAATGAGTCTTTAGAAGATAGTTCAGAAAGTCTTGAGCCGTATTGAGATTGCGTTTTTTTGTAAAATTAAAACAAACCGCTGTAGCTCAGCGCTCATTTCATCAGAATCAATGTCACCGAACTTTTTTTGGAACTCTTTACAGCAAGTAAGAAGAGCATTTTCTTGTTGCACAAGCAAAAGTTTGTCTCGTGTGTACAAAAACGAAAAGGCGGAAGAAACCTCACGTAACAAATTAAAGCGCTCCTTTATTGACATAATAGCCTGGTCTACTAATGGATAGAAAAAGTTGCTTTTAAATTTCAGTTCAGGAGTAGCTCGTTGTTCCTCTTCACCTTGGTAATCAAACAATCTTCTTTTCTTTCCACTTCTTGACGGAGGAAAAGAAGGATCAATATCCAATTCCTGTGCTATTTCAACAGCAGATGTTGCGGCACTGTCATAACCCGTTGTGCGATAGTTTTGCAAAAACTTTTCAGTTGCCTGGATTTCCGTTTCCATTGTATGAAGGGAGACTCCATACGATTGAAGAATCTTGCTTGCTTTATTGACTTGGAATAGGATATCATACCAAATAAACACCGACAAAAGAAAACTCCATTTTGATAAATGAGCTATCAACGATTTTGTTTCTGAGGCAGCTCTTCCATCTTTTCTTTCTATGGAAATGGCTTCCAAGTCTTTCAGTGCCAGCAACACCTCTTTTAAATTGTATCGAAATGGTTTGATGCATTTAATTCTGCTTTCCCAACGAGTATCAGATTGTGACTTTATGGACAGCTCCACATGTTTCTTCAAAATTTCCCAACGCTGAGCAGAGGAAGAAAACAGCACATACAACCTTGTAAGTACTCCAAAAAATGTCAATGCTTCCGTCGATCAATTAGCACTGTCAACAACAACTAAGTTAAGGGTATGGTTTGCACAGGGCACGTAAACAGCTTTGGGATTGATGTCTAGCATTCTTGCTTGGACCCCAGAATGTTTTCCTTTCATGTTAGCACCATTATCATATGACTGACCTCGACAATTAGACAATTCGAGTTGCAGTTCGGTCGCTTTTTCTAAGAAAGCGTCCAACAAGCCTTTCCCAGTACTGTCACTTATTTTCAAGTAGCTAAAAAATGTTTCTTTAACAACAGCAGCTTCTTCATTACATATTACATAACGGAGAATGACAGACATTTGTTCATGATGTGACATATCTGGAGTGCAGTCCAAAATTATAGAAAAATATTTTGCCAATTTCAATTGCTGTAAATTTTCTTTTTCAACTTCTGTCGCTAGCAATTCAATTAGTTCATTTTGTATGGTAGGACTCAAATAGTGATCTTTAGTGTTTTTATTCTTAATTCTGTCTTGAAGCTCTTTTAGGATCGGATCTCTTCTTGCCAAAAGCTCAAATATACCCAGAAAATTTCCATTGTGAGGAGATCCTAAGACTTCTTCAGATCCTCTAAAAGCAAGATTCCTTTCCGATAGAAACAAGGCAATGTCGATAAGTCTCTCTAAAACATTTCTCCAAAAACGTCTTTCATTGAAAAAATATTCATCTCGCGCTTGTCGATAGTGGATGAATTTCTTATCCCTTCAGCTAGCAACATCCATTGACTGCAGCATTGTTGGTGGGAAATGCCGTTTTCATGGTCTTTCAGTTTTTTCGAAAAACCCTCCCATGTATTTATACCACTACAAAAGGGGCTTAGTGTTTTTCCAAATAGCTTACAACAAAAGCAAAAAACTTGATCTGATTCCCCAGAATAAACTAGCCACGACCGTGAAACACTTTCACCATTAGGTAACACACGTTTATAATGGTTGGAGGAAAAACGTCGCCTTGGAGTTGTGTTATTATATGGAAAATTCATTATTAGTTGATGTGGTCCACGCTTTACTATATCACATCGTTGAGCATCAGAAATACTTTCAGGCCATTTACATGGGTCATCAGGGATAGGGGTAAATTGAGATTCAGTTATTTTTGATATTGAAGGTTGCGTATTGGCAGGTAAATCACAACTTACATTTTCTGGAAATTCACAATCACTTTGATGCTGATCGTCATAGTCTTCTTTTTCTTGTACACTATAGTTTTCTTCATCCCTCTCGGTACTAGTGCCAGGTCTACTCTGCTCAGTAATCTTGAAAAAATCTGTCATCTTGGGCAATTTCGCTACAGCATCTCGAGCAGTGGCTGCTTCTTTTCTCTTTTGAGCACCACTTTTTGAACGTTTCATTCTATACAATGTCAATAAAATACTTTATCTGCACTCTGCAGTGTATATATATTGTCCCGGTATTTATAGCCAAACAGAATTCCAGACCATTCTATGATTGTTGCGTAACAACGGCATTGTTACGTCAATCGAATATTCAAGATTCTACCAGAAAATCAATCGAAATATTCTAGATTCTGCGAGATAAAATGACGTTGCATTCACTTATGATGTCACAAGCCAATTTCTTCCTACAGTTTAAATCGGTTGTAAACAAGTCTGCTGAACTGAAAATAGTCACGTAGCCAAAAAGCAATTTCAGACTAACTTGGGCCCCCAAAGTTGGCCTGGGCCCCCCCCCAAATGGGGAGTTTGGGGGCGGCTGCTACGTCTCTGCTGCAATTTAATTTGTATTTTGCTTCATTTTTTTGTATCGCAATCAGTATTTCCTATTCTGGGTGTCAAATATCAATGTTGACATTTGGTATAGGAAATTGCATTGCTTTCACATCAATCTCATCAAAACTCCATTGTTTTATTGTGTCACGTGATTCGTGTTCGCATTTATATATTGTAGCGGTTTGGTGGCTGATGGTAGTAGAGTTGAGCCACGAGAGCAAACGGACAGGAGTACTGACCACTGATTCTGTGGCTGTGTACCACGTCCATTGTGCAGTTAGTTCTTTATTGAATGGCACTTCGCTTACACAAGATTAAACTTTCACTTATCACCGATACAATCACTTTACTTGCAGGAAAACTCAATTAACTTATCCAAACTTGACCGACTGACCGAAAACTATTGAATAACCGAATACTGAATCCTGAGAAAAAGGCAGTGCGGGCACTTTATATGTACACTTTATATGTAGCGATGACGTAATAATGATCAGCCACTACAATATGTTCGCATTGTTTGTGGTCCATATTCCGCTTCGCTCATGCTTTCAATCAAGTTACTACTTGTTGTATTATATTTTGTATTTTATTGCTTGTGAAGGATACTTATTTACTGTAATGCAGTTGTGGTGCAATGTAGTAGTGTAGGGCAGTGTAAGCTGTGGTTAAAGCATGGTGGATGCATTGTATCAAACAAAAAGAGTATGAACGCAGCAGACACAAGCGTTTATGTCTGCAACATCACTAGTGGACAAGAATTGGTTGAAAGCAGTGTAGAGAAATTCTGAGTGTGAAGGTTGGTGGAAGTAGAAAGAGGAATGAGACTCTGGATGTCAAATAAATCTCTGATAAATACTATATTATCTGGATTTGTCAAATGGTTGCTGACAGTTGTTTACTTCGAACATTTCATCCAGCCTACTTTTTTTGGGATGAAAATCTAAACTCTCAGTGTAATGATTGCTTGTGGTCAGCCAAACCTTTTAAGTTATTATCATCATATTTTGCAATACAACTAGTTCTGCAGTAATTGGTACTTGTCTGTGATGACTATAGTGTTTGCATTATACATGGTTAGGGTGACAGTGAGGTTTTGGGTTACAGTTAGTTGGCATTGCAGGACAATATCAGCAATTTGCAACAAAGTAAATGTTCAAAATCTGTCATATTCCTACCAGATAGGGTTGTAGTGGATGCATGTGGGCATATATACAATATGCAAGTTCTGACATTTGAAATTAAAGCATTGCATGCTTTGACAAAAATTGTGATTTTTGAGAAATAGACTTTAAAGTTAAGCACACTTTTATCTTCACTTTAAAACTAAGTCATAACTGTTTTATGACTGTTTGAAGCACTTAAGCAAACAATACTATTGAAACAAATAAAACGAAAAGAATAATTTTATGTTAGTACAGTGACAAATGTAATGCAATTTAAGAAAAATAAATTAAAGCAAATTATTTGTGCTGTTTTTAAGGTGTATCTAGTGTGTACCAGAACTAGGACTGGCCAAACTTGCTTTATCGAACAGCCACATAAGATAAAATTAAAATTTTAAAGAGCCACATAAGATTTAAGTGTATGCACTGACACTTATGCCACATTACAGTTCCTGGCAACAGACTAACATTAATAGTGAGGTAATCATTAAGGAGATTACAGTCATCTGTTTGAAAAAGCTATGAAAAAAAGCTTATTGCCAACATTTAGAGTCACATTAAAACTACTAGACAAGGGTAATTGTAATGAGTACATGCTTGGAAAGTCCCACGATGTCTGCTTCAAGCAAGGTTAGTGTTAGGTTTTTCCTTAGGGTTAATTGACATTGCAAAACATCATCATAAGCATTACGACATGTACTATTTAGTTATACCCTTAAGTAATGGTGTAGCTTAGTTTCAGAAACTGTTGTAACTCACAAAAGAGATTTAAACTAAGTATACGTGAGTGCTTCATCCATGTGAGAATAAAACAATATTAAAAAGCCACATTTGAAGGCCTAAGTAGGTGCACTGTAGATATCCTTGGTATGTGCAATACAAAACAACACTCATACCTTTTGCAATTTGATGTCGTTTCACTTACAACATATGACCACAACTATCTGAAATGGTGTAATAATAACTTATTTAGCTCATCAAACACAGAAGATTGTAGAGTTTTAGAGATAACAAAATGTTTTTGTAGTATAGTCAGCTGTCACTAATGCATCTTGTTGCAGTTGGCGCAAACTTTAGTTTGCACACTAAACATGAGTTGTATTGCAAACACCAGTTCCACTAAACTATTCTGCTCGCAACATGAGGCTTCAAGCTCTCAACTTGCTGTCTTTTGATGACAAGTGTGACACTCAGTCCATTGAACCACGCTGCTCACAAATTATTTAATGTTGTTTAGGAAACATGTTTTAAATTCAACTGTTGTACTCCTGTGCTTGTATGATAACAACTTTATATCAAATAGCAATGTTCTCAAAAGTTTTTAACACATTTGCATGTGCCCAAAAATTTAAACTCTGAGCTGATTACCATGTGTGGCTTCTATATTAAGAACAAGTTTAGTCTTTTGCCAAAATACAAATTTTAGTGCCATTCATCTCCATTGCATCAAGAAATTATCAAAAGAAAGTGAACCATTTACTGTTTGCTCTGACATAAAGTTGGCGTGTGTCCAAGTAGATTACTAATTAGCTGAGAAAAGTTTCAGTGAAGAAAGCTAGGCTATGTAAGCTGATTATTTTCTCAGCCTGATAATGCTAAATCTTTAGTGAGGTCCTGTGGTACCACTGGCTGTTTGTTTTCATCTTGCTACTATTTTTTATAAATTTCATTTCTTAGTAACACTCTTTAGCACAATTATTATTGCGTGATACGACTTTACCATTGGTTAAACTATAATCAAAAATAATTTTTTTAATTGGCTTTGTTGTTTTTGCACCTAATTCATTTTTTGTGCCTTACAATGAATTTAGTTTTGGTTAATTGTATTAAATATGAAGTGAAGTATTGGCAAAGCACAATCTCTGAAAACGCCAATTCAACCATCATACGAATTCAGGGGCATTCAGCTATCCAATGGTAAGTCTTATTTCAGTTCCGTTTATGCCACTATTGGTTATACCAGTAATTTTTAACCATTTCTAATTCACTGATCTCTTGTCAAATTTGAAAGATATTTGCAGGCCCTTTATTACTCCTTTTTGTTTGTTATACTTAGTTACGGTCCTTATTTTAAAAGATGTTTTTTCATTAGAAAGCACGTTTAGTTATAGTGAAAGGCATACTGAGCAAGTTCTTTTCTCAAGGAAATAATGCTAAGTGTTATTTAATCACTAAAATTACTCAAAAATATGGCATTAATGAAAACAAGACAATGCACAATTAGTGACAATGTAGTAACAAAATTTAGTAGCTGCCCTGAGCTTGCAATTTTTTCCTAAGCTATTTTATGTTTGGTGTGATCTTAGTGATAGCACGTCCGAGGTCATTATGCATGATTTATCTGTTTCTGTTCTTAGTTTTTATTAGAACAAGAGTGCTAAATGCTGCCTCTGCTTGGAAGCTAGTTGTAAACGGCAGAATGACTTTTTCCATTGCAATTCTTGCCAAATGAGGTGCTGCTAGCTGTCATTCATTAATCCAAAATTTAATATAGCTATGCATCGTAGAATATCTTCAAAGCAATAATTGACAAAATCCTTTCTGCGATTTGCGGCCCACTTGTGGACCCAAGGGTGCAACCAGGGAGAGACTAAGATAGCTGAAGCCCCCCTCTAGCAATGTCACTTTCACTTAAAGAATATAAATAATATAGAAACCGTAACTCGAATTTACAGTATATGTCTTTAAGCAAATGGGGTCGAAACCTTAGTCCTCTTTCCCCCACCTCCAATGCCGTTGTACGTAGCTATAATTAGTGTAAAATGTAAAAATAATTGGTATTTAGACATGGCATTTACTTGTAATTAATATGTACGTTGAATGTAACGAGTGGTTTACGAAAGTAAATCAAAGGAGTAAAAGATTTCGGATCAACTTTACATTAGTACACAACGTGGTCTGCCTTGCAATACTTAATTGACAAAAAACTTGAGAAATCTACCTCCTAATTTACTTTAAACCTAACCCTAATGATATAGAACCATGCAGGTACAAATGATTTTATGCTTTGACCCAAACAGCAGCAAAGAATTTACTGTATCGGGGTACATTGTTATAGACTTCCCTCCAGTATCGCACCGCCAAATTACACGACTTTCCTTTTGTTAAAACAAATTTCACTAATTTCTTGTTTAACATGTATTTCCGTTTTTACGTGTTTCAGTTATTACATAATTTAAAATGAATTTCCTTAAAGCTCGGTATTTTAGTGCTATCTTTTTAATTGTGACCACTTTTGGAAATTGTTAAAAATAACGCAGATGAGTAAAACAAAAAAGGCAAACCATTTCAGCTAATTTCAGAATAATCTATCAGTTGATGAATTTGTAACAGTCTATAATTGAAAAATTAAACAATGTTTTGTGGATCCTGTAAAACTTGTCACAGACGTTTGCATTAGTAAGTTGGAAACTCAGGTCAACGAACGGTGACTTCAAAAAGAAAAAAAATAAGTCGGCCAGCAATAGCCGTTCGTTATTCTTTTTTTGTGCCACAGTTGGCTGAGTCTTGCTGAAAGTTGTGGCTGTTTGTCTATGGCATAAGATATGGTTTATCTCTGCAGTACCAATACTAGATTTTTTTTTATTGGGTCAATAAGCTACTAAGTATAGCGTAAAGGTAATGTTTCTTTGAAAGAAAGATAAAATTATAAGCAGACTAATTCGTAAAAGTTACCAAAGGCAAAAAGAAATAAAAATGTAACCGAGAGTATTTTGTTGTTTGTTGCCAAACTTTTTGCAAAGTTATCAAGATACGTATTCATAATTTAAAGGTGGATGAAGCAGTGATTGAGAAATTGAAGTGCATATAAAGTGTCTAGACCAGGGTGGTCCAAAACGTGGCCCGCGGGCCACACTGTAGTCGCTTGATATTTTACTGCAACCTTATTTTCCAAAGATATAACAATTTCAAAATACCTTGTACATATTTAAGATAAACTGCATATATTTAAACACCTTTGAGGCCTGGTAAATACCCTTACATTTCTAATCTAATGGGTCTAAAAAAGAAGTTGGACCACCCTGGTCTTGACCCTGTATTAAATACGTATTACCGATAACCTAAAAACATCATAGACTGATATACCTTTTATTTACAAACCTTTGAAATGTTTAAAAGTTTGGTATTCTAACCTACTGTTGTTTGTCAGGTTCTAACTACTGGCTTTATTATTCTTGAAGATTACTATCGAAAGCAAACATACTTCAAAATGCTAAGAATAGTTAAAATCAGGTGCTTAGCTAAATGAAATGGTGGAGCAAGGTATTCTTTACAACAAAGGAAACGGTCTAAGCTGAGTTTAAAGGAACCACCCCTGCGAGAAAAACTCGGAAAAAATATTGTCCTAACTGTTAAGACGTTCTAGCCCTGTATTTTTATCTATTACTTACAGGCGTCTTTACTCTCAATATTGTATTTTCAGGTACCACTTAATTGCTTCATTGGGTAAATCCACAATCTTGTGTGGATAAAAAATAAAGATTTGTATTTTTTTAAATTAGGCTATATGTTGTTCCAAGTTGTTTCGGCTTTCTCTAAAAAACAAATCTGGTTTTACTTGAAATCCGATAGTTAAGAATATTTCCCTTAAGAGTTATAAAATTCGTAAGTGATGCTGACTTCGTTATGACGTCATTGGCACTTTTGGCATTCACTTGTAGGCTGCAATTGATTGCTACAAGTTTCATGCTTTCAGCACATATTGTTGTGTAAAATAAGTACCTTTTTAGCAAAAATATGTTAACGCCAGCAGTTTTGATGTTAACACGTTTTTGCTAAAAAGGTACTTATTTTGGTGTGCTTGACCACTAAACCAAATGTGATTGAGCCAGCCGGGAGTTTGCTTGAGCTTTTCATTCAGCCGGTCGCACGTTTCGATTCTCTTTGTCCTGTTGCTGCAGCTCATGGTGAGTTGAAATTCTACATGGGAACAGCTTCACGTCCTTCCTCTTGACTCTCAAAAGTGTAGTTGGCAACAGAGCCACCTCTTGAGTGCGGATTCGGTAAGATTTCTTTGGACCGCTAACTACTGACTCACGGACTTGCTCCCGCTTCTTTGGAGTGATGATCGATCGCCGGCACTTCTTTTCTTGTGGACGTGATGCTGGGTTTTTCCTTTTTAAAATGTTGCACAATTCTTTGTACTTTCCAGTTTGTAAATGCTGCACACTTAGACTTAGATTTGTAACCTGGTATGTGTTAAACCGACGGCAGACTTCTGCGGGTGACTTGGTTTCATACCAGAAGTGGGATAATTTTCAACTTTTGCTCCAGTGTGTGCATTTTGCATACAATACTATAGCACTTGTATGGAATCTAAAAAACAGTAAAGACAAAGACATGTTAGCAAATTCTACCTAATTCTTTTTCTTCTTCTTTAGGAAGGGATCCACGTCAAAAACAGCAGCGAAATAGCAATGTTGTTGAATTGTTGAATCATCCACTGTTTCGATATCAGATGCTGGCAGTGATGGTGCTCAGCCAGTATCGTGTGTCGACATCCAAAACCGTCAGTCCACGTATTCCTGTGGGTGCCCGATGTACGGGGCATGTCAGAATAATGTGTTCTGCGGTTTGTTCTGCAGCGCCACACTCGCAATTCGATGTAGGAGCAAGGCCCCATTTGTGCATGAACGACTGAAAGCACCCAACACCAGCCCCCAAGCGGTTGAGCCTGACCCGTGATGATCTGGGCAGGCCTATCCCAATGGCCTAGTGCTCGCCCTAGGAATGAAAGCACGGAGATCATATGAGCACTCCGAGTATTCCACGCTCCATTTAAAGTCTGTCCATTGAGCTGCACGAATATCCAATTCAGTTAGATCTTGCAGTAACTTCCGTGCAGCGGGCACAAAGGGGCGTCTAGATTTTAGTCTCTCCCTGTGGCCGTCTGGGAACCCAGCCAGTTATTCATAGAGGATATGTTCAGGGTCCAAACTGCCACGACATGCCAGGGAGAGTGTTGCTCCTAATCGGCGAAGCTCAGCCGGCTGGTTACCTGCGAGGTAAATGCTTTCACGTAGCGCGGGTCGTGAGTACACCTAGCAATTGGAAAGTCTCCCTAATGCTCTGTGGAAACCGAAAATTCTTTTCAGGGCACATCATCAAAAAGTTTCGAGGGCCTTCAATACTACAACTGAATGTCTAAGGCCTCACAGCCAGCAAGATGAACGTTCCACCTAGTTGACTATACATGAAAAGAAAAAGTCCGCTCGCTCCAACAGATTGGTTACAGCTGATCAAAGTAGTTGCGTCTTTTTCATAGCACCCTGTATATATGTGCATTCATTGTCGTACGCATGCATAACAATGATAGATTTGGGCGTTACCTCCTCTTCCACAGGTCTGACACGGTGTAAACTTTGTAAATTACTTTTTATCAAACGTCGCTTAACTATTGTGACGGACATTTTCAAGCAAAAGCAGTTCTCGCGCCTTTGGCTAAAATTGATTAAACACGGCGCTTTTTCTGTAGTTTGCTACTTGGTAGTGCACGTTTTCAATGAAAAAGCTCACAAAATTTTCTGCACCTTCGGCGCCTGATTACTTATGACCAAAACTTCGGAACCCCCACTTTTTTAGTACGTAAACGCTACCACTTTCCGCACTTCACTTTATGTGATCACATCAGATGTTTTTCAAATCAGATGGTACAAAAGTAGAAATGTTCGGAACGAATTTTACTGCGGCGAAACGAAACGAAATATTACTTTATGAAAGGCGATTAGAAACGAAACGAAATTTTACTTTATGAAAGGCGATTAGAAACGAAACGAAATTTTACTACCGAAAAAAACCAGTTCGATATGAAACGAAATTTCGTTTGGAAATTTTTTCCTTCTTCATCTGTGTCGTTGTCGTCCTTCGAAAATTCGTGTGACGACGGTTGACGTCGAAAGGTCGCCGAGCCCTAATACAAGATGTAATTTGCTTATCCATTATTATTGCTTTTAATGCTTTTGTAATAACTTATTATGTAGTTCTAGGTTGATAAAAAGCATTGAAGCAATGGTAAATGGAGTGGAGGTTTTAGCGATTATATTATACTTATCTGTGTAAAATCTAATTGTATAAGTTGTAGAGAAATCGTTTTATGCAACTTAAAAAGGTGAAAATTTTCTAAAAATCTAAAAAAACGTGGATTGAAACATGATTCATGTTAAGATCTTTCCTAAAATTTCAAAAATTAAACTTGCCAATTTTTTTTTGGTCACGTACTCGCTGTTGCGTAATAATAATTGTATTGCTTGGAGTTCATTACTTCAAAGCATGCCTGAACGCAAGCACGTTCTATTCGTAACTGCCAAGACTGGAGGTAAAAAATAATGAGAATAAAGTTTTACAAACTTTTTCCCAATTCGTTATCGCAAAATGGAGATAGGCTATTAAATTTATTGGTATGAAATTACTTAATTAGCGTTGCAATCAAAGTCATTTCGTCAATCTTAAAATGCAAAATTTACCCCGACAAAAATTAAACAAACGTGGATTAGAATATAATTTTCGTCATACTTCTCTTCAGCGCATTAAAATTGTTAGAAATATTTTCCCTCTCTAAATTTTGTTCTGGCTACAGCCGTGCTGTTGTGTAATACTAATAATTGTATAAGGGTACTATTACGACATTATAAACTTGACAACATTCATTTTTCTTTTGAAAAGTTTTTACAGCATGTCATTTAGCATTTTAATCGTGTTCCTGGGTCACAAGAATTTTTGAAAATTAAGTTTGGACAATTTGAGTCGATTTGAAAAAAGGTTGGGAACCACCGCTTTACACAACTAATGATACGTGGTGCTGACATTACATACTGCTATCATTCCCCACTGGGGACGGTGAGCAATCGTTCCAAGTTACGTCATTTTACGATTTGGGCAATAGAATTAAAATAATTTTACTTGAAGGTACAAGTATATAAAGCTCGCGCAACGTTAATGCCAGCGATAAAATGAAGAAAGAAGTGTTAAACTTATGCGCATCACGCCTGCCACTTGTGACGTCATGTCATACGTCATCTTGCTAATGGTTTCGTAATCGCCTCCTATCGAGCAGTGCGGCCGATTCTTTAAAGGACCCCATTTACTCACTTCGGCGCTGCTAATTATTGCCACCATACCGGAACAATAATCTTTGAAGGATATCCAAAAACGGATAACTGTTAGTTTCCAGTGTACTAATGTAGTCTATGATGCCTCTTTATCATTTTTGTTTTGTGCAGTGATTCAATATTGTAGGAACAAATTGACCAGCAGTTTAACTATTTTCTCAGTTTTGAATTTAAAAGTGTGGACAGTATTCCCTAACTGACATCAACATTTTTAACTTAAGAGTAATTGTGAAAATAGTGTTTATGACATTATCAATTGCGTTCTTAAGTCATAATTGCTAAAAATTAGTTAGTATGAGTGCTAGGAAAGTTGTTACATGTGTGCTTGTTGCAGGGTGAGGATGTCTTTTATATACAAGTGTGTCAGCCATGGAAACAGCAGTGTTATGGTACCGGAAGAAAATCGGTGTTTATGATTTGCAAATATGGGAACGCGCGGTCGAGCTGCAGGAAAAAAACTTTAAAGGAATCAAAGCTGAGCTCAAAGAGGAATCAAGATTGAAGGCTGATTTGATTGACGTGGACTTGGTTCGCGGTTCAACGTTCAGCAAGAACAAGCCGCAGCATCACACTTCACTGATTGTGTGGATGAGTTTAGTGAGGATGTTGTTGTTACCTCTCTTCTTCAAATGGTGGATTCAGCAAGCCAATTTGACCGTTTTTCTGTTTTTGTTATTTCTTTACCTCTCGCAGCTGTTGTGCTTGTTCTTGTACGCGAGCCTACCAGTAGCTACCTTGCACGAGGTCAGTGTCAGCGAACTCGTTCTTCCGAGCATCTTGATGCTAACGCTGGGCCTGATTCACTGCCAGGTCGTTTCCACCAACTTCGCGTCCTACAAGTGCACAGACGAGATGCTGCAGAAACGAACTCTATCAAAAGCGCTGCTGGAACCTGCTGATAGCGACGACTGCACGCAGGCGCTTTCCTACGTTACGTCATCCGTTCGTGACATAACATCTGATTCGAAAAAGTTTTCTAGAGTGTCATCAAACGCAAAAAACAGCTGTGATGTTGAACGTGATCATGTGGATGATGAAGATGCGAAAAGTGATGGCGTCAAGAGTGATGACGACAAAGATGATGACGTGAAGGACGATGATGTGTTGTTGGAAAACATTGATGAGAGTTACGCTTCGGATTCATCGTACGGAGATGCTTGCGAGTGCGGATATCATCCAATCAATGGATCCCCTTATCTGTCCGCTACCGCGCTCTTGCCTTGTGCTACCCCTTCATCGGATAGAATCAACGTGAGAATATGGGAGAGTGGAAAGTGGAGGAAATGTAACGCATCGTTGATCCACATCGGAGGAATGATCATCAAGAAAGTTGACGCAATTCCAACTCATCCTGATGATTACTGCTCCATCGCCATCCTTTTCTCGATGATCATCGCCTTCCTTCCTTCCATTTATCGATTCTTTCAACGTTCAGTCAATCCTGTCATGACGTACTGCGCGCTTATACAGCGGGCTTGCAGCGCAATGTTCGGTAGCTCTTCATACGCTGCTTCATTTATATTGATGAACGCCTTCGTGCAGCGGTTGCTGCTGACCGGCGTCTTCTACATCATGCTCTGTGCTGCCCAACAAACCTATCGTAAACGCTTCCTTTACGCTAAATACTTCACTCACGTAACGTCTAGTCGCCGTGCCAAGAAGTCACTCGTTCCTCACTTTCGATTGAATAAAGTGCAGAACATCCGCGTGTGGCTCGCACTCCGCTCCTATCTCCGTCGTCGTGGTCCACAACGATCTGTCGACGTTATTGTGTCATCATCCTTCCTCAGTTCGCTTTGTCTCCTTTGTTTCATCACAATTCACCTCATGAATTCGAACGAAGTGTTTGTCGCTTCATTGATGTACTGGGACTGCCTCATCTTCCTCCTCTCTCTCGCCATTTTCATTCTACATTTCATCACCATCGGATCTAAGATCAACAAGAAGTATACAAGCATCTCAACTCTGCTCACAGAACAAATAAACTTGCATTTGCAGATGGAGCGTAAGCCGCACAAGAAGGAACGACTGCATCGAGCTAACAGCGTTCTCACTCTCGCTGCGAAACTAATCAAGGAGATTGAAGAACCGTTCAATATCTACGGCCTCGCAATGAACCCAATCCTCTACAACATTACCCGCGTTGTGCTCCTCTCCGCATTTTCTGGTGTCGTCAGTGAAATGCTTGGATTCAAATTGAAAATATGGAAGATAAAAGCTTAACCTTGCTGGCTATCTAACCTGTGGTTCGCGAGTGCCGATGGTTGCGGGGAAAAGAAAGTGATTGTTAAGGTTTGACCATGCCAACGTATGTTCAGCTTTTTGTAATCGATTCAAAGCACATTAAAATATGTCAATAAAACTTAGTGTACGTTCAAACACATTAATATGGTGCTGAATATTGCTCATTCATAGGACTTGTCGTGTTACGTCGTGCAGCTGGTTATTTTTCATCAAAACGTAGTGGATGTACCTCTGGTCGTTTACCAATTTACACGTATTCCAACTAATCCTTTTCACGATGGGCTGTAAGAGTAAGTCTTGCTAAATTGGGGTCAGATGTCTTCTATAAGATGAGCGCTTTGTTTGTGTTGTCGCATTTAAGTTGATAATTGGAAAAGTGAGGGAAGTTTTGGCCATCAATTTCTGATGATGGAATGATATCTGACTTTGAAAGCAATTCTCATTTCTTCGTTGCGAAGATTCTGTCGCGAGAAAGGTCTTTTGTTGTAAAGATATTGTCTAATGTTGCAATACTAAATTAATTGTTTGCTCAAGAAATCGCATCTTGAAAGAGAGTCAACTTTGACCTGCTTGTTGCAGCAAACTACCAAGGACGACGAGGCGTCGTAGCAATTTTTGTTTTCTCGCAAAAAGCGCCTGTGGCGTGGGGCTGCAGGTCATCAAAAAACTTTTAAATTTATAAAAGACTTGTTACTAGTAAGCAACTGAAAGCTAGTTTGACAATTTTAACTTTTTCAGATCGCCTGATGGATTTCAAGTTCAATTTTAACCTTGATGATACTGTTTACAATCAAGCGGAGAAGGAAGAGGTGGAGCAAGAACCACACTTAGTTTCTTCTCCGCGTACTTACACCTTACAGCAACTGACGATGGAAGGTGACAATGACGTCACGATTGAAGAAATTGTGCTTCAGGATCGAGAAAAACTTTATCACGTGATAGAGCGAAGTGAAGAGGGAGACAATAAGTTGATGGGAGAGAGTGATTTAATCAGGGGCGTTTATGAAGGGGGATTGAAAGTGTGGGAGTGTGCTCTCGACTTGACTCATTATGTGAGCGAGTTGGAAATGAAAGGGGCTGTAGTCATGGAAATAGGGTGTGGGGCGGGGCTGCCTGGCATCATGGCAGCGAGGAAAGGGGCTAAGTGCGTCATATTTCAAGATTTCAATGACTTCGTTTTGCGGCGTTGCACAGCTCCCTCCTTGCGTCACAACATGAAGATGCATAAAAGCGCCGATTTAAAAGGAATTTACTCACGTGAACGATTTCGATTCATGAGCGGCAATTGGCTGAGTATAAAGCACGTGATCCAATCGGAAGCTGATGTTGTCTTATCATCTGAAACAATTTACGAACAGCGCGATTACGCGGCGTTGCATGGCCTAATCGACGCTGCACTGACCGTGGAGGGCGTGGCGTACATCGCGAGCAAGCGCTTCTACTTCGGAGTGGGCGGAGGCATCTGCGAGTGGATGGACTTCGTGAAGAGGAGGGGAAGATTCAAGGTCGAACCGGTGCTCGCGGTGGATGCGACGGTAAGGAGGGAGATTCTGAAGATGAAGAGGATTCACGGATGATGGCACGGTGAGCAGCACGACTTGTCATGGCGATTTAGTTTAGCGGATGGCACACCCCTTGCCGACTTTTTTTCGCGACGTACGACACGATCACGAGTGGAAGAGAACAGCTGCACGACTATGTTGCCATTACCGAGGTTTTGCCTCCTGGAGTAAAAAAAGAAGAAATCGGTTTTACGTCATTTTACCCGCGTTTCGCTGGCTCAGACGTGCTGATTCAATGTATGTCTGCCACTACACATTCGCTTTCGAACCAGACTTTTTGAGAGTAAGATTTCCCAAGTAGAAAAAAAGCACTAAGCCTAGGAATATAACTTTGTGTCGACAAAGTACAAGTGTTGGCGTCTGGATAAAAGGTGACAAAATGAACTAGGCAAAATGCTACGAATATAGAAATGTTCTACTAAGCATAATTTAATGCCGATTGTCGCGTATTATATCGGCACGAGACTATTTCCCCGAGGCATAATAAAGGTCAGCATTGTCGCAGTTAATTTAGCTAATTCTATAGAATCAACTTTCAGTTCCATAAAACAACTACAGACGTATTTGTTATGAAATTGTTGAATTAATATGTCAGCAATTTGAAGAGCTTTTTCTTTTTCTCGATGAGCATTTATAACTATCAGTTTCTCATGCATGCTTTTTCAATGATAGTTAAAAGTTTGACCAGCTCTATAATTGTGCAATAAACTTGACAATGTTTGATGGTGATCTTTCGGCTGACACACTTTGGTTAAGCCTTTACGTTAGATAACGTTAAAAAATTTAGAAGGGTGCAGAAAGTGTATGATTTGTTAATAAGCACTCGCCAAATACGCTCATTACATATTCCCTAGCACGCACGTGTGCGCCATTTTTATATTTATTCAGCTCATCTGTGTAAAGACTTTGCAGCTGTATCCATCGTATTCAATGTCAGTTGAAAATTAGGCACTTCATGTCTTTTATGTAGGACATATTTTTGCAGATTCTCAAGTGTTTAAAACACACACGTTACGATGTTTTTGGCTGTATGCAAGCTTTTATAATGCAACTTTTGTTGAAAAAAATTAACTTTTTTACTGCAACATGACGTTGCTCTGATTATGATCCGCAAGTTGATGAGGCTGCCCAACCCACACAATTGCTTACTTGATGCATTGCATTCCTATTACTGGTGCTGGTTCGATAGCATAATAGCGCAAGAATTACGTTGCTTGCTTCATTAAATTGCTTTAAGAAGGCACCTGAAAATTGATTTCAAACTGTTTCCATATCGACCAATGTTTGTTCAAGAGCCGTCAGATGACGATTTAAACCGCCAACGTGACGCAGGTGGAAGAATGCTTCAGGAATTTTGGACGGTGTCAAAAAGACGAAGAGTCATTTTTAGTGATAAATGTGCCATATAATAAAATCTTCGATTGCAGAGTATTGTATTTTGGTCCAAGCAGAACCCACACTATTGTAAAGAAGTGGAATATGATTTTCTAGATCTAGTATGGGAAGCAATGAATAGCGAGCACCTGTTAGGACTATTTTTTTGATGGATCTGTCAATCATCTTAACGCGTTTTTTCCGAAAAAAGAAAAGTTTCTCAATGTTGCACTGTGGACGATCAACCACACTGCTCCGCTGTATGTGTCAAACACGAGCTAAGAGTTTGTAATGAACCTGTTTTGAACGAGTTTCGTACAGCTACTTCTTGCCGAGAATTTATTGTCAAATTAGATGGTACCGCTAGGAAAAAACTGGTTAATTACCGGTACTCGTATTTAGCCATGCTTGAAAATTGGCTCACACCACAACTGCAAAGTCTTAGGATCGAAAGCAATGCCTGGTTCTAACAAGATGGAGCGGCAGCTCATTTCACGATAACTGTAAGGGAATCCCTGTATCTCAAATTTTTTTAGTAGTCCTTCTATTGTTAGATGCAAAAATTAATGGCACATTTCCTAATTCTAGATATCTCTGAGACTCAGTTCCAAAACGCCTCGCCAAGTCAACACTTACTACCCCAAGTGTGTGGTTGTACCCCCATACGAAAGCAGTGTCCCCAAAGAAAATGCATTTAACACCCGGCAACAAATACGGCACTTTGGCATTGACTAGAATCTGATCTTGCTTAGTGTTTAGCCTCCAGTCCGACGTCAACCGGGACAACCACGGTTATTGTCCTCAAATAATGTGCCTTCTCAAACGGAAGTAGTCCTGTAGCAAAGGCTAGTTTGGATGACTAACAATTGCTAACTTATAAAACTATAAATCTTCTCACCCGCTTCTAGCTGACCAAAATCTAGCAAACAAAGTGGATCCAATTTTATTAATCAACTGAGGAAAAACAGAAACAAGTAACCCGAATTCTTGACTAACTTTAATATGAATTGAATTGACAAACTGAACTGCATTGCATTTTCACAACCACTTAAAAACAAAGTCAAATGATTTTTAAAACAATTCCAAGACATGCTTAAAGCAAAACTAGAAACTTAAAATGTGTCCTAATTAACTAAACTGCGCAAACAAAAAAATCAACCAAAAGCGCTGAAACGATACAAGACAACTTAAATCAAAAACACTGTTAACATAAAAACCGGGTTCGAAACCGCTACAGTACCCCGGAAGAAAACTTTCTTTACCCCCTAAATTTAAGAATTATAAAATTTAAGACTGATTTTGTTACCTCATTAAATTTGTTAATTGTTAAAATGCAGCAAGAAAGTTCACATATTTTCTGTGATATGGCAAAACATAATAACTACAAAAATCATGCTTACAAGAATATTGACATTGTTGTTACCCTACCCCTTCCGAGGGATGGGGGTATGTCGGAAGACCAAAAGCCGGGCAACTATCCACGGCCTGAACAAGAGAGTTACCAAAGAGCAAGCGGTGCTGGGTCCGAAGCTGGACAGTGCAGAATGAGATGAGGGTGTCCTGGGACGAGTTTCCGCAGGTGCTGTAGGAAGGATTCTCGATTTTGTTAATCCTAAAGAAATAAAAGCTTAACAACAGGCTGTGTCCATTACAGCGAAGACGAGAGAAAACACCGAGAGCATGACGAGGGAGTAAAAGTTCCTCAATTAAAATCGAGGCAACCTGTGTGTCAAAGAATTTAGATGAGACAGTACGACTCCAGTCTGAGAAAAGACAAGAGTGGATAAGAAAAGAAAGATTATAAGGGCTTGCAGAGGGAACGAGTAGCGCTCCCCCTCTGACCAGTCGCGTCGTTTCCCGGGAGAAACGAGTGTTTGCGGACCAATTGTAGCCTAATAGAACAGGAGGATAAAGAAGACAGATCGGCCAAAGTGATTGAGGTAAAAGAAAAGATGGTGGACAGGATAGGGTGGCGAGAGTCAGATAGGAGGAGAAGAGAAGTAGCCGACCTGTTGGTGCTGCCGAGACCAGCAAAGAACTTGCAGGATGGCGCAGGCTTCGGCGGAAAAACTTGAGCATACTGGGCTTGCTGGAAAGGAAAGAGTGGCCTCAGTGCCACAGAGAGAGCAGTTGGCAAGTACGCCAGAGCTGTTTGTCCAAAGCACCATATTGTAAGATGAGCAAGCGCCGTACCTTGCTGAGAGAGGGGATCAGAGCTGAAGCATCAGGAGGAAAGGGCGGACTCCACAGTGAACGAAGGCAGGCTCCAAGGAGGAAAGGGAGGGCAAGCAAGGAAAGCCTCCTTAGGAAAAGTAGAAGGAAGCATGAGCGGGTGAGTGGACGAAAAAGCTCTCCTGGACGATCTGCTGAGTCTTGGTTTCACTCCTAGTCTGGCCAACCAAAATAAGTAAAGGAGGTTGGGAGACGAAGAGCCCGCTCATAAGATGACAGAGCGAAATGATTCAGGGTGACTCGTAGGAGAGGTAAAGAAGCCTCGGAGAGTAGTAGAGGGATAGGGGACGACGAGAGGCAGTCGGAGGTGGCACGACTAGCCGCTCGGTGGAGACGCTCCAATTTGGTGATATTGGTAACGCTTAAGAAAGGAAACCATCCGGGTGAAGTGTAAGTGAGAAGGGGCCGAAGAAAAGCTTTATACAGAAGATAGAGGGACCCCATGAGGAAGCAGAGATACAGCGTAAGAACTTGAGACGTGGAAAGAACTTGGTCTTCTGCGAAGAAACATGTTTAGAAAAGGAAAGAGTGCGGTCGAGGGTGACCCCAAGAAAAGTTGGAGCGGGATTGAAACGGAGGGAGTTGAATAAGAGGAGCTTGAACTGGAGGTTAGCTTGGCAGGAATCCACTGAGAAGAAAGACGTCCCACATTTGCTCGGATTGAGAGGAAGACACCAGTGCCCAGACCGGCGCTCCAATCGAAGCAGACCTCCTTGTGTGGCCTCTAACGCAATAGGCTCCCAAGGAAAGGAGGACCAAATGGCCAGATCGACAGCATAAGAAGGGCAGCAAATGGAAGAAGGCAGAGAGATCATTGATGAACAGACAGAAAAGTACAGGGCCAAGAACGGATCCTTGCGGAACACCTCGAAAGGAACGACTTTTGTGATTTTGATAAACCACGCAAGCGCGCCTGTCAGAAAGGAAAGATTGAGTCCAACGAGCAGAGCAAGGAGGGAGGCCAGCCGAAAAGAGCAGGATGCCAGACAGAGTCAAAAGCTTTAGAGAAATCAATAGTGGCGAGGATCGTCCGAGAGCCCAGCCTAGGTTTGTTAAACCCATCCAAAATGGTCTGAGAAATGAACAGAATTTGATCTACTGTGACCGTCCAGGGCGAAACCGGCCTGGCAGGGAGAAAGAATGGAATTAGATTTCAGAAAGAAGAGTTGGCGCGATAGAATGATGCGTTCAAAAAGCTTTGAGATGCAGGAAGTGAGATAGGTAGACCAGAAAGAAGCAGGAGAGTCGAGAGGCTTTCCCATCTAATAAATGGGGATAATGGAAGATGTCTTCTAGATCGAAGGAAAGGAATGCGAAGACCAGGAAAGATTGAAAATGTGAAGAAGAAAATCCATATTGGAGCGAGGAAGATGCTTTACCATAGGATGGGCAGCTTTGTCTGGGCCAGTGGCAGTGGATGAGGAAAGATTAGAGGCAGCCACAAGAAATTCAGCGGGGGAAAAGGGGAGGAAAAAAACGAGTAAATCTCTTCAGAGCACGTGGCTCGGCGGAGCTCAGAAAGGTAGCCTCTGGCTTTGCTGCAATAAACCTTTGGCTGGAGGACAGAGAAGTGGGATCTTAAGTAATCAGCGAAGACCAAAGCCGATTCCCTGGGAGAAGAACTGTTGGGGAAGTTAGAAGAAGAGGAAAAACAGCTAACGACAGAACGAAGAAGAGAAAACACAGATTTAAAGTTAGATTTGGGCGAGAGAAAATAGCAAGTCGCCTGCCGTGCCTAAGCCTTGGCGATGACAGATGATGCACGTCCGGTGGCGGAGATGTAAGCCTGTCGATCTTCATCGCTTCTGTGAGCTGCAGCAAAAGCTTTATGTCTTTCACTAACCGTTTTTTCCACTTCAGCGGACCACCAGACTTTGGAATGGAGTTTGATGCGGCCGAAAGGAATGGAAAATTTGGGCGCATTTAGTGTCAGAGAAATAAAGAAGGCAGCAGCAGAGGAAAGAGACGAATATTCCTCTGCAGAAGGACAGTGAGAGTCAAAGTAAAAAAGCAAAGCCATCCCAGCAAGCTTTTTGAGAATTGAAGGAAGGGGGCCGTTCCTTGGGGCGAAAGACCGGAGAGAGAGGGATAGTTAGTAGAATTTGTAGGGGATTAGAACCCAGGTTTTGAAGCACCTCCCAGGAGCAAGGGAGAGGGGGGCGAGAGAGGAGATGTCAGGCGAAAAACGATTGAGAAGAGTAGGTATATCAGGGCCGTTGAGGGGGGAGGAAATCAAAACAGATGGCCCAATTGAATACTTCCCCCTCACGGGGATCGGAAGTACCTTTTGAGTCCCAGCGGGGGTGATGGCAATTGAAGTGCCCCAGAATGAAGAGATTGCTAGAGGAGGGAAGGATGGAGGGAGAAAAGGAGTCGGTTCTGCAATTTGTCGAAGAAAAGCAAATAGGTAGAGCATAAACATTTAGGAATGGGAGCGAGGAGGAGTCGTTTAAAGAGATGTTGATCCCTAGGTTTAGCAAAGAAAGAGAGGAGGTAGAAAGTTCAGAAAAGGATAAGCCCTGCGTCGCAACCTCAACTGCAAACCACAAGCAGAAAGTCGCCAACATCACTTGGCTTTATGTACGGATCGCCATCTACGTTCAGTAGCTATCATGATAGAAATGACTAGTCGCCACATGGACTACACTCATATTAACTTGGATTACAGTCGGATACCTGCCATTGCGCTACAATGGTGACCCCGACGTGATGAAGCTACACCTCTTCCGATGTAGTTTGACGGCAGCGTCTTCAGTCAATCAGTATAAGTCATCGAGCCCTAACGTCAAGACCGCCTTCCATTGAAGTCTTGACGGGAATCTCACTTACTTCGGCCGGCAAGCCTCACTCTCTCAACGTTGGCGGGGAAGGCATGTTGCGACCTCAGCAACTTCCTCCGTTCCTCAGCACGTCTTTGCTAGCTGCGCGTGCTTGAGAAGAGGAATTGCATAGGAACTTCAACTACAAACCCCAAACAGAAAGTCAACAACAACACTTGGATTTATGTATGGATCGCTATCTACGTCCAGTAGCTATTATGATAAAAGTGACTAGTCGCCACATGGGGTGCATTCATTTTAACTTGGGCTAGTCAGATGCCTGCCGTTGCGCCACCCCTGCCTGGCGAAAATAACGACGCCGCCACTAGCGTGCGTGACATCAGGAGAGAGAGTGCCAGCGATCAGAGAATCCAGGGATCCGAAAAGAGGTAGATGAATTAAGGTTGGATTCCTGGACACAAATAAGGTCAACAGGATGAGACGAGAGAAAGTATAGAAGTTCAGTGCTCCTGGCTCGAAGTCCGCCAGCATTCCATTGAAGAACCCGTAGGGAGCCAGGGGGGAAGAAGAAGTGTAGAGAGACAGCAAGGAGCATGACGCGGTGGTGAGGGTACATAGTGAGAAAATACAAAGTGGGCGGAAAGGGGATAAGAGGTTTGAAATCGAGGGTGGGTTGGAAAGCTGCATTAACAAAGGGAGGCCAGATTGGAGGTATACAAGTTGGAGGAGGAAGTCACAGTGGATCTCCAGAAGCGGGGACGCAGTAGGAGGTAGGTTCAGGAGTGAATGATGCAAAGAGTTTTGAATCTAGAGGAGAGTAGTGAGCACCTTAAATGAACCAAATTGGAGCAGGTGCAGCATTGAACTGATCTACACCTCCAGGGCACACCGAACAGGAAAAGACGGGCCCAGGGTTAGGATGAACGTTGCCCCTCATCAGGCGATAGAAAAGACGAAGACGGGCTAGGCAAAGGCAATAGAACCGATTTCAAAGAGGCTGCGTGCTGCCCTTTTGCGGTCGTTCAGAGGGCAGCACGGCGAAAAAATGGTTTGCGTGAGGAGAGTGTCCGGGGTAACTGGGATTCTTGGGAAGGCCAACAACGATTTTGACCCAACCCAAACGGGGTCGGGGCCGCACCACCACGTTGAGGCGGCTGTTGGTTGGTGCAGACTTCGATGTTACTCTTTCTCAACAAGGGAACAAAGAAATTAATTTTTTTCAGTTTTTCCTTGAAGCTGTCAACTTTACGAACATTATTTCTTAGCCTATGCTAATTACCAGCTTCACATAAACGAAAAAAAATCAAGGTTGTGTATGATATTTCAAATACAATATAGGTGTTAGGCTTTGCCATATTACGGCAAATATTGAAATAAAACCGACGGGATGGCGTAGTGGTTAGAGCGTCCGCTTCGCAGTCGGTAGACCTGGGGTTCATTCCCCTTGTCGAGTCATACCAAAAGACTTTAAAAAATGGTATTCACAGCTTCCCTGCTTGGCGCTCGGCATTTAGGGGAGGTTGTGGAGAAGAAGCCGGCAAGTTCGCTTGTTGTGTCCTTGGGAAAGGCACTTAACGGGACGCCCCACCTTCATGTGGAAGACAGGTGACCCATAAACCTCGAAAAAGGCAACTCCCAAGCGAGTGCGGACTTCCCGTCCAAAGTATAGCGATACAATTCGCTTTCTCGTAAATGGAGGATAAATATGGCAAATAAAACAAAAACAAAACAAATAAAAAGCATCCAAATACTTTTGAAAAATTAACAAAAAAAGCAGGAGAGGACGAAAGTGTTTACGCTTCCCGAACTGATAAAAACATTTGCAAACTGATATATATCAGTTAACTACCAATATCATATGGTTAATATTTGGTCAATGCTAATGTTCTTGCGCCAATTTCAATGTTAGTGATATTACGTCATCCGATGGTATTGGTGTAGTATCAAATGCTTTTTGTACTATTAATGAAGAAAACATTTAAAATTTTTTCTTTGAACGATCAGCTAATGAGGTCGGCCTCAACAGAACTGAAAATGCCATCTGTGGTCGCGAACTAAAAGTACCATTTTTCCGCGGCCGGTAGTTGTACACCCGTTTCAGATAATTGAAAAAAAAGACGCTTACTGGGTTGGAAGACAAAAAGGAACAGCGAAAATAAGATGTCAAGACTTAAGTCCGTAAGCTTTTCTCAAGATCAGAAAAAATCTCCGAAAAGTGCTTGCCACTCGGGTTTCAAGTAGGAAGCAAATCAGAGATGATCTAACTGCATACCTCACTCCAACGAAGGCGCGGCGTACCACTTGAGTCTCAGGGGCAGTTAAATTTAGTAGAAAAATTATTTCGTTGGAAAGTCGGATCTTGGGATCGGAACAAGCAAAACAAGCCCAAAATCGCGAGCAAGGGGTGAAGTAAACATAATCTAACACCAACAAAGTTAGTTCCGATAACCGCTTTTTACTGTTTCTATCGGTTGGTATATTATCGAATATTTATTACACAGTAAATTAAGTAATTGCTAATCTCAATTAAAGATACGCGAAAAGCGTTAACACAGTGTGCTACATATCGTCATCTTGCGGAAGGGTGTATCCAATTTGTTTCCGTGCGACGTTCATGATCTCAGCTAAGTGCAACGACATTTGATGAGTGATCAGTGGGCTCTCTGTGCGACCTGGTATGCAAATTACAAAATTTTCTGCATGTACTACGCGTAGAGCAGGGACTCTCAAACTTTATATCAGCGGCCCACTTTTGTTCCGAAAATTATTTCGTGGTCCACTTCTTAAAGTTTTGCGTTTATTGGATTTTGTTCTTTCAGTCCACCAAATTGAAAGCAAAGACTGTTTTTGGAGATTAACTTTTTCAAAGACCATATTTACGAATTTTCGCCCACTTTAGGAAATGAAAATTCACTAGACTTACGTGCTGTGGTCAACTAGTTGTCAACCACGGGCGTAGTGAATGCTCGTAAACATATTGCATCGTGCATAGACATTGTTCTTCTGCTGCCTTTACGTCTAGAAGACTCAGGCAGTAAAAAGTGTTTTTGTGCCGACATTTTACTGTTTGAAGTAGACGAGGTTTTCATCATAAAACGAAAAGCTCAACCATAGTCGCGTGAACACTATTTCATTCAACGCAGCAACGTCATGAACCACTCACCTTCCATAATGCACTTTCTTACTTCCCGTGCCTCGTACACAAAGCCTTCACTGTTGCGGAAATTCATCTGTCCATACTGGGACTTTTCCGGAAGTGGGAATTCAAACACTTCCGGCTTGTTGAATTCACGTGATACTTCAAAATTTCTTGACAATTCGAGTTTGGTTGGACACCAAATCGGGAAGCACATCTATAAAAAAAGTTTAATCCAAAATCAATCCAATCACATCTAAAATCGCTGGCATACACGTCGTCATCCCGATGGCAAGCGATCTTTGCATCACAGTCTTTCCGCCGAAATGCCGCACTATCTGTTAGTTATTTTATCAAAATTACAGAAAATCTGTATCCTAGTATCGTTACGCAGCTCACCCTGATGGTTCCGTGCGTTCCACAGATCAATCCTTCATTGGGCAAGGAAGCGAGCACAGAGGTACTGACCAGAGCTGTGCGGTTGTTCGAATAACGCAAAAAGATGTGGCAAGCGGTGTCAACGCCAGTCTCCTGCAACAAAACTGGTTCAGGCGCGCAAAGAGGCAGTGCCAGTACCTCCCTTTCTCAGAGCAAATCACACGTGGACTGGCTTGATATTTCTAGGTTCTTTTAAAATTGTTGCTCAAAGCCACCGTGGTTTAATGGTGATTGCTTTGGATGGAAAGATCTGGAGTTCAAATTTTTATAAAAGCACAATTGATATTCGTCAGGAAGGGCATCCTTAATTTGAAGTGCTACGCTGGTCCAACAAAAAGTCTGGTATGAAAGCGAGCGTATGGTGATAGGCATGCACTGAAACAGTCTATGCGCCTGCGAAACGCAGAAAAAACGTAAAATGGACTTCTGGGGTTTGAAAAGATTTCAGATTCCTTCTCGACCCACCCCTACCAAGAAAATCTGCATCGCAGATTGCAACTCTTCGATAATCAGATGATTAGTTTAACAAACTTTATTAGAAGTTTTCTATAAAAACGATATTAAACCCAAAAATCACCTCAAGCAAGGAGCCATATGCTTTTTCCTCGATTGGCTTTTCATTGAACACATACTGAACGAACTGCACGGGGTAGACACCTGAAGAAAGTAACTTGTGTCAATAGCAAACTTTGATTTAAAAACGTGGGTTTTGTTATCAATGCATAAAATGACATCACTGACTGCCTGATGAGGATCAGAGCGATGTTTCTGTTGTGATAAATTGAATATTACTCAGCGTTTGGCTCTAATTAGTTATTGCATTTCCTCACAGTAATATCAAACTTAAATCGTTCACAGTAATATGCAATATAAAAAAAACAAAAGAAAATCGATTTACGTCATTTTTCCCAGGTTTTGCAGGCTCAGACGTACTGATTCAATGTATTTCTACCACTACACACTCGCTTTCGAAACAGACTTTGTATGGAGCAACGCAACCCTTTAAATTCCGGATGCTCTTTCTGACGAATAGTAGTGGTGTTTTTATAGAGTTTTGAACTCCATACCTTTCGCTCTGAAGCTCGTAACGACACGTAACATCAGATATCGAAAATATGTCGAGCTAAGAAAAATCATTATATCGCCAGCGAAGACTGCTGACAGGCTTTGGTGAGCTCGATTAACGCAACGTGGGTTTGCAGGTATGATACTTTTACAACCACCTGACAACAGTAATATCGTATTTCTTCCGCTCGTACTACGCGCTGAGCGAGCTCTCCAATAAATTAGAGGAAAAACAAACATTTGCAGTGATATGCAGCAAATGACGTTTAGTTACTCATTAACAATGTTACACAACCCTAATAATTAGTGATTTTGACTGCTTCCGCGTTTTTGCTTAAAATTATAGCAAAAGCATTGCTTTGCATGGCTTCATTACACAATATGCAACATCACTTAGAGATATATTTTTATCTGTAGTTCACTTGCATAATACCCTAATTTTCCCAGCGCGGTCCTAAAAACGGCAAGCGGTGATTAAATTATTTATGGGTAGATGACAACACGCGGCTTACACGCTTTTACTCCCAAACGTTTCATTGTTATAGAAATGAGCTTATAGTCCAGCAAAGCGAAGATAGGACCGTTCATTTAGACACGTTTTATGCATATACGTCGATCACTTGAAAGTACATTTACTGCATAAAATTTTTTTGCAATTGCAAAAACACACTAACAAACTGATTGTTACTGCATTCAGCTTTGATATGGTTGCATTTTGTTTGTTGTACTTTAGTTTGCACCTCGGATTCACTTGCAGTTTCAATTTCAATTTAGCGCAGATGACGCTAATGGCACCGGTAAATACGTCAAGATTGTCTTGCTCAATTTTCAAAGTGAAGCGAATTGGCGATTATGTTGCGGTTTTAAACTAGCCGAAAAGGAAACACCAACTCCAGAAACTGCAACGAAGTGCCACGAATAGTGAATGTCGTAGTTCTCTGATTGGAAGCTGCGAGTTACATCATACTTATACGAGGCCGCTGATATTCAATGATTTGCCGTAGTTGATTTGTCTTATGAGAAAACGGTGAAATTTCAATGATTTGCCGTAGTCGATTTGTCTTATAAGCGAACGGTGAAATTGCAATTCATAGTGTGCAGAACTACAGATTGAAAAAACGTAAATTGACTTAAAAAACTTAATCAATGGGGAGCACCTTAAAGTGGCATTTCGTTCGAAGTCGGTGCCTTTTGTTCATGAAAGAGGCTCATACGACTTACCTTCTTATGTTTCATTTTACGCAGCTTGCTATCAAAGATAACCAACAACTAAGAAAACACGATAAGTAAGCAACTTTCAACATTAAGAGCATGCTAAATAATCTGCTGCCATATAACATTTTATAGTCTTGAAAAACCGGACTAAGCCCGAACCAAAAACTAGGATACATCTACACAACCAACCGGTGCGCTCTAATAATTGATGGTTGGCAATCTTTGTGCAAGTCATTACCTCGATCCAGCAGAGCTCCTCCAGCTAGCTCTTTCTCCCTGATGCGAGGAACGAGAGTTGGCGAATACTCTCCAAAAGAAGCTTGCACATGCTGCACCTCACCGATCGCTCCAGCTTCGATCAGTTCACGAGCTTTCGCATAAGCAGGAAAGCATCGACTCCACACCCCCTAAAATGCAATGATGTCAAAGAATATAGCAAAGTAACACAAGTGCGAACAGCACCTCCATGAGGAACAATCCTTTTGATTTTGCGATCGCAATAAGTTGTTCAGTTTCCTTCAACGTCACACAGAGAGGTTTCTCACACAACACGTGTTTTCCTGCTTCCAGCATCATCTTTGAAAGCAGAAAGTGTTGAGTGTGCACTGCTCCAATGTAAGCAATTTCTATAACATTTCAAGTTTGTAAAATCACAATTATCGTTTATCAAATAAATTAGTATAATAATTTACTAAACAAATTATAATTGTTTACCAAAGCAGTGCATGACCAAGTCAATTATTTTAAAGCATGATGTGATGGGCCAGTGTTCCCTTTAAACGCAAAAAAATGAAAATTTGCGTAATTATGTCCGGCGGATTCGCAGTCAAAATTCAACAGTGCGTAAAAAAGTCCGGCGGTTTTTGGTAACTCTTTCGGTTTGTTAAAATTTTTTCAATATTTAACCAACTGTTTGATGCATGGGAGACAGTGAATAGGAACGAAAGGTTGGACGGACGCTTTTTTAGGGCAACCCGACGTCTCGCGTAAACATCGCCCGGTTATGACGAAACAGCGAGTGACGGCTACTTAAAATATCGCGCATGCCGTTACCAGTTTTTTTGTATCACAAATCAATCCCAAAGCAAGTAACATAAAGTAACCCGGCCCATTTCTATCGTAGCTAAAGAGCAGTGATAGCAGTAGCTCTCAAACTTTACTTTAACACAAGACATTAGTTTTCGAGGGAAGTTTGAAACTGGAATTGCTTAACTTCTTTACGTTTCAATCGTATTTGCTACGATAAAAAAGCGCATAGCTCTCAATGTCACTTCAGCCCACAAAACGCCATTTTGTAAATAACCTCTCGCTCGCTATTTATAAAAATAAAACTAAAAAGAGTATGATTTCTGACCAATTTTAGTTTTAAATCCCCTCCAAAAGTATATTTTTAAGTAAAATGCAGCTGACAGCCATGTGCTGTGATAACTTACCAGACATGATTGAAATAAGCATTGAAACGAGAAGAAAAAATATTAAGTGCAGTTTAAATTTCTTTAAACACACTTTTTGTTGAAAGTTTAGCCTTTTTTTAATTGCTGGAAGGGTAGTTTGTAATTAGCCTATGACTTTATGGCATTTAAAAAAATGGCCGTTCACTACGTACCATTTCAAAATTGTCTTTTGATTCAACATTAACGCGTTGACTGCCATGTCAACAATATATGTTGACATGGCAGTTTTTAATGAGGCTGCGTCAACATTATTTGTTGACGGCTATTTGTCTGTTTCCAATGCGGTCAACAATCGTTGTATACGTCCTATGCTATTCATATGGCAATAAATATCTGCGGCGCCTGATGGCTGTTCTTTTCTGTGATCGTGGCGTCTGGTGTAGGCATGGAAAAACACTGCAAAAAAGAACTGCAAAAAAAATCATATGATGGTCGCGGAAGCAAAATACAGATTTTGCAAAAAAAAGTTAGGTGTCGTGGCAAATATTGTTAATATACCCGTGGTAGTCAACGCGTTAAGGTGTATTATCTAATCTGGTTTACCAGTGCAAAAAAAGATTATTAAATGGCAGAAACTAACGAAAAGCTGTGCATTGCGTAAAAAAACTTTTTGTGAAGAGTAATTGTGCACGCGTGGCTACTGCAGTCTTTTTCACCTTTATACAGTGGCGCCGGATAAAGTAGGCTGGTCACCGGAAATTTTTTCTAGGGAGGGCAGCCCCCTTGAAAACGCATTAAAACTATGTGGTTATACATGAATAATACACATTAATATTTTTTGCAGTCAGCGCCTCCCAGTGAAACCCTGTGGTTTTAATGTGTAGTTACAAATATTAGCATTTTAATTTTTCTCTTAGACTTAAAAGCTGCGTTTACCGAATTCAAACATATTTGCGTTCATAAATTCTGTATTTGTTTACTTCGGACAGGTTTCAAATGCTTTTTGCAAAAAAAAAATTTCACGTATCAAATATTTGCGGCCTCTTTTCACGCATTCGATAAACGGTTAATGAAAACTTAACAAGTGCAAAAAAAACTAGCTATGTTATTGCAATTATCATTTAGGGTTCCGTAAACAAGCTTCAGAAGTGTCTCAAACCTACCACTACTTTCGTCACAATACATGGTCAGATAATAGCATCGCGCTGTTTTTTCGCTTCTGGGACAAAACTTCATAAAAATTAACTCATTTGTTTTACTGCGTAGTTTGTGAAATCAGTTGACCGGACTCATATTAAAGTTGTTATCGTTTATCAATGACATTGCTTTCTGAGATATGTTTTTGAAACACGACGAACATACAGTACAATGACTACTGCATTGTACTAAAAAATCTTAATTTTCTTCTTTGAAGCTGCGCGGCTTTGGCATCAAATACTTTCAATTTTTGATCAAACGTTTTCTTGGAACTGCAAAACCTTGCTGTTTAATTGTTTGCGATTGAGAAATGTAACCACAGGGTGACCCAAAACATTGCGAATTTTTGAAGTGAGATGAATATTTATATACAAAAAATTTTTTACTATTTTTTTGCGTACTTTTAGATTTTGCATCATTAATTAGTTCTTGTAACCTAAATCTTAAACTAAATGAAATCCAAACGATATATTATCCTTCAATTACATCGTGAAGGATTGACTGGCACGCAAATTGTCAGGAAGCTAAAAGTTTATAAATCTACCGTTTACAGAGCATTAAAAAAAGACGTAACAACGAATGTGTCTCCCCGAAAACTTGGATGTCAAAAATCTGCTCGATCAAAGAAAATTATCAAAAATGGACGCGAAAAGATTCAACGAAATCCTCAGCGCTCAATCCGGAAACTGGCCAAAGAACATGGCATCTCGAATTCTTCAACGCAACGTTTGATTAAAAATGGCCTGAAGAAAAAATCTTTTACGATACAAAAGACACTTTCTTAATGATTGGCAAAAAAAGTTACGAGTCGAACAATCAATTTTAAAAGATACAAGAAAATTCTTACGGAGAAATCGTTTGGTCAGACGAGAAACTTTTTTCTATCGAGCAGAGCCATAATCGAAAAAGAATGGGAAAGAATCCCCCAGAAAGTTCTTCGTGCCAGCATAGAAGATGTTAATCGCAGATTGAAGGCTACAATTTAAAAAAATGGGGACCATATTGAATAAATCACTTGGCTATTGATTGCCTATTCATATGCTAAACTTTAAATATATTTTGAATAAAAAGATTTAAACTGATTAAAGTTACATTTGTCAAAAAATTCGCAATGTTTTTGGGTCACCCTGTAGTTAAATAATTCACCATATTCAAGCAACAATTGAAGTTTGCAAGTAATTTTTGTTCTTGTGTCGTAGTCGTGGTAACCTGCCTAGCATCACATTATTTGATATTTCTTTTGCTTATGTCGGGCTTCGGCAAAGGATCAATTTTATTTAGATGAGCTGTTAACCACACATTCTGAAATGCTTACAAATTACTCTTGCAAGGGTCCCAAATTCAACTTAAATTAACTTATTAAACAGAAACAGCAATGTGTTTCGCCGCCGCCTTTAAATAATTGATAGGCTACTTGTTTTTGAACTTTTTAGGGCTCACATAATCACCCTAATAATTACGTCACCGAAGCGCATCATCACGGTTTTGCTTCTTCCTCTGGAAAATTTTCAAAATTTGGCGCTTACGCTAATACAACTGCTGTTCGGACATATTTTAGATCATCTTCGAAGATCTTTGATGCTCCGTTAACTCTAGTTTCTGCTGCGAAAGATGTAGCATAAAAAGCAAGATACAACTCGCAGGCTGGCGTTTTGATCAGAATAAAAAATAAAAATCATTCGTGACATAGATGATGGCCTACATCAATGATTTTCAATCGATGGACCATGGTCTGCACTTGGCCAGTACTTTATTTTGCCTTCACATTGATTGAAATTGGAAAACTTTTTCTTGACTAGTTTTTTTTATTTTAGTGGGACAACACTTCTGAAATTTACTTTGATATCTTTTTTGAGGTCGCACATGAAAACGAGAAAAATGTGTAGCCGGGCCACATGCCTCTGTGCATTTTGAAAACGGGCCAAATGCCAAAAAAGGTTGAAAAGCATTGAACTAAATAAAGTTTCGTAATCGAAGCACGTCTGAGGGAAAATAAAGGATGTCGTTGTACGCCAACAACATTACCGGCAAACTGTAAGTGCAAAGTCAGCTTAGCGTATACACTGACTAAATAGCAGTAGGCTACTGCAAGATCTTTTTTACTCCTTCAAAATATGTTACTAAGGCTGGTATAACCGTTTGTTCACCAATGTCTGCCAAAATTTGTTTGGTGGTTTTCGTACATTTGCTAGCGAGTTCGCACCCGCGCCGGCGGCTACGCACTTACTAAAATCTTAGAGGGAACAATGGTGATGGCTAACATAAGTTGAAAACCATGCTACATGTTACGTAATAACCCTTCAAGTTATATTTGAAAAAAATTACTCTGAATCTGTCACAACTTTACAGATATTTTCAATTTTCTGGCATTGCATGGCAACACTTCAACGTTTTTTTAAATAGATTTTTAACAGATTGATCACAGGCAAGAATAACACTCACCAACATTTGCGTCATCAGCGATCTCCTTGTATGAGCCGTACGCTGTTGGAATTGAATGATCTTTTGCAAACTTTTCAGCACTTTCCAAACTTCGAGCTCCAATAGCAACAATCTAACAAACACGTTCAGGTCATCTACATCCCCAAGTGTATTTTTCAAACATTGATTGCTAAAATTTATATAACTTCAGATGCATGCACTAACACGAAAATTGATGCATATTTAAACATTATTTCTTTTCAGCTTGACTAATTTGCAATGCTCAGATTATGACCATGCCCTAGCTTGCCACCTTTGGTTGTAGGTTGAGAACTTGAGACATTACAACCATTAGACGTTACACAGTAATTGGCAAGAAATCTATTTCAAAGAAACTAATTAAAGTTTCTTAAATGCACACACCAGAAAATTACCCTAAAAAGATAAAAACCATAAACACTATCTAAGGAGCACTTATTTATTCCAAAACGAACATCAAAATATGTGTCGATGATACCATAGGCAGGCAATCGTGCAAATGCTTGTAATACAATGACAAGAAAGCTCACAGTTGCGCATCTACTAGTGGATCACTACAAAAATCTTACCAACCTTGTGTTCAGTTTTTGGAAGCATATTAAGACACAATACAAAGTCGTTGGAAATTTTTCCAGCAGAGCATATTCCCCATTTTAACAGAAAGTTTGCCATATTAATGAATCACACAAAACAGAATCAAGATCACTTAGAAAAAAATAAAGGAATTGCACTTCTGCAACAAGAAGACAACATCTTATGAGCATAGAAGTTAAATTGCTGCCTAATTTAGTCATTAATTTTTTATTCTTTTATCAAAGGAAATTACTAGTTGGAATAATGGCCAAAATTTATGCTGTTCGATGTACATGATGCAGTTTCAATCCTAACCCAGCAGTTATAGGTTGGCAGTCACTCCAAAAGTAACAGCAGTCCTGCTTCTTTCAATAATAAACAAAAGTGAAGCTCCCACTCTATGCTACTTCATTAAAAAAGCAAGTAGTGGCACTCCTGCACCACACTCCTCTCAACACTGCCTGTTTTTTCCAGTACAGATGCACAACTGACTTTGTTTTTGCCTGTTGTACCATGCTTACGCTTGCTTGTCACAAGTGGAGTCAGAATTACAAATAGGATTAGGGCTAGTCTGTGGAATTTCTGCATTTGGCAGTATCCCTATAAAGCAACTATGCAAAATATCTTATAAAAATCACACTTTGCAAGTTGGTGAAGAAACAGCAAAAAAACATTAATCGCAACAACAACTTGTTTTGGTGGTAACTAGGCAAGTTCGTTAGGGAGAGCTTTTACTTTTTGCTTTTCCATGCAAACACAATTAATACAATAACAATAAGTCAAAAAAAAAAAAAACTGTTGCAAAAGCCATGAAATATCAAAGAACCTTTTGGTCATTGCAGCAATATTGACCTACTACCTGACCTAAGCAGATAGGGATTTATAAAAACAACTAACACTTTTTAAAACAAAAAAATGGCCTAAACTGCTTAACAAGTCTACTGCATTAATTTTTAAGAAATAATTTTAGGTTATATGCTTTTTTGAAAGAAACCTAATGCATGACCTCAATTCCGAAATGAGGCCGCTTAGCTTCAAACTTCTTTGAGAAAAATACTTTTGTCAAATAGGCTTAAAGAGTTGATTTGTGATAGAGAATTTGAAAATTGCAGAAAGTAGAGTATTCATTCTCAAAGCTTTTCGTCTGACACTTTTCAAGAGAATCCATCGGAAATAGAGTGAAAAGGTAAAGTGAGTCACTTATATAGAGAGACAATTGTCAGACAAAAAGTTTCGAAAATAGGCTTAATTTATTTACTCGAGGGTGATAGTAATTGTGTGTCAAATTTACCAAAACTGTCAAATTTATCAAACTTGTTTAATATTGATGAATAACTGGTAGTGTTTATCTTATGAAACTGTGAAAGGAGTGATAAAAGTTTTTTGGTAGTTGATTGTGATGAAGTCAGTAAACAAATTCAGTTAAATCAAGTGTATAGATGTCTTCTAATTTCAACACTTGAAGTTCTTTGTATTATTTTAAATTTGGCAAATATAAATTACAAAGTGGCTATTTTGCCCCCGACAGCATTTTACTCTTGAAAGCTATTTTGCTATCATTATTCACAAGTATTCAAACAAACATATTTGTTATCTTTCTGGTACATGTGGTAGTCATCAGGTAATGCAGCTGCCTTCACATCTGATGGTTATGAGTTTGAATCTTCACAGGCGGGGTACTTAGACAAAAGCAGTGCACACTGGAGGAGGGGGGCTGGTAAAGAATGTACTGGGGAGTGTACACTGAGAAGAAATGTATAGTGTGAAGTAGTGTACACAGGTGGTACAATTTTTATAATTTGTCATGGAGATTGACTAACCAGAAATGATCTAGTGACATGGTTAACACATCATTACAACTGACCACATCACAAATGTCTGATGGCAAAATAGTTTTGAAGGGTAAAATGTGGTTGATGGCAAAACAGCCACTGGCTATAAATTACAAGGCAATACAAATATCAAATTTTGTTTAGCCTACCTCAAATTATTAGTTGTGAAGTTTTGCTTGCAGTTGCCCCCACAGTAATGATGCACTGTATTCAGCAAAGCACAGAAATCGTTTCCTTACAAATAGAGTTGCTAAATTTGTAAAGCAGCCCAGGATATCTGCAAATCTACAGAGAAATAAAATTTATTTTCCTGTTTTCAATGTCCAGTTGAGACTTTCTTCAACAACGAAATCAAGGACTTTCATAGTGTGGTATTTTAAGCTTTTTCTTCCTCTAGTGTACAATGAGTTGTTTAAGTTCTCAGTGTACACTGGAAGGGAGTGTACAGGGTGGGTTCCATTGTACACTGCCCCGTACATTTACATACCGGGCCTGGCCCTACAGTGTACACTGCCCTTTCAGTCTAAATAATTTACCGCGCTAAAGTACAGGATTACCAGGCAGGGTACTTAAGACAATGGCAGTGTGCAGTGGAAGCCCAGTATGTAAATGTAGGGGGGAGCATATGCTGGCAGTGAGTGTGCCCTGGGGGTATAATTTTTTTTAATTCATCATAGAAATTTATCAATCATAAGCAACCAAAAGTCACGTTTCTTATATGCCATTAAATATGACTAATCACAAATGTCTCATCGTAAAAAAACCCACGGGCTATAACAACGTACCGGTATTTAGGTAATTAAAGATGCTGACTAAGGCAAACACTGATGCCGTTTGTCAACTCAACCTTCTACTAATAAAACACTTTACTCTTTTAGACAAAGTAACTTCATGCACAAATATTTTGCTTCCTTAGTCCTTGCTACCACTGTAGCTTAGAATCTTTACTTATCACGTGTAACAAAAATTTCACGGCAACGCTAAAATACAAAAATCCACATGTTTCGGATATAGGAAGGTTGCCTTTGACGTCACACATTTCGCGCCAAAAAAAGTGGCTGGCCACAACCTATAATTTAAACTGAAAGGTATAGGGCTGTAGCGTTTCGTGCCTCGCACTTCATCGAGCTGCCATGCCAAACATCTTTTTGTCTTTTTACATTTTTTTTTATTAGTTTGCTTTCAGTGGCTGAGCACTTTGCTCCCACTGATGTGTGTGATTCTAGTTGTTTACTGTTAGAGCTGTGTTTGCTGATTTGCAACTTCGTGCGTCCCCAGTTTGACGCCCAGCTTGCGCACCTTTGCTGTTTTACCCTATGATTTTGCTGATGAAGTAATGTTAACTGACGAAGTATCTACCGCCAGGTTTGTAGCCGCTCGGCTATCTCCGTTTCAAGTACATCGTGCTCCTATAGTCCGCACGCCTGGCGATGTAACCTCACGCCAGGAATCTAGCCTGCATGGCTTTCCGGCAACCTAGCCATGATATTGCAACGCGTATTGTTTATTATTATTGTATGCGTCTAAAATCACACACATTTATTTTTCTTTTTATTAGGACTAGATTATGTTTATTTTTACCTTCTCTTGGTAGCTCGGTGATCGGCTTGCCTTTCCCGCTGTAGCGTGTCGCGCCTCGCACTTCATCGAGCTGCCATGCCAAACATCTTTTTGTCTTTTTTTTTTACTTTTTTTTTATTAGTTTGCTTTCAGTGGCTTGGCACCTTGCTCCCACTGATGTGTGTGATTCTAGTTGTTTACTGTTAGAGCTGTGTTTGCTGATTTGCAACTTCGTGCGTCCCCAGTTTGACGGCCCAGCTTGCGCACCTTTGCTGCTTTACCCTATGATTTTGCTGATGAAGCAATGTTAACTGACGAAGTATCTACCGTCAGGTTTGTAGCCGCTCGGCTATCTCCGTTTCAAGTACATCGTGCTCCTATAGTCCGCATGCCTGGTAATGTAACCTCACGCCAGGAATCTAGCCTGCATGGCTTTCCGGCAACCTAGCCGTGATATTGCAACGCGTATTGTTTATTATTATTGTATGCGTCTAAAATCACACACACATATTTTTATTTTTTTATTAGGGCTAGATTATGTATATTTTTGTCTTCTCTTGGTAGCTCGGTGATCGGCTTGCCTTTCCCGCCATTAGGTTGTTTATCCGTTATTTTTTGTTAATGTGACGTGTGCAGTGTCCTGTTTACATAGACGTGTGCAGCGACCTAATTCCTGGTGCCGCGTGCAGATTTTGTTACCGACCATGTGGTTGGAGATATTGTGCTCTCTTTCTTCGTCGATCGCCGTGGCGGACGGACGTGTTCTGGATGTCTGTCATGTTTCTCTTTGGTTGTTGATCGTCTTGGCAGAAGGATTTGATTTTTGATTATCTGCAACAGCTGCGTGAATTGATGGAATAAAATAATGCTGTAGTGCTTTCTTCCTTGTGACTGCCATAGTTCCCAGCAATTGGGATTCAGTCAGCACGTTATTGCTCTAAGGAACATATTTCCTACACTGCCATTAGGTTGTTTATCCGTTATTTTTTGTTAATGTGACGTGTGCAGTGTCCTGTTTACATAGACGTGTGCAGCGACCTAATTCCTGGTGTCGCGTGCAGATTTTATTACCGACCATGTGGTCGGAGATATTGTGCTCTCTTTCTTCGTCGATCGCCGTGGTGGACGGACGTGTTCTGGATGTCTGTCATGTTTGTCGTTCGTTGTTGATCGTCGTGGCAGAAGGACGTGATTTTTGATTATCTGCCACAGCTTGCGCGAATTGATGGAATAAAATATTGCTGTAGTGCTTTCTTCCTTGTGACTGCCTTATAGTTCCCAGCAATTGGGATTCAGTCAGCACGTTATTGCTCGAAGGAACATATTTCCTACAGGGCAAACACCAACTTTTAAGTTTATTTTGAAAACTAATGACAAATTTATTAAAAATTGGAATGAATTATTGCTAGTTGGATCCTTGGAAACAAATAAATGTAATCAAAAGTAATTTAGTTGAAATTAGGTCTTTCAGTTGACTGATCTAAGCTTAGTACTGTGTACCAATTTGTAAAAATTGCCCCTAATAGAAGTGCCATCTAAATACCATTTGCTCCTTAGTTAAAAATAACCCTATAGCAATTAGATACCCATCGGTACATTAGCAAAAACAACCATCATCTTGTCATTTTTACCAGTACTGTAAGCTTGGGGCAAGCTTGCCTGTTGTGTCCATGGTGCGGCAGCACCAGGTTTCAACTCTTTGATTCCCGCGCCAAGCGTACCGTCGTTGATTAGCACTGAACCAGTAGAGTTGCTTTGTAGAACTAGTAATATTAGCTCTACGGATCCTTTCTGCTTCGTCAAACAAAAAACAGGAAGCGGTTGAAGCTTTCTTGCAATGTTTTATTCACAAATATGCGCAGCTCCTCCCAGCGTGCGCAGAACGAAAATTCACGGCGATAAAGGCTACCACACAGCCTTGATAACAATTTAACAGGCGGACCAACACTCAGGCCCAAACAGAAATCCGAAGCATAATCAGATCGAAACGAAAATTTACTACTCGTTTCGCCACGTTCACGTTTTGACCAGAATAGCGAAAATACACGTGGTCACTATATATATACGAGCAGATGCACCTGTTCTATATATGAGTCAAACATGTGGCCTCGTTTAACCACAGGGCAAAGACCAAAGAAAGACAATACAACAAAGGAAGGCTTTTAGAAGCACCGGTAGTCCGTAGGAAGCCCGGTTATAACGTCTAATTGCTTATGAAGTCTTTGCGTCACGTTCTCAAGAGACTACGCTGTATGAAGTCAAATCGCTGTAAAAGACCACATGGCGATTGGCGGAACAGTCCATAGGCAAGGTATTTAATGGTGTTACGGTGAGAGATCTATTATTTCTCGGCCTTTGTGATAATTAACCACGTTTTGTTTGTAGCCGATTAGTCTTGCCGCCATTGTGTGTTTTTTCTCTTTGACGATAATCCTTCGAGACGTTTTATTTAATTTTCGCTGTAACCATTAATCTTAGCGACATTGGTTTCCTCTTTTAATTGCGTACAGTGTCTGGCAGGCCACTTTACGATTGCATGTTAATATTAGTCTCAGTTTACTTGTTGCGGTGGCTGGAGTTAAGTTTTATGTTTGTGGTTTTAATTGTTCGCTAGTTAGTCCTTGAGTGCGCTCTACGAGTATGGTGTGTTATTGCTGCCACCACCGCAAGTACAATTAGCGGCCCGCAGTTTATATTAGTATATTAGTGCGTGTTTAGACCTGATCTATCTTGCTGGATTGGCTTAACCGGTCCAGCTTGTGTATGCTAATGCAATGTTGTTTTGTTATAGGTTACGCACACATTGCCTTCAACGCCGTTTAGCTTGTGCTGGTCTTGTCAGCCTGTTACTGTATATATAAAAATTAGTGTCAATAGAATTTTTATTTAAGTCTTATCTGTTGCTGTGCTGTATTGATCCAGAGATCAGCATAGTCTACTGTTGAGGCTAAGCCGTCTCCCTTATTCGGTAGAATCGCCGTTTGAGTTATTTTTGGACGTTACAAACGGTATGCCTCCATCTTTATGTGGCAAACAGGTGGTAGGTCCAAGCAGTCTTCCCGTCGTGGTGGCTCAGTCTGACGAAAGACATGCAAACAGAGCATGAGCTCATATGCATGAATAAATGAATCGGTACCGGTACCGTAAGTTTTTAATTACCCTTGTTTCAGCAGCCTAGTCAATAGCCCAAAAACTTGTTTAAGAAGTAGTTAAGGTCACAAAAATGCATGTAATAAATCAATACGACTGGTCTGCAAGCACTATTGACAAAAAATTTCAAAAAAGTATTGATTTTATCCATCAATATCCAATCGAACATTTGACAAACTGTACAGAAGTCTGCCCTGTCATTTAGGCTATAGTATCATTTAAGTTTACAACTTTTCGGTATGCTTTTGCTACTAAATATACTGTACAAGTTGTACATGACAATTAACTTAAACTCAGCATTTCCAAACACGCTGATTAATCGAATATGAAACCCTCACAGAAACTGGCTACAAGTATGCCTGATTGTTTAGCCCATAAAAATTAGTCCAACTATTAGCAATAGCAAGCAAATTTTAGCACTTCTTATCTTATTTTGACTTCAGATTTATGCCTTTACATCAGCAAAACAACATATTTAACGTTCATTCAACAACTCTCACATTTCATTATTTGACTTGCAAAAAACAATGTCACTTCTATTCAATTCAATGCAAAAACACTGACACCGGTCAGCCACTTTTTCGAAAAGCGCATTTTGATGACGCTTGATCACTTGCGTGCAATCTTCCTAAAGGGAAATTTACTCTCAAATATGGAGATACTGAATCACAAAAATGCAAAAATGTTTGCATTTGGCGTCATATGCGGGAGTACCATCTTGCTGAAAATCACAGTAGTAGTATATAACTGCATTTTCGAGCCCCTTTTTGTGGCGCGCTGTGGCGCACCACGTCATTTCCGAACGTGGTGATACGTCATTTCCAAACGTGATTTCCGAACGTGTTGATACATGAACTTGAAGTACATTGTAACAGCTTGTAAATACAACGTGTAACAACTTGTAAACAAACGTCAAGACAACTTGAAAACAAATGGTAATACAACTTAAACAAATATATTTATTTTTAGGAATGGTTTTATTTGTTTGAGTTCTTTTTTAGGAATGCTTTGAAAATGTTCTTGTTTTAGGAATGATTATATTTGTTTTTGGAAATGATTTTATTTGTTTGATTTGTTTTGAAAATGTTGTTTCTTGTATTTAGGAATGATTAGATATATTTGTTTTTAGGAATGGTTTTATTTGTTTGAGCTCTTTTTAGGAATGCTTTGAAAATGTTACTTGTTTTTGGAAATGGTTTTATTTCTTTTTGGAAACGATTTGAAAATGTCCTAATTGGTTGTACCCTCGCTTCAGAATACCCCCACTTCAAAAGTTCTCCAATTGATTTCGCTTTTCAACTCGTTTACGATTTTTTGTCTTATTGTAAGCACAACTGCTGTAAAACGGAAACATTAACTTTAAGTCGTGACTGAAGTCTTCGATAACTACTTCCTTTCGAAGCGTAAGCATTAATCGCGCATAATCATTCACATTGTGAAATTCTTGATAAAACCTCTGATCGATTTCTCCTTTTGATTCTCTAGAATGTTGTTTCTTTACTCTTCTAGATGTGTTTATTGGAGGTATTTTCCTTTACTCGTGATATTTCTGCAGTTGGTTGGAATTAATTTACATCTATTTCAGTATGTAGATAATGGATTCAGTCTTTCTTCAGTCTTTTTGTCAATAATTTTCTGACTACACATGGCTCTCATCATAGCTCTCTCCACTCTCTTTAAAATTGCGTTTTCATTTTCTTTTAAACACCATATCTCAGTTAAATCACTACTGTTTACATCGTAAAATCGAAAAGATTTAGTTTTAATTGTGCAAATCATAAAACATTCATCTCAAATTTACATTCATTTTTCATAAAACTAGAAACTAAAATTGTATCCTATCATCACACTGTTTAAAGATTTTCCCGAAATTTAGCAACTTTGAACTTATTAACACGAAATTTTTACTACCTTCCAAAGTCTACTCAACTCACCTACATAGAAATAAGCACAACTTTTGACATTATTCGTAGGACATTAACATAAAATTCAGGGTTTTCACAGTTTCCTCAACTCACTTACATAGAAATAAGCACAACTTTTGACATTATTCGTAGAACATTAACACAAAATTCAGGGTTTTCACAGTTTTCTCAGCTCACTTACATAGAAATAAGCACAACTTTTGACATTATTCGTAGGACATTAACACAAAATTCATGGTTTTCAACATTTACGTTTATTACAGCTAGTCGTTAGTTTTAGGGGAAAATAGCCAACAGTTTTCTAGATTATCAGGTTTGCTGGGGAAAATCACAGGCAGCGACGTTGCTTCCAGAAGAGTGCGGTAGAAGAAACAATTTCAAATAAATCTTTATCGATACTTTTACACTTTTAGATTAATATTTCAGTAGCTTGACCAGACCTTTGAGTGAAATGTAGATTTGCTTCACATATGACAGTGAGGTAGTTACATTTTTATGTTAGCTTCACGCTTTCTTGGAAGAAAACTTCAGTACATTGACCAGACCTTTGAGTGAAATGTAGAGTTGCTTCACATATGACAGTGAGGTAGTTGAAGTACAGCGGTGGAAACATTTTGAAAAGATCACAACAAAGAAGCTTGTTCAAATTCAGCAGTTTTAATCACTACTAAATATTATTAAACCAAGAAGATTGAACCTTTGCTGTGTTTGGAGACTGCTTCAACAATTGTTCAACTTTTAGTTGTAAACATTCACTATGCATCCAATTTACAATATCTTTTCATACAACTAGAAAACAAAAATGGTATCTTATTTAACACTGTTTTAAGTATCAAATTCTTAAGCCACCAACATAAAATTCATATTTTTCAAAGTCAGCTAAGATTACTGTCAACAAAAATCTGATGCAAACGGAAACATCAACATCACGTCAGCAAACCTTTAACCAATTACAATCGATGTAGAACTTCAAAAATGGTTTACTATCAACCCTCTGTTCTTCAGTCTTTTTGTCAATAATTTTCTGACCACACATAGCTCTCACCATAACTCTCTCCGTTCTCTTTAAAATTGCGTTTTCATTTTCTTCTTAACACCATACCTCACTTAAAGCACTACTGTTTACATTATAAAACCGAAAAGATTTATCTTTAACTGCGCGCAAATCGTAAAACATTCACCTCAAATTCACATTCATTGTTCATATAACTAGAAACCAAAATTGTATCCTATCATCACACTGTTTAAAGAGTTTTTCCGAAATTTAGCAACTTTTAAACTTATTAACACAAAATTTTACTACCTTTCAAAGTCTACTCAACTCACCTACATAGAAATAAGCGCAACTTTTGACATTATTTGTAGGACATTAGCATAAAATTCATGATTTTCACAGTCTACTTAGCTCATCTACATAGCAATAAGCACAACTTTTGACATTATTCGTAGGACATTAACACAAAATTTATAGTTTTCACAGTTTACCTAGCTCACCTACATAGCAATAAGCACAACTTTTGACATTATTCGTGGGACATTAGCATAAAATTCGTAGTTTTCACAGTTTACCTAACTCACCTACATAGCAATAAGCACAACTTTCGACATTATTTGTAGGATATTAACATAAAACTCATATTTTCCGCAGTTTCCTCAGCTCACCTACGTAGAAATAAGCATAACTTAAACATTATTCGTAGGACATTAACATAAATTCGTAGTTTCCGCAGTGTACTTAGCTCACCTACGTAGAAATAAACCAAACTTTAAACATTATTTGTAGGACATTAACATAAAACTCATATTTTCCGCAGTTTACCTAGCTCACCTACATAGCAACAAACAAAACTTTTAACAGTATTTTAAGGACATTAGCATAAAATTCATGATTTTCACAGTTTACCTAGCTCACCTACATAACAATAAACACAACGTTTAACATTATTTCAAGGACATTAACACAAAATTCATGGTTTTCACAGTCTAATTAGCTCATCTACATAGAAATAACCACAACTTTAACATTTTTGTAGAACATCAGTAAAACAAAACACAAAAATTATTGTTTATTCTTATTAAAATGAGTATTCATCCTCTACTGCAAATAGAAATCATTGATCCAATTCTTTAATTTTTCGTTGTTTGCTAAAAACCACAAACAGAAAACTTCAAAACAAATCTGACTCTGTGCGATCACCAATCTAAAACTCATTGCTTTAACAAAAATTCTCAACTTATCCGTTAATTTGTAAGCACTTGAGCAAACATACTTACGTATTGTGACCAGTCGTCTTAGCTGATCAAAGACTTTTGTTTCGTACAATGAAACTCTTGCACTAAGTTTTGATCTATTTGAAACCGTTATTTGTAATTCACAACTTTCAACTCGCATCATATTGTCTCCCGTATAGACAAATCAAGAATTTTACCTAAATCCTGGCAAAATTACATTAAGTGATATCTATTATACACTTGTTATACGTAATCACTGCTACACACGTTTACAATTACAGATTAGACCAAGTTGATTCATTACAAAATCTCTTACTATCCATTATCAGGCAACTTCAATGCTGTTGTATTAAGCTTAACCCATTAGTTACAAAATGTAAAACCTGAACTTGTTGCTAAACGTTTTTCTACTAGCTTTCTCAAATCTAATGCTTTGTTAGAACCGGACAAACTCTGATAGTATCATCCAACATAAACTTACAGTTGTCTTTCTCAGTGACCTCATTAGTAATTGCTGTGACCAACACACAAACGTTTGAATGTGGTCTTGTGATAGTCTTGACTAACTTTCTGACAAGCCACTTTCCATTCTTAAAACAATTTTTCCTCACAACCAACTGCTTCGATGCTTTTAACACCTCAAAATCTCAACATGTGAAATATTCACCTTTATGTCTTCACCGAGTATTGACTCGCATAAAAAATCATGACCCACTATTTTCATTCAAGTTTTAATCAACAAACACCAAACTCACAATTTGATAACTTCTAAACTCATTCATTTGCACAACAAATCTTTCAAACTTATTGTTTATTTTCAAGAAGCACAATTTTTGATATTGTTATAGAAGACTCTGACTAATCTTTTGACCTATCAAAATTATATAACCTCGTTCTGATTGATTCGTTTTTGGTTTATTGTTTTGCTCTTACTTATTTCATCATGTTGATATTGATTTATTCAACAAAATATTTGCCATTAATCGCTGTAAAATCTCTTTGCATCCATCCAAGATTGAACTTACACCATTTCAAAATAAAGCTTTTCATAGTTTACCAACAAGACAGACATACACTCCACACATACTAGCAAACTTGCATCGAATTACTTTAAAAATTACCCATTTAGGTAGAAATCTGCACAGTACGGTTTATTCTTTCCAATCAAAATTACTATTTGGAGTGCTATTTCGTTGTGATTATGATAAAAGTACAAACCATATAAATTTCTTTATCAACATGCAATTTAAAGCTATTTTCATTACATCCACCAAACTTCAAGTTTAAATTTCTAACACTGTTATACGTAATTGATATGCAAAATATTCAATCATCATTAAGTTATATTCAATCATCATTTAACTTTCTTATCGAATTTACTTTTACCCTACACCTCATTGTGCAACAAAGAATTCAATTTCGCCTAATTTACACCAACGTCAATACACTTGAATTCATATCAAAATTTTATAAATCTACCTATATTCTTCGGTTGAAAATGTGGTTGGAGACTTTAAAAATTTTAATAACTTTATAGATTTAGTTACTTGTTAAAATCTTCACCAAATGTGGAACACGTTGAGACAATAAAAAGATTTTCTATCTGACACCCGTGTGAAATATTTCAATTGAAGATTGCTAAGCTACATTGTGCGATCAATGTATTGTTTTCTGATTTTAAGTTATCATCACAACTCAGTTCAGTAGTCAATGAGCGGGCTAATATTTTTCAATCATCACGCATTTTTGCATTATTTTCTGCATCACACAATACTTTTGTTGTTGCATATCAATTTAAATCAAAAAATCCTATCTTATAGTGTTTTCAAACTTAAATTTTCTTACCGTGCACTCACTTTATCATCTCTGTACATAACTGTAAATTGAATTTAACTCAAAAATTTTTAAAGTTTATGTATCAAGCCTAATATTTGACACTACATATTACCGAAACTACACCAATTTTTATCAGATTTTGATTCCCTTACAAATTATTTTATGAAGCTAAAAATCAAACTAACTTTTTCCTAATTATCAAACGTACAAATATGGTGGTGATTAGAGCGTTCGCTTCACAGATCGTTTTCTTGTCAAAGACTTTTAAGTGATTACAGTGTAGTGTTCAGCATGAAAAATTTGTTTAAAGAAAGACTAGTTTGTTTGATTCATTGTGTTTTACACTACAGATAGGTGGTGGGTTCGGTGTACTAGCTACAAACTTATAGGAATGAATGAAACTTATATCGCCACTACACATAATTTCAAAGACCACCTGTTTCCAATCCATACCTGAATCATTCTATTACTACTTTTCATCTCCTATTTGTTTTATTTATTTGCAATACAAATTTCTAATGATTGTCACTAACATATTGTTGCATAACATCGTGGTTACCTCAATTTTGTATATTTAATAACTTCCAGGTTTACAATTCGTGGCCATTAATCTAAGAGTAATTGATAACTTTACCTTGGCAGATATTGTTCTTACAGCTGAGAAAACAACTTTTCACTAAACTTTTTAAGGTCGTATTACAAATTTGATTGGGGTTATCACATAATGTTCACATTGACCAAGGTGTATTGCAGCACAGAGATGGGTTATTCTGAACAACTAAATCTTATTTCTAAATTAATCTTTGTTAATACTTAAAACTGCAAGTGATTTCAATAAATAATAAACATTTCAAATGTTTTTGTCCTTTTCAAGAATTAAAATCTGTAAATGCGATGTAATAATTTCAAATAATGAAGATATACAGTGTATCCAAAAATCAGCACCGTTCAAGAAAGTTCATGTATTTTTCATCATTTTTTCACAATAAGTCGGTACCTTTCAAAAACTTCATGTATTTTTCATCATTTTTTTCACAAAAAGTCACTACCGTTCAAGTTTTTTCAATTTAAAAATCTTAATGTAGTAAATCACCGATCGCATCTCCCGTTCGGTTAGTCTTCCATTCCTCGGTCTGTCAAACAGGCTACCGATCTTCCGTAACTTGTTATTCCAAGCCTTGATTACACAATATCCTTTTAGTACAATATCATAATATACATGCAGCCTGTCTCTAACAAGCTTCATGGTATATCTGGTTTGGTTGCTTGGGATGTGAAATGAAGCAGCATGACCTCAATATTCAACCGTGTAGTCACTTGTATCAACCATTGTTTATTGATTAAACTACAAAGTATGAAATATCAATTATGAACATGGGAAATGCGATCGGTGATTTACTACATTAAGATTTTTAAATTGAAAAAAACTTGAACGGTAGTGACTTTTTGTGAAAAAATGATGAAAAATACATGAAGTTTTTGAAAGGTACCGACTTATTGTGAAAAAATGAATGAAAAATACATGAACTTTCTTGAACGGTGCTGATTTTTGGATACACTGTATATCTTCATTATTTGAAATTATTACATCGCATTTACAGATTTTAATTCTTGAAAAGGACAAAAACATTTGAAATGTTTATTATTTATTGAAATCACTTGCAGTTTTAAGTATTAACAAAGATTAATTTAGAAATAAGATTTAGTTGTTCAGAATAACCCATCTCTGTGCTGCAATACACTTGGTCAATGTGAACATTATGTGATAACCCCAATCAAATTTGTAATACGACCTTAAAAAGTTTAGTGAAAAGTTGTTTTCTCAGCTGTAAGAACAATATCTGCCAAGGTAAAGTTATCAATTACTCTTAGATTAATGGCCACGAATTGTAAACCTGGAAGTTATTAAATATACAAAATTGAGGTAACCACGATGTTATGCAACAATATGTTAGTGACAATCATTAGAAATTTGTATTGCAAATAAATAAAACAAATAGGAGATGAAAAGTAGTAATAGAATGATTCAGGTATGGATTGGAAACAGGTGGTCTTTGAAATTATGTGTAGTGGCGATATAAGTTTCATTCATTCCTATAAGTTTGTAGCTAGTACACCGAACCCACCACCTATCTGTAGTGTAAAACACAATGAATCAAACAAACTAGTCTTTCTTTAAACAAATTTTTCATGCTGAACACTACACTGTAATCACTTAAAAGTCTTTGACAAGAAAACGATCTGTGAAGCGAACGCTCTAATCACCACCATATTTGTACGTTTGATAATTAGGAAAAAGTTAGTTTGATTTTAGCTTCATAAAATAATTTGTAAGGGAAATCAAAATCTGATAAAAATTGGTGTAGTTTCGGTAATGTGTAGTGTCAAATATTAGGCTTGATTACATAAACTTTAAAAATTTTTGAGTTAAATTCAATTTACAGTTATGTACAGAGATGATAAAGTGAGTGCACGGTAAGAAAATTTAAGTTTGAAAACACTATAAGATAGGATTTTTTGATTTAAATTGATATGCAACAACAAAAGTATTGTGTGATGCAGAAAATAATGCAAAAATGCGTGATGATTGAAAAATATTAGCCCGCTCATTGACTACTGAACTGAGTTGTGATGATAACTTAAAATCAGAAAACAATACATTGATCGCACAATGTAGCTTAGCAATCTTCAATTGAAATATTTCACACGGGTGTCAGATAGAAAATCTTTTTATTGTCTCAACGTGTTCCACATTTGGTGAAGATTTTAACAAGTAACTAAATCTATAAAGTTATTAAAATTTTTAAAGTCTCCAACCACATTTTCAACCGAAGAATATAGGTAGATTTATAAAATTTTGATATGAATTCAAGTGTATTGACGTTGGTGTAAATTAGGCGAAATTGAATTCTTTGTTGCACAATGAGTGTAGGGTAAAAGTAATTCGATAAGAAAGTTAAATGATGATTGAATATAACTTAATGATGATTGAATATTTTGCATATCAATTACGTATAACAGTGTTAGAAATTTAAACTTGAAGTTTGGTGGATGTAATGAAAATAGCTTTAAATTGCATGTTGATAAAGAAATTTATATG